>JAZKLR010000079.1:0-1200000 GCA_037103525.1 Ganaspis brasiliensis
AATGACGAGATATTGATTATGACTAACAATAATTTAAATATTACACACTTATATGAATTTTAATAATAATTTAAATCAATTTAAAGTGTCGAATAGTCGAATTTATTAAAATTCAAATGAAGTTATTTTACTTTATTGGAAAAAATTAAATACAGTTTAAATTGTTCTGTAACATTTTTAACCATTTTTGAAGTTCCGAAACTTTCATCAAGTTACTGACTTTTTGAAAATTGCTCACTATACTTACTCACTTTTTTAAGAAAAACTCACTTTTCTCACATTTTCAGTAAAATGTCGATTCCAACTTTGGGGGGGGGGGGGGGGGGGGTTCTAATATTAATAATTGCCTGATTAAAAATATACTTTATAAATCAATTAGTTTGTTTATATTTCAATTATATAGTCAATTTTTTAATTACAATTTACAAATACTTAATTTTTACACCTTTCTTCAATTATTTTTGTCATTTTTAAAGTACTTTTGTCAAATTATTGTAAATTTTGAAGTATTTTTGCGATTCTAAATTTAATTTTTTCAAATATTAATTATTCTCTTAAGTCTTTAAATTATTGTTATGAATATTTAAATTTATTACACAAGTTTTTATTTACTTTTGTCATTTTTCCATTATTTTCTCAATATTTCAATTATTTTTTTCTATCTTTAAATTATTGCCAGGAATATTAATATTTAAATATTAATATTTAATATAGCAATTATTATTTTATATCAAATTTTAAGTTTATTGTTACTTGAAATAAATTTTTAAGTTTTATATTGTAATGGGCTTTTTCCCGTAAATAAATAAATAAATAAATTCAATGTTTTTTATTGACATGAATTTTTAAAATAATTATATTAGTTTTCAATTATTTTCTATAAATTTCAATCATCTTTTTTTATTATTTTTATTATTGTCATGAGTTTATTAAATTTGTACATTTTTTTAAAATTAATTTTAACAAATTTTAATCATTATCTTCAAACTATAATTCTTCTCTATACATTTTTTATTTATACTCCAACTTTCAATTATTTATGTCCTTATTCAATCAGTTTCTTAAAATTTCAATTGCTCGGTCAATTTTTCAAGAACTGTCTATAAATTTTTAATTTTACGCACCAGTTATTAATTATTCTTCTGTTTTTCTCCAATTATCTTCTTGTAATTTCGATTATTTTTTAAACTTTTCAATTAATTTTTCTAAATTACAATTACGTTCTTCAATCTTCAAATTATTGTCATGAATATCTGAATTTTCTATACAAGTACAATTCACTTTCGTTATTTTTTAATCATTTTCTTCAAATTCCAATAATTACTTTTGTCATTATAATCAATTAGTTTTTGTCATTTTCCAATTATTTTTATCATATTTTTGTTATTTTTTTCCTTTTTAGAATTATATTTACAAATTGCAATCATTTTATTCAATTTTTTTTATTGTCATGAACTTTAAAATTTTTTACACCTGTTTTCAATTATTTTCATCATTATTTTTATTGTCACGAATTTATTAATATTTTTACACCTTATTTATTTATTTTCTTCAAACTTTAGTTATGTTTTTCAAATATTTGAATGTTTTGCCATTTTTGAATTATTCTCTTTAAATTTCAATTATTGACTTCAAACTTCAATTAATTTTTCAACTTTCAATTATTTTCCTCAAACTTGTAATATTTTTTTTAAATTTACAATTATTGTCTATAATTTTTTAATTTTTATACCAGTTTTGAATTATTTATTTCAATATTTCAATTGTTTTGTCAAGTCTTCAAGTATTTTCTTCAGATTTTTAATTTTTTTAAAGTTATCAATTACTTTTGTCATTTCTTAATTTTTTTTTTCTAATTCCAACTATTTTTTCAATATTCAAATATTTTTGACATTTTGAAATTATATGTCATTTTCTTTAATCTTTTTATTATTGTCATGAATTTATTAACTTTTGAAGATCAGTTTTTAATTATTTATGTTTTTATTCAATTAGTTTCTTCACATTTTAATTATATCTTTAATTTTTATTTATTTTATACAATTTTTCAATTAATGTAGTAATTTTTTTATTTCATTTTTGAATATATTTCTCATTTTTCATTAAAATGTTTAATAATTATTATTTGACAACAAATTTTAGCTAAATAATGAATTTTCTAATTTAATAATCATGTATTGAAATTTTAAGTGTATATCATTTTATTAAAGAATTTCATTTTTTTCTTATAATTTCTTATTCTTAAAAACACAATGTCAGTATTTTATTATTATTATTTCTTTTGTAATTTTTTACAATTTCTTAAGGTATTTCTCCGATGGGCAGTCTTTGCCAAAAGTTAGTATTTCAGTTAATAGCGATAATTAATTAAAATAATTTATTTTTTGACTTATTATTTACTGTTAATAGTTAATTGGCCATCGGCCAATAGTTTTTTAATAAAAATGTTTCAAAAATGAACAAATGTTGTCAAATTTTTAACGTTTTTCTAAGATACCATTTTTGCAAGTCTATCTTACAATTTTTTTTAAAAATAGTTTAATTTGAGTAAATAATAGGTTATTTTCTTTAGAAAAACAAAGTCTGCAACTTCACCTCGTCAAATTTTTAAAAAAAGTGGACCATTTTTTAAATATAATAATTTATTTAAAAACATATTTCTGAATATTTATAAACAAACTGCTTTATTTAAAAAATGGTCCACTTTTTTAAAAATCTAAAGAGGTGAAGTTGTAGAATTTGTTTTTTTGAAGAAAACAAGCTATTATTTACTTAAATTAAACCATTTTTAAAAAAATTGTAAGAAAAGATAGACTTGTAAAAATGGTATCTTTGAAAAACGTTAAAAATTTAACAACATTTGTTCATTTTTGAAACATTTTTATTAAAAAACTATTGGCCGATGGCCAATTAACTATTAACAGTAAATAATAAGTCAAAAAGTAAATTATTTTAATTAATAATCGCTATTAACTGAAATACTAACTTTTGGCAGGGACTGCTCATCGGAGAAATACCTTAATGCTAATTACTTTTTGAAGATTTTTCATTTTATTTGCTTCTAATATTTTTTTTGTGTTGTAGATTTTCTTCTTTTTATGCAAAGTATTTTAGGTTATTTTATATAATTTTTGGTTTTATAACATTTCGAAAAATTTATTAATTTATTTTATTTATTTTCTTATTTAACTTGATAATTTAAGGGGGGCGCCGAGTACAATTTTTTTTATTTATCTGATTATTTTCAGATTAACTTGTTTTTATTTAAAATTATTTAATTTTCTTTATATTTTGTCTATTTTTTCACAAATTTATTTATCCTTTCATAAAGTTTTAGAATCTAAAATTTTTTAAACAATTGTTTGTTCTCAAAATTGTTTAAAAATTTGATTCTTTTACTTTTTAAATTGATTTACATTTCCTTTTTAAATTTTCTTCAATTTGTGAACAGTTTTTAAAATTTTTTCACTTTTAAAAAAATTTGTCATTCTGTTTATACAATTTTTACTTTTTCTTATTTTATTCTTACTAATATTATTCTTTATTTTGTAGTTCATTTTTCGCTTTTTTATTTATTTTCTTATTTTTTCGTAGCTTTCTTTTTTAAAGATTTTCTTCTATTTTTTTAATATATTGCTTTGTTTCTTGTTTTTATTTTTTCTCTTTGTCTTGCAAATTAATTAGGATATATAATTTATTTATCAACTTTTTAAATTATACCCTAAAAGCGACCTGTTTTTGTATATTGTCCCTTATATCTCCTAAAATATTCTTCATTGTCACTGTGAAGCCTGCATTTAAAAAATATTAAAGAAATATTATCACAAAAAAATTTAATTTATTTGAACGTCAAATTTGAAATGTATCAATCAAGTAGGTGTACACTTTGAGGTTAGATTGTGATTTTGCTAATCACAATAAATATAAAATAAATTATCTATTTGGTACACTTTGTGATTGTGACATTTAATTGAATTACACAAAAAAATTAAAGTAATGTTAACAAAATGCTGGTATAAGTATCAGTAAAAGATTGATATTATTTGCAAAAATTATATAAGACATGAATATACAATAGTAATTATTAACCAAAATATACATTTATCTGTGAAACACTAAATAAAAAGTTTAAAATCACACTTTTTATGACGAAATAAAAACAAAGTGAAAGAGACCGGCCAGTAGCAAAACACTAACCCCACTTTCTTTCTAGAGCGTTAATGCGCGCGTAATATAAAAATTCCTTATGTATCATTGAATTTCATCATTATTTTTTAAAATGACATTTTACCATTACTTTTTAATAATACATTTCACCATTAATTTTATCATTACATTTCATTATTACGTTTTATCTACATTCACAAAAAATCATCAATTCACACATCTGCCATAAATTTAACAACACCAATGTGAATAATGCCGGGAAATAAATTTAATTAAAATATTTTACAATTCGTGGAAAAATTGATGAAACTCTGCGAGAACAAGCAAATAACTATAGGGTCCACTGTATAGCGTAAAATATCAAATTGTTCATTTTTTGCGTGTTTTAATGTGTGTGTGATAAAAGTTATTACATTAGCGATCGTGACACTTGTACAGAGGGGGTATGAGGTCGCGAGCTGGATTTTCAACAGATTTTAATAAGGGTGAATAATTCGCGAACGAGCCGGATGAATGACATTAAATTATGCCGAGCAGCGTGAAGGGTAGAAAAGTAAGCTGGGTGGAGGTGGAATATAGCAAGCCGCATCTGTGGCCCTGTCGAGGGTGTAAATGTTTATGGGAGACGGGGTTCCAGCATCTCACTTTCTAACCCCCCCCCCCCACCCCCGCCCACTCCTCCTTCTTCTCTTACCACCCTTTTCTGCATCTAGTCCCTCTTTCCTTCTAGCCGCTTACTTAGCGAGTAACTTTATTGCGTGGCAATTTGCTTATTAACTCGCCGTTAGTCTCGCCTGTGCGTCAATTAATTAATAGATTCAGTCGCCAGATGGAGGAACGCCTCCATTTCACCCAAATGGATATAGTAGTTATTCTTATGCCAACATTTAACTTCCTCGGAACACTCTAATTTCCTTGATACACAATTGTGAAAGCAAGTGATTTTAAATTAACGAGCGCATTTACTATATTGTATACGAGATTGTTATTTTCTTTTTAATGAATGTTTATAATGTAAACTGTTTAAGAAAATTCATAAAGTGTAATTATTTTATATAAATAGTTTATAACAATATTTAAGCGCAAAAACTTCTTTTTTACTATTAACACACCCCCAAACATCAAATGCATACATTATTAAGTATGCAAAAAAATTTTGTTGCAAAGATAACAAAAATTGTAAAAAATCATTTTTTTAATACTTTTTGCATTAACATTAAAAATTTATAAAAAAATAATTAAAAAACCGACTCGTACAGATCTCTTTAGAATTTAGTTCTGCGTTAGAGGAAAGAAGAATTTTTTAATTTGGTTTAAAATTGCGGTCTAAAAATCAATTTGAACCAAATGTTGTCATTTTATCCTATTGTTCTACCTAAACGGAGAATAATAACAAAAAACATAACCTTAAACATGAAAGTGTAATATTTTTGTTTTACAGAAACTTAAAAGGTTAATGAAAATGAATTATAAATATACAATAAAACAAAATAAAGAACTAAAAATTATTATTACTTACCAGTTTAACCATTTCCACTTGGCCGAAAAGAAATCTGATGACAATCACCACGTGCATTCCAATAAAAAGAAATATCAAAACCTTAAATGACGTACAGTGCCACTCAAAAGGATTTGCCCACCCTACGGCATGCAAGGGCTTTACAAAAAGTTTTGTATCTTCATTAATAATATAGATAAATCCTTCATCAAATATTTATTTTAAAGTTTAAGTGTTTGACTTGAAATGACACCTAAACAAAATTTAAAAAAAATGTTTATTGTTTAATTGCTTAAATTAAAAAAAAAATGTTTCCCTTTTTTTAAAAAATTTCAAATGGATACCATTTTTGAAGAAATTATCACATTTTAATTCTATAAATGTCATTTGAAAGCATTTTTTGTTACCTTCAAAAAGAGTTTTTAGAAATTGCTCCACGATAATTTTTAAGGAAGATATTATCATTTGTTTATAAAAATAGCCTCTTTTTTCAATTGTTGGTAACTTGAGTATAACTGACTTTTGGAAAAAATTGTTAAGAAAAAAATGTGACTTTTTGTGCATAGAATTAGGAAAAAAATATTGGAACATTAAAAAAAAAATTTTTTTATCGATATGTATTGGCATGTATATGTTGTTCGTCTTAAAATATATATACAGAAGGAAAAATAGAATAAATTTTTTTTTTTAAATGTTCAAATATTTTTTTCCTAATTCTACGTACAAAAAGGCACATTTTTTTTCCTTAAGAATTTTTTCCAAAAGTCAGTTGTTCTCAAGTTACCAACAATTGAACAAAGAGGCTATTTTTATAAACAAATGATCATATCTTCCTTAAAAATTATCGTAGAGTAATTTCTAAAAAATCGTTTTAAAGGTGACAAAAAATAAATGCTTTCAAATGACATTTGTAGAATTGAAATGTGATGATTTCTTAAAAAATGGTATCAATTTGAAATTTTTTAAAAAAAGTGAAAAATTTTTTTTTTTAATTTAAGCAATTAAACAATAAAAAAAAAATTTTAATTTTGTTTAGGTGTCATTTTAAGTCAAATACTTAAACTTTAAAATAAATATTTGACGAAGGATTTATTTTTATTTATAATGAAGATATAAAACTTTTTGTAAAGCCCTTGCATGCCGTAGGGTAGGCAAATCCTTTTGAGCGGCACTGTAAATAATTATGATACTTTAAGAAAAAAACTAACATTTAAATAATAGAACTGAAAAAAGATAAATAAGTTACGAAAAAAATAAAAATAAATAACAGATTATTAATATTATTATTATTACTCACCTGCCAGAAACGAATGCCAATATAAACAAAACATTATTTCACTCAAAACACTATAACCTGAACAATTTCACTAAAAACACTGTCACTTCTTAAATTATCACTCCTTAATTTTAGAATTTAATTTATTTTTAATTTATTATTATTTAATAAAATGCAATTATTTATTAAACGAAGGTATTAAATAAATTAAAAATAGTACAAATAAACGTCTAAACTGTGATGTTATTGTTGACAAAAAATATCGAAAATCTGCTAGCCAATCAGAAACCTGATAAAACGCGTTACACCTCTGAAGTTGGTCGAAAGGGTTCTCGTATAGGGAAGTCAAGGTCAAAGCTAATTTCTATGTATTAATTATTTTAATAAAATTTTTTGTTATTTTAGATTGCTAACATTATAAGAAACTTTATAAAATAAACTTCAAGTTACAATATTTAATTAAAAGATTTTAATTCGTCTGCAAAACAAAAACTCAAAACTGAAAACTATCGATAGTGAGGTTTGGTATCTACTGACCAATGGGAGACTCGGAAATGAAGTTACACGTCTGAAGTTAACCACAACGTCCGTTCTTTTTAGAATAGGACGGGTTCGACTGCGCGCCACGGCGCGCTTGTTATTTTTTCTTAATGAAAGTTAGTAACGATTAACACATAAAAAAGAATAGAAACAAACATTCTAACCTTAAATTACTTATATAATAATAATTTAAAAGAATTAATAAAATATTATTTTTAATACAATAATAAATAATTCAATATGTTAATTAAAAGTAATGAATTGTTATTGGCCTTAATTTAATAAATAAAAAATGTAAATAATAAACAACACAATTGTTTCAAATGTAAATAAATTAGAAATTTTGAAACAAATGAAATTGAAAAGAGTTATTATTAATTACTATACCTACTTACAATTATTTTATGATTATCTTTATTATAACTATACTCATTTTATAAATTTAAAATAATTATTTAATAAACTAATGTTTTAAATAAACTTAATACAATGAATTACTTGTCAAAAAACATTAATGATAATTATCACATAATGTAATTATTGAATTACAATAAAAGCCAAGCATCCTAACCGCAAATGACATATTTATCAATTTGATAATTTAATGAAGAAAATACAACTATTGAATTAATGTAATAAGAAAAAAGATTAATAAATTAGAAGCTTACAATAAAATAAAATAAAATTATTGTTATTGCTTACCTGTCACTAACCATTACTACGTAACTAGAGAATGATAACAAAAAACATAACCTTAAACATGGAAGTATAATATTTTTATTTTACAGAAACTTAAAAAGTTAATGAAAAATGATTAATTAATTTTTAATATTATTATCCTTACTCACCTGTCAGAAACGAATGCCAATGTAAACAAAACATTATTTCACTCAAAACACTATAACCTTAACAACTTCACTAAAATCACTGTCACTTCTTAAACTATCACTCCTTAATTTTAGAATTTAATTTATTTTTAATTTATTATTATTTAATAAAATGCGATTATTTATTAAACGATGATATTAAATAAACTAAAAATAGTACAAATAAACGTCTAAACTGTGATGTTATTGTTGACAAAAAATATCGAAAATCTGCTAGCCAATCAGAAACCTGATAAAACGCGTTACACCTCTGAAGTTGGTCGAAAGGGTTCTCGTATAGGGAAGTCAAGGTCAAAGCTAATTTCTATGTATTAATTATTTAAATAAAATTTTTTGTTATTTTAGATTGCTAACATTATCAGAAACTTTAGAAAATAAACTTCAAGTTACAATATTTAATTAAAAGATTTTAATTCGTCTGTAAAACAAAAACTCGAAACTGAAAACTATCGATAGTGAGGTTTGGTATCTACTGACCAATGGGAGACTCGGAAATGAAGTTACACGTCTGAAGTTAACCACAACGTCCGTTCTTTTTAGAATAGGAAATAGGATATTCGTGCCTTTTTTTCCACCATTTACTTGTGCTTTTCTTTGAAAGTGATCGAAAAAGGATTAAGAAAGGACATTGAAAAAACCTGAGATCAAATTAAGTAGGGTACAGTGCTCAATTTTTTCTATTAAATTGAGTAACGGCTAAAACGTATCAAATTGAGTCAACCAAGTTCAAGTTGAGTTTAAAAAAAAAACGGATAATATTGTTAAATAAATAATAATTATGTAAAAATGTGAGAAATATAATAATTACCTGATGTGAATAACATAGTAGACTTAATACTTTTTTTAATTTAAAAAACGGTTGCTTGTAGTCGAGTATTAAATTGACAAATATATAGTTTCTAAATTACCTTGCTCCGTTGTCTAATATTCTCAACAGATTTAGAATTTGTTTTCAATTGTCAAATATACTCAACAATTATCGATTTTTTTTCAATATTGTTAAATATTTTCTAGTTATCTCAATTATTTTCTTTAATATCAAATATTGTCGTTATTTAGTTCAAATTTTTGTACAATATATATTAAAATATCAATTACACTATTATATTATTTTTTTTTCATTTTTATGTGTAAAAGTAATACAAATTTTCCAAATATAATCAATAAATTAATTACTGATTTTTCTTGTTTATAAACAAGTAACATAAAAATAAAACTAAGATCTTAAACATTTAGATTTAGGATTTTTTAAAAAAAACTAACTAGTTTTTTATTCTTTTAATTAAAAATAACAACATCTCAGGCAGTTTTTTGTATAATTAATAATTAATTGTAGATTATTATAAACATTTTAAATGCTTGATATTGAAAATATATTTTTTAGTAATTCTTTATAAATGGTAAACAAATATAAGATTAATAATAAATTTTAATTATTATAGAAATTAAATTTTAAATATCAAGCATTTAAAGTATTTATAACTTAGAATAATAATACTAAGAATTATCTAAAATGTTGATACTTTTAAAAATAAGTTAAATTGGTTTTGAATTTAAAAAGTTTAAGATCTAAATTTTATGATACTTGTTTATAAACTAGAAATATCATTAATTACATTATTGATAACAATTGGAAAATTTTTATTACTTTTACACCTAAAAATGAAAAGCATAAAATAATATAATAGTGTAATTGATATTTTAATATTTATAGTACAAAAATTTGAACTATAATTATTTTAAATGAAATTTTGAGTTAGCATTATATTATTCTAAACATTGAATAGGAATCATATTACACGGATTATGAACTAGCTTCATATTGAACTGAGCTTTGAATTAGAATTATATATTTTTGACAATTGAATACGCATTTTATCAACGGGAGGCGTCGAATTATTTTCTTCTATATTCAAGAATTCACCATTCAATTTTTCAATTACTTATTTCAATCTTTAATTATATTTCTAATTTTTCTTTAAATTATCAATTATTTCTTTCAAATTTCATTGAAAATTTACTTTACGATTATTTTAATGAAATTTTAAATTATTTTCTTCAATTTTCAATTTTTTTTTCAAATTTCAATTCTTTTCTTTAATTTTCAATTAAATTTTCAATAATCAATAATTATCGGCTTTTTTCAATTGCTTTTTTCAATTTTTAATAATATGCTTCAAATTTCAATTCGATTTTTCAGTTTTCAAATAGTTTCTTTTCTATTCAATAATTCTCGCCTTTTTTTAATAAATTTGTTGAACTTGAAATTATAATCTTTAACTTTCAATTCCATTCTTTAATTTTCAGTGATTTCCTTCAATTTCAAATTATTTGCTTCAATATTTAATAATTCTTGGCTTTATTCAACTTTATTTAAATTTGAATTAAATTGTCTAATTCCATGCATCAATTTTTAATTATTTTCTTCAGTATTAAAAAATTCTCGGTTATTTTTAATTATGTTTCTATTAAAATTGTATAATTATTCATTAATTTTTTAACTACTTTTAAATTGTGTCCATTATTCTGGCCTTTTTGAATTTTTTACAATATTCAATCAATATTATCATTTGTCAATTATTTCTTCCACATTCAATAATTCTATGTTTATTACAATTATTTTTTTCAAAAATCCGATATTTTACTCTATTTTCAATTAGTTTCTGCAATTTCACACAATTTCCTACCATATTTAATAATTTTCGTCTTCATTAATTATTCTCTATAAAATTTCAATTCCATTCTTAATTTTTCAATTGTTTCTTAAATTTTCAATTATTTTTTCGATTTTTATTTAATTTTTCATTTTTAAACAATTCTCGGCTTTTTCCAGTTAATTGATTCAATTATAAAAAATAGTTTTTAAATTGTAATTCAATTGTTTAATTCTACAAATGATTTCTTTAATCCTTATTTATTTTTTTTAAATTCCAATTATATGTATGTTCTTTACTATTCAAAAATTCTTGCCATTTTTCAATCATTTTTTCGGGCATCAATAAGTTTCTTTAATATTAAATACAATTGTTCAATAATTTCGTTCAATTTTCTAACCAATTCTTCAATTTTTAATTCGGTGCTTTAGTTTTCAAATATTTTCTCTTATATTTAATAATTCTCGCCTTTTTTCAATAACTTTTTTAAATTTATAATTATAATCTTTAAATTTCAATTAAATTTTTCAATTTTCAGTGATTTTCTTGAATTTTAAATAATTTTCTTCTATTTTCAATCCAATTATTCAATTTGCAATTATTTCCCACAATTATTCCTACAATTTTCTTAATTTTTTAATTTGAAATTATTTTAGTTTAATATTTATATAGTTTTAAATAACCAACAACAGTGAAAAGATTCTGGCGCTTGGGCGGTGCGTTCATTTTGTTATTTCCAATAGGGTACTTTTGAATTTTTATAGAAACATATTATTAATGATTAAAAATATAATTATTTAATAATTTATGGTTATACTTGAATTTTAAAACCAATATTTCAAAGACATTCTAACTAAAAAACAGCTACGGGATTAAATCTTAGGTTTACAATTATATTAAAATCAAATTAACCATAGTTCATATGTACATAAGTTCATGGGGTGTTTGAATTCCGTACTTTTTTGATTATTTTGTTACGTAAAATTAAATTTTTTATTTATACTTTTTACCATTCTCTTGACACCACCCACTGTCAGAAGCTTAAATTATAGCACTAAATTTGAAAAATTATTGTTAAGCCTTGTTTCTTATTGTTATTATTATTTTAATTTAAATATAAGTAAAGTCTGTGCCTAAAAGTTACTAAATATTTATGTTGGTGCAAAAAATGTTTTATTATCTTTTAAATATTGAAAAAAAATATTTGTAATTCGAAATGAGGAGCACTTTTTTAAAAGTTAATAAATTCAGATTTTGTTATTTTGAAAAAATTAAACAAACGCAGTTTCGCATCCAACCCCTAGAGTTAATTATAATGTAGAAAAACTTTACGAAATTATTTATGTAAGAATGTTTTTTGGACTTACGGCGATTCATTTGTAATTAAAGTTTATAATAATAAGAGAATTTAAAGGTTTTTGTAGTCTTTTATAGGAAAAAATTAAAAATGTTAAATTATCTTGGTTAAGTCCGGATTTTTTAAAATCCAAAACTCTTTGATAAATTTATTATTCTAATTCTATAACTTTTATATTACAACGAAATGTGAATTAACTAAATATTAAAGGTTCGTTTTGAAAATATTATAAATCAGGTAATTTGAATATGGCGGACGAATTTTTGAAAATTGCTTGAAACTTGTTACTCGGCGTTTTTTGGGGTCGCTGATTACTAACTTCATATTCGTAATCAGCAACTCCAAAAACCCAAAGATATACCAAATGTTATGAAAATTAAATAATTTTTTTAAAAATTCGTCCGCTATATTGGATCCGGCATTTTTAATTTTTAAAATCTGACTTCAGATTCGTAATCAGCGATCCAAAAACTCTTCAAATGAGTTGAGACTTTGCTTTACAATGTAATAAATTTTAATTTACAATTAAAATTGTCGAAAATATCAAGAAATAACAATGGCGGTTTTCTTAAAAACTTTACGTGTCGAAAAGAAACAGACTTCGAATTAATATTCAGCGTCAAAAGTTACTTTAGAAACATGTTTTCATTGCTGGGGTCCGAAGCCGTGTTTTCAATTAAAATAAATAAAAAAATGTTTCAATTTCGATGATCCCCTGAAGTTTCTCTTGTTTTTTCTTTAAGCGGACGCCTAAGTGGAACAATGACAAAAAATGATTTTCTTTTTATTTGATTATCCAAAACTAGACTTATTTAGGAATAAAAGAAGACTATTTAAAAACTTTTCTGATGAGTAGAAGTAGCCTAAATAAATTTGTAAAGTTGGATACTTTTTCTCGAGAATAATAAATCCTTAAGTTCATCAATAAATTATGTACGAAAGCTGCAATTGTATTAAAATTTCGTATTTTTTTCACTAAAAATGAATAAATTAAAACTCCATAAATATTTCTCGAAATGATTCGCAAATTCAAAATGGCGGATCCAATATGGTGGATGAATTTTTTAAAATTGACTGAATTTGCATGAAGCTTGGTTTATTGGGGTTTTCGGGGTCGCTGACTTCAAATTTGAAGTCAGATTTGAAAAATTCAAAATGGTAGATTCAATATGGCGGATGAATTTTTTAAAAATGAATTGAATTTGCATGAATCTTGGTATATTGGTGTTTTTGGTGTCTCTGATTTCAAATTTTAAGTCAGATTTGAAAAATTTAAAATAACGCATACAATATGGCGGTCGAATTTTTAAAAACTGACTGAATATGCATAAATCTTGGTATATTGTGGTTTTCGGGGTCACTGATTTCAAATTTTAAGTCAGTATTGGAAAACTCAAAATGGCGAATCCTATATGGCGGACGAGTTTTTAAAAATTGACTGAATTTGCATGAATCTTGGTATATTGGTGTTTTCGGGATCGCTGATTTCAAATTTCAAGTCAGATTTGGGAAATTCAAACTGGAGAGTACAATATGGCGGTCGATTTAAGATTTCAAATCAGTAAACCCGAAAATCTCCGAGCAACAAGATACAGGTAAAATCCAACAATATTTGAAAATGCATCCCTCACATTACATTCGAAATTATTAAATTTGAAATATAAATAACAAATTTGTAATCAGCGACCCAAAAACGCCAAAGTAAAAAGTTTCATGCACATTTAATAATTTTTTTGAAATTTGTTCACCATATTGAATCCGCCATTTTGCATTTTTCAAATCTGACTTCAAATTTGAAATCAGCGACCCCAAAATCTCCAAGATACCAAGATTTATGCGAATTCTGATAATTTTTACAAAATTTGTCTGCCATATTTGATCCGCCATTTTGAATTTTTCAAATTTGAAATCAGATTTGAAAAATTTCGACTCCAAAAACCCCAGTATACAAGGATTAATGCAAATTCAGTCAATTTTTAAAAATTCGACCGCCATATTGGATCCGCCATTTTGAATTATGAAAATCTGACTTCGAAATTGAAATTAGCGACCCCAAAAACCCCAATATACTAAGATTCATACAAATTCGTTTAATTTTTAAAAATTCGACCGCCATATTGGATCCGCCATTTTGAATTTTGATAATCTGACTTCGAAATTGAAATCAGCGACCCCAAAAACCCCAATATACCAAGTTTCATAAAATTTGGATTATTTGATTCAGAAATTCATGTGATTTTTTTTCTTTTTAGTTATTCGTCTCTCCTGTAAAATTTGATTTTTTAATCTTTTTTTATTTTTCGGTACACTTTTCTCTTGAACTACTAAACCGATTTATAAGTTTTTTTTTTAATTTGTTCAGTGAGGTTTCAAGATTACGAATAAGAAGTTTGACATCATTTTGAGTTATATAAACGGAGATGTGAGTCATTTAATCAGAGAAATTGGGAGTGCTATTTACATTTTGGTATAAATGATTAGAAAAAAGTATCTATTTAAGATAAAGTCTTATTACTTCTTATTCATACAATTGATTATATTTGTAATCGAATAAAACAAGGAAGAACGCAATTGGAGTAATAGTTTTTGAGAAAAGTGTACCGAAAGTTGACTCTTTTTGCATTGTTTTAAGGTGACTTAGGCGTCCCCTTAAATCAACTTTACCCAATCTTCGTTTTCGGCTCATCTATTATTAATCTAAAGTTTTGTTTTCTCTAAATTCAATCCAATTCTCAATTCCAATTTCCAAACTTAATTCTCATCCTGTTGCTTTAAAAAAAGAACTCTACAAAAATTCTACAGAATCCATTTCATTCTCTCTAAATCTGAATTAGTGGTTTTCTACTAATGAATTAGCGAAAAGTGAGCTACTATTAAAATAGTAAGAATTTTACTAATTTTTAGTAGAAAACTACTAATCTTGTAGTAGAAAACTACTAATTAAATTAGTAAAAAAATCTACTTTTTTGAAAAGTAAAGTTTCACTATTTCAATTAGTAGTTTTCTACTAAGAATTAGTAATTTTATATTAACAATTAGTAGTTTTCTACTAAGAATTAGTAGTTTTCTACTATATGAATTAGAGAAAAATGAGCCATGAATTTGACTAATTCATAGTAGAAAACTACTAATTCTTAGTAGAAATCTACTAATTCAGATTTAGAGAGTTAAAAAATCTACTTTTAAGAAAACCTCCGCAAAATCCATGTGAAGTTTTCCTCGAAACAGATACCATGGTATTTTTTTACTTTTTGTCATTAATAGAAATGTCATTTGGTAATAATGACGAGAGTTTGAAATACCCTGAAATTGAGTCACAAGCAATATCGTAATTCACATGTATTCTTTAAAGAAGATACAGAAGAAGAAGAAGAAGTGATATATAATAAATGGAGGAAAGAATTATTAGTGTCTCATGAATGGAAAGTGCGTTTCGATGAGTCAGGATAGACGACTGCTTCATCAGAGGAAGCTGTGTAGTGAGCTTTAGTGATGATCTGTTATATATACATGAAAGATCCAGAGGATGAGATGAAGATAGACGAATGGAGATACTGTTGTGAATGAGGCATTCTGAACCAGCTGCCATCTCCACGGGACATCGTTTCACGGCGGTGGGTAGGCAACAATAATTTTTCATGGTGTACCAAAAGAAAAAGGGAGGATGCCATTCATTAGCCTCGATTCGGTTGGTTCGCACGTTGTTGCCTCGACTGCAACACCTTAATATAACCAACCAAACAGCTTCACTAAAAGTTCCCATTTCCCATTGTGTCTATATTAATTTCTATGGTTATTGAATTAAACGACACTCCTCTCTGAATATTTCTGATTTACCGTCCCGCTTGTAAGTGGATTGTAATGTAAATTTTTTCTCGTATTAGTATCATTTTAATTTCTTTCATTAACAGGTTTTTAATGTTGTCTGATATAATCATGTTATTACATTTTTTTTTGGATAAAAAAATCACAATTTACATAATGATTACTTGTATAATTACACTTGAATGAAAATATTTGCGCTCAATTAAATAATTTAATGTCGTTATTTGAATCTTGATTTGTGCAGCTTTTTTTACATTTATTAAGTTAATCTTAAAAGGGACATTACACAGTAGCACTATTCGCCCCGAGTTGTCACTTCTTATGCAAAGCAGGCGGAAAAACTCGCGTGTTTTCAACGTGTTTTAATTATTCAAGCGACAACTTTCTGCAATGAAATTAGACTTCTGCAGTCGTGACTTCTGGCGACAAGTGTTTTGCTTATGGCCGACCCCACTAAGACGCTAATACAAAGCTGAGAGGTACGAATTCCTCCAGGGGATGCAAGGAAAATTAAGCAAATATGAAAATTTCTTAAAACTCCAACTTCAAGGCGACGTTAAACTGAGATAAAATCAAGAGGAAAATCAACATGGGAATACAGGTCCGACTGGGGGAATTCATTATTTATTTAATATTTCTTCAAGGGGTCGAGTCCATATTCCCGGTTCCATATTTCGTGTTTCACGTATCCAATTACATATTATGGATTTCATATTCCGGATTATTCTGCATATTATATTCCGAATTCCGAGTTCTATATTCCGGATTTTAACATTATGAATTAAAATTTCCTGATTACAAAATTCTGTTTTCACAATTCGGGTAGAGTTGCGAAGAAGTAATATTACCTGGAGAACGGTAACGAGAACGAGAATATAACCGACCAAAATTCTAATCGAGAATTTATAAGAATTTAAGTTTTTTATTTATTTATCAAATAATTAAGTCAACTTTTCTCAATCAATGTACGAAAATAGAATCTCTAGTGTTATTCTTATTAGTAATGATTTGAATTTTAATGTTTACAGTAAGAATTATATATAATAATTTTTTTAAATTATTTTCTCTTCGAAAATAAAACAATTTCATTATTCATTGCAAATTTCATATTATTTATGGCAAAATGAAATTAATTATTTTAATCCACCATTATTATTTTCATTTTCAATTATCTTCAATTTTTAATTATTTTCATTATTTCTGAATTAATATCCTGAACTTTCAAATATATATTTATATATATCAATTTTCAATTATTTTGGGCAATATTCATTTCCTTTTTATCATTTTCCAATTATTTTCCCCATCTTTTAATTATTTCTCAATTAATTTCCCAAATTTTTAGTTAGGCATAATTTTGGCTTAATTTTCAAAAATTTTAATTATTTATTTAAAATTTTAATTATTTTCATCATATTTCAATTCTTTTCTTTAATTTTGAAGTATTCTTGTTATTTTCAATTAATTGCTCAAATTTCAATTATTATTATTTATTAAAAAAATCCAATTATTTATATAAAATTTTATTGATTTTTTCAACTTATTGTTTTGATCATATTTTAATTTTTTCGCCAATTTTTATTTATTCTGATTTTTTAAAATTATTTTCTAAGATTTTTAATTATTTTTCTCAAATATCCCATTTTTTTATTCACTTTAAAAATATTTTCAATTTTTTTTATAATTTGCAAAATATTAAACTATTTATCTGACGTTTCAATTAATTTTTTCAATTATCAAATATTAGTATTATTTTTTTATTATTTATCTGATATTTCCATTATCTTATTCAATCAATTATTAATTATATCTATGATTTTCTTATATTATATGTATATTCTGTAGTTTTTGCAAATATTTCTCATAAATTAAAAATATTTGTCTTCAAATTTAAATTATGTTTATCCTTTTTCATTTATTTTCTCTAATTTTCAATTTTTTTTTTTTTTTTTCTATAAATTTCTAAAAGTTTTAAGTATTTTTCTGAAATTTTCTTAACCTTTCCTTTATTTAAAAAATAGTTTGTAATTTTTTCAATTATTTTCCTAAATTTTTAATTATCTTCTTCAATTTAAATAGTTATATTACTTATTTATTCATTATTTTATTTATTTATTTATTTATTCAAGTATTAACGGGCTTGAGGCCCTTTTGTACAAAGTTCTAAACAAAACTTAAAACTAAACAACAATAAAAATTGTACGAAAAGTATAACACTTTTAAGTATGAGGCAAAGTATGAAACAATATCAGAGATTTAACACCGTATCCAATTAATATATAAATCTGATGGAATAAGTTTTACATATAATTTATAATTTATAAAAAATAATTTATATTTTCTTCAATTTTTAATCATTTTCATTATTTCTGAATTAATTTCGTAAATTCATATTTATTTTCATCATATATTTCCCTCAATTTGTAATAATTATTATTCTCATTTGGTCAAATAATTTTTTGATATTTTTAAGCATTTTTCTCAAATTTCAATTATTTTCTTCAGTTTTTAATTATTTTTATAATTTTCAAAAATTTTTATTAATTATCTTAAATTTTAATTATTTTTAGCTTTCTTCAATTCTTTTATTCATTTCTTTAATTTTTCTCATTTTTTTCAATTAATTTCTCAGATTTTCAAGTATTTTTCTCAAATTTTAATTATTATTATTTATTTTTAAAAAATTCTGCAATTTTCTGAATTATTTATTTCAAATTTAATTTATTTTTTCAACTTATCATTATTTTATTTTATACTTCAATTATTTTCTTAAGTTTCAAATTTTAAAATCAATTTTCAATTATTTTCCCCATCTTTTAATTACTTTAATTATTTTTCAAATAATTTTCTAAATTTTTAGTTATTAACTCAAATTTAGATTATTGTCTTCAATTTTCAATTTTTTAAACGATTTTTCAATTTTTTTCTTTTGTTTAAAAATAAAATTCTCTAATTTTTCTATTATTTCCTCCAGTTTCTAATTATTTTCATTATTTTTGCATAATTTTCCAAAATTTCAATTATTTATCTGAAATTTTAATTGTTTCATCATATTTCAATTATTTTAAAAAATTTTAAATTATTTCATCATATATTAAATTGTTTTTTTCTATTTTCAAGCATTTATCTAAAATTCAATTATTTTCTTCAATTTTTAATTATTTTCATTTTGTTTAATGATTTCCAGAAGTATATACTATGCAATTTTTACAATTATTTTCTTAAATTTTAATTATTTTTTTCATTTTTTAATTATTTATATTATTTATTAATAATTTTCATAAATTTAATAATTTTTTTTCTGGATTATTTTTCTAAATTTTTAATTATTTATCCCAATTTCAATTATTTTCTACAATTTTTCATTACTCTAATTTTTTTCATTTTATTTCTAAGATTTTGAAGTATTTTTCTCAAATTTAAATTATTTTCTATCATTTTAAAATTAAAATTGTTATATTCAATAATAATTTTTACACTTCCTTGACTTATAGTTAGTTTGTAATGATTAATATTTTGTTATGTATCCATTTTTATTTCAATAAATTGTTTGTAATTCAAAATAGTGGAGCTCATTCAAACATAAAAAATTCTCTTAAATTCTCCGCAAGGAGAATATTCTCGGTTATATTCTCGAGAATGTAACCGAATTTTAAATTACCGAGAATTTTGCAACTCTAAATTCGGGTACCTAATTCTACGTTTCGGATTTCACATATTGGATTCCACATTCTCTATTTCACATACCGGGTTCTATGTTCCGGAATCCAGATTCCGCAAATTTTGGATTACGGGTTCCACATTCCTGATTCTTTATTTCTGACTCTAAGTTCCGGATTCCGGGTACCACATTCAAGTTCCACAATACGGAAAACCTGAAATGAGTAATCCGGAATGTGGAATCCAGAATGTGAAATTCGGAATGTTCAATCCGGAATGTGGAATCCGGAATGTAAAATCTGCAACGTCAAAACCACCCTAAAATCCATAATTCTAAAAAATTCATTAACTATCACCTAAAATTACTATTTAAAAATGTACCTAATTTTAAAATACGTACAAATACGAAATAAATTTTCAGTTCAGAACCTACGGTATAGAAACCATAAACAAACATTTCTACACTAAAAAAGTCAATTTTCAAATATTAGTCAGCATTTATAAAAACCGGATGTTGGATGGCTATCATGTAGTTATTTTTTTGTTCTGCGAGGGTCTAAAAGCACGAATTCGGCGGCCGGAACGTGCCGAGTTGCAAATATATAGTGCATGCGGAGCGTTTGCATGAATGAAATTATTCGCTTTCCGGGAAAATATACGTATATATGCGAATGTGCATTCATAGGTATATACGGCAGTCTGGTTATATGAAGGACCATGAGCAGTGGAAATGTTGATTGCATGGCACCAGATGTGTTTTATGTCATCCCTTTCATGTGAGCGCGCCTTTCTTATTATATTATCGGCGTGTTAAACGGCGCCTCCTTCCTGTTCCTACAAACTGTGAATATTATATTCGCGTGCGCTCTCTACACACCTCCGAATCCTTTCCTCCTTCTTCTTTTCATTTCTTTAGCTGCACTCCAAGAAATTAAATTCATTCATTCCAAAAGTGTCCAATATCATTGCACATGCGTTAAAGAATGTGCGACATGTTCTTAAATATATTTCCACGCGTAGATTATTATTATTCTTTGAGGGAAATTTCGTACTTTACGGACGTGTGTGATAAATATCACAATGTTAATAATAATTCTAAAAGTAGAGTTTTCAACATTGAATATTATTGCAATATAGGACATACGATACATTAACTTCACACTTTAACAACTTTTTAAGTATAGAAAAACATTTCTCTTTTTACAGCAATAGTATAAATGGAAAATTTCAAAAAATTGTAAAGAAATTCAAAAAATTGTTACTTAATTTAGCCATTAAAGACACTCGTATTCACTTATTACATTTAGATAAACAATTACAAGGAAATAAATCATTATTTTCTTAATTTCTACCACCTGATAATATTAATATTGTAAAAAATGTTATATTGGCTTTAGGATCCGTGAAAAAAGAAAATCAAATCTTTATTTACTATGTCAAAACAGGTTTAAAATAATATACGCTACACTACTAACTTTGACAAGAAACATAGCAGTAAATTTGTAAAAGTTTATGAAGATAAGAATTCAAAATTTAAAAACCAAATGGTTTACAAATTTAGCAAATTGGAACATTCATCAAAATGTTATTTATGTAGTTTGTTTAGTACAAAATTTTAATTCACAATCTTGCATATATAACCAATCAATAATTGAATATATAAAATCAATTGAACAATTTTTTTTCAATAATAAGGTTAATCAAAACATTGCACATGACATTAGAAATCAATTAATAAATGAGGTGCATCATTTCAGAAATAAAACAAAACACATAAAAATACATGACCGAACTTTCGCTAAAAAATTGAAGGACATAAAACTATTTTTGAAACATCATAGTAAAATTATGTTTACACAAACTGACAAAGGCAACATTACAGTAGCCGTGGATAACAATGACTGTTGCGCGAAAATGACAACATTATTAAAGAACACCCAAACTTACAAAAAAATAAAGAAAATTCCGGTAGAAAACCGCTATAAAAAACACATTCTCTATTTTAAAAACTGAAGTAGTAATAAATTTTTAAACAGAAAATACTATGATATAGAGCCAACACAAACAAATACAACAATCGTTAAATTATCAATAACAATTATCAACAATTATAAATATTTTAAATATAATACTTAAAGATAAATAAAACAAGATTTATTTGTAGGGTGAAGGAACCAATAAATTCTCAAGGATGAACCATTTGTCGAGTAAACAAATTTTATTTTTAGTTATGAATATTAAATAACATTGCAAATGTAAAATATGATGCGTATTATGTATTTAAATGTGAAACATATTATATAAAATATAAAATCACAAAGAAATGAATTATTTTTGCTAATATTTAAGGTCGTTGCTATGGTAACTCGACAAATGGTTCATCCTCGGCAATTGGATCCATCACCCTACAGGAAAAAATTGGTAAAATTTTGGAATTGAAAAAAAATTGAAATTTAAGAAAAAAAAAATACTTAAAGTTGTCAGAAATTGATGGAATAAAAATGCGAAAAATTACAATTAGGTGAAATAATTGAATAATGATAAAAATAATAGAAAAATGCAGATAATAATTGCAATTTTAGAAAAATAATTGAAAAAAATGCAGAATATTATAATGTGAAGCAAAAAAAAGTACCTAATTACAAACTGATTTCAAAAATTTGAAATTGAGAAAAATAATTGAAACATTATACAAATAATAGTAAAATGAAGAAAATAATTGAAAATTGATATAAATAATTAAAATTTGCGGAAATAATCAACAAAAAATCAAAATAATAATAAAATTTTGTAAAAATCATTGCAAATTAAAAGAATATTTAAAAATTGACGAACATAACTGAAATTTGAGAAAAATAGTTGAAGAATGATTAAAACATTGAAAAGTGAAGACAATAACTTAGATTTGAGATAATAATGGAAGATTTAGAAAGTTAATTAAAAAATAATTAACATGTTTAATTTAAGGGTGAAGAAAATAATAGGAAAAAGATAAAAGAAAATGAAAATTGAAAGAAATAATTGAAAAATGAGAGAAATAATTTAAAATTTAGAAATTTAATTGGGGAACAGTACAAATAATTAAAAATTGAAGAAATTGATTGCAAATGATAACAATAATAATTAAAAATTGAAGAAACTTATAAAAATTTGAAAAATATATGTTAAAATCTAGAAATTTAATTGAAGAATAATGGAAATAATACAAAATTTGAAAAAATGTTTGAAAGTAAAAGAATTTGTGAAAAATAGTCTTAAAAAAACAACATATATTTATAATGGAAGAAAATAATTGCAGAATGATAAAAATAATTGTAAACTAAAGAAAATAATGAAAATTTGTAAAATCTAATTTTTAAAAATGACATAATATATTTGAGATAAACAAGACTACTTAAAAATTACCAATTTTTGTTATTGGCAAATTAAAAATTGTGAAAGTGGCTATTGGGAAATTGGAAAAATTGAAAAATTGTGAATTGGAAAATTAGCCAATTAAAAAATTGTGAAAGTGGTTATTGAAAAATTGCAAAAATTGAAAACTGGTAAATTGGCAAATTAGAGTTATTGGAAAATCAGAGAAATTGATAATTGGAAAATTTACAAATTAGAAAATTTATTGAATTGTGGAAAATTTGCAAACTAGAAAATTGGAAAAGCGCTTTTTGGAAAATTGTCAAATTAAGAAAATTTTTTAACTGATAAATTGAGAAATTGGAAATTTGGTTATTGGCAAATAGGCAAAGTAAAAAATTTGGTAAATTGTAAAAATCGAAAAAATTGGTAAATTGAAAATTGGTAAATTGAAAAATTGTCAAATTAAAAAATTGGAAATGTAGTTTTTAGAAAATTAGAAAAATTTGAAAACTGGGAATTTAGAAAATTGATTTAACTCGTAAATTGAGAAATTGGAAATTTAGTTATTGGAAGATTAAAGAAATTGAAAATTGGTAAATTGGAAAATTGGCAAATTAGAAAATTTATTAAATTGCAAAAATATGGCAATATGAAATTTGAAAAAGCGCTTATTGAAAAATTAGAAAATTAGACAATTTTTTAAACTGGTAAATTGAGAAATTGGAAATTTAGTTTCTGGCAAATTGGCAAATTAAAAAAATTGGCAAATTGTAAAAATTAGAAAAATTGATAATCTGAATTTAAAAATGGTAAATTGGAAAATTTTCAATTTTAAAAATTGGAAAAGTTGTTTTTGAAAAATTATAAAAATTTTCAAATTGCGGAAAATTGGCAAATTAGAAAAACGTTTAAACTGGTACCGGAGAAATTTAAAATTCAGTTATTGAAAAATTGGCAAAGTAAAAACAATGGTAAATTGGAATATTAGCAAATTACAAAAGTTGATAAACTAGAAATTTGAGAAATCGGGAGATTTTGTGCTTGGAAAATTGATAAATTAAAAAATTGTTTAAAAATTGTCAAAGTGAAAATTGAAAATTAGCAAATTGAAAAAAAATAAACTTCTTAATTTAGAAATTGGAGATCTGTTTATTGGAAAATTGGAAAATAAGATAATTGTAAAAGTGGTTATTGGAAAATTGGTAAAGTAAAAAATTAGACAATAGAAAAATAAAGAAATTAGAAGAAAATCATAATTTTTCACGCGTGGCGAGCTTTGTGAGTTTTAGTAATTAATAAATCAGTAAACGAACTTGATATTAAAAAATTAATTGAAACTGAAAAAGTTTTATTTGAAAAAATTAAAGAATATAATTGAAGCTTGCGTAAACTGAATTTATATTTTAGGAAAAAAATGGAAAACGAATCAAAATCTTTAGAAATTGAATTTTTTTATTTGAAAAATGTTAACAATAGGTAAAAATTGCAACAAATAATTGAAATCATAATAGAAAGGAATTTTTAAAAATATTAAAAATTCCAATATAATTCCAAATTTACTATTCTTAAAGCGTGGATTAATTAAATTTTTATGCAATGATAGTTTAAATTAATTGAAGCTCGAAGAAATTAAAATTTTTATAAGTTATAAGTTATAAACTTGACAAAATTTTACGTAGGTGGTAAATGATTTAAAATTTCAAATAAAAAAACATCTGGTACAAACTTCAGAGAAACTTCATATGCACTCGAAGACTTAAGATATTAAGTATTATAGTTTATCAATTAACTTTTACTATAAAAAATATTATTCAGAGATAATCGTGTACAAAAGAAATTTTTCCTAGCGAAGATAGTAAAGTTTCAATCCAGGATAGGAATACTTACAATTCTTTTAGAATACTTTTAATTCAGGATAGTAATATTAACATTTTTTTAGAAAATTTTCCTTTCACGCTTTGAAAATGTACTATTTTCGCTGGGAAAAATTTTTGTTTTACACCATTATCCCAGATTACAAACCTGATAATAAAAATTATTTACTAAAGTCTTTCAGTATGTTGACAGAATGAATGAATGAATGGAAGAATCTTGCAAACTATAATATATAATTGTAAATTAATTTATGCACATTCTTATTAAGAAATTTATTTTTTATCTGTAATTCTGCCATATAGAATTCCACAGGGCAACTTTTTCGCTCTCTGGAATATTGCAGGCGTACCCTACACAATATCACAATCTTAATAATAACTCTAAAAGAGCGGCTACAGATAAAATAAAGAATAAGGATAAATTATGATTTAATATCACAATGTTAATAATAACTCTAAAAGAGCGGCTACAGATAAAATAAACTATAAGGATAAATTATGATTTAAAGTGACACTGGGTGAACCCTAATATAGATTTGCGAAACCATTAT
Source organism: Ganaspis brasiliensis (assembly GCA_037103525.1). Classification (NCBI taxonomy): domain Eukaryota; kingdom Metazoa; phylum Arthropoda; class Insecta; order Hymenoptera; family Figitidae; genus Ganaspis; species Ganaspis brasiliensis. The sequence goes on from JAZKLR010000079.1 coordinate 25,647, forward strand.
GACAAATTATTAGAAAATGGTAGAAAGTGTTGCCATCTGGGACAAGGGAAAATTTTTTTTGAGCCAGTGGAGGACAGGATCTGATTGGAGGGATGAAGTCAGTTGGTGGCTTTCATTGTAACAAGCCTGTAGCACACTGGTCTGAGAAGTCAGTCTTATTTATGGCTATATTAATCCTTAAATGGTATCTAATGTCACAGCGTCGTGGCAGATCTATCTGTATTCATTTCAGTGTGGGATTCGCCATTGTTGTAGATACGGTATTCATACGTGTGTTTTTGTGTATACAATGCTGCCAGCAAAGTCCTACCCAAGTACAAAACGACGGTGTCGAGTTACCGGATGGTACCCGGCGGGGTGTCCGTGACTTATACCATAACTTCCCCCGACTTGGGACCACCTCATGGTCAAAGTAATTCACCCCGTGGCGTCACTTCTCAACATTTGTATTTGCCATTCTCTCTTTTCTGTTACCCGTAAACATCTCTCTTTCACGAGAAATACGTTGGAGAATAGCATTTATTACCTAAAATTAGAGTAAACTTGCCGCAATTATTTCCTCTCGGCAAATGGACGAAAAATTGCTTGCACGATAATGAAATGGTATTCAATTATCAAAAGCCATTTCAATTACTATTACCGACAAAATAAATAAAAATTAATAAATAAAATTAATGTAAATCTGGAATTTGATAATTTGGCCGCTGAGCCATGAGTGGTTGAATGTGTCGATTTTAGAGGAAAAATAACTGAAAAGTGATCCAATGGGAGAAAATTAAGAATTTGAAATAAATAAGTTTAAAATGATGAAAATATGAAATTGTAGTAAAATAGGTAGAAAGAATTATAATAGTAATTTAAGTTAGTTTAAGTGTAAATAATGAGGATTTTGTGAAAATTATTAGAAAATTAAGAATAAATGAGAAAATAAATTGTTTTTAATAAAATAAAAAATATAAAATCCAAAGAATAGCTACTTTAAGAAGACTGAAAATTTAACAATAAATATTAATTTGTTTATTTAAAAATTGTTAATTAAGACACGAAATATTGTTTAAATTTTAATATATTTATTGTCAAGTGATGGATAATAAAATATAGAAAAACAATTTGAAATCAGAAAATTCATAAATTAATTATTCTTTCAGAAATTATATAAAAAATTAATAAAAATTCGTCCCAGAATGTTCTTCAAAGTTCTAGAAGCTTTTAAAATTGTTTACTTTCCGGTCTTATTTTGGAGGGTAGAATAATTATTACTGGTATAAGAAATTGTCCCAAATAAATAAGAGCAAATAAAAGTAAAAGAAACAAATTGCGCCAAAATATCTAAGACGCGCGAAAGAATTTGACTTTTGGCATATCCGGGGTCAAAACTATATAAACAGACGATTTTACAATGGGGGTCTCTCTTCTTCTGATACTGTCCAAGAGGTGAGGTGGTGCCCGAAAAATATTTGTTATAAATATTTTTCATAGAAAGAAAATACTATTCAAACATTCAACGAAATTTTTAATAATTCTCACTGTCTCTTGGCAATGTATTTACTTGTTATATTGTACTTGTTATATTTATTAAATATTAATTATTTCAATTATTATTTAATAAAGAAACAAATTAAAGAGGCACTGTTTTAGAGCTTTGTGTGATCTGAGTTAACATACCGGGTAACCATCCAGAATTTTTTATTTTTAACAAGCTCCTTGTTAAATGATAAAGTCTTAATAAACCCTCCGATTAGCTTGTTAGGTTTGCTGTAGATTTGGCGACAATCAAAATTGAAATATTTAAATAAACGAGATTGTTAATAAACCATGAAAATATATATAATCAAAGAAAAATAGCTTAGGGGGTAAAATAACCCCAAAAAAAGTAGGGACTATAGATAGGATTAATTGATGTGATGCAGCTTGATATAAAATTTTAAATTATTAATAAAACCAAATCTGAGATTTTTAATAAAATCAATTTATTTAAGCAATAAAAGAAATGTATTAAATAGAGTTATTAAGTTTAAAATAATATTTGAAATAAAATAAAATTAAGAAATTAGAATATAAAGAAAACAGGTGACTAAATTCCTATTGTAATGATTCTAAGTGAAACTTTAACTAACATGACTGAATATACTCTAAGAATCACAACGAAAATGAAATAAACATCTGATATCAAATATTATAATATTTTATTATATCTTCTCAATTAAGATTATAAAATTACATAAATCGCTTTGGCCAAATAATTTATAATAATAATGCGCACGAATAATTCGTAATTAATCTTTCCTATTGAAATTCGGATTGATCATATATGGATCAAATATTATTCCATTACTTGGTTTTACAATCCTTATTAGAAATTATTCTGCTTCTGTTTTCCTTCGCATCCAGGCTTTTATTCGTAATACAAAAAAAACCACGCTATAACACAATAGTTATGCACACATATAAATTTCGATAAAAAAATACAACAATGTTTCTTTTGTATGTTTTAAACTTTACTCTCGACACAAACACTATTAAATTCGTTTTAATCGAATCCCTTAATATTAAAGAATATAAGTGGGGATCATCCTTATTTCTTATACAAGGAATTCAATTTACATATTTATAATATTTAAAAGTAAATTATTTACCTTTCATGAAGACGTGGTTTCTCACAAAAATCAAATAAAACTATAGCTGCGTTTGACAGCACAATTCACGTAATGGTATAACTATCCATCAGATAGGGTCGATTTATAAAACTTGTCAATTATTAGTCAGTCAAAATTCAAATGAACTCGTCGTTACTTCTATCAATCGCCTAGACTTTATCCCCTCTTTTCAGCATCCCCAGTACACCTCAAATAGGTACAGTCATAATTTGGTATATCACCTATATATCGTTACACTATCTAATTTATGATTTATATGGATTCAAATGTCCATTCTTTGAACTTATATCCTTTTTTCTCAGTTTGCATTCTCTATTTTCTCTTTGAGCAGAGATCACCGATTCCCCGGTTAAGGAATATACAGAGAGAAAGATATATGCATTAATAATAAAGAAGAAGAAAGAGAGCAAATGTATAAAAAGGATATAATTACCAATTACCCTTAGTAACAATGGAATAAATTTCAATTTTAGATTCTTTTTTGAAACGAGCAACTGTTAGATGAAAGATACGAGTCTTTAGGAGGTAGAGTGAGAAAAGGAAGTGTTTGTATGGAACATTAGTCTTGATGAAAGGGACCAACAAATTAAAAGTAATGATTTGTAGAAATATTTTGAGCCCCTCCTCCGGGAAATGGAACCATTAGGATGCCTAATGCCTCATCTGTTAGCCGTGCGAATCCGGCCCGATTCCTATGGGGCATGCTTACACCTCCATTTATAAAGCGAAAGGATGTATTCTGCTCCTGTAAACGGCTTTAGGAAACGTATTTACCTGCTTCTGCGTATTCGCCTTCTCCAGGGCAGATAAAAATTTCTTATTCCCTTGACAGTGCTCAGTCACACTTTTCTCACCCTCTTTTCTAAATTACATAATTGTACATTACGAATTACATCACACGCTGCGGAGAAATAAGAGTGAAAAGAGAGAGGATTTTCTACTTTGGGGTGTGGAGAGATTTCGATTCTGGCAGAAGAGTTGAGACTAAAAGAAGTAGTAAAATACCCTTGACGTATACTGTCACCTCGCGTTTAAAATCCGACTCGATTTCAAATCCTTCCTGATGCGTCCGGATGTAGTATGACAATTCAAGCCAATGGCATGGAAAGAAGAATCCACTTCGACAGAATCGTGTATACGAATGCCCTATAATCAAATAAAGGGGAACAATGTTGGCTCAGCAATGTGAACTCGAACCCGCCCGTTCCTTGTCCTGGACACACCCCCGCCGTAACCAAGTGAACCCTGTTATATCCGCGTATTCTGCGAATCTCGATCCTCCCCGATATCTTTTCCTTTCGCCCCCTATCAAAACTGATTCCCTCAATCGACGAAAAACATCAAGTCCTTTGTTATTTATGTAGCAATTTTTAAGAATTTATGTTCAGCACGGTTTTTCCGGCTTTTGCTTAGAGGCCGATTTTGTAGTTTATGCAGGATTTCAGATAGTGGATTCGAGTTCTTAGATACTATGTCCCGGATTTTTTATACTAGATTTTCTTCTTTGGATTCCACATTCCGGATCATATATTTCGGATTACACACCTTAGAATTAACATTCGAAATTCCACATTCCGGATACGAGGTATTAGATTCCAATACTTGCATTCCACATCCTTGATTCTTTATACCAGATACCACATCCCGAATTCCATATACTGGATCCTTTTTACCAGATCCCATATTCCGGTTTTTTACATTCCGGACTCCATGTTCTAAATTCCGCAACCCAGATACGACACTGAAGATTTCACATCCTAGATTCTTTTTACCAGATCCCATATTCCGGATTCCACATTCCTGATTCAACATTTAAGATTCCACAATCCGAAATCCACAAACAGTATTCAGGATTTAAGTTCTACATCACGAATTCCACATCGTGGATTTTTTTTTACCAGATCCCGTATTCCGGATTCCACATTCCTGATTCTTTATTTAAGATTTCACATCCAGAATTCCACATACTGGATTCTTTTTACCAGATCCCACATCCCAATTTTTATAATCCGGATTCCACATTCCATATTCCACAAAACGTATTCGACATTTAAGGTTCTAAATCTCGAATTCCACAGCCTGGATTGTTTTTACCAGATCCCATATTCCGATTTTTATATTTTAGATTCCACATTCCAAATTATTTATATTCCGATTTTCATATTTTAGATTCCACATTCCCAATTATTTTTACCAGATCCCATATTCCGCTTTTTATATTCCGGATTCCATGTTTCTAATTGTACATTTAAGATTCCACATCCTAAATTCCTCATCCTAGGTTTCTTTTACCAGATCCCACATCCCGGTTTTTATATTCCGGAATACCCTAAATTTTTTTTGAAACCTGTTAATATATTCTGTCTGCCTTTTCAGATTGAAATTTTCAGAAATTTGTAAATCCTACATAGAGCTAAAAAAAAATTTTGCATTACGGAATTCTAATAGCGGGGGATTGTTACCTATGAACGTCAACAAAATACCCTTAAAATTTGGTTTAAATCGGTAAACATGTTCTATCTCCCTTTTTCATAGAAGTTTTGCGATTTTTGCAAATTCTAAAACTTAAAATTATCAAAAAGAAGAGATAGAAGAAATTAACCGATTGAAATTTTTTTTAAGGGTATTCTATTGACGTCCAAAGGCAACAATTTCCCGCTATTAGAATTCCGTACTGTAAAATTTTGTTCTAAACCCTGTTGAGGATTTCTCAAAATTCTAATTCGAAAAGGGAGACATAAGATATTAACCGATTTCAAAAAAATTTTAAGGGTATTCTACTAACATTCAAACGCAATAATCCCCCTCTATTAAAATTCCGTAATGCAATTTTTTTTCTCTCCACCCTGGTATTCATGTATTTGGAAAAAAAATCCGTATTTTAAAATAACATACCGTAACGATTTATTAGTTATTTTTAAATTTTAAACCGCAACATTAAATAAATAAATTAATTAAATAAGATTTCAATGATAAACTAAAAGACATAAAATTTATATATCCCCATAAAATATTTAAATGAAATAACTGAATTAAATACTATGTCCAAATAACAATTTATTTAATAACTTCTCCGTCCAAGATAACAAAGTTATAAATTCCAATAATTAACACACGCAAATTTTCTCCTGTGCAGAAAACGGTATCAAATTACGCACACAAGATATTACTACAAAGGAATATACAAATAAACAATAGTATAGAGAAAAACCATACAAGTCAAATTATTAATAACAAATAAAAATAGTCAAAAGATACAATACAAACGATCCCTGCAACTCTATGCAAATGGCATTCGCTCTCAATTCATTATATAATTTTATAAAATAAAATATAATCAGATACTCATCCAATAACCGGAGAGAATATTGAAGAAACGGCTCGACATCCTTTAAGTTCACTCCAGACTTCTGATCTGAACTTTTCTTTGGATAATATCGTCCGTTCAACGTGAGGATCCCTGTGTAATTTTATATATTCCCCTTATTAAGTCTTATGTCTCCATGCGATTACGAACACTTTATTCCCTTGCAAATTTAAATTAATTTAACGGCTACACTTTATCAAAAATAAGGAACATTATTATTAAATATTTAAAAATTATTAAACCGAGAAAAGTATTGAATTTTTACATTTCCGTGTCCTTGGCCGGCACGTGAGAGAGTAGCCGCTTGATCGTCATCAAAGTGCGAAGATCGAATGATTAATTTTCATTCGAATTTCTGCGATGATACGATCAATTCTTATTCGCGCCCCACTCTCGGCCAACTACCAAGGAACCCGGAAAAGGACAAACAAATTTAATATCTAGACAATTTATATGAACGTTAAATGGATAGCGTTACTCAGGGAATAATTGAAATAATTTAATCCCATATAAGAGACGAGTACTGAAGGCAAGCGTTTAAAGTTAACGGAAAAGGATACTTTTATACCTGGTTCCTTGGTTAGAGAGAGAAGGTATTCGTTAAAAGTTAACGGAAAAGAAAACTTTCATCTCATTATACAAATTACTTTAAAATTTAAATTTAATTTCTTTATACAAACAATAGACTACCTGCAGGGTGTCATTATTGTTCGAGCAAACACTTGTATAATGAGGGTTAATGGCTGTAGGAAAAGAGATAAAATATTCGAGTTTTAATGAAAACAGAGAAATTAAATTAAATTCTGAAATTTTACCTCATTTTTCAAATATTCTTCAAATTAAAATTTTTATTTCTAAATACGAACAATAGACTAAATGATAAGCCCATCATTTTTCGAGCCAACCCTTGTATAATGAGGGTTGATTGGTTTTAGAAAAGAGATAAAATTTTTGAGCTTTAACGAAAAGAGATATAAATACATTAGTGCGTGGTATTAAAAGTTATTAATGAATAGAACTTAAATATGTATAATGTGGAAGTGAATAATGCGTATTATTGTGTATTTTTTGTTAAGAGTTTGTGTTGAATAGTTCTTAATACAGTGATCAAAAAGTGTTTATTAAAGAAATGAACTGTAAGTGTTAAATAATAAATAATAAAGGGACTCTAATAATAAATAGACAGTAAAAATTTAATGTGAAAAGTGACAGTGATTCAAATGAAAGTGTGCAAAATGTGTTGACTAAAGTAACAATATTTAGAAAGTGTTTAAATGTTTTATTTCCTTCTTATTTTCAATAAAGTTAGTGTTATGAAATGCTACAAGAGTCCATAAAATGGGATTGGGGATTCATTAAACAAGTGATTGATAACTGTTTAATAAATAAAGTAATTGTGAATGTTTAAAAAATAATAAACTGATTATAATATTTCTAAACAGTCGTTACAGTGTAAAAGAAATGTTAATAATATAATTATATAAAAGAGGTGAGATAAAGATATGAAACAATAACATGAGACGATGATATGAGATAAACAGATGAGACAATGAGAGAAATAAGGTGAAAATATGAGACCATAGCATGAGACAATGAGCTGAGATACATAGATATGAGATAAACATATGACATACAGATACAAAAAAAAGACTTGAAATATAAAGATACTTTGATGACATGCAGGATAAAGAGGTGATTATTGAGTTAGATCGTGAGACATAGAAAATAAGATTCATTTTTTGTTAATATGCTTTTTGTGCAAGTTGTTTTGGAAAACTGAGTTCTCAGTTAAAGAGGAGATATTTCAATTTAAATGATAAAGATTGGGATATTATTGGTAATGGGGATATGCTAAATGACAATCACATGTATAAGTTTCAGGAATTATTGGAACTTGCATTTTGTTGATTGTTTCGTTTGCTGTTTCTTTATATTTTAATATTAAAAATATTAAAAATATTAATATTATTTTAATATTTTCTAGTTATTACAAATCGACACGAAGGATATCGCTTCAATACCATATAATTTCTGAATTCAGTTATAATTAAAAAATACGAAAAATTTGTTTATTTCTTTGGGAGGGATTTTTATTATCTAGTTGGAACGAAATATGTCATTTCCTGGTATTTCTCAAGGGTCCTAAGTTTGAAGTGCTGTGTAGAATTGTGACGTCGCAGTGGTAGGTAATTGAATGCTCTCTCCGTGTCAAAAAGGGTCGTTGCTTCGCGGGATTTCACTGACTCGCGTCCGGAGTAGCGTCGTGTGTTAGTTAGGTTAGGGGAATGATAGTGGACCTGGAGGAAGGATATACCCATGGGATGAGCAAGACATTTGTCAACGGGACGAGTGGTGAGTAGAATGGTCCACCTCTGAGCACGACCAAGGTTACTTCCCTTCTTCATCCCCTCACAACCTTTCAGTAACCAATCTCTAGGGTTGGCCAATATTAAAGCCCATTTGTTTTCCACCAATTCAATTTATGATTACTCTTCCACCATTTATTATCTCTTACAATGCAAAATTTATTTTCAAATATTCCTTTCCTCAAAATTTCCTTGTCTTGTCAATAATGTTATTAAACTCTACATTCTGATGCATTGCTTTTGTTTGTAAGCAAAAAAGAATAGTCGGCAGTGACCCAACCCTGACTACTTGTATTTAAATAGACGAATTCTGAAGTATGCCATAGCCGATTGTGTATTTTGAAGAAAAAGAGTATAAAGCCTATGAAATTTATAATTAGATCGATAAATATGTGACAATGTGGAACAACAATTAATCTCGCTTAATCACTTGGTGCAGTGGGATGTAACGAGTGGGTGTTGGGCAACCCTCAGCGGACGTCATTATCGAGATAGTTGTTATTGTTGTCTCAGGTAACTAACAACTCGAACATTAATTAACCAGGGGCCTCTGTTTACCAACATAAACCCGCTTTCCTCAATATTATTACATGAGTGAACGAAACTAGACGTTATCTACCCATCACCTCGCAGCTTCCCTCGAGAAATATTCATCAAGAGTTTAATTGAAGGGCAATTCTCAAGCTCTCAGTCTTTTAACGAGTTTTGAAATTTTTATTCATTTTTACTTTACACGTTCTCAATTGTTATTCTACTGATATAATTTTTTATAGTAGAGAATCGCTACCAAGTTGAAGTACGAATTTTTGTGGCTAATCAATGAACAATTTGCTTCTTCACAGAGAATGTTTTTTTTATTAATTTTTGTTCGCTTTGAGTTCGCCATTTTGTATCTTGTCCAGACTCCGTGTCCCTGGTTTAATATTCGGAACGTGGAATCCAAAATTTAATTATTCTTTAACATTCTAGAAATATTTTTTTTTTTGTCATATTTTTTTAATATTCCAGATATACTTTCTGACCATTTCTTTGGATGTTCTGTTTATTTTATAATTTTTTTTTTTTAATAAACCAGAATTTAACCCTTTGATAATGAGTATAAAGGAGAGAAGCTTTAAATGATCTCAAGAAGGTGAGGTGAAAAAAATTATTTACATTTTTTTCGTGTAGTCAAAATTAGCTTCGTTTCGTTGACACAGTTTTGTCAACATCATCAGGCTAAAAAAATTTAATAAATATAAAATGAAATCAAACACAAAGATATACACTGATTATATAAATACGCACAAAAATTAATAACTAAGAAAAACAATTACCAAATTCGTCAAAAAATTATAATTATAAGACACGTCTAAGTAAAGACATTCTACCAGGAGTCGGACAAGACAACTGAATGAATTTTCAAAATAAAATTTGGAATACGGATTGTTTAAATTATGAAGGTTAAAAGGTTCAAAGTTTAAGTTGTCTAAGTAGAGGATAGAAAACCTGGTTAAGAGAGAAATTTTCTTCTTTTTTTATTCAAAGTAAATTTAATATTTCAATTAATGTGAATCGTCTCAGAAATTGCTCGTTTTTTCAAATTTGGTTCATAATCTAATATTTTAACGTTGTCGCAATTAAAATCATGACCTAAATTTAGATGTAAGCTGGTGACAGAGTTTTTAGTTTTTTTAGTTTTGTGTTCATTAATACGAGTTTAGAGAGCTCTTTTTGTTTCATCAACATATGTCTCGGGACAATCTTTATAGTCAATTTTATAAACAACATTCGTGCGGTCATATTTTTTTGTAAAATCTTTGCCTAGTTTGACAACACCTAAATTCTTTTTGTACAGTTTCAAAATGTTCGACAATTTAAAGTAATAGTTGTCATTAAAAGGTAATAAAATTTTGGGATAAGTCTATGAATATTCGCCCTGTAATTTTTGTCAAGGTTGTCAGAAATTCAAAATTTAATTTTATTCATTCAAATGTTTATATGTTTTTCAATAAAATCAAGAGGATAGTCATTTTTCAACAAAATTTTAGTAATAGTGGATAAATTTTAACATAAAATTTTTTTTGTGTGATACTACTTGGACGTGTCTTATAATCATAAGTTTTTGACGAATTTGGTAATTGTTTTTGTTTGTTACTAATTTTTGTGCATATTTATATAATCAGTGTATCTTTGTGTGTTGGATTTCATTTTATATTTAATAAATGTTTTTAGCCTGATGATGTTGACAACTATGTCAACGAAACGTAGCTAATTATGACTACACGAAAAAAATGTAAATAATTTTTTTCACCTCATCTTGTTGAGATCATTTAAAGCTTCTCTCCTTTTTTTACCTTTATTTCTATTAATATCATATAGCACACTTTTTTGAATTAGCATTTTATTCCACTGGGTAGCTATCACGTAACTTTAGAAACGAAAACACAAGTTCGATTTTCAAATTTTTTTGTGATCATTATGATCATTGTTTATATTTTGAAATCGTCGTAATATTGTTTGGGGTTAATAGAATTTTAAAATTTTGTAACATAATATATTTTATTCATATATAAATATTGTTAATTTAAGTAGATTATTCAAAATAAAAAATGTTTAATTTTTCCATTTGATTAGCCTAAACAAATTTAATCAATAAATATTGCGTATTTTGAATAAAGAAAATAAAAATATACGTAAAATACAAATTTATTTTACTTTAAATTTGTTGAATAAACTGAATTTTTCAATTTAACTTTCAAATTCTATTTTTTGTTACTAATTCTTATAAATTAAATATTTTATAATTTAGAAAGGTCAAATTAATTTATGTCATAATATTTTTAGTAGTTATGTCTTATTAAATCTCATTTCGGCAATACCTTTCCAGTATAGAGTAGGATAAATATATATATTTAAGAAAATTAATTTTTAGAGTGGTTTTAATATCAGTACTAAAAGTAGTAAAGTTTTAGTATTAATTAATTTTAGAACCTTATACAAATTAAATAGATAACAATTTTCATAAATAAAAGTTTAAATGGATGTAAATTGAAATTAATTTAAAATATAATAAAGGTTGTATAAAATTAAATTGCGCTATTTAAAAATTACATAAAAAAAGTTTATATCATGTAAAAATTAAAATAATTCAATTTGAAGGATTACTTGAGATAAGTACTAAATATATTATTAATATAAATTTTATAATTATAAAATATTTAATTTATAAGAATTAGTTCCAAAAAAGAGTATTTGAAAATTAAGTTAAAAATTTAACAAATTTAAAGTAATAACATTTATGCTTTTTATTACACATTATTCAAAATATATAATATTTATAGATTTAATCTAACTAGAAAAAAAAATGTAAACGCTTCTTATTTTTAATAATCTAGTTAAATTAACAATATTTTTACTAATCTATAATATTATTAATCGTTTTACAATGTTTATGAAACAATAAATAATATTTTTTATTAACTAACTTAATAATTAATTTATAATTTTCTACTTAACATTTTTTTTTATTTCATCATACATTTCCAGTTTTCTTCTTTCTTCAATCACTTCACTTCACTATTTAATCTTCTTACTTTTAGTTTATTTCATTTTAATTTAATAATTTATTTTTACTTTATAAATTTAATAAACTTTTAAAATTCCATTAATCCCAAACATTATCTCGACGATTTCAAAATATAAATCTATATAAGAAATCAGCCAGCTATAGGCCTGTTACGCTTTTAGCTGTTCGTCCGTTACGGTATAGAGAGACAAAGATTGTAGGTAGCTTAAGATAGAGAGATAATAAAAATAGGTATACTAGGATAGCAGGTAGCTTGAGATACAATATAAAGTTACATGATAGCTACCCTAGATTTTTAATAAATATTTAATTAACAGGGGGCGTCGAATTTATAATTAATGTTAAAAAAAAGAATTAATTTTACATTTTCGAAACCTAAAAATAGTAAGGAAAAATTAACTACAAATTACTAATTTTCCAAACTGTAGTACTTTATCAAAAAAAAATTATTTCTTGAAAACTATATATACACGATACAGATTGTAACAGCATGTATAAATTCAATAGAATCATATTGACCTATGGAGCCATATACGTTTCTGTCGACGGGTTCGAATCAATAAAGATTTTCCAACGCGAACCAGTCAGTTTCTCCTCTGTTCACCCTCACTTTTGTCCAGCATCTTTCTTTGGTCCGTACTTGACGTATCGTTCCTCCCTTATTCACACTTTTATTATCTGGATGCTGGAAACATTTTTTATCGACTCCACGTTCAACGCGCGTCGGACATGGACTGTAAACTTTTGCCCGTATAGTACGAGGGCGATTCTCGTACCAATATCTTTAAATTCCCTCGTTGCTTTTCCCGAAACGAAAAAAAAGGTACGTTTAACATTTTCAATGCGAGGCTTTACACAATTTCTTTTTACTGAAATATTGCAAATATCATTTACAAAGTAATTTGGAAAAAATTATGTGAAAAACAAATGCTGCATTTACTGCTTTATGGCACCCTATTTTACGCTTATGCGGCACTGGCAGGGGTTAAATATCTTCTGTATGTTAATTTTTGTAATTTATTTATCAGGGGAGACGCCGGTGTTTACCCTTATAAAGATGCTTTAAGAAAATGGTCAGCTTCTAAAAATGCTCTCATTGTAATTGTTGGACGATTTTTGAAAAGAACAAGTTTCGTGTATCTATGAAAAGAAATGAAAACGGGGATAAATGAATAAGTGATTAGGGATTAATTGAATCAATAAGTGGAAAATAGAAATACTAACAATATAACAGTCAAATATTTAATTGCAAACAAAAATTCTAAAATTGAGAGGGATTTATTTTTAAATAGAATGTTTCAGATTTAGATAAAATAAAGCTTGAGTGAATACGAGATTGGTGAAAATTCGGGGATTTAGATTAAGAAAATTAATGGAGAATATTGTCTGAAACGGAAAAGAATATGCTATTTATGGATAAATATTTAAATATTGTATTTACACTACTTTCTGCACTTTATCTCGGATTCCATAATCCGCAATTTTAGTTTTCTACATACAAAATTCCATATTTCCGGTTCCACTAACGAATTCCATATATTCCAGATTTTAAATTTTGGATTCCACACTCCAAATTCTAAAATTCCGGATTTCACATCCCCAATTCCACATTCGAGATTCTACATCCTAGATTGGACATTCCAGATTCCACATCCCACATTCCGGTTCTACTTCCGAATTTCATATATTTCGGATTTTAAATTTTGGATTTTACACTCCATATTCCAAAATTCCGGATTTCACATCCCCAATTCCACATTCGGGATTCTACATCCTAGATTGAACATTCCAGATTCCACATCCCAGTTTCTAAATCTCGAATTCTATATCCAAGATTCCTTATTTCACTATCTACAATTCTACATCCCGGATTCCACGCTCTTGAATAAATATCTCAGGTTCTACATTCTACTTTCTGCATTCTAAATTCCTTATTTCAAATTCCAGAATTTAGATTCCAAGTTCCAGATTCCAAATCGACAGCTCATTTGAAAATATTCTAGATTGCACATTTCCAATTCCACATTCCTCGTTTCCATATCCCACTTTCTGTATCCCAAATTTCACATCCGAGATTCCACGTTACAGATTCCACATTCCAGATTCTACATCCCATTTATAATTTCCTAGATTTTACATTCCAATTTCCACAATCATATTCGAAATTCCAGATTACAGATTACTGTTCCTCTATCTTTGATTCTATATTCCAAATTTCAGATGACATATTCCAGATTCCATTTTCCAAATTATACATCCAAGATTCCACGTTCCAGATTCCACATCTCAATAGTAATATCCCAAATTTTACATTCCATTTTCCAAATTTCACATTCCATATTCCAAATTCCATATTACACATCCCACTATTTGCATCCTTTATTCCACATTCCAAACTCCACATTCCCGATTTCACATTCCATATACGAGATCAACACATCCCACTTTCCATATGCCGCATTCCACATTCAAAATTTCACAGTCTTTATTCCACGTTTCGGTGTTAATACCCCAGATTATACGTTTTAATTTCTTCATACTGGATTCCATTTTTCAAATACCGCATCCCAGATTCCACATCTCATTAATAATATCCCAGTTTTTACATTCTAAATATTCTAATTTCTTAATAAATAAATAAATAAATAAATATTGGTAATGTGAAATCGGGAATGTAATATTTTGGATATAGAAAGTGGAATGTGGTATTCGGAGTGTAAAATCAAGATGTGATATCTGAGATGTTAAATCTGGGATGCTGAATTGGAAATATAGAAGCCCGATACAGATAATAGAATATGTTGTATTCCTTATATAAAAAGTGGAATGTGGTATTTGGCGTGTGAAATGTGGAATGTGAAATGTGGAATGTGAAGTATGGGATGTTAAATCTGGGATGCGGAATCTGAAATGTGGAAGCCGAGTACAAAAAATAGGATACGTGGCAATCCTGATAAAAAAATTGGGATGCGGTATTCGGAGTGTGAAATCTGGAATGTGGAATCTGGAATGTTAAATCTGGGATGTTAAACTATATTTCGAAATTTGAAATGTGGGAGCCAGGTATAGAAAATAGGATTTGTGGTATTCCTGATATAAAAAGTGGAATCTTGTATTCGGAATGTGAAATCTGGAATGTGGAATCTGGAATGTCAAATGTGGAATGTTATATCTCGGATACGAAATTTGGAAAGTGGAAGCCAGGTACAGAAAATAGGATACGTGGTATTCCTGATATAAAAGTGGAATGTTGTATTCGGAATGTGAAATCTGGAATGCGGAATCTGGGATGTTAAATCTGTAATGTCAAATGTGGGATGTTATATATAGGATGCAAAATTTGGAATGTGGTAACCGGGTACAAAAAATAGGTTATGTGGTATTTCTGATATAAAAAGTGGAATGTGGTATTTGGAATGTTAAATCTAAGATGTGATATCTAGAATATGGAATCTGAGATATAGAATCCGGGGTGTGAAATTTGTCAAATTTGGAATATAAAATCTATTTTATGAAATTTGAAATACGACATTTCGGATGTAAAATTTGAAATATGAAATCAAAAATGAGAAAAAAGTGGAAGTCAAAAAAAGAACCAAAAAGAAGTCCCAATCAGACTGGTTCCTTTTTATTCTAAAATACACTTTTTCACACTCTCTAAACTGTGAAATTAATTTATTAGTCACGGTAGATCATCAACAGAAGATTATTTAGTGCCGGAAATTATAAGCAGGCGAGAAAAAGAAGGTGAAGAAGTCTTAAGAATTAAAGCGAGAATACTTTAGAAAGCCAAATAATCCCAGTTGATGGATTGTTGTTGCCTAAACACTAATCGTGTGAAGAATATAAAATTAAATTGTGTTTATTGACGGGAGTAAATGAGCATCTGTGACCGTTTGATCATAATAGGCTTTTCTTCGCCTTCAAAACAAATTTGTTCCCCTCTTCATTTCTCCTTCTGTGTGAGTCTACTCGATCGTAATGCTATAATCAACAGAAATCTGGCAAATGGACCCCACTCGTGTGGTCACTTGGTGCCAATAGTGGGAAACAATTTAGGGTCTCGTTAACCAAGTTAACACCTTTCATCCGTTTTATGTTTCATAATTATTTTCTTCTCTTTACACTTATTTTACACCCTTTTTTACGTACACGCTTTTCGTTTATGTTTTACACATTTTATTACGTTTTAAACAATACACATTTTATAAACATTTTATGTCTTTCGTGTCACTTTTATGATGAAATGTTAAATTAAAATTTCATAATGAAACATAAATTTTGGAACATTGAGAATTAATAATATCACTGTGTTACAAAAAACCACTTTTTAAAATTAGTGTTTATCAATAAGCTAATGAAGGTTTTAGGTAATGGAAAACTTAAAAAAATGCTGTATGTTTAATCTTTGATAAAATTTTGTTTTAGAGACAAAAAGTCGTTTTTTGTTGTTTCTTGCATATAATTTCGTATCACTTTAACATTTTGTATCCTATTGTAAAAGTTTTCTTTTTATTTTGAAGCTAAAACGCAGACCTTTAAAAGTGTTTCGGGTTTTTTTTTTATCATTTGAATTTATGAAGATACAAACAAAAAACCTTTAACATTTTGATTTTTTCAATAATTCTTCAATTTTGTAGCATATTTGTATTTTTTATTCTATTTAAATTATATTTTCTTATGTCGCCTTTTTTATAAATTTTTCATTTAAGAAAATACAATGCTCGCTACATTTATAAATTAATTTTTAATTATTTAAACAATTTTCTTCAAATTTTCTGTTTTAATTAAATATCCTAAAAGCTTACAACTATTTAAATAGCGAAGGGAAAAACAATTTAGTTGATTGTTTAAACAATTAAAATTGTTATTAATCAACTTATCAATAAATTCAGCCAGAATCACGTGGTTTGTTATAATTTTCATTGAAAAACTATAAAACTGTTATTTATTCATAATTCGCAATATACATTCAATTGTTTAAATAGTTAATTTTTCTCATATTTTCGAATTCAAATAATTTTTTTAAATGCTATCGATTCTTTAGCAACAATTAAGCAAAAAAAATTTCATTAAATATTTTGTTTATTTGTGTATATAATTAAAATTGTTTAAACAATTAAAAAGTCTTGAAAATTGCAGACAGAAAAATTCGTGATATTTCTTTAATGAATGAAGCAAAAAACGAAATGCTTCTAGGAGAATTTAATGAAAAGTTGTTTTAAACAATTTAAATTGTTTAAACAAATAAACGAAATATTTGATGTAAAAATTTTCTGTCAATTGTTACTAAACATTCGACAGTCTATTAAAAAAATTATTTAAATTTGAAAATATAAGAAAAATAAAATGTTTAAACAACTGAATGTGTATTGCGAATTGTGAATAAATAGCTTCTTCATAGTTCTTCAATAACAATTGAATTTACTAGCCCTAGGAACTTTTTTTGAAATAAATAAAATAAAAATAGATAAAATTGCAAAAATCCACATGATTTTAGCTGAATTTAATGAAAAGTTGATTTTAAACAGTTTTAATTGTTTAAAAAATAAATTAAATCAATTAAATTGTTTTTACGTTTGCAATTTATTTAATCATTTATTTAAGAAAAGAAAAAGTTCCTAGGGCTTTAAAAATTTGTAAGCTTTTAAGATATATAATTAAATAAGAAAATATGAAAAAAAAAATTGTTTAAGAAATTAAAATTGTTTAAAGAATTAAAAAGCAATTTAAAAAAGTTGCGTGCCTTGTATTTTGTTGAGTAAAAGAAATTATAAAAAAGTCTACACAAGAAAATAATTTTTTAGACCTATTTACTTGTAAATGCTGAATTTACGTTTAGGAGTGGTAAGCGCCTCTATAGAGAGGGTCAGTTTGCAGAAAAATAATAATAACACAGCCCCACAAAAAAAGTATTTTTTGTCCAAGACACTACATTAGTGTATTCCTACGTATTTTTTTTTTTTTTTTTTTTTTGCTGAATCCGAATCCAAAGTCAAAATAATCAAATTTTCTAAACTTTTTGAGATAATCTCAAAAAACAACTAAAAACCCCCAAAAAATAAAAAGAAATGTTTTTTTGTCCGTGACAATATGCTAGTGTGTTTCTAGAGTTGCAAAATTCTCGGTAATTTAAAATCCGGTTAAATTCTCGAGAATATGACCGAGAATATTCTCCTTTCGGAGAATTTATCAGAATTTTCTATATGTTTGAATGAGCCCCACTATTTTTGAAACACATTCAATTTATTAAAAAAAAAGATAAATAACAAAATAATTATCATTACAAATTAACTATAAGTCAAAGAAGTGTATAAATTATTATTTAATATAACAATTATGAACAATTTTAAAATGAAAAAATTGATTCAAATTGAGATAAATAATTAACATTTTATTCAGAAAATGATGATAATAATTAAAAATTTAAGAAAATTATGAGGAAATAATATAAATAATTTAAAACTGAAGAACATAATTGAAACTTAAAAAATTAATTGAAAAAATTGCATAATAAATTTTAAAAAAAGGAAATTTAAAGAAAATTTCAGAAAAATACTTGAAACTCTCAGAAGTTAATTGCAAAAAAAAATAAAATAATTAAAAATTAGAGAAAATAAATGAAAGAAGATACTTAAACATAATTTAAAAATATTTTAAAATTTTAGAAAAGATTTTAAAAAAATAAGAATAATGAAAACTAGTGGTAAATAATTGGAAAATGATTTTAAAATTCTGTTATTTTTCCTTCAATTATTAACTATTTTTTTTAAATTTAGTTCAATTATTTTCTTCAATTTTCAATTGCATTCTACGTTTTTCAATTACTTTATTCAAAATTCAATAATTCTCGCATTTTCTCAATTATCAAATATTTTCTTGAAATTTCAATACAATTCTTCAACTTGCAAATGATTTCTTTAATTTTCATATATTTTTTTTACAATTGTTTCCATTATTTTCATCAGGTTTCAATTGACAATTTATTTTTCCATTTCAATTTTATAATTATTCATCATTTAAAAAAAATTTTTTTCGAATGCCGATTATTCTCACTATTTTTTGAATTTTTTTCCTATCGTTAATTATTGTTTTAAATAGTTAATTATTTTCGTCATATTGTAATTTTTCTTTTAATTGTAAATTATTTTCTTCAAATTTCCATTTACTTCTTTAATTTCCAATTCATTTCTTCAATTTTTAATTATTTTCTTCAATCTTCAAATATTTTCTTTAATCTTCAATTTTTTTTACCGATTTTCAATTAATTCCTCAATATTCAATAATTCTCTTATTTTTCCAATTATTTTTTTCACTCATAAAAATTGTTTTAAAATTTTAATTCAATTATTCAATTCTAGAATTATTCTCTTCAATTCTCAGTTATTTTCTTCAGATTTAAATTTCACTTTAAAATTTTTAAGTCTTTTCTTTAATATTAAAAAAATTATCGCCTTTTTTCTATTATTTTTTTCAATTATCATTAAGTTTCTTTAATTTTAAATACAATTGTTTAATTATTTTCTTTAATTTTTCATTCTATTCTTCAATTTTTATTTCCATTTTTCAGTTTTCAATTGTTTTTTTTTCTATATTTATTAATTCTCGTCTTTTTTTAATTAATTTTTTTCAATTTTAAGTATATTCCATAAATTTAAATTCAATATTCTTCAATTTTTTATTGCTTTCTTCAATGTCCAATTACTTTTTTCAATTTTAATTACTTTTTTTTAATATTCAATCCAGTTGTTAAATGTGCAATTATTTACAACAATTATTCCTATAATTTACTTAATTTTTAAATTATAAATTTTTTTTTTTTTAAATTTAAGTTTTTTTCTTTAAACTTAATATTTCTTGTTTAATTTTTACAACTATTTTTTCAGTTGTCTAGTAATCTTATCATTTTTTGAATTTTGTTTTCAATTGACAATAATTTTTGTAATTTTTCGCACATATTTTCTTCAATTTTTCAACTTTTTTCTTCAATTATTAATTATTTTCCGCAATTTTCAATAATTAACTACAATTTTTTCAATTTTTAATTATTATCTTAAAATTTTATAATTATTCTTTGATTTTCTAAATTATTTTGTTCGGTTGTGTATTAATCTTGCCATTTTTTGAATTTTGTTTTTAAATGTCAATTATTTTCGTCATTTTGTAATTTTTTTTTAATTATCAATTATTATTTATTCAAATTTGTATTTAATTCTTAAATTTCCATTTTATTTCCTCAATTTTTTATTATCAATTATTTTGTTTGATTTTCAATCCAGTTGTTAAATTTGCAATTATTTGCATCTGTTATTTCTATAATTTTTCAATTATTTTGTTTAAATTTAATTTATTGATTGTTTATTTTTTTTAACTAAGGTAACGTTACTTATAATCGATCAGTAACTATAGTCGATCAGTGATGATTTAATTGGATAAAATTAATGAATAGTTTAATAATATTGATGCTAAATACTACTTCGAATATGACAAGATTTATTTTTACCAATGTAATAAAAATATTAATTAATTTTGTATAATTAGATCATCACTGATAGACTATAGGCACTGATCGAGTATTGGTACCGTTACCTTATAATTTAATAAGGTACTTATTTGATAAATAAACTATTATATGACTTAATTTGATAAATAAATAAAAAACTTAAATTCTTATAAATTCTCGATTAGATTGCGGACAAAAAATGTTTTTTTCGAGTTTTTGAGAAATTTTTTGAGATTCACTAAAAAATTTTAGGCAATCTGGTAATTCTGACTCCAGATTCGGATTTAGCGGAGAAAAATACATAAAAATGTGTCTCGGAAAAATTTTTTTTTCGTGGGTCTGCGTAATCGAAAGATGTTTCAACTTTGCACATTTATCTAGATTACATAAACTTCTAAGCCTTTTTCGATAAAATTAAGAACAATTTTTCGCAATTTTTAAAAAAAAGTACACTGAAAAAAAAACAATGGAATATTTGCTTGAGTTGTCAAGTAAAATTTACTTTATAACTCAAGCAGTGCAAAAAAAAGTAAAACTTACTTTGTTTTTTAAGGAAAACAAAATGTCACTTTTAAAACAAATTTGACATATTGTACTTTAAAACAATGTTTGAGTTAATTAAAAGAAATAAACAATAAATTAATATGCAATTAACGTTTTTACTCACTTTTACTTATTCTTCCACTATTAAATCTTCTGGAATGTATTGAAAATTTAATTTTAACAGTTTGGCACATAAACGTCAAATTTTGCTTCAAAAGTGTCAATTGTTTTTTTTTCTTTATAAACAAAGTAAAATTTGCCTGATTTCACAGCAATTTTTGATTTTTTTTCATTGCTTGAGTAAAAAAGTAAAAATTACATTTAACTCAAGTAAACCTTAAATAGTTTTTTTTTCAGTGTACACTTTTTCATGTATTTCTAATTTAAAATAGGTGGTGCAAGTGGCGTTCCTTAATATTGTCAGATCAAACAAAACAAAAAAATAGGAATACATTTTTGTGAAAAAATAAAATTAGAAAACCAGCTGTAAACTAATGTTTATCTTCTTTTTTTTCAGTTTTCTATCTTTCCGATAAAAATTTTCTTATATTAGAGTTCAATAAATTTCAAAGACATCTGGCGCGTTCTCTATAGATCGGTATCTTAATTAGAGAGTGCACTCTGAATTGTACAAAAGGTTGGAAAAACATATTGTTTTTCCTGGAGAGAATTCCCATTGAGGCCAATTACTTTTGAGAGAAGTGGTCGGTCACACCCGAGTGTTGGATTGAAGGGATGTCAATGTTGGGAGCTGCCGTTAAATGGCAACAAAAGTGCCATGCCTTTAACGATCGTCAGTGGTGTCGAATCGTTTCATGTGCAGAGTCTGACCGGAATGATGTTTGGTAGCCATTAGATAATGAGCCTCGGACCATTAAAGACTAGCCGATATCCATCGACACATTATGTGTGGATAGGACTCGATTAACGATCTTACATCCTTTCCTTTGCCAGCGCTGCATGCCTCAGTGACGAGAATATGTAGTGCGTCTAATTACTGATATCGCTATCTTATACTCTCTCTCATATTAATATCTCAGATAAGAGCAAAGTGGAGGCACTTGAGTTTCAAGGAATGCCATAACTGGCAGAAATGTAATCAAATTGAACGGATTTTTACGAGAAGAATTAAAATCTTACATGATTACTCGGTCGTTTCGGAATTCTGGCTTCATTTCAAAATTTCTTATTTATCAATGTAGGTTTTATCGTTACCATTTAGTAAGTTTTTGCTTTCTTTCTGCTCTGGTAATTAATTTGGTAAAAATTTTTATTGGTAGTATAGAACTTTATAGAAGTAGTGGAGTATATATATTCAGTATGGTAAGTGAGGTTTAAATATCATTTTGATACAAAACTTACCATGAAGATTGTTATATTGTACAAACATAGGTAAGTGTTATTTTGTGTAATTGCTAAAATTGAAAGATTTTCACAAAAGCAGAAGATGTAAGAAAATTTTTTTAAATCTTTATTTTGTAAACTTTTGCTCTCTGCACACTTAATATTAACAGGAGGGAGAGATTTATTTCGAATAAATTTTCGGAATTAATAAACAAATAACCAAAATAATATAGAATTTGTGAAAATCTTTACGAATAAAAAAGAATTGAAATTGACGAACTTGATTGAAATTTAAGAAAAATAATTGAAAAATGATTAAAACATTGAAAAGTGGATATAATAACTTAGATTTGAGATAATAAATGAAAATTTAGAAGGTTAATTGAAAAATAATTAATATATATAATTAAAAGGTGGACAAGAAAATTGCAAAAGATGAAAAGAAATTAAAACTGAAAAATTAATTGAAAAATGAGATAAATAATTGAAAATTTAGGAATTAAATTCAGGAACAGTAAAAATAATTTAAAATTAAGAAATCGATTGCAAATGATAACAATAATAATTGAAAATTGAAGAAACATAATAAAATTTAAGAAAAATATTTTTAAAATCTAGGAAATTAATTGAAGAAGAATGAAAATATTAAAAAAAATCTAATAAAATTAATTTAAAATTGAAGAAAATAATTTTAATTTGATAAAAATAATTGAGAAACTTACAACATAAATTTGTAATGATAAAAATAATATTGAATTGAAAAAATAACTGGAATTAGAGATTAATAATGAAAAAAATTAGAAAATGACAAAAAATAATTGAAAATGACAAAAAGTAATTGAAAAATAATAGAAATAGTTGAAAGTTGAAGAAAGTAATGGAAATTTGAGATAAATAATTGAAAAATGATTAAAACATTAAAAAGTGGATATAATAACTTAGATTTGAAACAATAAATAAAAATTAAGAACATTAATTGAAAAATAATTAATATATATAATTAAAAGGTGGAGAAAATAATTGCATGAAGATAAAAGGAAATTAAAATTGAAAAAAATAAATAAAAAAGGAGATAAACAATTGAAAATTTAAGATTTTAATTGAGGAACAGTAAAAATAATAAAAACTTAAAGAAATTGATTGCAAATGACAACAATAATAATTGGAAATTGAAGAATTATTAAAATTTGAGAGAAATATTTTAAAATCTAGGAAAATAATTGAAAAATAAATAATTAAAAAAAAATAAAATAAATAAATAAATAATGATAAAAATAATTTTCTATATTGAAAAAATAACTGAAATTAGAGATTAATATTGAAAAAAATTATAAAATGATAACAAAAAATTAAAAATGACAAAAAGTAATTGAAAAATGATAGAAATAATTGAAAGTTGAAGAAAGTAATGGAAATTTGTGATAAATAATTAAACTTTTTGAAATGAATAAACAAATATTCAAAATGATATAAAATGTGTGAAAATCATTGCAAATTAAAAAAAAAATTGGAATTGACGAACTTGATTGAAATTTGAGAAAAATAATTGAAAAATGATTAAAACATTGAAAAGTGGATATCATAACTTAGATTTGAGATAATAAATGAAAATTTAGAATATTAATTAAAAAATAATTAATATATCTAATTAAAAGGTGAAGAAAATAATTGCATAAGGATAAAAGGAAATTAAAATTGAAAAAAAAATTAAAAAATGAGATAAATAATTAAAAAATGAAATAAATAATTGAAAATTTAGGAATTTAATTGAGGAATAGTGAAAATAAATAAAATTTGAAGAAATTGATTGCAAATGATAACAATAATAATTGAAAATTGAAGAAAATTATTAAAATTTAAGAAAAATATTTTAAAATCTAGGAAATTAATTTAAGAATAATGAAAATATTTAAAAAATCTAATAAAATTAATTTACAATTGAAAAAAATAATTTTAATTTGTGAAAAATAATTGAGAAACTTACAAACATAAATTTGTAATAAAAGAAAATTATTGCATAATGATAAAAATAATTTTAAATTGAAAAAATATACCCTGGAAGTAGAGGTTAACAAGGAAGAAAATAAGAAAATGAAAAAAAAATTAAATATGACCCAAAGTAATTGAAAAATGATAGAAATAATTGAAAGTTGAAGAAAGTAATGGAAATTTGAGATAAATAATTGAACTTTTTGGAATGAATCAACAAATATTCAAAATTATATAAAATTTGTCAAAATCATTGCAAATTAAAAAAAATAATTAAAAAGTGACAAAAGTATTTGAAATGAGCCAGTATCATTTTGACACATGACTTAATTTTAGATTGTTATATTGTACAGAATGGAAATGTTATATTGTACAGAATGGAAATGTTATTTTGTACAACTGTTAAATGTTATTTTGTACAGTTTTGAAAAATGAATTTGTTATTTTGTACAATTTTTTAAAAAAGCAATAAAACATTGGGAGTACAATATTTTAGCTTTTTTAAAAAATTGTACAAAATAAAAAATTCATTATTCAAAATTGTACAAAATATCATTTAGCAGTTGTACAAAATAACATTTCCATTCTGTACAATATAACAATCTAAAATTAAGTCATGTGTCAAAATGATACTGGCTCTTTGAAATTTGAGAAAAATAATTGAAGAAAGATTAAAACATTGAAAAGTGGATATAGTAACTTAGATTTTAGAGAATAAATAAAAATTTAGGAAATTAATCCAAATATAATTAATATATTTAATTAAAAAGTGGGCAAAATATTTGCAAGAATGATAAAAAAAATTAAAATTGAAAACAATAATTGAAAAATGAAATAAATAATTGAAAATCTAGGAATTTAATGGAGGAATGAAGTTCGAGAATAATTAAAACTTGAAGAATTTGATTGCAAAATGATAACAATAATAATTGAACATTGAAGAATATTATTAAAATTTGAGAATAATATTTTAAATTTAGGATACTAATTGAAGAATAATGAAAGTAATAAAAAATTCGAGAAAATATTTGCAAAGTAATGAAAATAATTAAAAGTTGAAGAAAATAATTGAAAAAATTAAAAACGTAAATTTGTAATAAATGAAAATAATTGCAGAATGATAAAAATGATTGTAAATTGAAAAAAAATAATAAAAATTTGTTAAAAAATAATTGTTAGAATTTCAGAATATATTTGAGATAAACAAGACTATAATTACAATTAAATATTACCCTAATTTTTAAATTGAAAATTTCCGCTAGTTACAATTATTTTCGTTAATTTTTTTAAATAAAATTTTTTGGTTTTTAATTATTTTCTTCAACATCAAATTAGTTTAATTATTTATTAATTAATTTTCAATTTCTTTCCTCATTTTTAATTATTTTTGCAAAATATAATTTTTCTTTTTTAAATTTTAAACTTTTTCTTTGAATTGTAAATTCATTTATCCACATTCTTTTTAAAAAATTTATTTTTTGTCTGTAATTTTGCCATATGGAATTCCACAGGGCGACTTTTTTGCTCTATGGGATTTGCAGACGTACAAATGAGGATATTTTTCACTTATTAAAATATTCTTTCCAATAATTCGTTTTGTTATTGTTGTCAATCTCAAAATTCACTGACCATTCAATAATTGTTATATTTAAATTTATAAATTTTGTTTGGTTTCGATATCATGTGGAGTCGATTTTAGAGTTCTTTTTGTCTCGTAATTGTAATACAATTTTCAATTTAAAATAAAACAAAAAATATGTTTCTGATACCTTTGACTTGTTAACTTCGTTATGTGTTAACCAATTTGAGGTAAATAACTTTTCTTTATTGCTTTTAAAATTTTGTTTTAAAGTGTAGGAAACTAATTTGTTCTTTTTTAATAAATTCAACCTAATAAAGTCGGCAAATCTTGGCCAACGAAACGTCGTATTTTTAGATAAAATTAAAATTTGAAATTATATTTAAATTTCCTTTCAAATATTATTTACATCTTCTGCTGAACTTCTTATTTCTTAAAAAAATAAGGTTCTGATTAAGAAATATTTGATTTTAATGAATTCACCAATGTTTGTACAATATAACGATTTTCATGGTAAGTTTTGTGTCAAAATGATACTTACTCGGTAAGGGTTGTAAATATTTGTAATCTTGCTAAAATAATTTTCTTAAAAAAAAACCCTCAACTCTCTCGGGAGAGAAAAAAGTTTCTTTCAGTGACAATCTTTTACTTTAGAAAATAAACGATATGGTGGGATTGTAAATTGAATGTAATTAAACAGCAGATACATTGTGTGTTTCTCTTTATATAATTTAACCTGTTTTAAAAAGGGTTCGGGTCGTTATCCAATCTTGAAAAGTGTAAAATGGAGAACAAAGCGACGATAAGTCTTGCGTGCAATTCTATCGTATAGTTAAGTTAAATTGTCGTTGCGTATTGTACGTTGCATTACTATAGTGCAACTATAGTCTAACCAAGAAGGCAAGAAAGCACGAGAAGAAGGGTGATTAATCTTGCGGTCTTCCATGTCTCAAGGTGCGGACGTGCGTTATTGATGGAGACTTCTTTCAACCTTCTCAGCCACTAGCTTACTTTCCCTTCAAAGTTCTCTTTCTACCCTTCTTACGTGTGTCTTGTACTCCTAGTTTGCTCCTCGCTCCTACAAAACACACCATTTTTTACTCCACTAGCTCATATTGTTCCCTTTTATTTTTTATTTACTTATAGATATATAAACAAAAGAGAGGAATAAAAAAATTAATTCTGTCTTCTAATGTTAGGAATGAACATGGTTTATTAGAGCAGGTAATAAACATTACACTGGCAAAAAATATTTTTATTTTATTGCTGATTTGGGAACTGTCATGCAGTTTTGTGTTTTATCCAAACTGCTGTTTGTTGGAACACTTAATATTCGTGAAACTACGGGTGACATTTTAAGGTTAGGGAAAATCGACAGTAGCGCCCTGATGGAGTATAGGAAATTTATACGTACAGTTATTAAACTTTTAGATAATCTGCCAACCATAGTCAAATGTTTAGTCGGAACACAATATTTTTTTTTAGATCGAAATAAATAATAAACTTTTTCTAAAATTATTTATAAGGGATTTGAACGAACGCTGAACTAGTAAAGTACGGAATGTGTGATGTAAAATATGGAATCTGAATTGTGGAAATTGGAATGTGGAATTTAATATATGGATTCTGAAATTTAGGATTTGAAATCTGAGATATTGAATCTTTAATCTAACAATTATGTGATGTGGAATTTGAAATGTGTAATTTTGAATGTGGTGTACGAAATCTAAGATTTGAAATATGAAACGTAGAATGCAAAATATAGAATTTGAGATGTGAAATTCAGGATATGGAAAGTGGAATCTGAAAACCGGTTTGTGGAATTAAGCATATTAATTCTGAAATATAGAATTTGGAATATGGACTTTACTTTGTGGGCTTGGAACGTGAAATCTTAAATTATTAAATTTATCAAATTTCCGTCTGGAATGTGGATTTTGAAATGTAGAATCTGAAATGTAACATCCACAAAATTGATATTCCTCGGGAATTTTCGAAAATTCCTCCCGGAATTTCCCAGAAACATTTCCATTGAATGCTTTATTTTCATTGGCATTTACAAAATAAAAAATGTTCCACCTTGGATTTTGCATGAAAATCTTTTGTCCAAGAAGTACCCTATCTCAGAAAGTGACGACCGCGTCGTTTCTCTTCATCCGCAGCTGTAAGTCTTAAGAAGAAAAAGGGGTGGGTGAGAATGAAGGGGAAAGATGCGAAAGTTACGCGCTTTTTGTACAGGGCGCGCCATTAATATCCGTTGCCAGGACGCCTTCATGCAATTTGTCAACATCTGATATTTAATTTCGCGCCCTTTAACCGCCATGACAAGGCGTAACTTGCAGGTGTGTAAACTTTCTCCTCTTCACCTTTGACTTCCTTATCATATTCATCGTTTCGAAATATCAATTTATAATATTTATCTATAATTTATAATTTATATTTCTTACCTTAGAATTTGTTTCGTCTGTTAAAAGACAGAAAATATCCAAAAAATGGTAAAATTGCACGGAAACTGCATTGAGCAAAAATTGTTTCTTCTTTAGTTACTGAGATAAATGTTAAGTATCGATAAATGGAAGATAATTAATTATGGAAGTGAGAGTTTTAATCATTATCTGTATCTAAATTAGCTACTAATCTAAAGGAAGTGTAATTAGCATTCCAGAGTAAATATTTAAAAGCGAAAAATACAAATAAACTCGTATAGATTATTCAGTTCTGAATGGAGAAGAAGTTACAAACAGGAAATTGTAGTATAACAAAGAGACAATCTGGAGATTTTCATAAAAAGTTAAGTGATACATTTTACATTTGAAAAAAAATACATGTGCTGCTTTTAAAAATTTTGACATGTTTTCTTTTTTTTTTGACAATAATTACAATTTTTCCTACTATTTTAAACTAATTCTGAAAATTTACAATACAGAACTATGAAATTGATTGATTGCCTTGTCTGAATCTTTTCACTACATGTGAAATCATTTATCACTCAACACCTCCGAAATGGTTGTTTTTTACATTTCTCACAATAAAGGAAGAACTTTTACCAACTAGAGTATCAAGAAACGTCAAGCACATCTTTTCACTCTCCGTCATCTCCCCTAATGTCTTTTGGCTCTGATCTTTTTTTGGTATTCAGAGACTACATGTTCGTCAACTCTTTCACAAAGTGCAAATTGAAGAGACACGTATATATTTTCAGAAAAATAATGATAAATTTCATCTTCTTTTTATTGATAAATGTACATTATTATTATATTTTTATCTTTTATATCATCATCTTTATATAATTTATCAAAATTTTTAGCAAATCCTATACAAACAGTTGTAATTAAAAATAAGTACGTTTTGTATGATTATTTAAAAATACTGAAAGTAACAAAGTGCTAAGTAGACATAAAATCAATTGTTCTTGTTACAGAAGGTTTCATGTCATAGCCGAGTAGATAAAGCAGTAGTAGCAAGACCGGAAGATAATAGAAGGCGAATAGCCTCCTGGGGGTCGTTAATCATTGGGGATGAGGTCATGAGGCACTGTGCGAACCACGACTTGACGTAAAATGAGATGTGAGGTTATGTGTGTTAAAGACGGTCAGCTCAGAGGGAAACGGAAGTGACCGCACACCCGAACTTCTGAATATCCCGTGAGAATAGATCATTTTAAGCTGTTATCCTTAAACCCCGAATACAATTTACCTTCTAATTAAACAAAAAAGAAAAGGGAAATTCAGTTTATTTATAGAAGTTATCAGTCAAAAAAAAACATTATAAAAAACAAAGTTGACCTCAAAATCAACTGGGGTACTATGACGCATTCTTACTAGTTTATGTTTAATATTTAAATCTTTAAATTTAGATTAGTATTTACCTAAAACAAATAAATAGATAGAGTACCCTAGCGGTAAGTTATTTTATTCATAAATAACTAAAATAAAAGACAAATTAAGACAACAATAGATGATATAAATTTTAATCAGAAATGTTGTTTTTTTGGATAATGATAGAGAAATCAAGAAGTAATAATAACCGAAAAGTAATGATTAACTAATGGTAACGGTAAACCAAAAGTAATGATAACCAAAAAATACAGAATGTTATTAAACCGCGAGTTGTGAAACACAATTGGTATTAATACCAGGAAGAGCAAGGTTGAGATAAATGATTCTTTCTTTCGATCCTTTCTTTTCCTCATTGGCACAATAAATGGATATTAATGACTCTGTGTTTCCGATCTAATACACGTTTTCACTCTTTGTTGGAACAACTCGTGCCAACCTTTTTCTCTCATGGAACACTTTTTTTTTATTCTAGAATATTTTTTTTTTTCAAATGTAAGTGCATTTTATGTAAATAATAATCTGTAGAGCTGAGAGTGAACAGAGGTGAACACACTCGTAGAAGATAGCGCCTCGTTAAAGCCTCGAAACGCATTAGCTTATCGCTTACCAAGGTACCTATACTTTATACCAGTACCAGTAGCCACAAAGTGGTTATATACATATAAAACAACCCCCACGTGTCAGGTCACTTGAATCTAACTGCGATTCACGCTTACGATGCATCAAAAAACTTTATAATCCTATTTAAATATGGTGTATGGTGTTTACATTTTGTAACAAAGTATAGCGTCCATTTTAGCAAAAAATAAAGTGTCGAGAAAATTCTATAAATATGATTTCATTTCTTGAAGACAATACTTTAGATTGAACAAAGGAACCAAAATTCCGGAAGAAATTAAAGGCAAGATTAAAAATCTAAAATTGTAATTGAAATTTGAAGAAAACAATTTCATTATGACTAAACTAACTGAAAAATATAGACAATAATTTTAAAGAGAAGGTAATTGAGTAATGACAAAAAAAATAAATTGAAAAAAAATTCTTAAGAGAAGAAGAAAAAAAGTATTTAAGAAATACATTTGAAAATAACAAATAAAATAAAAAATATTGATTACAAGTTAAATTTAAGAAAATAATAAAAAATGAAATAAAATCTTTTAAAAAAACTTTTTTTTAATTTAAAAATGAGAAAAATAATTAAAAATGTAAATAATAATTTAAATTTAAAGCAGGCTTGTGTCCGTAAATAGTCTGATTCACTATAAAAGTAAATTCTATAGTGATGTAGACTATTTACGGACCCAAGCCTGATTTAAAGGAATATCATACAAATTGAAGTCATTAACTAAAAAGCGACAAAAATAAATTTTTAGGCGACCTAAGAAAATGGAAGATATTTTTGAAAAATTAAGAAAAATATTGATGACACTAATAAAAAATCAAAAGAAATTTTCAATTGTTAGAAAATATAAAATACTACGAATATAAGATTAATAAGAACTAAAATTTCAAATAAAGTTCTGAAAAATAAGGAAAATCTTTAAAAAAAAGTAATTGAAATAATTAA
This sequence comes from Ganaspis brasiliensis, assembly GCA_037103525.1. Lineage (NCBI taxonomy): Eukaryota > Metazoa > Arthropoda > Insecta > Hymenoptera > Figitidae > Ganaspis > Ganaspis brasiliensis. The sequence goes on from JAZKLR010000079.1 coordinate 56,969, forward strand.
AGAAAAATATTATAAAATACATAATACATTGAGAATGTAATTGAAATTTTAGAATCGCCTAGAAAACAATCTAAATTGATTAAACAACACCTATTAAAACCGCTGAAAATACCATGTTTCAAATTTGGAAAATTAAAACATAATCGTAAATTGAATAAAATAATTGAATTTAGATAAGACAATACTTGGAAATTGAAGGCAGAAACTGAAAGTTGAAGAAACTCGTTAAAAAATATCAAACATAATTGAAAATTGTACGTTTCAATTTAAAATTGAAGGAAATAATTAAAAGAAGAAATATACTAAAAATAACAAAAGTAATTGAAATTGATTGCAACAGTTTATAACTGAAGAAAGAAAAAAAAGAAAATTTAAGAGTATAATTGATAAAAGAAAAAATTCATTTTGAAATTACATGAAAAATTTAAATTCAAGAAATTTATTTAAAAACACAAAAATAATGGGAATTGAAGACAATATTGAAAAATTGGAGAAATCAGTTTTACAAAAAATATCAAAAATAATTAAAAATTATAGGCTACAAGTAGAAAATTTAAGGAAAACCGAGAATTAAAGAAAATTATTTCAAAATGGGAAAAACAATTTGAATTAAAGACTATAATTAATTATTACTAAACAAAATTGCAAAATTTTAATTAAAAATTCAAAAAATAAATAATTGAAAGCAGAAAAAAATTGCCGAAAGCTGAAGAAAATTAGTTTAAAAATTAAAAGTATTATTGAAACAAAAGGTAATTTTTTTAAATTGAATAAAGTAAATGAAAATCGAAGAAAGAAAATAAAAAACATCGTAATTAATTTTCAAATTATAAAGAAATTTTAATTATAGACAAAAATTTATAAACTGTGAAAAATAATTAAGAATTGAAGACATTCAATAAAAATGCCGAAAATAATTGAAAAAAGAAGAATAATCGAAAATTCAAAAGAAATATTGAAAAGAAATATTGAAAAATAAGAAAAATAATTCCAATTGAAAACAATAATTCAGAATTGTAAAAAAAAATTTCTTCGAAGAAATTCAGTATAAAATGACCAATATAATTATAAAAATAAAAGTCACGAGTTAAATTTGTAGAACTTAATTGAAGAAACTCATTGAAAAATAGAAAAAGTAATTGAAATTGTAGACAAAACAAATATAAAGTAAACAAAAATATGAGAAATAAAGAAAATAATTAAAAAACGAAGAAACTGCATTTGAACATACTTTTAAAAAATTGAAATTTGAAAAAAGTGCTTAAAAAGTGACAAGAAGAATCGAATTTAAAGAATCAAAATTATAAATTGATGATATTTGTGGAGAAATAATTGAAAATTAAAGATTGTAAGAGAAAATATGCGAAAATGAGAAAAATAATTGAAATTCAAGACAATAGTTTCTTAAAGAAGGAGCCAAAATTCCTGATGAAATTTTAGGCAAGAATAAAAATCAAAAATCGTAATTGAAATTTCAAGAAAACAATTTGACTATGACTAAAATAACTGAAAATTGAAGAAAATAATTTTTAAAACAAGATAATCAAGTAATGATAAAAAAATGAAATTGAAAACAAAGTGAAAGAAAAAAATTGAAAATTTATTGTGTAAATTACTAGAAAATAACAAATATAATTAAAGATTGTTGATTGCAAGTCAAATTTGAGTGTACATTTTTGGTAATGAGCATAACTGTTTTCCTCTTCTTTATTTCTTATTTTTTATTTTCACATTAAAAACAGTATTTTGAACTAATTTTGAGATGTGTTTTGTTTCCCGGAATTCTATGATTGGAATTATCATTTAGATTACTTTTATATCTTTTTTACTGAGTTTTATCATTGTTGTGTAGTTTTTAAGTTCCTGGTTATCTAGTGTTTTTTTTATTATTATTCTTCGGCAATGCTACTCTTTAGTTTTTTGTTATAATATAACTGTATTATGTTAATTATTTTCATTATATTATATTATGTATTCAATTGGTTTCTTGAAGGGCTACCTAGTCCTAGGAGCCTATCTACTTATAAATAAATAAATAAATAAATTTTTTTTGAGGTTACGCCTTGTACTACAAACATCAGCCGCGGACGTCAAACGTGTGCTTTGCTGAGTCGTAACACAATATACTATTGCTTCAATAAATAAGGAATTACACTTTTTAATGTTAGTCACTTGTCCGAATCGCGATATGAGAATGATGCGGGGATGAAATAATAAAATTGATGTTATCCTCATAATAAAAACCCTAATGTTGCACAATAATTAATGTTAGGTCGCTTTCATATTTTTTTCTATAACTTATTCTTTGTCTCATAGTTACTACACGGCAGTGGCATTAGTTTGTTTCGTCCTTGCACAAGTTCTTTTAATTCCGGGAAAGAATAATAACAATACTATTATAATTGTTTAATCCTCAGGTTTGGTTTAACTTGAGGTTTCTTGATAATTATTAATTAAGCAATTACCAATAGGAAGTTTGTTTGAATGAATAGTGGACTGTAATTTGAAACTATTAAAACTTGTATATTTTTCACTTTGCCGGAATACATAGTGGTGAGATCATAATCGCGAATAGAAGTCCGTATCGAGAACTGAACTGTTCCCTTCAAAGGTTCATGAATTTCTAACATTTTACAATGGTTCGAAAATTGGCGGAGTTTCTCTCAGTGAAGTGGTGGAAAATTTGGAAAAGAAGAAGGAGAATTTGAATTGTAGGTGGTGGTAATAAGAAAATGTAAGTAGGGGTAAAAACTGGCGGAGGCTAAATGACTATTTATTGTTAGAGATAAGGACATTTTAATAGTTCTTCGAATCAGTTAACTATAATCGACTATAGTCAAACGAAATCTTACTTATTACTAGAAAAACAATCTGGTTTATAGATATTTTTCAAGAGAATTGCTTTTAAAAGAAATGTAGTAAACAGAATTGTAAATCTTACAAAAATTATAAATCTTTAAATTATTAATCTCCTTTAGACTAAACTAACCTTTTTGGAACGTGCTCAAATTAAAATTACAAGGATTAAGTTTTTAGAATAATTTTAAGGTTTGTCGAGCATAAATTAAACTAAATTCAAGAATGACAATAAACAATAATGCTGCACAACAATAATAATTCTTGCACATAATTTGTGCAAAAACGAGACAAACTCTTGTCATTGTTGTACAATAGAAAGAAATAAAAAATGTTGCAGAAAAAGGTATGAAAGCGGCTCTGTAGTAAAATTGCTGGAAGAATGATACAGAAATGTCAAAAAATAAAGTAGTAATGTTATACTGACAAATCAAACTAAAAGGAGTGACCGGCAAGAAGTAACATTCTAAATCAGACAGAATTTATGGAACTTATTTAGTGAACGAATCGAATCGACGAAAAGGTTAGGAGACACGGATGCTGGGAACATTCGTCGGGCGGGAATATGGGAAACACGGTGAGGCGAGGTAAATTTATCGGTTGGCAGCACTGATAGAGGCGCTCTGAATAGATCCACTCTTTTCGGTCGGATATATAGAAGAGTAGCGGGGGCGGCTGGATCCGTTTCGAGAGGCGGGGGCGATGGTGTGAGGTATTGGGGTGCAAAAGGTGGCACAGCCATGAATATTTCGCCAGCGCACTTATTTATGCAATACTTTGCGCTGGCAGCTTTACTACGGCAGTCTCTTTCTCTCCTTCCCTTCCTCTCTCACTCTCTCTTCCACCCCCGCTTTCACCGCCCCTTCGATCGTCCTACAACTTCTCCTCTGAGAACCCATCCCCAGATAAATACGGCAGTACCACTAGCATTTTCCTACGTCCGATAATATATTACCGTTTTGGAGCATGTTTAGAGGGAAGTATATCGAAGCTCGGGGGTGGTGCCGAATAAGGTGGAGGCGGAGGAGGCATTTAGCTCGAGCCACGCAATAGTTTCCGAATAAATCCCCGATTCTCGAACGCTCCGCTTTTAGTCGCGTTGCTCGGATTTGGCCCGAATGTCTACCTATACCGTACATATATATGTGTATATATATCTGCTTGTATCGGATAAGGGGGTGACTACTCGGCGGCCATTACTCCGGCTACAAACTACCCCTTCGCGAAAACCGTGAAACGTCCTTTGTTCAAGCCAATTGACTAAGCAATTCCTTAAACGAACGGCTTTATTCCATTTCTTCTTCTGTCCTTAACAAACTACACCTCAAACAGACCACATAACAAGACTTTAGAATTTTTAGTCAAAGGATTGTGAATTCTTATTTTATAATCGTTTTTATTATTGATAATTTAAATTATCACTCGGTATTACGTTTTTATTATTCTTATTATTACATTGCATTACATTACATTACAATACATTTTATATTACATTACACTCAGAAAAAAATTTGTTTCTGACAACCAAACTTCAGTTAAAGAAACAAATTTTGGTTGAAACAATAGAATAATTTTGTTGATTTAACCAAAATTAACAATAAAATAAAGTATTTGTTTTATTTAGTGAACTAATGAAGTAACTGATTCCTAATACGTAAAAAAATAAGTAATTTTACACAGAGAAAAATCTGTTGCGATTATCGCATGAGTAGATGCTATGAATATACCATAGACACTAACTATACGAAAATTACACAAATCCACCTAAATTTTAGGCCGGTCCGCCTAGTTTTCAGGCCAAGCCCGAGCAATAACTATACGGTCTGTTAGAAATGTAGCATCAATAGAATTATGGAAAAAATGCACAAATAATTTCAAACAATAATCGCAACAGATTTTTCTCTGTGTATATGTGAAATAAAATGTGGATACTTTCTAAACACTAACAGAAATGTTTGTATGATTCAAAAATGTAGATTTGTTTGTTTCAATACATAAAGTGATTTAGAACCTTAAAATTGAATTAAAAAGTATGTAAATTGAAAGTTTAAAACTATAGTCTAATATATATAAATAATAATAATAATAATAATAATAATAATAATAATAATAATAATTGAAAATAATAAATTTCCCTATAATATTATTATTATTATTATTATTATTTTTTTTTTTTTTACAAAACAAGTTTAGGAGACGAAAAAATGCATTTACGCACTTGTTCGTGTGGGACTCGACCACGTGCTGTGGTAATTATTATTATTATTACTCACCTATCATTAAATGTAAGGAGGATCGTCATGTGACTGAACCTAAATAATAACACAAAATACTTTAATCTTACACTTTACCATTAAAAGTGCAAAATTACTATAACTTAATTTTATGTTTCAATATATTATTAATAGTTAAATATAATAAAATTAATTAAATAAACTGAAAGGAATAAAAACCATTGTTATTATTACTCATTATATAAATGAATTATATAAATCTGCAAAAGATTGACTCGTGAAGTACACTAAATAAACCACCACTTCTCTTATAAAATTCCAGCACTATTAAAGGGACGCCTAAGTCACCTTAAAACAATGCAAAAAGAGTCAAGTTTCGGTACACTTTTCTCGAAAACTATTACTCCAATTGCGTTCTTCCTTGTTTTACTCGATTACAAATGTAATCAACTGTATGAATAAGAAGTAATAAAACGTTATCTTAAATACATACTTTTTTATAAACATCTATACCAAAATGTAAAAAACATTCCCAACTTCTGTGATTAAATGACTCACATCTCCGTTTATATAAGTCAAAATGATGTCAAACTCTTTATTCGTAATCTTGAAACCTTCCTGAACAAATTGAAAAAAAAACTCGTAAATCGGTTTAGTAGTTCAAGAGAAAAGTGTACCGAAATATAAAAAAAAAATAAAAAATTAAATTTTACAGGAGTGACGAATAACTAAAAAGAAAAAAATCTCATGAATTTCAAAATCAAATAATCCAAATTTTATGAAACTTCCCAATCGAAAATTCAAAACTTCGATGGAGCATCCAGAGAGTTTATAAATAACCATTTTGTGGCTTTTAATTTATTCCCAAAGCTATCTGTAAGCTTGTTCTATGATTTTTTTCAATTTTGCTCGCTCACTATTTGTTGCTTGCTTGTTCATTATTTTCTAAAGCTTCCTGAAGACTTGTTTTCTTTGCAAGTGACAACCTTCAAATTATATCCTTTGTTTATATACTGTCAAATGCAAGGTTAAAGAAATATGGTTATATGGATTTTTTTGCGAAGTGTTGAGTGGACAAAAGCTTCAAAATCGCTGATTATTATGAAAAACTAACACTACACAAATTGAAGAGCAAATTTCAAAACGTTGCTTCAATTTGTGACATAATTTTACTGGTGATTAGAAGCAATAAAAAATACCTTATTTCCTTCTTATATAAACATTTTTAATTTTATAGTATCTAAATCGCCAGAATTTTAATTTAAACTTTACAAAAGTTTTTCAACGTAGAGTCGTAAGTACGAAAAATATTCTTTTGCTGTCCATTCAATACTTTGTAAAAAATCTTATGGAAATTAACTAACCTCTGCTATTTTTGACAAAGGATATAAACCAATATTCTTATAAAGAGAAATATGTTTTCTATACAGTTCCTAAACAGTTAAGAATATTTTATAAAATTAAATTGCATAGAAGTCTGTCGCAAATAATTTGCAATTTAATTGTATAAATACCAAAAAAAAATTTTGTAATTTTCTTTTTATATGCTGTCGTTCAATGCGGAACTTAAAATAGTACTATTTATTTACAATTTTAATTGTGAAATTTCTTTTTCTAACTTAAAATCTGTAATAAAATTTATTACAGATCAATAAACTTTTATTTAGATAATATTAGGTATTAATAAAAATAAAAAGTAAGGTTGGATTTATGTTCCATTTTACTTTGTGGTTGCTTCGTGAAACCTACAATAAAATTCTGTGAAATTTTTTTCAACTTAGTCAAAGCTATCTGAAAACTTTAATTGCAGTGTTAAAAATGTTTAATTTTCCTAATTTGCAGACTTCTGCATGAAGCGAAAAATCGACCATAACAGGCTTCCTGAAAGCTTGTCACAGCTACCTGTGTGTTATCTTACAATTCTCTAATGGTTATCTTAACGCTTCAATAAAACTTTTTAGACGGGCCCGTATCATTTTGACACACATTTTTTCGTGCAACTTGTTATATTGTACTCCTGAAGAAGAATGTTATATTTTACTCCTACTAAAATCAAAGATTTTTAAGTTTTAATTATTCAATACAGAATTTTCTGGATTAATTAAGTCTTTTAATATTAATTTAATGTATTAAAATCAATTATTTAATAAATAAGACTTAAAAATCTTTGATTTCAGAAGGAGTAAAATATAACATTCATCTTCAGGAGTACAATATAACAAGTTGCCCGAAAAAATTTGTGTCAAAATGATACGGGCCCTTTTAGACAACTCCACGGAATGTAGGATTATCGATTGGGTTGGTATACTGGGGTTTTTGGGGTCGCTGATTTCAATTTCGAAGGCAGATTTTCAAAATTCAAAATGGCGGATCAAATATGTCGGTCGAATTTTTAAAAATTGAACGAATTTGTATGAATCTTAGTATATTGGGGTTTTTAGGGTCGCTGATTTCAGATTCGTAGTCAGCTTTGCTGCCTTAAAATAAGACTTTCTTTTTACAGTGAATTTAATTTTACATGAAAGAATTAAAATTATATACGCATTAAACTAGTTTTTAAGTTTATTTTATAAGATCAAGAAAAGTGCTTAGATAACGAAGATTAAAGTGCAACCTTTACTTGCGAGATTTGTAGGAAAAAATAGGTTGATTTTTGTACTAACCCAATCTTGTCCTCACGTTTGGTAAAATGAAAAATTTGATTTTTTTTACATATTCTTAATTTTGTATTTAATTAAGTAACAGATGTTCCAAATAAGACTTAGCTCTAATTGACTGATTACCAAAGATTATTATTATAATAAATAATATATTTTTAAGTTGATAATGTTAGTTTTATTGAGCTTCAAACCTTTTTGCTCTTCGCTAATGTTTTTACGCCGACTTGGTATGTACAATACCTTTATAAAGTAGGGTATAGGTTAAAATTTATTAAAATCATACAATTTACATTTTATATAGTTTTTATTATCATTTCAATTCATACACAGGTAATTACTTAAATCTGGTTTCCAAATTGTAGCCAATCTACGAGTTTGGATAATAAGTAACCTGAAAAATTGATAAAGATTTTTATAATTTGATTATTTCTTTGTTGTATTTCATTAAGTCGGATCATGCGTTTGTCATAACTTTATAGTGATTAAAAACACAAAATAATGTTATTTTTAATTTTTAAAATGCATGGACGCTAATGGTAATCTTGAACTTTAAACTCGGTTTTCTCAAAACTATAGGGTTTCGACACTTCTGACTTTGAATGCTTGTAACTTTGTGAATTTTTCATTTAAAAGGGTCCAATACCTCTCAAAATGATTGAAATTTAATAAAGATTATAGTCATATAGGTAAGTCCAATAGTGCCAAAGTGGACCCTTTTCATATAACACTGCACTAAGAGAAAATATTTCTTTTACCAAGGATAAAAATATGCTTGAAATATATGGACAAATCTCTGGAACCTTTAAAATTTGAATTTAAAAATTTCTTTAATTTCATTTTTAACCACGCACCTTTAAAATTTAAGCTATAGGATCTTGAACCTAAATAAATTTCAATTCTATTACAGTACAACCTTTTTTTGGTTGCTGTCTATTCCAAAATATCAATTTTATGAGATACAAAAATGTTGGTTATGGAAAATGTTTACATGACTGAAACGAAAATGTATCATTTTTTAATAAGATAAAAATAATAAAAAATTATAAGGATCATAATAATTAACTAAAAAATCACTACCAAGACTAATCACTCTGTAAAAAAAGTTAAAAAATATTTTCTATACAAACATTACAATTAGTAAAATACACGTTTGTTACAAAATTTATTGTTTTGAGACAATTTCAGATTCTAAATATAACCTTAAAAAACTACAACAAATTTATGAATATTACTTTCTTGAATGAATTAAAAATTATGAATAAAGTTTTACTCGAGAGCTTTACGATGATTTTCTCTATACATGGTTCTTTCCATTTCTTTGATTTTTATTTTCTTTTTTCGCGGTTTATTATTTTTTTTCTACCTGTCAGAAACTAAATGTATAATTTTGAATCTTTGGCCATTTCGTGATTACATTGATATAAAACAAGTAAATGCGTAACTTCAGATTGATCGTAAAAAATTGTTTTTCTCTTTATTTGATTTTTAATATCATTTTTAATTAGTTCACAGCATAAAAATTGTTTGTTAATTTAGAAATTAGAATAAAATATTTATATATTTCGAAGAAACAGCGTAAGTGACACATTCAAAAACATGGAATTATAAAATTGATTACAGTAAAATAAATATAAAATAATAAAATTAATTCAAAACAATGATTGGAAAATGGTCTGTATAACTCTTTTAAAAATATATACATTTTTGGTGAACGCTAATTGTGATTTAAAGCTTTTTTTAAGGTAAAAAGTATTAGCAGCATTAAGGTTAAAAGTTCTAGAGATTTTCCCATATGCTTGGAACGAGAATAATTATTCTTGGACCAAGAATATTATTCTTAGATCAATGTTATAATCATTCTTGCATCAAGAATAATTCTACCAAGTTCAAAATTAATTACACTGTTAAAAAAAGGAGTTGAAATTTAACTCCCTACGGGACTCTATAAAAGTCGCACGCCTTGAAGAGTTGAAGTAAAGAGAGTTAACGCTTAATCCTTCAGTCCCCACTCTTCTTAAACATGGAGCGTATGAGACTCACTCACCTTGGAGAGTCGATTTTTAACTCTAAAATCTCAACTCCCAACTCCAGCAACCGTTAACTCCCCAAATTTTTAACAGTGTATCCTTAAACCATGTACTAGTTACTACAGTTCCGATCCTAAGGATAATCTGCATTTGATCCATGGCAATAATGCATGGGTACAAGAAAAAATTTCTCTCAGTATGACTTTTGTATTACATTATATAGATACGTTGATCGAATAATTATTTCCGCGAAAATTAACATCTGTTAGGCAAATGACGTGACATAAAAATACTCTATTATGTTAATCAGCACTCTTTTAGTCTTACCCTGCTGGACAATTACTTCCGACTCTTCAAAGATTCGTAAGCAATGGATCTTTTCTTTTTACCCCAATTATCCAAATACCCCTCAGCTACATCCTTCATGGTATCACGGTAGCATTCTATTACAAAGGCATTGTATTATATGTATTATATGTAAACATTCTATTATATGTTTATATAATAGATAAATATGTTAATGAAATAGTAAGAATAATTACACTACTTTTATCATTCTTCTTGAAACTCAGTCAAGACATAACTGTAAAATTGTTTACCTTATTCTTCTTTAATCAATTTATTTTCTCCAAGGTTCATAAACAATATTAAATATTTAATTTGTTTTTATTTACCTACTGAAGCGCAACCAGCAGCAGCATACGCTATAAGCGCAAAGAATAACATGAAATAAGCCAAAATTGCCATATTTTTTAACGAAAATACGTATTCAATATTATAAACTCCTTTCTAATAAAATGCAATTTACTGATTGAAGCTTAACTTGACGATTGACGTATTTATACTCAATAAATAATTGCTTTTTAATTATATAAAGCGCAATATCTCTTCAATTAACAGTCATTTTAGCACTTAAATTCCACTCTAAATAATTGGTTCTTTTAAATAATTGTTTCTTTTAAATATCTGTAATTATGTAATCTAAAACAATTAAAAGTGCATTAAAGGGACAGTGTGGATTTATTTTTTTTTTAAAATTTATGTTTCAAAAACATCAATTTTGTATACTTTGTACCTATAGAAATAGAAACAACTTCAGTGTTAAATATAACTCAATAGATATTTAGAAATTTTTCTTAAGCATATAGGTAAGCATTTTATGTATCATTTGCACAATTATTATTATTTTTTTTAAATAACATCTTTAAATATAAAAACATTTTAAATACTTAATTTAAATTCTACTAAAAATTTGTATTTCTTGATAACTAGGTCATATTCATTTTTTGTACAATTAATATATAAATAAACAAATGAATAATATAATAACTTATATTAAATAATTAAAATTAAAGAATAGTTTTGGTAAACTTAACAAAATTTTCATTTTCTCCACACGGAAAAACACTTTGTTATAACAAAAAGCCACTCTCTATCAGAGTTAAAAATTTTGTGTAAAATTTAACATATTTCACATGTCCCAAACGGTCCACTCAAAATTTTGTATTAATTCGACACAAGGAAATATGTTGATTAAAATACATAAAATCTAACCTCTCATTTTATACATTAATACAGTGATTCTAATACTAAATATATTCCAAGTTCTTAACGTATAAATGAACGTAATTTCTGCAAAGTTGAAAATTTTGTTTTAAATTTGACATAAGTCACATTTTCCAAACGGTCCACTTAAAATTTGTGTTAATTTTTATTATAAGAATTTGTGTTGTTTTCTTATATCGACTGCTCCGTACAAGTGATATAATCGTGATAATTTAAAGCGCATAGATTAAAATGGATTTTCAATAAGAAATTTATGCTTAACAACAAAAAAATAAACGTAAATTATTGTGTTACAACTAAAAAATTTGAGGTAAAGTTCAAGAATCGAATGACATTTGAAAAATGTGTAAAATCAACTCAAGAAAAATGTTAAATTTTAACACAAAAAATTTAACAAGAACTGTTTTCTACACAAGTACACAAAATTTTTAACTATGTAAATCTGAATTAGTTAAAAACTACCTTTTTAAGGGTGAAAACTCGTTTACCCTGTCAAATAGTAATTTTTTCTAATAATTTAGTAAAAAACTACTAATTTAATTAGTCAAAGAAATTTTTAGGTTATGTTAAAATACTAAAAGAATAAGTAGATTTCTATTTACTAATTATTAGTTATTATTTACTATTTAATTAGTCAAATTAAATTACTGAATTAGTAGTTTTCTACAAATAATTATTTATTTTTTACTAATTGAAAAAGTGAAAACTCTTTCACGATTTTAACTTCTAAATAGTAGTTTTTTGCTAATTGAAATTTAGAGAGCATTCTGGTTGTAATACTAAAGAAAAATTTTATTTAATTTAATTATTTATCTCCTTAATTTATCAAATTTATTGCAAACAAGTGCGAATTTTTAAAATGTTATTTTTCTATATTCAAAATGTTATTAAAAAAAAACAAATTACTTGATTAATTTGATTAAAGTGTTAATTAATAGAAATTTATTTATAGAACAATAAAAATTGTATTAAAGGATTGTTAACTTAATATACACTGAAGTAACGAAGAAAGCATGTTATTTTAATAAATTGGCTTTTTATATTTGTTACTATTATATTTTAATATTAAATTAAGTTTTTTTTTTACCTATATCTTGTTACTCGGAGATTTTTGGGTTTACTGATTTGAAATCTTAAATCGACCGCCATATTGTATCCACCATTTTGAATTTTTCAAATCTGACTTCAAATTTGAAGTCAGCGACCCCGAAAACCCCAACAAATCAAGGTTCATGCAAATTCAGTCAATTTTTAAAAATTCTTCCGCCATATTGGATCCGCGATTTTGAATTTGCAAATTATGTCGAGAAATATATATATGGAGTTTTGATTTATTCATTTTTAGTATAAAAATACGAAGTTTGAATGCAATTGAAGCTTTCGTACATAATTTATTGATGAACTTCAGGATTATTTTATTATTTTCAAGAAAAAGTATTCAACTTATAAATTTATTTAGGCTACTTCTACTCATCAGAAAAGGTTTTAAATAGTCTTCTTTTATTCCTAAATGAGTCTAGTTTTGGATAATCGAATAAAAAGAAAATCGTTTTTTTTTTGCATTTTTCCATCTGGCCGGTAACTTTTTACGCACAACTTTTGACCGATTTACTTAAAAATTGGTATGCAGTTTATTAACAATTATCTATCGATTTTTTACCAAAAAACTTGAAATTTTTATTCAAATGTGTACCATTTTCACGAAAATCGTTTTTTTCTTAAATCTCCTAGTTACTTCTCTAGCTTTTGAGTTGCAAATTCATAAAAATGTTGGGTTTTGGTTCCAGATCAAAAATTGGAAAAGATTTTCTACCGGCCATGGACCTCAACTTAAAAAAATGAATTTTTTAAATAGACCATCTAGACCGCGATTTTAACTTTTTCAACATAGCAAAATAATTTTTTTATATTTCAATAGATACCTAATAATAATGCATAAATGAATTTACAAATTTACGTTAAACGTAAATGTCATATTCTAAATAAAACAATTCTTTTAAAGATCGATATGTTTTTCAAACCATATTTTTTGTCAATCTTGAATCATTGAGATCAATACTACTTTGTCATTAAAGTCGATATCGATAATATCAGAAATCTCGGAAGTCCTTTATCGATATTGTATCGAAATTTTTTTTAGAATAACGTCTTGATATCGTCTTGAAATCCTCTTGATATCGTCTTGAATTTTAAGAAGATATCTAGACGATATCGATATTATATCGACATATCGTGAAGCACTGCGGTCAACTTAATTAAAATTATTATAATTTTAAATTCCCAAAAAAATAAAATGTCATATAAAGTAAGTTTAAAATTAATTAATTAATTAATTTTAATCACAACGACTGTTCTTTTTTAGGATAGGACATTGCAATGCATTGCAGTACACATTTTATTGCATTTTATTTCATTTCATTTCATTTTATTGCATTGCATTTCATTGCATTGCATTGCATTTCATTGCATTGCATTTCACTTCATTCATTGCATTGCATTTCATTTCATTGCATTGCATTGCATTTCACTTCATCGCGTTGCATTTCATTTCATTGCCTTGTATTTCATTTCATTGCATTGCAATTCATTTCAATTCATCGCGTTGCATTTCATTTCATTGCCTTGTATTTCATTTCATTGCTTTGCATTTCATTTCATTCCATTTCATTTCATTGCATTGCATTGCATTTCATTTCATTTTATTGCACTTCATTTCATTACATTTCATTGCATTTCACTTCATTTCATATCATTTCATTTCATTGCATTGCATTGCATTTCATTTCATTTCATTTCATTTCATTTCATTTCATTTCATTTTATTGCATTGCATTTCATTGCATTGAATTTCATTGCATTTCATTGCATTGCATTTCATTTCATTGCTTTCCATTTCATTGCATTTCATTGCATTGCATTGCATTTCATTTCATTTCATATCATTTCATTTTATTGCATTGTATTACATTGCATTTCATTTCATTTCATTTCATTTTATTGCATTTCATTTCATTACATTTTATTCCATTTCATTTCATTTCATTTCATTGCATTGTATTGCATTGCATTGCATTTCATTGCATTTCATTTCATTTCATTTCATTTCATTTCATTTTATTGCATTGCATTTCATTGCATTGCATTTCATTGCATTGCATTGCATTTCATTGCATTTCATTGCATTGCATTTCATTGCATTGCTTTTCATTTCATTGCATTGCATTGCATTGCATTGCATTGTATTGCATTGCATTGAATTTCATTGCATTTCATTGCATTGCATTTCATTTCATTGCTTTCCATTTCATTGCATTGCATTGCATTTCATTGCATTGCATTGCATTTCATTGCATTGCATTTCATTTCATTTCATTTCATATCATTTCATTTTATTGCATTGTATTACATTGCATTTCATTTCATTTCATTTCATTTTATTGCATTTCATTTCATTACATTTTATTCCATTTCATTTCATTTCATTTCATTTCATTTCATTTCATTTCATTGCATTGTATTGCATTGCATTGCATTTCATTGCATTTCATTTCATTTCATTTCATTTCATTTCATTTTATTGCATTGCATTTCATTGCATTGCATTTCATTGCATTGCATTGCATTTCATTGCATTTCATTGCATTGCATTGCATTTCATTGCATTGCATTTCATTGCATTGCTTTTCATTGCTTTCCATTTCATTGCATTTCATTGCATTGCATTGTATTGCATTGCATTGCATTTCATTTCATTTTATTGCACTTCATTTCATTGCATTTTTTTTCATATTATTTCATTTCATTTCATATTATTTCACTTTATTGCATTTCATTTCATTGCATTTTACTTCATTTCATTTCATTGCATTTCATTTCACTTCTCTTCATTGCATTGTATTACATTGCATTGCATTGCATTTCATTGCATTGCATTGCATTTCATTGCATTTCACTTTATTTCATTTCATTTTATTTCATTGCATTTCATTGCATTTCATTGCATTTCATTGCATTTCATTGCATTTCATTGCATTTCATTGCATTTCATTGCATTTCATTGCATTTCATTGCATTTCATTGCATTTCATTGCATTTCATTGCATTTCATTGCATTTCATTGCATTTCATTGCATTTCATTGCATTTCATTGCATTTCATTGCATTTCATTGCATTTCCTTTCATTGCGTTGCATTTCATTTCATTGCGTCGCATTTCACTTCATTGCGTTGCATTTCATTTCATTGCCTTGTATTTCATTTCATTGCATTGCATTTCATAGTATTACATTTTACTACATTTCATTACATTTCGCAACATTTCCCTACAATTCGGTCGTATAACCTAAAAAGATACGTAAGTGACATTGTCGTTTGGGTCGACATTTGTGTGTCATGTTACACGACTATCGACCTAAACGACAATGTAATTTTCGTATATTTTTAAATTGTACGACAGATTTCATTTCATTACATTACATTGCATTATATTACATTCGATTTAAAAATTTTCTTTGCACAAAAATTCACTATACCCACATAACCAATCCTACTAATCGTTATCGTTACCTTAATATCTAAAAAATAACATACAAATATCCAATACCCAAAAACATTAATAAGTTACAATATCCTGTTTATATTCGAAAGCAAAAGTCGTGCTAAAGTAAAGAATGTAGTTTAAAAAGTGGAAAACAAATAATAAAAAAAAACTATGATTTATTTCTGAGGTGTAAAATGAAGAGCGAATTGCATTGACGTCGCTAAATCACGCTAGATTTGTGTGGGTGTTTGTGAGCTGGAATCGTGGACGTGGTGATTGACAGGTGGCAATATGGCCTCCCTTTTGCTCTTTGGCGAGCGCGTTACGCAAGCTGTTGCACCCGCATCGGCGCGCATTCATGCAAAGTCAAACCGTCCGTCTGTCTGTCCATCCGTCGGGTTTATCCGTCCATCCGTCAGCTCGTCCTTCCGTACATTTCGTCTCCAATAATCGCTCGTTGCTATCGTTGATGCCATTTTTATTTCTCCACTCGCTTTTTTTTTTCTTTTTATTTCGTCCTATTAAAGTCCTTCGGCGATAAAAGACCAATTTTGTTTCACGAACTATTTTCCACTTCGTCGAGTGTAAAAAAATGGTAAATTCACTTTTTACTGGCTTATAAATAAAACGTGTCTCAATTCTCAGAATTTGTCGTTATCGATGTTTATTTACTATTTTTATACTTGATTACATAATAATTACAATCTTTATTAAATATTTCAATAATTAATTTACAGGTGAAATTTAGAAAAGAAACCGTTATTTCGATTTTATATACCGGTAGATTTTCAAAAGTTTTCAAAGCATAGGTCTAATTTGAAATCCGGTTAAAAATACAAGATAGGTGTGAAATGAATTATTTCCTCAACTATTCAAAGTACTCGAAAAAGTGACTTTTGGATGCATGGACTTTTCGTCCTTTTCTTCGAGGACAAAATCAATTCATGTGCAGATGCTCCAAGTTTATATAGGCCTCGTCCGGACGAAGCCGTTTCCCTTTTTTCCTCGATTTGCGAAGAATTCCGCAGTGCACACGAGATGCAGGGATGGCATCGATTGACGTGTGGTCGGGACTTTAGAATTGGTCTGAAAGAGAAGCCGAGCGTCGAGACTGATTGACACCTCCATGGTGGTACCATAAAGAAGTGGAGGAGGGTAGCTCGTAACTCGCGGATAAATGCGATTTGAGAAGAGCTAAAGAGGAGCAGGAGGGGAGATCTATTCACAAAATGGTCCAAAAGGGCAAAATTCATTCTCCGGAAATTTCGTTTGAATAAAATTTCCTTCAGATCTGAATAAATATAATCCAATTTAGTATTATATTTCATAAAATCCAGTTCAGTGAAAGGATGATGGCTAAATAAAATAATGAAAATTTGTCTTGTTTGAAATAAGTTTGATCAAAAAGGGAGACAAAATTAAGTTATGTTAAAAACTTTTTACAGGACCTTTTGCGGTATTTTTATATTGAAATTTTTAAACGACACTCGTTTGAGTCCTCATCAAGTTAAGATATTTATTGGATTCTTAAAAACTCCTAGAATAAATTTCATCAGAAATTATATCAGAATTGATGACAGAAATGATTTCAGAAATGACATCCTTTTCTGCATCATTTCTGATAAATTTATCCAAAAGAAGAAACTGAAAAATGTCAATTTCGTTAATGCAATAAGCTTCTGTCAATAAATAAATAAATACAAATTTTATTGGAAATGATATCGGAAATGACATTGGAAATGATATCAGAAAGGATATCAGAAATGATATAAAAAATGATGTCAGAAATGACATTAGAATTTAATTCATTTTTAGTCCCAAAATCAGATGTCATTTCTTATATAATTTCTGATGTCCGATTTTTCAACAGGATAATTAGCGGGAAATAATTTAAGATTTAAATATGTAATTGTATAAATTTCTAAAATTTTTTAATTGGTGAATAATATGTTGTTCTTAAATTTGCAATGTCTTGATTAAAATTTAAAGTTTTTTTACAATTACTTTGTATATAAATGATTTCAAGACTTAAAGAACACAAAGATAATATTGAAGATAAAAAAACCAAAATTGCTATTAAAAATCACGCCACTAAAAATAAACATGAGTTTGATTTTAATAATGTAAAATTTTAGATAATAAACAAAATTAATTTTAAAGGAAACACCTTGAAATGATTTATAAACAAAATAATTCTGGAAAAACCGTAAATTTTAATCAAGATATTGCAAATTCAAATAAAACATTATCCATCAATGAAAAATTTTAGAAATTTAGATTTATTAAAATCGTTTAATCGATTAAACGATTTTTTGTAACTTCATTTCCAATTCCATTTTCTTCTTTCTCATTTAATTTCTCTTTTAAAATCGAAATATTGATTTATAAAAATGATTCATACAAATAAAATAAAATCAAAATGTAATCCATAAATTTCTATTCGGATTTAATAACATCCAAAAGGAGTGAAACTTTTAAAAGTAAGATTATTTTTCCTGATAATTGAATACCTATATGTTTATTTTGATATAATATAATTTATAACCTAAAAATGTTTATTTTATTATAAAAAGTTATTATTATTTATTATTGAAAATTATCAAATGCGGATGTAAAAAATTTACAATAAAAATTAAGCCATATTAGAAGTTAACAGTACTGTTAGGTTAAATAAGCAAATTTAATATAAGGAAATAAATAATCTAATTACGAGTGAGCGACAAATAATTATCTAAATTAAATTGAAATTCAAATTGCGCAAGGTGTAAGTATAAAATTAATATGATGAAAACAAGTGATTTCCATATACTAATTTTCAAGCCGAGCACTTCGGTCCTGAATTCATATTCAAATCTGATCCTCGTCTCGACTTACTTCTATTATTGCGAGTATCTTATTACAAAGGCAGACAAAAGGACCAGAGTTTGAGATGAAGATGTGCCAAGAATGGAATTTGACTATAAATGTTATTCTTTATATGCAGCAAGAACATTTTACTCGTCAGGAACCTCTTTCGAGTAGTCAAGTTGATTCAGAATGAATGTCAAACAAGATTATATTGTACCTTTACTAGTTTCTCAGAACATTAAATTTGTTTCTAAAAGAAGAGAAGTAGCGCAAGTAGTTATTTTTCCTAACAAGTGTTGCAATTATTTGTATTTTTTTCTTGATGTGTGTATAATGAAAAAATTATAAATACGGTAACTTTAAATTAATAACGATTATTAAATTAAATTAAATTAAAATTAGATCAAATTTACCAGAGTAAAAACCTTTATTTAATTTAAAATGTAGTTTTAACCTCCCTTTATTTTACAATAAAGGTTGCTTAATCCAATAAGGCCCAAATGCATTTATTTGCGAAAAACATATATTTTTCAAAATGGCGTCCTGAATTTTTAAAAAGTGTCATTATGCATTTCACCTTGGTCTCAATTTTATTTTTCCATAAAAAAATTGATTAATTTTTTTATTATCTTTTTTCATTTCAGTGAATTCCATTATTTTATAAATATCAAAAAATTTCAAGTTATGGATTCAAGATGGCGGGCGTCCATTTTGAGCATACGCCATTTTGAATTTTAAAATTTAACAAACATATTCGAATTCAGCGATTCCAAAAATCCTTGTGTAACTATTTTCAGCCCAATTTAACTATTTTAAATATTTAATCCTCCATCTTGAATCCGCCATTTTGAATTTGTTATTATTTATGAAATAATTAAATTTACTAAAGTGAAAGAAGATATTGAAAACGTTTGTCCATTTGATTTGATGGAAAAATAAAATTTAGACCAAGGTAAAGTGCATAATGCTTTTTGCCACTTTTTATGTAGTTTCTAATTGTCAAACAAAAAAATTTTCACATAAAATTTACGTTTTATTAAAATAAAAGCGTTAAAATCGTGTTTTTTTTGCAAAGAAATGCAAGAAAGTAATGAAAATAAAATTCGAAACAAACTTTCGATGACAAATTTCGAAAGAGCATATTCTAATGTTGACAAATGGTACTTCCGAAAAAATCTTCATTTTTATTTCAGAATGTACAAAGCTCGAATTTACAGTAAAAAATCTTTGCATTTAAGCGTTAATTTAAAAAAGAATGTTTAGATTTGGGAAATATTATATTAAGTCAGTAGTTCAAATTAATTTTTTATTTATTTATTTTTGGTTAAAAACATCATTTTTCGTAATTAAGAAATTGTTTTCCTTTATTTAGAATGTGTCGATGCTCATGAGCATGCGCAGTGTATAAATAAGAAAGCAGACGAAAAATTTTAGTCTTGACGACATTTCCCACGAGTTGGTTTTTTTTTTTTTATTAAAAATAAGATTTTTTAAACAAAACGAAACACAGGTGATAATTATTTTTAAAAGGAGAAATATGATAAAGATGTTTCTCTTCCTGATAGAGGATTTGCAGAAATCTATAAATATCCTTTTAAGAAGTTTACAAATTTAACAATTATTACAAATCTTTTTATAGTTCGTTATTTTAGTTCTCTGGACTTTTAAGTCAAGGATTATGATAATGTATCATTTTTAGCTTAGTATTTTAAAAAAATTTATCAATAAAATATGTATTTATTTATTTTCTCAACGAGTTGAAAGAACAAAAATATGAAAAGCGAGATGAGAAGATGAATTTATGAAGAATTTTAGGTTACAATATTAATTTCGTAAATTTAAAAAATTTCAATCTCTCCGAATTTCAAATAAAAATAACCCACAATTTTTTTAATATTTGACTTATCATTATGTTATTCATATTTTTGGGGATTAACTTTGGGAAATATTAATTCAACTTAATACACTTACAACAAAACTCCGACATTTTAGTTTAAACTTATTCTGGTACGTATAATAGCCTAAAACAATAGTGTTTTTAAAATCAGTCAAATATTTATCTGCTATTTATATATATATATATATATATTTTTTTAAATGTTTTTATTAAACTTCAATTTCACATTGCAGTAATTGGTACATTTACTCTATCTTGTTTTTTTTTAAGAGCGAGAAACGTCAACATTGAGTGATTTTTCTCAATATAGGTAAATAATTTGCCATTTTCAAGTACAATTTATTATCCAATTTGAAAATGGTAAATTTACATCAAATTGTGAATCTACTATTTTAAAAGTATGAAGCTTACAATAATAGAAATGTAAATTTGCTACACTTTAAAATAGGTTATGTTAGACTTTTCCGTCAAATTACAATTCTAAAGCTTAACTTACACCAAAAAATTTCTTATTTTATTATAGTACTCATTTATTATTTCCTCTAAAAATAATTCATAACAAAAATTTTGACTTACTTCTTAATAGTCCGTTATTAATAATTCAGGTAACCAGCATGTTTAACAGTGATTTTCTTTGAGAATGAAAATGACTAGAATTTATTCTAATACACAATATCCCAATAATCGAACCCTCAGACATCTCGTCCCGTTACATAACAGCATGTATAATCTCATAGAGAAACCTCCTATCGAGTTGTCTCGATTTGTCGGGACACAATGAGGTCGCACGCACGCACACATGTCTTCGGATACGATCCCATTTAATTTCGGACACGTCCCGGGTAACACCTATCGCTTATTGTAAATCCACTGTCAAAGATTCCAAGTCCGATATATTTCTACATAAAGTATAAAGAAAAGCCATGAAAGGAAGCTTATAGAAATCAGTTCCTGACTGCATGGGGACTCCCGATACAGATGTCCTACAAAACGTAGTATGGTAGTAGTCACTGTAGGGAATACGAGGACGCTAAGTAGCAATCCCACAGGATCTCGCTGACAATGCCGACCCCTGGGTATATTTTGACTTTTTGACAGATGGCCACCTCGCCTATATAGTCCCAAGAAAGGTGTATCCAGCATCCATGTAGCAATGTAGAATCCAGCGCGCGTGTAAGCGTATAAGCAACTTACACGAAACGGAAGCCAGCATTAACACACATTCAGGTAGGACCTCCAAAGACTAGACCAGCATTCTCGATAGAAGGTCGTTCATCTTCTGATTTTGACTCTTGGTAAAGATGCTCCCACGAGAATAGAAGAAATAATTGCCCGTTAAACCTACACATCACGTGAGAGGGAGGTGGATCTGTTGTGATTCGTGCCCACAATGAGACCATGCGAGTCAACAGACTCGCTAAATGGATATTTTCAGGAGCTATGAAAGACACCAAGAACGATGACTCCCTCCTGGAGAAGAATCCTTTTCTCCTCCCCGGCTCGCCGGGAGAGAGGATCACAATGTCCTCCGGAACCCCTGGCTAACTTGAGTTTGATACTTCCAAGATATAATCTCACTGGGTGATCCATTTTTACAGAAACTACAATTCTTCGAAATGGGGTAGATTACATAATACAAGTTTTAAATATTTTGCCCAGGGGCTTTGTAATTGAATCGTTCGGTTGGTTGACATAGGTTAAGATGTCTTTCTTTTCTACTCTAGATTTCTTTAAAAATGTTTTGTCCTCACCAACAGCTGCCAATTTTTATCTTTCATCTGTTTCCACTTACTTACAACTTCACTACGTTTTTCAATTTAGGGCATGATGAGTAAATTAGAAACTCTTGTAGCTAGTATCTATATTCTGTAATAAATTTCGACTGTAACATTTGTGCGATAAAGTTGAACTTTCTTTTGTACCCTTAAACGAATCTAGTATTTTCGAAAAAGCATACCAAGTTTCGAAAAATCGGTAAAAATTTTTAAATTCATGTTTGCCAAATTGGATCCGTCAATTTGAATTTCTAAAAATTGATATCGGATTCGTAATCATTGACCCAAAAAACCTCTTTATACTGAGTTTTATAAAAATTCGCATGAAAGGAAACATTCATGTCCGCCATATTGGATCCACAATTTTTAATTTTAAAAATTTGAGGTCTTTATACCAAGTTTCATAAAAATTGGTAAAAATTTAAAAATTGATGTCCGCCATATTGAATTTTAAAATTTACAGGTCAAACTTGAATTCCGCGACCCTAAAACCCTAGTTATATCGTGTTTTATATAAATTGTCAAATAAAAAATTTTGTCCTCCATATTGGATCCGCCATTTTTAATTTTTATAAAATAACATCGGATTCGTTTTCAGCGACCCTAAAAACTATTAAATATGTTGACATTATTAAACAATTTCTGCAAGAAAAATTCGTGCTTGAAAGCGTAATCATGAAACGTAATCTTAATGGATTTTGAGACCTATCGTCAACCCAAAAACTACCCCCATTTTTATTTTTGATATAAAACTACCGCGTAGAATAAAATATTGTTGATTTTTTTTTTAAATATATCGTTGCACAATTATTAAACTTCTCAAGTGCACCATATCCGATTTTTGATTTCTACCATTTATATAAAAATCAACTCTTATGCCTTATCGATAAACGTAATAAACCCCTTAACTGTTTTATTTTTATAAAACCATGTGTCCAAAGGTTCTTGGCCTTGGGGTCACCTAATGACAAATCTAAATTCAATTTTAAAAAATTCAAAATTGCGAATCCCTAAAACATTTTTGGTTCTAGTATTTTTACCAAACTGTTAGTATCTCAGATGCGAGTTGTTTCAAATAAAAATCGTATCAGAGTATCACAACTTCTTTTTAAAACAAATCTGAAGCCAGAAAAACAAATTCAAAAATATTTTGAATTTAGTGTTTTTGCTAAAGTGTCGTTATCTGACATATTTGATCCGACATTTTGAATTTTTTAAATTTGACTTCAGATTTGTCATCAGGAGGCCCTAAATACCTTTAGATGTAAGGTTTTATAAAAATAAAACAGTAAAGGGGTTTATTACATTTATCGATTAAACATAAGGGTTGTTTTTTAAATAAGGGGTAGAAGTGAAAAATCGGAAATAATACAGTTGAGAAGTTTAATAATTATGAGCAGCGATATTTTTTAAATAAAAATCAATAATATTTTACTTTATGCAGTACTCTTATGTAAAAATAGGGGTAGTTTTAGGGTTAATGATAAGCCTCAAAATTTATTAAGGTTATGTTTAATGATTACCCTTTCAAGTACAAATTTTTCCTGCAGAAATTTTTTAACAATGTCAAGATATCTAATAGTTTTTGGGGTCGCTGAAAACGAATCCGATGTCATTTTATAAAAATTCAAAATGACGGATCCAATATGGAGGACATAAATTTTTAAAAAACTCGGTATAAAGGGGTTTTTAAAATCGCGGAATTCAAATTTGACCAAAAAATTTTAAAATTTAATATGGTGGTTCTAATATGACGGACATGAATTTTAAAATTTTTACCAACTTTCATAAAACTCGGTATGAAGGGGTTTTAGTGATTGCGGAAGTCAAATCTGACCTCAAAATTTAAAAATTCAATATATCGGATAGAATATAGCGGACGTGAATTTGTTCATTTATGACCATTTTTATAAAACTCGGTACAAAGAGGTTTTTTGAAGTCCCTAATTACGAATCTGATGTCAATTTTTAGAAATTTAAATTGACGAATCCAATTTGGCGAACATGGATTTTTCAATTCATGACAACTTTTATGAAACTCGATATGAAGACGTTTTAGTGGTTGCAGAATTCAAATCTAACCTCAAAATTGAAAAATTCAGTATGTCGGATAGAATATATAGCGAACATGAATTTTTGCATTTATGACAATTTTTAGGAAACTCGGCACAAAGAATGGAAGCTGGGTATGTATTAAATTGCAAGAAAAAAAATTATTAAAATTAGATTAAAGCAAAAAACAAAAGTACCTTTATATCAAAAAATACAATTTAATACCAATTTTTCTTCAACCAGAATAGGTACACTGAAAACTATATTATATACTTTATTGCCTTTACCAGGAAGGAATGGCTTTATAAC
Organism: Ganaspis brasiliensis; assembly: GCA_037103525.1. NCBI lineage: Eukaryota > Metazoa > Arthropoda > Insecta > Hymenoptera > Figitidae > Ganaspis > Ganaspis brasiliensis. The sequence goes on from JAZKLR010000079.1 coordinate 81,732, forward strand.
GCATTTGCTCTAAACTACGAGGCGTTTAATAAAAATTGTGACCTTCTATCGAAAATGATATATTGAAAGAGGCATTATGAATTTCTCTTCAAAATAAGATTTCTCACACAAGGAGTAATGGATTCGATTTCGAATGAGGAAGGAAAGAGCCAACGTCGAAGAAGCTTGACCACCCTGAGTGTAGTGATTTATGGGCCCTTATAGAAATATTTGTGCCTCGAGTCTCAGGGTAAACATTTTTATTCAGGAATAATGGAAAGAATTGGCAATGTTACGAAAAAGGAAGCAACGGATGGGAAAAGTGAAATGTCACGCAGGCCACAAGAGAAACGTTGGTATTGGTATTAAAAGGTGAATATAAGGCATTCGCAAGGACCACCTGCCAGTGCGACTGACGTCTTAACTTGGTAGGCTCAGCGCCGATTACAGTTTAACTGTTCCTTATACACGTAACGCCTTCATTTATTACCACCTACCGCACACCGTGGCGTTGATAATTAATTAACCCTTTCTGCCTTTCGCACTCAGCCCTCACAATGGGCCTTACACGTGCAACCGAGCACGCGTTACCTCTTCACTTATACACTTGCAACAATTTTCAGTTATTTAGTCTTCTCAGACCAGGACAAAGAATTTATTTCCTAACCTTTAATTTAGAGGTTAGGAATATAAATATATCATTTATAATGTTGGCAAACCCGGCTGCTGATGTTTTGCGTAGACTGTAATTTCTGTATGTAACACTATTTAAGTATGCCTTATTTTAAGTTACTTACTTTATGTTAGGATTAAACGGTATTTAAGTGTGTGAATATAAATTTTTTATTCACCATAAATCATGATGCAACATGCTACAAACTCATCTGTTTGGGGAAATTATGATCTTCGTTTGCAGATGGCGCAAGTATGGCACTTACTTTTCAATTACCTTCATAGGTAATTGAATTATAATTACCCCCATACCTATCGGGGTGCATTTTTAAATAGCTATAGTACAAAAATTCGGTACCGTAAAATTGTACCCTATTCAAAATGACGTTTTATTGTACCACAGATATTTGATTTTGATAAGGTAATAAGGGAAAGTCAACCAGACAACAAAAAACAACAATATATCCATTTTGGATAAACTCCCGAATAATGGGTATCTCCTATTTTTTTTTTAAACTCAATTATCTCAATAAATATTCAAAATTTTGGAAATCATTCTGAACAAAAGTTGTGTGTCTTTTAAAAATACACATTTTTTGTGCTATACATTTTTTTATATATCTAATAGTTTCCGAGAAAATCGATGGTGAAGCTGCTCGAATCGTTTCAGAACTGCACCCCCTTTTAGACATTCAGTTTTTTGCAATTATCTTAACAAATATTGAAAATTTCGAAAATTGTTGTTTACAAAAGATGTAGGTCTTCTTAAAACACATATTTTATATAGCGTGTATTTTTTTGATATCTCTAATAGTTTCCGATAAAATCATTGGTGAAGCTGCTCGAATCGTTTCAGACCTGCACCCTCTTTTAGATATTCAGTTTTTTGCAATTATCTTAACAAATATTGAAAATTTCGAAAATTGTTGTTTACAAAAGATGTAGGTCTCCTTAAAACACATATTTTATACAAGATATATTTTTTTGATATCTCTGATAGTTTTCGAGAAAATCGATGGTGAACTTGCTCGAGTCGTTTTAAATCAGAACTGCACCTTCTTAACACCGGAACCTCCCTTTTTTACAAAGAGGTACAGGTTTTTTTTTTTTTTTTGACACATATAGTGGTTTTTCACCAAAAGATACCCAGGTAACAGTAATTTTTACAAGAAGAAAGAATGTGACAATCCTGCATTCTCTTTGCCTCTCTACGCGCTGCACGATGAGCAACTTTACTATCGATTTTCCCGAAAACTATTAGAGATATAAAAAAATGCTTAAAACCAAAAATGTGTATTTTTAAAAGGCCTACAACTTTTGTAAAAAAGAAATTTATAAAATTTTGAATATTTACCAAGATAATTGCAACAATTCAAGTTTTATTGGTTTTATATGGTTTCTACCATAAACATAATCTAGTCACCAATTTTCACTAAGATTTTTGTAATTAGAGCATCAAAATACGTAGATACACCAAGTTTTAAAAAAATTGAAGATACCCATTTCTTGGAAGTACACCCGAAATTTTTTAACAAAAATAGGAAACTGGGGATTTTTGCTGAAATGTCGGGGGCATATTTATAGGTAATCATACCACCTTAAAAGGATTGAGAAAGATGATGAAGAGCTTTAAAAGATAATGTAGGAAGCCGCGAGTGAGGACCGCCAGAGGCGAGACTGCAGTCAGATGATGTGTCAGATAGGATTAGCTTAGTGTGCTACCGTGCTGCGCTTTCTCTACATGCTGGACCACCCCAATGATCGAGAGAAGGACTCTGGCAATATCCTGCTAGGATTTCATTTCGGGAAGGGCGTACTGGTATCGCGTGTGTGCGTTGCCGGAATGATCCTAACACAATAGCGAGAGCCTCCCACACCTCCCTCGTGGCAGTGCCAGTGGTGCGGTAGTTCCAATTCCAGCGTCTTCCAAGTGAGATCCTGGAAGCTCACTTCACATTGTTGTCCTTGTTCGTCCCGTTGTTCGAGCAAAGAGCTTGGCACCCTGACGAACATAACAATAAGGCTCGTATCACGGCGGATCAAGCTTGGATACTTCGCTCCATAACTCATAAGTCGCTACTCGCAGCAAGGAAAGAGACCTAACCTCACCCTAAATCTTCACCAAACACACACTGCCACTGACATTTCGACCGGTGTTACATTATGCAGCAGGCGAGAGAGAGAGACAAGAGAGAGAGATGCTAGGACTTGGATAAATCCTTTTTTCACCCGATGGACAATACCTCGCCAAAAAGATTTCAGAATTGGATCTCCATTCAGTCTGATGTAGTGTTGTAGATGTAGGTGATCTGTTTTCAAAAAAGAGCTGCAAGAGAGATTTAAATCTTGGAGAGATTATTCTTCTGATACTATGTACGTTGTACGCTGCATTTCGAAAAAATGATTATAGTCTTATTTTATTTTGGTAACATCCTTTAAGTCTAGATATGTGACTGATCTTACGAACATAATTGTGGAAACGGGTAAAATAAAGTTTTCATAATTTGGTCTCTGAGCTATATTGGCGTTCTGTTATGTAGATAAAATAACTGAAGAAATGTTTATTCTACAACCAAATTTTTTATATTTTGGTCTCTGAGCATTTCGCATACTGTTTTGTTGGTAAAAAAATTGGGTAAGCGCTTTTTCTGACAGAATTTTTTTCTAATTCAATCTGCGAGGTCTTAGAATTCTGTTCTGGTGGCAACATAATTGAGGATATGCTTCCTTAAACATAAAAGTATTTTGTAATTTGGTCTCTGAGCACTTGATATTCTGTTACGTTGGTAATATAATTGAGGGAACGTTTTTCATGACATAAATTTATTTGTAATTTCATCTCTGAGCATTTGTTATTCTGCTATGTAGGTAAAGTAAATGAGGAAAGGTTTATTCTACCTTAAAATATTTTATAATTTTGTCTCTGAGCATTTAGCATACTGCTGCGTTGGAAAAATTATCAAAGAAGCGCTTTTTTTGAGAGAATCTTTTTCTAATTTAGTTTCTGAGGTCTTAGCATTATGTTTTGTTGCTAACATAATTCAGGATACGCTTCCTTAACTATAAAATAATTTGTAATTTAGTCTCTGAGCACTTGCCATTCTGTTACGTTGATAACATAATTGAGGAAACGTTTTTTATGACATAAATTTATTTGTAATTTCATCTATGAGCATTTGTCATTCTGTTATGTAGGTAAGGTAACTGAGGAAATTTGTATTCTACCTTAAAATTTTTTACATTTTGGTTTTTGAGCATTTAGTACTCTGCTATGTTGATAAAATAATTGCAGAAACGCTGTTTCTGACAGAATCTTTTTCTGGCTTAGTCTCTGAGCACTTGGATTTCTGTTCTGTTGGTACCGTAATTGTGGGAACGTTTTTTATGACATAACTTTTTTTGTAATTTGGTCTCTGAGCATTTGAGTCTGTTTCAGTTTAAAAATGGAGTTAGCAAAAAATCAACTCTATCGTCGTATTGATTGGCCTTTCTTATGAGCCTTTTCAGAACAGAAGGCCTTTTAATATTTATGCTACAAATTTTTGTTCTAAACAAAGTGGCGTATCTCAGGCGTTTAGGTGTCGCGATAAAATCTCCGGACAATCATTCCATTTAAAATTTTAAATAAAAAAGCTGATATGAATAGAAATCTTAACTTCTTAGCTAGAATTTTAAACAGTTGCTAAGTTCTTTGTAAAATTATGTTGCAGAAACACTAATGTGACTATAAAATCTTTTGTATTTTGGTCCCTGAGCTCTTAGATGTCTGCTATGTTGGTAACATAATTAAGGACACACTTACTTAACTACAAAATCTTTTGTAATTTGTTCTCTGAGCACTTGGCTTGTTATGTTGTTCATGCGCCTGTTTAGAAGGGAGGTCAACGACATATTTTAATTTTTTTATAAAGATTGGTAATAAAACACCATAAACCAAATAAGAAAATATTTACAATGACACTCGTACCTTGTGCAAAAATAACATTTATATAAATAAGCAATTAAATTTTGCAGAAATAATTAGCTCGTTAAAACGTAAATCTGGAAGGGAGAAGTTAAAGGGATGGAGGAAGGGAAGAACAAAGTTGTAACTAGTGCAATCTAGTTTCGTGGGTTTGGACACAAGTAGAGTGGGCAACCGATGCCTCGAGTTGGTCTGTTTGTACTCGGAGTGGAAGTTTGAAGGTTAGGAGAAGGTGTGGGGGTAAGAGGGTGAAGTGGTACTTACCAAACCGACCTAACTCAATACATCAAAGACCTTATACTGAGCATCATCCCATGCCCATACATAATCATGGCTCGTCTTTGTCCCTTCGAAATTGATTTATTATTCAAAGTGACGCGTGTTGCCAATGTGTATACCACGGTATACGGATCAAACCAGAAGAGGTCCTTTGGAGCTACCTCGAAGGATGAGACCCTTCCACCTTACTCTAACTGCTCTTCACCGACAAGAGTCTTGACCAACCACAGAAACACTACTCTTTTACTTTGTCTGACACGAGTGTAATTTTGTAATTTAGAAAAAAAAATATTCATTTCTCATACTTGCAACAAAGTTTTCCAACCTTTGCATGCAGATTACAATCGAATGTAATTTTCCTTGAATGTTGAGTGCAATAAAATAGAGTCTATTAGATAACAATTTATCATTTCTTATTCTTCTATGACATCCGATTTAAATGCTACATGAATTGTTAATACTTGTACGTTAAGGAGCACAATAATTTTATTACCAGACGTTGTACAAAGTGAATGTTACAAATATAGGCTATTCATAGTGCGCCCCGTATCCTAATCGCGATATCATATTTTATCGTCGCGAGTGTACAGCAATAGAGTTGGCGAGGACTTATATACCTGGAGAAATCGTGACTCTGAGTTTACAGAGGACTGATAGTCAAAGACTTTGCTGAGGTCGCGACCTCCCTGGGGCATCGATCGAGTCTTCTTGTCGCAGATCGCATAATGTTCATCGGTCCGGTTCAACATGGCGGTAAAGAGTTCGATCCACACTTACACACTCACTCTCGTATGTTTGTGTAGACCGAGGGCAAGCTAACGAAAATATTGACATAAAACAGTCCAAGTTAATTAAACCAGAGCGAGCCTCGTTTCTAGGAGTGTCTCTTCTGCTTCTCAATACTCAACAGATGTATATTCATGTATATGTGTATGTTGTGCTTCAAGTGGTAATTTCCTGATGGCGTGTCTACCCTTCAAAGAAGTGAACAAAATATCCTTCGGGACATTTCTATTTTCCACAAAATCACTCTAATTAATAAACTCAAGTGAATTTTGTCCTCAAAATGTTTGTAATTACTTTTTCTTGGAATAACTTGTGTAAATTTTACTTTTACAGAGTATAGTGCTTAATTGACAATAGAGACACTTTTTTCCCGAATTTCGAAATGTGTTAATATTTAAACCCTTTTAGAGCCGCGGAGAAGGGAAAGCAAGTTTTAAAAAAGTATTAATAATATAAAAGAGAATAAATTAGCGGCGCCGAGAGCGAGTATCGGTATTTGACATTAAAATTGCAACTGATACACGCAGTGTACCGCGATTTTCAGGATTCGTCGATTTCAGAGCCGCCTCAGACTCAGATTTAGGAGGGTTAGGGCAAAACAATCACGCAGGGCTCATGCATGTTAATGCGTTGTTAGGGGCGCGTGAGAGAACCGGGGGTTGGTTAGTGCCCAATATCAACCGATCCGCCCTCATATAACCTATCGCATCCCTCATACCCCCAAACTCAACCTCCTACCTTCCACCCATCATCCGTTACCAGTTTCTCGACTCGCAGAAACTAATATCGCAATAATTGCACTCTAGTTTCTACTACAGTTGATATAATTCTCTTTTGGTATAGCCAATTCCACTTCTTAACTCATCATATATGAGTTTTAGTACGAAAGTCTAAAAAAATTGTATCTTTTTATTATGAGTGATTGAATAGGAATTATTATCAACGATTAACAGACAGCTATTATTAAAAGGGTGGGCGTTAATAGGGAAGATGTTAATAAAAGCAAAAGGAACGGGAAACGGAGGTCCAGGCACTAGCGAACGGTAGTTAGGTTAGGTTAAGTACTGCGATTGGATAAAATGTACAGAGTTGTAAGGAGGCAAGAATGTAACTTTAGATTTAATAAGTAACGAATTTGTATCAAAAATGTAAAGGGAGCGGAGGCCCTCGAATCCGTAAGGGAGAGTAAACAAACAGTAAATAAACGATTTTTTGAAACATATTTAAAAACATTTTTAACAAATAATTCAAATAATGGTAAGCTCCTTATTAATGTAAGTATAATTGCTTATTATTATAAACTTTTTTTTACATATTGACTAAGAAAATATATATCTATGGTAAAATGTCGACCTAACCTTAAATGTCATGTACATTTTAAAATTTTATTAATTAAATCTTGATAATTTTAATTTTGTTATTAGTATAATAATTGTAACCAATATTTGTGTTTTATTTTTTTACAATTTTTAAATTTATTAATTTCTTTTTTGTAATTAAATACGCGTTTTCCAACAGATTGGCAAGCTAAAACTGCATACTTTTGACCCATCCTCTACTGCAATACAACTCATTATTACTTAATGTTATTTGCAATAATTGTTATATTACTAATTGTTAATTTAATTTTAACATCTGCAAATTATTATTGAAAATTGACTTAATGAATTAAATGTTTTGTATAATATTTTATTAGTAAGTTATAACAATAAGTAATATAATTAATAACTAATTAAGAATTACAATAATCGAAAGTATGAACAAACTAGAACAAATTTACAAGAATGAACGGAAAACGTGGCTCCGAATACATTAAGGTTATGAAAGTTTAATTTATTAAAATTTTTTAATTATTATTAAAAATAAATTTAAAATAAATTGTAATGGTTCATTATTAATTATAATAATCAAAATTATTAGTTAATAACAATAAAGTGAAAAAATAAAATGCTCCGAAAACGTGGCTCAGAATATATGAAGGTTATGAAAGTTTAATTTCTCAAAAAATTTAAAATTATTATTAAAAATATGTTTAAAATAAATTGTAAAGGTTTTATTATTAATTATCATAATCAAAATTATTAATTAATAACAATAAAGTAAGAAAATGAAATGCTCCGAAAATGTGACTCTGAATATATGAAGGTTATGAAAGTTTAATTTACTAAAAATTATTCAATTGTTATCAAAATTATGTTTAAAATAAATTATAACGGTTTTATTATTACCTTTTTATTATTCAACCAAATACATCGCAGCTTGGGCTCCTTATTTCAAACGTATCAAGAAAAACAAATAACAAACAATCAAATTTATTTTAAAATATTATTGTCGTTATTACTTATAGAAATTTTAGGTTAGGAAACTTGTAAACTGGTCCGATACAAAAACACGAGAATTGGCATTTATTCTTAAAAGAAAATTAAGTTAAAGCTTATTTTATCTTTCTTAAAAATATGTTTTACGCAAATGCTACAATTTTGTTTAACTTCAAAAAGCATTATGAGATTTATCACTTCAGCATATAATTAATGCGAGTTGCTCAATTATTTAAAATTTCCAAATTGTACATAAAAATATGACAATTAACCTAAAAATTTTTCATTTTGATTTCTAATTATCAAAATCATAATAGTATAGGCATATTAGATTTCAGAGTGTCTAATAATCCGAAAAAATGCCACAAATTTAAAAAATCATGCAAAAACCGGGAAATTGCAAAAAAATTTTGAATTCTCAAAACGATCCAAGAATTTCTAAAAAATTCTGAAAATTCGTATTGATAAATCCTAAAAGTTTCAATTTTAAACTTGTATTATTCAATAATTTTAAAAATTAAAATTCTAATGCTCAAAATACGATCTAAAAATCCTGTGTAGGAAGAATGTATAAAAAATAATATTAAATTTTAAATAATTTTATGACATTCCGATTTATATAAATCCAAAGACGCCAAGTAAATCAACTTTTAAATTATTCAAACTTTTAAAGTCCAACAGTGAAAAATAAATTCTTAATTGCACTTTATTTTGTCTTACTTTAAATATTTCCAACTTTTTCTAATTTTCTAACTTTATTATAAATTTTTGTCCTTCTTTCGAATAATTTTTTTTTTTGTGTAATAGAATTTCTTTAATTTTCTTCTTTTTATGAAAATAAGGGGGAAAATCTGTTTATTTTCATATTTTGGTGTGAGAAATACAGTTTTTTTTTTCAATTTTATGATTTTATTTTAAATTTTCTCGTTTTTTGTAGATTTATTTAAGTTTATTTACATGTTGTTTATTTTTTCGCAAATTTATTTACTCTTTAATCAAATTTCTAGATTTTATGATTAAAATAAAAAAAAATTTGTCAGAATTGTTTTAAAAATATAGATCTAATGTTTCAAAGAAAGTTTACTTTTTTTTAAGTTGTTTTCATATTATTTTTGAATTTTCTTTATTTTTTGAATAATGTCCTAAAAATTGATATTTATGAAATAATTTGTTATTCTTTTTCTAGACTTTTCATTTATGTTTTTCCCTTCGTTTTTTTACATTTTCTTATTTCATTCTTAATTTTCTTCTTTTTTAAGTATTTATTATTCACAATTTTCATATTTTTTCACTTTTTTTCAATTTTTTAATAGTTTTATAGCTTAGGTATTAAATATTTTTCGAAAAGTTTTTTTTCTATTTTTCAAAATACTGCTTTATTATTTTGTATCTGATGTCTTTAATTTTTCCCATTTCTAAAAACTTTTTTACTTCACCTTAAATTTCTTTAATTTTCTTACATTTTATTCGTTTTTTCAAAAGCTTTTATCACTATTTGAACTTTCAAAAATTCCATTAATTCTTATTTTATAATTTCTAATTCATTCCAAATATTTATTTAATATCTTTTTCTGTATTTTTTCATAATTTAATGTTTTAAAGACTTTTCTTTCCTTTTTCTATTTTATGTCAATTTGATCTTATAATAAACTTCTCATTTTATCATCATTTCTCTATTTCTTGAAACATTTTTCTTTTTTTAAAAACTGTTTAATTACTTTTTATTTAATTTTTAATTTAAGGAAGAAATGTATATATTGCTTTTTTTCTTGATTCTGGAAAGAAATTTTTTTAAGTATTTTCTCATTAGTAAAATTTTATCACTTTTTAATAGATTTTCTTATATATTGTCTTTATTTAAAAAAAACATATCCATAAATATTTTAATTTTTTGAAAAAATGTCCTCATTGTCTTATACTTTTAAATATAAATTTTTTTAATTTGACTATTTTTCGTATATTATCGCGCAGTGTATTCACTTGAAAAAAGAAGATTAAAGCAGTTTTTCTTAAAAACTTTCTATTATTGGAATTTATTATTGCAATATTTTCGAACATTCCGTCTATTTTATAATTTTTAAAACTTTTTCGTCTTTAAACAATTTGTTTATTTTTTGTAAGTCTTTCAATTATCTTTTAACATTTTCTTTTTGTTTTTGATTTATCTATTTTAAAGTATTGATTATAATTTTAGTATAATTTTATGGTATTTTCACAATTTTTGATATTTTTTGGAAGATTTTCATTATTTCACTGCTCATTAAATGTTCTCGTTTTTGGCAGTTTATTCAGTATTTTTAACTTTTTTTTTGCAATTGCATTATTTTTTCGTTAATTTCTCCTTTCCTTCATAGTATTTCTTATATATATTAGAATTTGTAAATAATACTTTTGTTTCTTTTTTGTACTCATTTTTCAAGCTGCATCCAAATCACTTAATATTTAACAAGTATTGTTATTAATTATTAAGCTAAATAAAACGGAATAATATATATTACGATCCAGGAATTCAAAATAATTATTCGCTAGACACCCTGATTAAAATTCTCTTTATTACCAGCACGGAGATATAAAAATAATCTAATATTACTAAACTATAACTAAACTATGTCAGATGACTTTAAACAAGAAACTTTATAAACTCGCGATGGATGGTGTCACAGTCGATGATTCATATTTGAATATCGAAAATCTATAAAAACCAAAGTTGTTCAGGAAGGTAATAAAAGTTGCGATATCGGCGGTAAAACGAGTAGAAAATTGTATTTTCACTGCCTCTTACGTAACTTACGACTTCATTTTGTCGTCGGATAACGGATAAAATGATTGACACTTTTTTCCTCAAGAACATGAATTAAAAACATTTTCCCATGTGTGTAGACTAGGAAAGCATTTTAAGTTTATGCTATAACAACGGTATAGAATATAATTTATTATAACAGCGATAGAATATATAGTTTTAAGATAATAAGCGATTAGAAATCAGAACAAAAGATATTCACTTTTAGACAAGTTTCCAAATGATAACTTTTCTTTAATCGCGAATTGAATTTAAAGACATACCATTTGCTACGATCGACTGCTCTCGATAATGCGGTCGTTATAAAATGATGGCAGTATAGCTGCCGTTACCAGCACTCCTTGGTAGCACTTTCCTCAAGATCACCCTCTCTCCTTTTGCATTATGGTGCACCCTTCCAAACCTATGAATACTAAGCAGTTTATAAAAATGTTGATTTAGCACCTTTTTAAACTTACTCCTCACTTCTCTCGAATTATTTAAAAAGTCTCGAAAAAATTTCTCTTCAATGTGTTATATTGGTAACAATTATTAATGTTAATATATACGCGCAAACGATAAGCTGAAACTCTTCCTGAAAGTTGCGTCAGTCAAAATTTGATGCGCTATTAATATTATTCATCTACGATAATTATGTAAAAAAACTGTAGATTTTTGGCACAAAAGTCAGTCTAAATCGAAGTATTGAGTATTACCCCTAATGATTGTTACCATTAGTCTAAATTGAAGTAATGAGTATAAGGGTGTTGAAGAGATTGAAATGTTAACATTGGGTTAATAGTTTTCCAGAGCAATTTTTTTCTAAAATTCCAAACACTTTTACAAAAACGTGGTCTTGTACTTTAATTTGTCATATCCCAAGGATTTAGAAACTTATTTTATTTTCTCAATTAGTCATATCCTTGGGATATGACTGACCTGATCCATACAACCATAATTTCAAAAGTAAAGTTCTTGCATTTTTCTTCATCTGTCTTTATTATTCTCGTTCCAGTGAACTTATCACTATACTTTATTTTTTCATTAAATGACTCTCTAAAATCTCAAAAGATTCCATACTGTTTTCTACAAGATCTTCACACTGTTTGTAAACCTAAATAAATATGTTCGATTTTGAAATTTCCATTGTTTTATTTCCGTACATCTTATTTCCCAGCCACCGATTAATTTTTAAGATAATATCATAAAAGTATGTTATTAATTTTGGACGTAACACATGCCACGAAAAGTATTTTTCCAACATAAGGGAAAAACATTATTTTCCATTATTATCCGCGCATACTCGATTTTCGACATCCACACCGGAGGTCAAAGTTTTGTAAAAATAATGAATAGGATGGGGTGAAACAAGTACATCGTTAAAAAAATCCGCAATCTGAATGGAAACATTAGCTGGATTTAATTATGAATACCAACAGGAGAAATGAAATTTTTGCCTAGAAATGATGTAATGAATGGTAATTAACTAAAAAAAAGTGAGGCGAGGGAGTGAGCTTATCCTTGTGGGACGTTGGTGAAATCAGATAAGACGCCATGTTGGAGCACTTTTGTGTCATCCGAGGCAGCCAATCAGCAACAGGGCGGGAAGCCCCGTTTCTGCATGAAAAGAGGGAGAATGAGTTTTAAACTCGACTGGGATGCTGATCCGCTGTAATTAGCGTTGGTGATCACTGACGCGGCTAACCCGTTCGTAAGGATGCCCTCCGAATCAGAAACAAAGGCGGCACCCCCACCTCCTTTGCTGACTAAGGCCTCCCACGACCGATTATCGGTCGGGAATCGATACCACCACAGGATTTAATTTCCTTAATCGGTAATTATCCCCACCAGTGAGCCAATGCCTTCACAAAGTCTACCCCGGTCTTTTCGAATCGGTATGTAAATTGAGCTTCAACACAAAACTTGAAGCGCATAACGGTACCAGCAAGCATCAGTTCTATACCCTCTTTAAGTAACAATCATCTCAAAGAACAAAGTTCCGCACCAAATATCTCATTTTAGTTATTTTTTTTTTAATTTTTGGATCCTTGTATAGTATTACAAGTCCATTAACAAAGAGTTAAGCGTTTCTTTAGTTTAAAGATAATTTTTCTCTTTTACGGAAAAACTTTGTTCACATCCAGTGGGAAAACGAACTTTATACATTTTTTTTATTTATTTATTTAAATTAATAAACAGGCCAAAGAGCCCTTACAAAAATAATATGTTTATATAATATCAAATGTTTCAACATTATCTTAGAATTAGAATTAGACTGCGCAGTCGAACAATAAAAACAGACTCAGAAAGCTCGAAGAAATCTATACTATTGGCTATATTTATTCCCCTTTCTACAGATTTTATTAATTACAGGATTTGCACCATAGTTAGTTCTACTAAAAGGTATATAACACAAAACTCTATTACGCAAGCGTTTAATTGGAACAAAAAAACTGATTCTAGATAATAATGGTGGACAAATTAACAAACCATTTGTAATTTTGTAGAGAAAGAGTAGATCATTATATAACATTACAGATTCAATGAAAGGTGTATTTAGCATTGTCCGTAAGTTAGTAAAGTCGTGATCAGGAAAATCATAATAAATACCAAATCTTCGAGCAGCATAACGCAAGAGTCTGTTCTGAACTCTTTCAATTATAATGAGGTATAAAAAGGTGACCATGTTATTGAAGCATTTACAAGAATACCTGCCTTACAAGAGAAAAACAGAATGTCCTAAGATCCAGACGATTACTAAAATGCGAGGTCTTTTGCATGATAAAACCTATAATTCTCACTGATCTAGAAACTACATCACAAATGTGTTTATTAAATTAAAAACTAGTACACAAGGTAACCCCAAGGTTAAGAAAATTATTATCTCTGTCAACGTTAAGGAACCAATCATAATACACTGCAAAAACAGGTGTCTTAAATTGTTCAAAAAAGTCTTAAAATAAAACATTTTTCGTGTCTTAGACACCAAAAGTATCTTAATTTAAGACATTTTTGGCCAATTTAAGACACCATGTTTTTGTAGTGTACTAGTGTTCAATGATGAGCTGTTGTCAAGAAAAATAAATTACTGAACATTTGCGGATATTTTAATGGGAAACAATTTAATTTACACCAATCAAGCAGATGATTCAAGTCAGATTGCAAATTAACAAAGTCCACGTGGTTATGAATAGCTTTATAGATCTTCAAATCATCAGCGTATAATAAATACAAACAAAATTTAAAAATTATGGGTAAAAAACGAGTAAATGAGCACAATCAATTAAAAACTAATGTGAATGCAAAACATAAAACTGTTTTGCAACATAATTTTCATTTTGACAATTCGTCGATTCTTGACCATGAACCTGTTCAACAGAAAAGATGAATATCTAAAATGATTCAATTAATCCGCAAAAGAAACCTGAAAACAAAAAAGATGACACAACAAATTTGAACCATTATTATAAAAACTTTTTTAAAAATTTTAAATCATTAACTTAAAAAAAAAAATTTAGCTGCCTTTTTGTTGTCTTATCGACCATTGATCGATACATTGATTGAGAATATCGACAAAGCATTCAAATCTCACACCAAAATATTAAATTTTTTTTATTCTTTTCAATGTTGGCCTTTATAATTGTTTCAGAATACATAATTACAACTATTAAAAAGAAACAATTATTTAGAGTGGAATTTAAGAGTTGAGACTGTAGTTAATTGAAGAAATATTTTATTTTGTATAATTGCAGTAGATTATTTAAAAGAAACAGTTATCTAGAGTGGAATTAAAGTGCAAAAATGACAGTTAATTGAAGAGATACTGCGCTTTATATAATTTCAGACTAATTATTTATTGGACATAAATACCCCAATCCACAAGCTTAGCTTTATACAGTGAATTGCATTTTATTGAAAAGTAGTTAATAATTTTGAAGACGTATTTTCATTAAAAAATATGGCGAAGTTTGCTTATTTAATGTTATTCTTTGCGCTAATAGCATTTGCTGCTGCTGCTCCTCCTACTCCTACTACTAAACGTCCTCATTGCGATATCGGTAAGTAAAAAAAAATAACGGTAATTGTTTAATATTGTTTATGAATCTTAGAGGCAATAAATTGAAAAAAAATAAGCTAAAAAATGTAACAGTTTATGTCTTGACTGAGTTTCAAGAAGAATTATAAAAATAGAAGCTAGCTTTTAAATTCGTTTAAATAAATTTTATGCCTGCGCTTGAAAGTAGGTTCAAGCAAACATTTAATTAATTTTTTTAATAAAACATGGTACGCATAAAGAGTAGTTAATCGGGAAATTGCAAAATCGTTAATCTTAAGAATAAGAGAGAGAAGGACAAAAGAGTTTCTGTCCTTTTCTATTGATTAATGTTTTTGCGATTTATGATTCAGGCCACAGTTTTATGATTGAGACTAAACCGTCTCAATAACCACAATTTACATCATGTTTGATCAAAAGTATTTCTACTAAGCTTTTTTTTGTAGTGTAATTATTCTTACTAATTTATTGACATGTATATATATATATATATATATATATAAAATATAAATATGTATGACTTTGTAATAGGATGCGGGTTCATGAGATTAGTTGGTGGAGGATACTAACGAAGCTTTTGAGAATCGGAAGTAACTGTCCAGCAGGGTAAGAATAAAAGGATGTTTATATACATTATAAAGTATTTCAATGTGACTAAATTTAATACAGATGAGATTCTAGTCAAAAAATTACACCAATTACTAAATTTTTTTTGTAATGTTGTCCAATTTTTTCCTTCAATTTCAGCTTTAACTTGAAAAACAGTATGAACTGATTACGGTAAATTTTCAAATTTACGGTAAATTGGTAAATTTTTAGTATACCTATCACTAGAAATATAACAAACAATGAATCAAATTACAAAAATCTTTTTTATTTTTCCAGGTTACTCATTATTTAAAATCGAAGATGGGGTACAATTTGGAATCCAGATTTGAGTAACTTCCTGTGCATGAATTGAAATAATAATAAAATATATAAAAAGTAAATTGTATGATTTTAATCAACTTTAACCTATACGGGACAATAGTTTTTCTAACAAATGAAAAATTAAAATGAATACAACTCAATTAAAATCACGATAACTTGGTCAAAAAATAAGATAGAAAGTTAAAACTTAAAAATTAGTAAAGCTTATTAAATTCTGCTTTAGAAAACCTATTCATAATTTTTTTTACAAATTTCAAAGCGATTATAATAAGTGATAAGTTAGAAATGAAATTCTTGAATTTTTTAATAATTAACTCGCTGCCTGATAAAAAAAATGACATTAAAGAATTGAAACTTCTTCACCTTTTTCGTTGAAATTTTAGTAAACTTTTTTTAGTATTTTAGTAAACAAACCAAATTGGAAAAAGTGATCATTAAACAAAATATTTCATTTATTAAAAATTTGTAGGTTACCTATTTTTTTACCAAAATTTAAAAGTCAATTTAAGATTAAGTCAATCTTTCTACGACATATTATTTCAATTTTTTCCCCTCAATAATTTTTTTCCTTAACATATTTTTAAAAGCTAGAGTATTACTTTTGGATTGAAAAGAATTGGAAAATAAATCAATATTAAAAATTGATATTGATAAAGATTTTTTTGTTGTGTGAATAATATATTGACATATGAAATATAGCAGAAATATAAGATTCATATTTAAAGATATTAAATTTTGGATATTTACCATAAAAAGAGATTAAAGTGGATAACTGAAGGATTAATTTGAATATAAAATTTGAGATTATAAAAGTAGAAATATTCACTTAAACAATATAGATGGATAAACAGAGATTCAAATGAATAAAGTTTAAATTGATTTAAATAAAATTCCTTTCGTATTGTTTTTGTTTATTTATTAATTTTTTTGTTTATTGTCTAGTTTACTAAAAATATTTAATTTCCTAAAATATTAAGAATCTCATTAAATTTGACACTTAGAATTAAATTTACAACGTATTTTGTATGCCGACTCGAAAATTATACTAAATTTTTAAACTTACAGAAATGCGACAAATAATTAATCAGCGAAATGGCTGCAGGAGTAATTATATATAAGAATAGTCTTTCCCTTTCACAAACGAAGAGATAAAGTTCAATTGATCAATGGCTGCTTTAATTGGCTGATTCATTACGATAATTAAAGATTAACAATGGTCTTAATTTCGACTCGGGTTTTATCGATGAATTGAGTTTCTTTTTATATATGAAACTTATACGTTTCCTCAATTTTAATTCGAGGTAATTTTCCCAGAAACATGCACACATGTATATCCCTAGATCAAGCATTGTTTAATGCAATAAAATGGTAAGTATTGTATTCGGAATTCGATAAGCAATACCATGTTAACGTTAATCTTTTCCTATCGTTTATGGTCAATTAACATTACTCGTAATGATAAGATAATCTATAAACAAGTCATGCACGTACCTTTGATATTTACAATTCGCAAAAGTATGTTCATATGAAAGTTATTTTAAATTGTCTCTGTTTTACCGATTTCATTACATTCTTTTTTATCGATTATCACATGATTGTTAAAACTAATCAAAATGGTGTAATTTTACGTGATTAATGTTTCCAATCATGTATAAATGTACTTTCCTTTATTATCTCTTACATGTTTCTTATATATTTAAACACATTTGTTTTTTATTACTATTTTCGCGTTACTTTCAAAGTAATTTAAACGTAACTTGTAATTTCTTTGTTTTTGTTTTTTCTTTCTCTAAACAAAAATGTCCCTCATAGAAATGTCGATTGAATAAACATCTCTCGGCAAGAAGAAGCAATTAAGAAATTCTTGACTTGAGTGTAGAATGTTTATGAAAACATGCAGACAAAAAATGTTTTCTCTCGGCAATATTCTATTTGAAACAATGTGAATGCAAGAAACAATACAAACGATTCTAGGAATGTAGAAATCAAAGAGCCAATTAAAAATTAGAATCTGAAGCACACGATGACATGTCGATATAAATTTCTGCTTATTTACTTTTTTGCAGGCTAAGACTTCCGTCAGGATATTTGCATTTAGCGAACAAACTCATTTTAAAGCAAGATACATCGATCAGTATAAGCATCCGGAAGACGAGACGACTTTATCCTTATTTAAATGTCCATAGTACATAGTTCTTTTGCACCTTGAGCTACGAATGAAAGTCCTCAGTAGTTCTCCATTTATCCCACATTCGTGTTTAGTTCTCTTCTTCTTCTCTTATACATTTAATGCCCTTTTCTCTTTGTATTTACTTCCTTGTAATGCACAGTTTCACATAATGCGGGCCCATATCTCAAGATTAAAGTCTTCTAATAGAGAAAGGGGCAAAATTCACACATAGATTGAGAAGAAAAAAATTCATCGAATAAAAATTATATTTTAGTAGATAATTTTTACAATTTTTTGGAATATATAATTATTTACTGCGTGATCTGATGTGGACATTAAATTTGTCGAAATACATATATTGTCATTTAACGACAATTAACAACAAAACAAAAATAATTTTTGAGGTTATATTTCATGATTTATTCGTTACAAGGCCTCGTAAAAACTTCTATTAAACATTTTTTTACCTGAGAAATTGTTAAAAATTGATGTTAGATTAATTATTAATTATAGAGATATGGTAAATGATCGATAGTAATTGAGGAGAAATTTTTCAAAAGTTAATAAATCTACATTTTGTTATTTCGTGAAAAGAATGGAATTATTTATATAAGAATTTTCTTTGAACTTCAGGCGATTTGCTTTTAATTAAAATTTATAATGCTTAAAGAATTTAAAGCCTTTAAAAAAACCTTTAAATTAAACGTTTCTGTGATTTTTCCTCTAGGAATAAACTAACCTAAAAACAAAAGATGTCTTCAGAAATCTTTTGATCCTTGAAATGAAAATCCTCCAAATTCCTTTTTTAGAAAACAAAATAACGACTTTAAACATAATCATTTCTCGAGTAAGACAATTTTTTTAGATTTTTTACATTATTTACAAATTATTTTTAGAAATTTCCATTTATTTTTTGTAAAGTTGTATTTATTTTGATCGATTTCCATATATTTTTTTTACTTTCCATAGTAAATTTTCAAACACATTTTGTTTAATTTATTTTTTTCCTTTTATAGAAATTTTTTCAGTTTCGAGTAATTTTTTCCCCTCTTTATTTTTCGTAAATTAGAAAAAACTACTTAAAAAATCTTCAGATTCATGAAAACAAAATTTTCAAATTTCTTCAAATTTCAGATATTCTAATATTATTTCTCCACTTTCTAATAATTGTACTTTTTTACGGACTTTTTCTTTAATTTTTAATTACACTTTCACTTTGTAATAAAAATCTCTAAATTTTCGCTTTGCAGTAAATTTTTTTTACCTTTGAGTTATCTTTTCCAAATATCTAACTTTTTTCAAGTCGCAGTTATTTTTTTTAAATTACAACTTATTTTTTATCAATTTTAGTTATTTACTTCATTTTCTAGTTACTTTTTTTACCTCTTTTTACCTCTTAGTTGGATCTTATGCTAAATTTTTGTAAAAATTATTATTATTGTTTTAACGTAAGTGAAAGAATAAAAAAATTTATTAGGACTTTATTAGATAATCCTAAGATCAGTTTTTACGTTTTTTAAAATATTTTTCAATATAAATTTGTCAGTAAAAAGTCAAACGCAGACAAACGAGGTTAATTTTTGTCCAAGTTTGCATCTATCTAATCCAGCAGGGTAATAATAAAAATAATAATAATAATAATAATAACATCTTCATTACATAACTTCTTTTTATTTAATTGAAGATTTATAATTTAAACATCTTTTTACTTTTTTATTATATTACGGTTTAGTTGTGTCCCAATTTTTGCTTTGGTGTAAATACTGTTGAGCACAAAATCATGAAAATTTTGAGACTAAAGACATAGTTGGTTTGAAATATTGTACTAAAAGACGTGTAATAAGGGACAAAGAATTGCTAGCTGGCGACGACTGGAATGCGACAATTCTATGAATCTCATGCACAATCATGTTCTCCAGACTTAAGAATTTCCGACCCTCTTCTTTACAACGTCCAACTCATATGCGAATATTACAAGAGAATACTTATGGATGTTAAAACGTCTCAAAACTATTTTTACATTACGAGACGTTTTTTCAAGAGGCAACTTGAAATGTAAAAAAATATATTTGTCGAAAAGACAGACGAATATGTCTGTTTAACATCTTAATTCTGTTTAATGAAAAGATAATTCGTGAATTAATAATTAATAATAACTAATAAATAATGTAATTAATAAATACCATAAATTAAATTTGGTGGTTAAAAAACAACCATACCCAAAATAAAAACAAATTTTTACCTTGAATAGGAACAAAATATACCTAAGAAGAACGACAAAAAAAAGTTCGATTCGTTTTAAATGAAGAGTGATGATATACATTAAACCTTGTCAAGTTACTCGTTTTTTATCAAAAGTGGATTTAATTAACAACATCCTTTTAGGATGTTTTAAAATTCATGGAGTCATAATTAAATTTTACTGAAAGAAACCTCTATTTCTCTACTATACGAGAACTCTTATAATTATAATGTGACCTTAATTCAGAACTTCATTCATTACGGAAAATTAAATAATTAACTTCAGTTCTTCTTATGTTAATGGTACAATTTCTCCTCCAAATGTCGGATATTTTCACAATAATTGTACTTTTTTCCAACTCAATTGACGCTTAATTCAATCATTTTTAACTCTTAATGAAACTCTTTATTAATTAAGGTTTCCAATCTTCACCAGAATTTTTTTTTATAACACATCAATCACCTCTAGGTATCTTTTTAAAAATTCGTTTCTATCTAAATCACTTAAAATATAACAGATATCATTCATTGGCGAGTTGGCCGACTTCTTGCTTTTCCATTCAGTCAAATTTAACCGAAACATCGATCAAAATTACTCAATCGGTTAACATATCGGTTTAAACGGTTATTTCAATCAAATTTTAACTTATTCGGATACAGTGTTTAAAAAGTTCCATTATTATTTTAGTTGAGTAAATTGCCTATTTTTTTCAAGCGACAATTTACCCGGCTTTTTCCAATTTTTATAACTAAACTGACAAAAGTTTTTTATATTAAATTGTTATAAAAATCACTTTTTATTAAAAATTCTATTATAACGTAATGTAAATTTGGGTCTGAGACATAAAAACAATGAAGCTCCATGTATATGAATTAATCGTATTTAATTATCCATAATTAACATCATGTAAATCTATCAAAAGCTATTGTATTTAGAAAATAATTTATAGATAAAAATAAACCCCTAATAATTTTAAATATTAAACAAATCCTTAATAAAGATCCAAAATTTTATATTAAATTAATATTAACAGGTGTTGGTAAAAATATTATCTTCACTAAATTATTAAACTTATTCTTTCTTCTTATCATTTTTATTAAATTATTTTACGTAATGATTTAGGGTTATAATGGAAAGTTATTTTAACAATAATTACTAATACATAAAATAAATAAATAATTTCTAATAACACTAATATTTTTAATGCCAAATAAATCTTTAACCTTGTATTATTCCTTCTTCAAACTATATTAATTAATCTTTTAAATTCTAATATTTTTCCATTTATAAAAATTAAAATAATTTACTTTATAAAATATTAATATTAAATATATTATTAATAAAAAAAACCTATAAAAAAAATTTATATAAAAAAATTTAACATTTACATTTATTATAGTAGAATTGGTATTATTTGATCCTTGTATAGAATAATGTAAAAAATTAACATTAACATCTTTTTATTTATAATAAATCTATTAAAATATAAAAGAAATTAAAAAACCCCCAATTACAATTAAATACAGAATTATAGAATAAATTCTGGTTATATAATTAAAGGATGCATTTTTTCGAAATTTAATATAAAATTAAGTATAATTATAAATATTGTAACAAGAAAGATTCTTAAATAAGTCACTTCAAAAAAAAGTTTAATTAAAACATTATTTTTGGAAATTAAAATAGTAAATTTATTTCATTTTTTTTTGCTAAAAAATAAATCTTATCTTTAATTTACAAAATTAATATTTTAATTACACTATTTAGCTTATATTTAATTTATAAGCATTTATTTTTCTATTATATTTATTAACATTAATAATTTCTTTTAAACTTACCATCAATTAGTGCGACATCAAGTGAAATTTACGTTATTTTCAGGCAGGTAAACGGCGGGCAATGAAACTTTGGAATTTTATTATATTTTATATGACTAATGTTTTAAATAAATATTTAGGTTAAAACATTAATTAGTTTACGAGAATTCAAATTTGGAAAAAAATTTGAAACATTAATATCTTGTTCTATCAGTCGTATCAAGGTTTTCTTTGTTTTAAAATGCTAAGAAAAATATAAGGAATATTTCTATTCTAGCATAATTTTTTATAATTTTAATACTAAACAAGTTATTAAATAAAAATTATATAACTTTTAATCAGCAAGAGAAAATTCAATGACCCAAATGCTATAACGAACTTACCTGTGTTCTTTTCAAGATTCCCAAAAAAATGAACTTCACAGTTACTTTCTTGATATTTAGATTTTAATAAATTATAAATGTAAACATTGGAGATTTCTGTTAGTAAACAAATCAATATGGTTGCACTGCAACTTCGTATAATCATGACTTCATTCCTCTCAGATGGAAATGCGCGCGCAACCATTTTGACTTGTTTACTAACAGAAATCTCCAATGTTAACATTTATAATTTATTAAAATTAAATATCAAGAAAGTAACTGTAAAGTTAATTTCTTTCGGAATCTTGAAAAGAACACAGGTAAGTTCGTTATAGCATTTGGCTCATTGAATTTTATCTTGCTGCGTAAAAGTTATATAAATTTTATTCAATAACTTGTTTAATATTAAAATTTTAAAAAATTGACCTAAAATAGAAATATTCCTTATACTTTTCTGAGCATTTAAAAAAAAGAAAACCACTTGGAATCGCAGATTAATTATTTTAACATCCATAGAAATTTTAATATTATTTTTAACAATAATTTTATATAATTATCTATTGATTATTAATACAGAATACTTGATCATAATTTATTTATTAATTATTATTTGCGAAGCCTAAGCTTCTTGACTAGTGACGTCACATTAAAATACTCTATAAAGAAAGTGGATAAAAGTTAAAAAAAAAAATTATCATATTTTTTTAGGTCAATCGTTATTATTTTTGAAGAGGATGTTGAATAGAACGATACCACCATGTTTTCAAAGTTGATTCGTGTAGAATTCTAAGATGCCCTAGAACTGCAGGGGCGGAACCAGACCTCCCTTTCACCCTCTCTATTTCTCTCTTTTTCTCTCGGCTGAACGCGGATCAGCCGGCTTAGCAAACCCTTTACCCAGGACCCGCAGAGTTGCCTATTGCTGATGAATCGGATTAGGGCAAGCACTACCTATGCGCCTCGTGTCACTGGCTCGAACTGCGATTTCTGTTCGCCAACTCCCTTTAAATTTTCGGAATGCCTTAATCCGTTTTCTGACACCAAACACTCTTTACTTTGGATTAACTTTCGCAGATTTTTCTCGCTTCAGCAAAAGAGTCACACTTTTGACAAATTTTCATTTCTGGTTAATTTTAACCCTTAACTTCAATTATAAACGGATTCTTAAAAAAATAGTAATGTTATTTTTTACTTTCAGATCCTCCTATCCTTCTCCACATCTACGCATATTAACTAATGTAAAATATTGAAGAAACAACTTAAAGGGGGTAAGTTGACAATTCACTAGTTTTTGATTAATAACATCTTTATATTTAAATGTTGCAATTTGCCTTGGGGCAAACAGAGTTCTAAAAGTAGACTTTGGATGACGCTAAATGTTATTACTTAATTCCTCATAAAAAATCATAAAAAAGAATTGTAATGTCACAGAATTAAAGTAAAGCAAAGTCAAAATGTAAAATTTTCAAATGTTTGTAATTTAAAGTTACATATCAAAGTCAATAATTTATAAATGTAGGTAAAAATAAAGAAGGAACACCTTTTTTGCATTGCTATTATTATTTACTGTTTACATTTCGGTTATATTAGCTAACAAAAATGTGTAAATTTAACCATAAAAACATATAGTTAATATAACCTAAATTAACTAGTATTCCTTTCAACCATTTGCATGGTTTATGTTACTAATTTTTTTAGTTTTATTTCTCATTAGATAAGAAACATTATTTGCATTTATCAAGTCTAATTTCTGTATGATTAAATGTGAATCTCATAACCTCGTAACCTTTAGTACACCATAATTGAAGAGTAATTGTAAGTGGGTCATCGCACATATTTTTCTCCTGTTTAGAAGGTTTTGAATAATCTTTCGATAAAAGAGACAGCGTTCCCTAAAAAATTATTACAAATTTTTAAAAAATGGTTTGTTTAACGAAACCCGAATTCTGGTTATTATTTATATACAAATGTTGTTCTATCAGAATAACTAGTTATCTAACTAGTTGGAATTTTTTTGTTATCTTAATAGCATTCTTGTTATCTTATTTATAATTATTTTAACCAGATAGTTTTTTCCGTGTTTCTATAATGCACGCAGTGTATAATTATTTATTGATTATTTTTTTTCAAATTTTTGCGAAAAGGTGGTATACAACTGGTACATGATCCACCACAAGTGCAACTATCCGATTCAAAATAAGAAACAGTAATAAAACAAAACTCACCTTTTCAATCGGACAAGATTCAATTCCGAGGAATCGCTTTATTATCGTTGGAAATGAAGTTCTAGGTTTTTTTTCACATAGATTATCAAATTTGAATTTTTCACCTGTCTCACTATCGAGTTCATACAACTGAAAAAAAAGTATGATTGCAGTTAAACCTTTCTACTGACATTCGAATCAGAAAACAATGTTTAAATATAAATTATGAATACATTAGATTATAAATTAATGGAAGAAAATATTAGGTACCTCCAGTTCTGGACCCTTTACTGGGAGGACCCATTCAAGTAAACCTTTTCCTCTATGTTTCAGACCATTATCGCTTTTTGGATTTATTTTGTAATCTATAAGATGAGCATGGACAACTACTGGTACAAAATTCTGCTTCTAAGAGTAATATTATTACTATATATATTTAATATTTTGTATTGATTTAGTTTACATTTAGTATTTTAAATATAATACTATATTTATAATATTTAAATGTAATAAAATAATCATAATATAGCTAAACATACATAAAACATATGCTTATGAATACTTAAAATTCAATTCAGACATTAAAAGGGTGTTAATAAAAGACGAAACTTTAATATTTTTGTAGATATAATGTATTGCTATATTTATTCATAAATAATATAATAAAATTGTTTTTTGTTGTTGTTAAGTTACATCGGTAAAAATAAATTCATACCTGTACAACTTGCTTTGCACCTTCAACAATTACATAAAAAGCTAACAAAATTACAAATCCTTTTAACATTTTGCTGTTAATAGTTGCTCTTTCCTCAAAAGACTGTGACGTACGATACAAAGTTTTTTTCGATCATGTCCGGTTTGTTTATCAATTTTATGAACCTGTATGTTATCTATAATAATGTATAAATTTTTACTTATTCCGCAAAAAAGTTACCTTGTTTGTTTTTTAAAGCTCATATTATTATATTATGTAAAAGAAAAACGTATATCGGAATATTTGAAAACTAAACTATTTAAAAAATTAACTGACTAAAAATATATACTGTTTAAACGAGGATACTAATACCCATCAAAGATGACCAGAACCCACATTTACGCATTTTGTTATTTACCAAAATTGTTCAACTATCCATATTTTATATATTTATTTATTTAAAACAAAAAGTTCCTGAGAAAAAAGAATTTATAAAAAATGTAATTCCTTTATCCTCATACAAGCCTTAGCATTTTAATAAGCATACTTTAAGTTTTTACTAAAGTTTTAGTCGAATATAACTAAGAATTAATAGTTTTACCCTAAAACGCATTCAGCCTAAATCCTATTTAACCTACAAAGCATTCAACCTCAATCTCATTTAACCTAAAATGCATTCAGCCTAACATACATTTAATCTAAAATGTATTCAACCTAAAACTCCTTTAATCTAAAATGCATTCAGCCTAAAATGGAAACAGCCTAAAACCCATTTAAAAAAAACGCATTAGGCCTAAATCCCATTTAACCTAAAATCCGCTCCGCCTAAGTACCATTAAACCTAAAATATATTAAGCATAAATCCCATTTAAATTAAAATATGTTCAACCAAAATTCAATTTGACCTAAAATGTATTCAACCTAAAACTCCTTTATCCTAAAATGCATTCAGCCCAAATCCCATTTAACTTAAAATGCATTTAGCCGAAAACCCATTTAATCTTAAATGAATTCAGCCTAAATTCCATTTAACCTAAAATGCATTTAACCTAATTCCAATTGAACCTAAAATGCATTTAGTCTAAATTCCATTGAAACTAAAATGCATTCAGCATGAATCCCCATTTAACATAAAATGCATTCAGCCTAAAACCATTTGGCCTAAATCCCTTTTTATCTACAAAGCATTCAACCTAAATCTTATTTAACCTACAATGCATTTAACCTAAAATGCATTTAACCAAAAATGTATTTAACCTAAAACTGCTTTAACCTAAAACGCATTCAGCCTAAATCCAATTTAACCTAAAATGTATTTAGCCTAACATCCATTTAACCTAAATCCTATTTATTCTAAAATGCATTCAGTCTAAATTCCATTTAACCTAAAATGCATTCAGCCTGAATACCATTTAACATAAAATGCATTTAGCCTCATTCCCATTTAACATTAAATGGATTTAGCCTAAAACCCATTTAACCTAAAACGCATTAAAGCATTCAACCTAAATCTCATTTAACCTAAAATGCATTCAGCCTAAAAAGCATTTAAACAGAAATGTATTCAACCTAAAGCTCCATTAACCTAAAACGCATTCAGCCTAAATCCCATTTAACCTAAAATGTATTTAGCCTATAATTCATTTAATCTAAATTCTATTTAATTTAAAATGCATTCAGTCTAAATTCCTTTTAATCTAAAATCCATTCAGCCTGAATTCCATTTAACATGAAATGGATTCAGCCTAAAACGCATCAAAGCATTCAACCTAAAATATTATTTAACCTAAAATGCATTGAAACTAAAAAGCATTTAACCAGAAATGTATTCAACCTAAAGCTGTATTAACCTAAAACGCATTCAGCCTAAATCCCATTTAACCTAAAATGTATTTAGCCTAAAATTAATTTAATCTAAATTCTATTTAATCTAAAATGCATTCTGTCTAAATTCCTTTAAACCTAAAACATAGTCAGCCCATTTAACATAAAATGCATTCAGCCTAAAGCCGTTTGGCCTAAATCCCATTTAACCTAAATTTAGCATTATAAATTAGGTTTAATGGAATTTAGGCCAAATGGTATACTGGAGTTTTTCGGATAGAAGCCAGATTTTAAAAATTTAAAATGGCAGGTCCAAATATGTCGGATGAATTATTAAAAATTAACTGAATTTGCATAAAACTTTTTGCTCGAGAGTTTTATGGGTCTCTAAACATGAATTTGATATTTATTTTTAAAAATTTAAAATGGCGTGTCCAATATGGCGCACAAATTTTGAAGTATTGACTAAATTTGCATTGAACTTAGTTTCTGGGGGGTTTTGAGATTACTAATTACGAATCTGAAGTCAATTTTCAAAAATTCAAAATGGCAGATGCAATATGGCAGTCGAATTTCTAAAAATTGACTGAATTTTAATGAAACTTGGTATCTAGGGAATTTTGGGGTGTCTGATTTTCAATTTAAAGTAATTTTCCAATAAGCAAAATAATTTGATTTTCTCATAGAGGAAACAATAAATTAATAATATAAAAGCTAAATGGAAAAGTTATTAGAAAGAAAGTATTTTAAATTTAAAAAAAATGAAAAAACATGCATTATTTTACGAATTTTTGATCAACTATAAACTTTATATAGATCAATCGATTTGTTTTAGGATAAGGAATATAATTTTTGTATACAATGAGTTGTATTATTAGCAGGGAAACAATTATGGAAAAAAACAATTTTTTCCGATGAAACTCAAAAAAGCTAAACAAATATGTTTGTAAATTTTTACTCTGTGGTTTTTTTAGGAACATTGTTTTAGTTTTAATTTATCTAATTTATTACAATTAAATTTTGTTCCGATTAACAATATCTAAATTTTTACTTCTTTTGCAAAAATTTGACCTTGCTTGTTTTAAAGCTCTTATTATTAAAATATTATTGAAAATAATAAAAAACAAGAATTAGGATTTGAACTAGTAAATTTTATTTCATTTTCTTTATTCAATTTAATCCAACGGTCCAAATTTCATTTTTTTACTAAAAATTTAGAGGAAAATAACTTATAGAATTAGTAGAAACATTTTCACTAATGTGAATTAGTGACCGATTTTTTACTAATGAAATTTACGATATAAATACTTTATTTAACCGAAAGCAGATGTGACACATTTTTAAAAATTTTAATAATGTAGAATAATTTTTTAACATGTATTTGGGAAACATATTAAATTTCACAATTACTTTTTTTTTAAAAACTAGTTTTTTATATTCTGTGATGAGTTTCCAATTACATACGTGTATAATCCTTTTTGTCGTAAAAAATAGCATTTTCCCTAAAACAATTATTAATTTATTTACAGAAAAATTGACAAAACTACTATTATTCTCACCTGAAAAACTACTAAGTTTCTTTCATAAAAACTTATCTTTTGATTCAATGAATAATTAACAAAGAAAAATTTGCCTTTTCAATTGGACAAGAATCAATTTCCCGTTTTATTCGATCTGGAATCAAAGTTATTGACATTTTAGTAATATATAGCTTATTTAACTTTTCTTTTATCTGTCTTCTGAACAAATTCATATTTCTAAAAACAATAATTGCATTGAAAACTTTTAAATTAGTCTTAACTCTTACACTATAGTATAGTTGTTATTGGTCATTTTTAAATTATTATAAATATTTTGAGGATGTTAACAAAATTTTAATAAAGTATAATAATTTTTTTCATTCTGGTTTATATTTATCAAAATTATCATAAGCAGTTAATTTTTCACAAACATTGTTTTTTTTTTTTGCCATAAATGTTTTGAATTTTATCAAAATCAGTTTACTTTAAGTTTAAGAAAGCCCGGCTTAAAATAAGACAGAGACTTTGTATCTTTGACTAAATCCGATGTTTTCTACCAGTTTTTCTTCTTTCCTGTTTTGCAGCCGTCTTTCTGATGTCTATTCAAGATTTTAAGTCGAACTTTGTCTCCTTGAGGTAAACACGAGGCGGGAAAACTCTTCTACAGTGAAAATAAGAAGAAAAGGTGTCCGCCCTTCTGTCCTACTTTTACCACCCACAGTGTTAAAAACCGCAAGGATTTATTTAGCACCGGATTACTAATTTATTTATGGATTATCCGATTTAAACACCTCTCGGTCAAAGAATCGACACGTTCCTGTTTCTTCTGTTGGGACCCTCAGCTCAAAAACTGACTTTTCTTCGTTTACAAGTTTTCTCAAAAGATCACTTTCGTATCTTTAAACTCATTTCACTATTTCAATAAGTTCCATGGGTTCTTTAAAACTTTAAATTATTTAAATGCTAACTCAAAAAAGACGATTTTTACGATTTAATTGGATTATTCTTGTACTTTCTAATGTTCTCAAATTTTTGACTATTTTTTAATGCAGTTATTTTCAAAAATTTATAATTATTTTCTCTATTCTTTATCTATTTTCTTTCCGTTAGTTTTTTTCTTCTATTTTTTGCTTCCCCATAGAAGAACAATATATTAATTCCTTCAAATTTACAAATTTTTTAAAATGCTTTAAATTAACTTTCTTCTATCTAGAAATGTTTTATATGAGTTCCTGATCAAATATCCGGATTTCTGTGAGTGTGTATATATGTGTGAGTGTTCGATTTTGTGGGTGTGCGAATGTACTTTTTCTTGTGAACACGATAACTCGAAAACGGTTCAAGGGATTTACATAAAATTTGGTATAATTACTTTTACTACTAAAATCTGGAATCAGACACAAGGGTTTTTAAAAATCACGGTTAAAAAATGTTTTATTAAATTTTAATTTGTTATTTTTTTAAAAGAAACTCATTAACATATTGCTTCCTCAAGGAGAAAGCAAATCTTTTTGTTAAAAATTCGTTTAAAAGAAAAATTCGTCTAAAAGAAAATTTCTTCTATAATAAAATTCTATGAAATAAAAACTCAACTAATAAATTTCACAACTTACTCATCCAACTCGAATGTATTAAATAATTAGACACAGACAGTTCAAATCATTATTATACACAATTTTGCAAAAGCATTTTGCACAAAGTACACATTGAATTTTTGTGGGTCCAATCAATTGGAAATGAGATTGGCAATAAGATTTCCAATTCGATCTGTTCCTATCGAATTAACAATCCTGCAAAAGACTTTTTTCCTTTGGCTTCTGGGGACGCATAATTCATTCCTCTTCACTATTCTCACCGGAAATCGCATTCGAGTGATTCTTGAGGAGGCTGGGAAGATTGAGAAAGGACGATGAAAAGAAGGATGAGGTCTCGGCAGAGATAATATACTTCGCGAGGTACGCTCGTCAAACACAAGCGCGAGCAAGCGGAGCGGATATATTAGGCATCTCCATAAAAGTTGCCAAGCAGAAAGTGAGTGAGATGGAAAAAGAAGTGAGTCAACATCCGAGCCTTGGAGTCGCGCTCTTTTCGCCCTGACTGTGGAAATTCTCGAGCGTCTTGCGGCAACAAGATTCATTTCATCTCTCTCCAGAGGCTGACTTGAATTCAGACTCGAATTGGATAGAGTTAGACCTTCGTATAGTTTGCTACCACCGATCCCTCTTATATTAGTCCAACGAGGCATTCTTTTATCTTCCTCCCTTCCTTTCCCACCCAAAAAGGCTTTTTTATTTGGTTCCTAATTCCATTCGGTATTATAATCTATCCTCAAATGAAATTGTTTTTCCGCACAAGGCCGAAACGCTTGTAACGAGACTTCGGGGTCTGTCGATCCGTCCGTCTGTCCGTCACACATAGCCAATAGAAGCGAATTTGCTGTTTGAGGATTACCCAGGGATGAGAAATCACTAGAAATTCCTAAGAATTTTCTCGGAATTTCTGAGACATCCGTGGAAAATCCCTGGGAATCGCTCGAAAATTGCAGAAAAGTACCGAACGATTCTAAGGAATTCCAGGAAACTCCTTGTAAAACACGAGGAAATTCCGGAAAAATACCGAGAAATTTCTGGGATATTGCTGGAATGTTCTGGGAAGTGCTGGGAAATCACTGGAAAATTCTTGAGAAATTCCTAAAAAACTCCTGGAAAATACCTAGAAATGTCTGGACGATTTCTGGGAATCCTTACACCTACCTGGGAACCGCTGGAAAATTGCTGAAAAGTTCCTCGAAAATTCCTAAAAACACCCTGGAAAATCCAAAGGAATTTTTGGAAAATTTCGGGAATTTAGAGGAAGTCCTTGGAAAACGCTGGAAAATTTCCTGGGAAATTCCTGAGATACCTGGGAAATTCTAAGTAGTTTCTGGAAGTTCCTGAGAAATTCCTGAAAACCCCCTGTAAAATCCTGAGGTATTTGTGAAAAACTATTGAAATTCTAAGAATAAATTTCCTGTCAATTGCTGAAAAATTTCTGGGAAATTCCTGGGGTACTTGGGAAACTTTTAAAAGTTCCTGGAAGTTCCTAGGATGTACTGCATATTCTTGGAAATTTCCTGAGAAGTTCCTGAAAACCCCCTGAAAAATCCCGACAAATTTTTGGTAAATACTTAGGATTCCAAGAAAATCTCTAGGAATTGCTGGAAAATTTTATTGGAATATATCCCCTGGCAAATCCCACCGAATTTCTGGTAAATTCTTAAGATACCAAGGATATCCCTCGCAATGGCTAGAAAATTTCTGGGAAATTCCTGAAATACCTGGAAAAATCTAAGTAATTTCTGGAAGTTCCTGCAATATTCCTGAAAACCCCCTTGAGAATCAAGAGGAATTTTTGTAAATTCCTGGTATTCCAAGGTTATTCCTGGGAATCACTGGAAACATTTTGGAAAATTTCTAGGGTACCCAGGAAATTTTTAGAAGTTCTTGAAAGTTTCTGGGAAATACTGGATCTTCTTGGAAATCACTGTAAATTTCCTGAGAAATTCCTTAAAGACCCCTGGAAAATTCCTGGGAATCGAAGGAAAATTTCATGAAAATTCCTGAGATACCTGGGAAATTCTAGAAGTTCCTGGAAGTTTTGGGGAAATAATGGATTTTCTTGAAATTAATTGAAAATTTCATGAGAAATCCTTTAAAGCCCCCTGGAAAATCCCGAGGAATTTCTGGTAAATTCCTGGAATACAAAGGAATCCCTGGGAATCGCTGCAAAATTCCTGAGAATTTCTTGGTTGTTGCTGAAAGTTCCTGAGAAATCGTGACGATTTTTGGAAATCACTGGAAATTTCCTGCAAAATTCTTGAAAACCCACTTAAAAAACAAGAGGAATTCTTTTTAATTCCTGGGATTCCAAATATATCCCTAGGAATCGCTAGAAAACTTATGGAACATTCTTGGGGTACCTAGGAAATTCTTAGTAGTTCCTGGGAAATTCCAGCGGATTATTGTCAATAACTGGAAAATTGTCTAGAAAATTCTGAAGATCCCGTGGAAAATCACGACGAATTTCTGGTAAATTCTTGAGATTCCAAGGATCTCCCCCGGCAATCGCTGGAAATTTTCTGGAAAATTCCTGGGACACTTGGAAATTCTTAGAAGTCCCTGAAAGTTTCTGGAAAAAGTGAGAATTCTTGTAAATCACTCGAAATTTCTTAAAAAATTCCTGAAAATCCTCTTAAAAATCTAGAGGAATTTTTGTTAATTCCTGGAATTCCAAGGATATTCCTGTGAATCGCTGGAAAATTTTAGGAAAATTCCTGGGTTACCTGGAATATTCTTAGAGGTTTCTGGAATTTCCTGGGAAATATTGGATATTTTTGGAAATCACTGTAAATTTTTTGCAAAAATCCTTAAAACCCCCTGGAAAATTTCGAGGAATTCCTGGTAAATTCCTGGAATTCCAAGGAAATCCGTGGGAATCACTGGAAAATTTCTTGGAAATTACTGGAAATTTCCTGCTAAATTCCTGAAAGCGCCCTTCAAAATAAAGAGCAATTTTTGGAATTTCCTGGAATTCCAAGGATATTCCTGGGAATCGCTGGAAAATTTCAGGAAAATTCCTGAGGTACCTGGAATATTCTTAGAAGTTTCTGGAAGTTTCTGGGAATTACTGAATATTCTTGGAAATCACTGTAAACTTCTTGAGAAATTCCTTAAAACCCCCTGAAAAATTCAGAGGAATTCCTGGTAAATTCCTGGAATTCCAAGGAAATCCGTGGGAATCACTGGAAAATTTCTTGGAAATTACTGGAAATTTCCTGCTAAATTCCTGAAAGCGCCCTTCAAAATAAAGAGCAATTTTTGGAATTTCCTGGAATTCCAAGGATATTCCTGGGAATCGCTGGAAAATTTCAGGAAAATTCCTGAGGTACCTGGAATATTCTTAGAAGTTTCTGGAAGTTCCTGGGAATTACTGAATATTCTTGGAAATCACTGTAAACTTCTTGAGAAATTCCTTAAAACCCCCTGAAAAATTCAGAGGAATTCCTGGTAAATTCCTGGAATTCCAAGGAAATCCGTGGGAATCACTGGAAAATTTCTTGGAAATTACTGTAAATTTCCTGCGAAATTCCTGAAAGCGGCCTTCAAAATGAAGAGGATTTTCTTAAATTTCCTGGGATTCCAAGGATATTCCTGGGAATCGCTGGAAAATTTCAGGAAAATTCCTGAGGTACCTGGAATATTCTTAGAAGTTTCTGGAAGTTCCTGGGAATTACTGAATATTCTTGGAAATCACTGTAAACTTCTTGAGAAATTCCTTAAAACCCCCTGAAAAATTCAGAGGAATTCCTGGTAAATTCCTGGAATTCCAAGGAAATCCGTGGGAATCACTGGAAAATTTCTTGGAAATTACTGTAAATTTCCTGCGAAATTCCTGAAAGCGCCCTTCAAAATAAAGAGCAATTTTTGGAATTTCCTGGAATTCCAAGGATATTCCTGGGAATCGCTGGAAAATTTCAGGAAAATTCCTGAGGTACCTGGAATATTCTTAGAAGTTTCTGGAAGTTCCTGGGAATTACTGAATATTCTTGGAAATCACTGTAAACTTCTTGAGAAATTCCTTAAAACCCTCTGGAAAATTCTGAGGAATTTCTGGTAAATTCATGGAATTCCAAGGAAATCCCTAGGAATCGCTGGAAAATTTTTTGGAAATCACTGAAAATTTCCTGCGAAATTCCAGAAAGTGCCCTTCAAAATGAAGAGAAATTTCTAGAATTTCCTGGAATTCGAAGGATATTCCTTGGAATCGCTGAAAAATTTCAGGAAAATTTTAGGAAAATTTCTGGAGTACCTGGGATATTCTTAGAAGTTCCTGAAAGTTACTGGGAAATACTGGATATTCTTGTAAATCACTTGAAATTTCATGAGAAATTCCTTAAAGCCCGCTGGAAAATCCGCTGGATAATTTCTGGTAAATTCCTTGTATTTTCTTAAAATTCTTGCGAAATTCCTGAAAACTACCTGGAAAATTTTGAGATATTTCTGCTAAATTATGGAGTTTTGAAAGATATCCTTGGCAATCGCTGGAAAATTATCTAGACATTGCTGAATAATTCCTGGAAAATCCCGAGGAAATTCTGTAAATTCTTGGGATTTCAAGGATATTCCAGGGAATCGCTTGTAAATTCCTGGAATTTCCTGGGAAATCCAGGAAATCCAGGAAATCACTGGAAAATTTTTGGTAGTTCCTGAAAATTTTTGGAAAATCCTTGATAAATCCCTAGAAATCCCTCTGAATTTCTGGAAAACCCTAAGAGAATCACTGTGTGTCACTGGAAAGTTTCTGTAATATTACTGAGAAATGCCGGTGGATTATTAGGAATCACCTGAAAATTCCTTGAAAGTTTTTGGAAAATCCTGGAAATTCTGGGCTTCCCAGGAAAAACTGAGCGATTCTTGGGATAACCAGGTTGAAATTCCTTGGTAATTCCCGGAAATTTATTGGGAATTACAGGAAAATACAAGGGATTTCCAAGAAAATGAGGTCAGTGGTGACCTCATCAGATTAATCCATGATAAGAAAGTTGCTCATTTAAATTATAAACGTTGTAATTCGACAGAGAATTATCTTATTTTTTCGAAATTACGTGCTGATTGTAAAAATCTTTCAAAACAATGTTATTTAAATTTTTTGCATAGCGCTGAACGTTCTATTGTGTCTGATCCGAAATTTTTTTGGAAATTTGTTAACAAATTACGCAATGAGAGCAGGATTCCTAATTATATGTTTTTTAATGATATCTCTGCGAATGATAATGCACACATTTCTGAATTATTTGCTATGTACTTTAAATCGGTGTATAATATCCCGACCACAAATGCTTTCTCGTCGCAGACTGTGTTTGACACCATTGATTTTAATTCAATTAATATAACGAGAATTATCATTAAGGAGAAGATTATGTCTTTGGATGTGAGTGTTGGTGCTGGTCCGGATGGTATAACTCCATCATTGATTAAGTCTTGCTGCTCATCTTTTATTGAACCGCTCTATTTGCTATTTACTAAATCAATTTTGCAAAGTACATTTCCTACTGAGTGGAAGAATGGAATTATTGTTCCAATTTATAAAGATAATAATAAAAATGACGTGAGAAATTACAGGCCAATTACGATCCTTAATGTATTTTCGAAAATTTTCGAGAGTATCGTTTTTGATCAACTTTATCATGCAGTTTCAAATATAATCATTGATGAGCAGCATGGCTTCATTAAGGGAAGATCTGTGTGTACGAATTTATGTATTTACTCTGAGTTTCTATCATCTAATTTGGAGGCTGGGTCTCAGGTAGATGTAGTATACACAGATTTCGTAAAGGCGTTCGACAAAATTTACCACAATATTCTACTCGCGAAATTGAACTCTTTGGGTGTTTCTACTGATATAATTGCTTGGTTCAATAGTTATTTATCCTGTAGAACTCAATCGGTTAGAGTTGGACACGATTATTCAGAAGTGTTCACTTCCTCTTCCGGGGTTCCCCAGGGTTCTAACCTTGGACCTTTGCTTTTTATAATTTATGTTAATGATGTGAAGAGTATATTAAAATTTTCTCGTTTTTTATTTTATGCTGATGACTTAAAATTTTACCGCGTCATTAAAGATTCTTTGGACTGCGTAAAGCTGCAAGCTGACTTGATGAATCTCCATCGGTGGTGTGTCATGAACGGTATTTCCCTAAATGTTAATAAATGTTGTTCAATATCTTTTACTAGGAAACGGAAGTACTGTGCTTTTGATTACACTGTTGATGGAGCTGTTCTCGAAAGGGTCGTGCAGGTGAGGGATCTTGGTGTTATCTTTTGCCATGATCTGTCATTTGACGTTCAGATTTCAAATACCGCCTCCAAGGCAATTAAGGCTCTTGGTTTTATTAAAAGAAATGCTTGTAGTTTTGGAAACATGGACACCCTTAGAGTTCTTTATATTTCATTTGTACGATCAGTTTTGGAATATGCGTCAATTGTCTGGTCACCATACTACAGCGTTCACATCCTTAGGCTTGAGAGAGTGCAAAATCGTTTTCTGAGATTTGCGGCTAATCAGCTCCACTTAGAATTTGATTACTATACTCACGATTATGACTCCTTAAGAGATCAACTTCGTTTGCCCAAAATTGGTACAAGATTTCTATATGCTGATATGCTATTCTTTTTTAAGATGATCAATGGTGTCATTCAGTGTCCCTCTGCTGTGCAGTTAATTAATTTTTCTGCACCTTGCAGATGCCTCAGATTTTATTTGCCTTTTTACGTATCCTCACATAGAACAAATTATGGCTACAATTCAGTATTTTCCAGATTTAGCAGGGAAGCTAATCTGGTAACTGATAAAATTGAATTATTTGATTGTAAATTGAGCATTTTCATTTCAAATTTAAGGCGTTTTTTGTTTAATTAAAACTAGAATGAATGATCATGCATGAGTGATTTTGTTTATATTGTATAGCTATTCGAAGCGGATTTTCACTCTTTTTTTTTTTGTATAATGGGCATCTATTGTCGCCCGTATATGATTTCTAAATAAATAAATAAATATGATTTCTAAATAAATTTCTGGAAATTCCCTGGAAAATTCTTGGAAAATACGTCTAAATTCCCGGAAGTTTCTAGAAAATCTCTAGGAAATTTCGGGGAATTACTTGAAGATTGTTTTGAAGTTCTGTCGGATTCGTGGAGATTCTTCGAAAGTCCCTGAGAATGACAAGTAATTTCCTAAAAAAATCCTTGGGAATCCCCAGGATTCATGGTAAATTCCTCGATTGGCTTATCGTACTGATTTTTAATGTAAAATTACAATCTATAATGATTTGTATAATTACAGAAGAACCGGTCCACTGAAACTCCAATATTTTTTTTTTTTTTTTTTTTTTTTTTTTTTTTTTTTTTAATAATGATACCGAATCAATGGCAGCATTCTATCTTAATAGAATAAATCAATTAAAGAGCTCGACAAACTTTGCGAAGATAATGGCCGATCCAAAGCTGATTTTCCGAGGAAATTACCGTAACTGCGTGACACGTTCGTTTCTCTACTCGCGGCGGATAATCGGTTTATAGTTTGCTTTTTTTTTTGTTGCTTTTTTTCCTTTTAAACGAGCAACATAGCAACTCTCCCGAGGCAACGCTCATCAGTCCTGAAGGTGTCTGGGGTGAATGAGAAAGAAGAGAGGGTAGTGTGTTTCGTTTCCCGCGTTTTCCGATAAATAGCCTTAATTAGAGGACGCTCATTGGATTCGGTTAATGGATCGTCAGGCCAGCATACATTTAACTTGGAGATCGGCTATCCCCCCGCACTCTTCCTCAGTCACCCCAACTGTCTGTATTGGCTTTCCTGATCCACGAAACAAGGCTTGGAAAAACTAATGGCCGATCCATTTAATGATTCAGCTAACGATGGAAATTATTTATTAATATTGGTAAGTCATGTCCTTTATTTAGTTGAAAAAATGTGTAAGAAAATATTTATTACGTAAATGAAGAATATTTTTATTGAATAAAGAATCGTTAACCATTCCTTCGTATTCAACGTAAATAAGCAGCTCAAATTTTGTTTATTTATACATTTATCCGTTCACTACAGACATAAAAAGTACAAACAAAAACTGAAAGGGGAAAAAAGTAATTTACAAAATTTGGTTCAAACGCAAAAAATTCTTCAGAACTTCTGACCCAAAACTGTAGGAACAGGGATTTTTACCCAGATAAAAGTTCCTGTCTACGTGTTAAAAATGGTAACTAGAAGTTGATTTAAAGTAACTATAGAAAATGAAGATAAATTATTAGAAAGTCAATCAAGAATGAGAAATTAAAATAAAAACTAAATAATAGGTAGGAATATTGAAAATTGAAAAAAAATACAAATGTAAAATATCTGTAAAAACTGCCAAAAGTTACTATAAATTAATAAAAATTATTAGAGCGTATTGAAAAGTAACTATAAAATTAAGAGACAAGCAATTAGAAAGAAGAAAAAATGTTTAGACAATAAAAAATATAACTACAAAAATGAGGAAAGTTTAAATTAACTAGAAGTTGATTAAAAATAATTAGAAAAAAAGAGAAATTACTGAAAAAGAAGGACCAATCAATGGAAAATAGTTATATAACAAAGATAAAATATAAGAATAAAAAAACTGTTAATACCAGGAAAAAACATTTCTTCTATATCATATATAAAAGAATATGGTTCAGATAATTTCTCATCATAAAGTATTAAAATATTATAAAGAATCTGTGCATTCATGAAAATTACATGAATGTATTAAAAACTAACTAAAAGATGTTAAAAGCCACTAGAAGATGAAACAATAATAAGAAGCTGCTGAAGGAAAAAAAACAAATAATTAAAAATTTAAGAATTAGCATTTACAAAGTAAGACTAATTAGAGAGTTAAAAAAACACCAGAAAGTGTAAAGTAACTAGAAAAGAATATACAATAACTTAAATTTGAGAAAATAAATGAAAATTCGGGATATTTATGTAAAAATATATAATATATCTAATTAAAAAGTGGACAAAATAATTGCAAAAAGATAAAAGAAAATTTAAAAAAAATAATTGAAAAATGAGATAAATAAATAACAATTTAGGAATTTAATTGAGGAATAGTAAAAATAATTAAAAATTGAAGAAATTGATTGCAAATGATAACAATAATAATAAATGAAAATTGAAGAAAATTACTAAAATTTAAGAAAAATATTTAAAAATCTCGGATATAATTGAAGAATATTGCAATAGTTAAAAAAAATTGAAAAAATAACTAAAATTTGGAATCAAAATTAAAAAACATTAGAGAATTTATGAAAAAATAATTAAAAATAACAAAAACTAATTGAAAAATAATAGAAATAATTAAAAATTGGAGAATTTAATAAAAATTTGTAAAAATTACCGAGTATGTTTGAAATAAACAAGACTGCTTGCAAAAGGAGGAAAATAATAGGAAATTAAAGTTAATTATGGAAATTTAAAAACAAAATTGAAAAAATTACAGAATTTATTATATTTAAAAGAAAGTGATTGAAAATCGAAGAACATCCTTTAAATACTTAAAAAATAAAACTAAAATATATATAAACAATAAATAAAAATTTAATAAAAATTTATGGAGGATGAAACAAGTTTTTTAATATTGAAAAATATTTGGAAAATAATTATGGAAAACAATGAAAATAGTTATACTAATAATTAAATTAGCAAATTTGATGAGTTATATGTCCTTCCATTATTTGGCATTACAAATTAACATTAATAATTCGATATTGAAGAAATTAATTGTAATATAAAAAAAAACTTAAAATTTAAAAAACAAAAATTATGTTTTGTAAAAATAATTGAAAAATGACGAAAGAAATTGAAAGTTAAATTATAAATAATGAAACTTATTTGGTATTGAAGAAAATAATTTAAACTAAAAAAGTTTTATTTAAAAAAATTAAAAAAAATATTTTAAACTTGCGGAAATTTTGAATTAAAAATTTAAGGGAAAAATTGAAAAATAATGAGAATCATTGAAGAAAAATTTTGAAAAATGATAAAAATATTTAAAATTTGTAGATATTAATTGCAATTTTAGAAAAATAATTTTAAAAAATATAGAATATTTGAGATAAATAATTGAAATTTTCGGAATTGAGAATAATTAAAACTTGAAGAAATTAATTGAAAAATGATAATAACAATAATTAAAAATTGAAGAAAATTATTAATATTTGAGAAAAATATGTTTAAATCAAGAAAATTAATTGAAGAATAATGAAAGTAATAAAAAATCCGAGAAAATATTTGCAAAGTAATTAAAATAATTAAAAATTGAAGAAAATAATTTTAGTGTGTTAAAAATAATTGTAAGAATTACATCATGTATTTGTTATAAAATAAAATAATTGCATAATGCTGAAGATAATTGTAAATTGAAAAAATAATTAGAATTTGAGATAAATAAAAAAAAATGGAAAATGAATCAAAAAATAATTGAAAAATAATTCCCTGTGTGACAGGGAAAAATTACTTTGAATCAGACCTAGTATAAGTTGTTCGTAATGAAAAATTTAAAAAAACGTATATTAAATTTTTGAACATAGATTTTCTCAAAAAATACTATGATTATAAAGTCAAAAAATTCAATAACTTAGCCAGTTTTTCACTAATTTAATTTAAAAAAAGCTAATTCGAAACAGAAGTTAATACACTTTTAATAATTTAGCACAGAAAAAAACATTCTACATAAAATTGATCCCGTAAATCATTGTTAAAGTTGAAAAAATTCCAAAAAATTGACAATTTTCGAATTTTTTATTCTTTTTCTACCGTAAATTTTTCTTAAAACATAAAACCTCTATTAGGTATAGAAAGCCTTGTTTTTCAACTTTAAATTAAAAAGAAAAATTAGAAAATCGGACCAAAAATGACGAAGTAACAGTATATTTTATACAAAAAAAGCAGAAAAACTGTTTTTTAGCTCTAAAATGAAATTTTGGGGAGGGAGGCGGAAAATTTTATACACTTTTTTTAGTTTTTCATGAAGGCTTAGTCTAACTTAGGCTAGGTCCAAATTCAAAGTAATTTTTGTTTGTCATTTTTTGTACCACAGTGTTATTATTGCCCAATAATTACCATATTGGCTATGGGCTATGTAATTAATTAAATAAATAAATAAACAGACAAAAAGTAATTGAAATTAAAAATGAATTTAATAAAAAAATAATAGATAGAAATAATTGTTAATTGAAGAAAATAAGAAAAATTTATAAAAAATAATTTAAAGAATTACAGAATATATTTAATATAACAAGACGCTACAATTTCAATTATATATATTATAATTCTTCGAACTCCAAATTTTAAATTCATTTTCTGCAAGTTTCAACTTTTTCATTTTTAATTATTTCCTTAAAAAATTAGTTTTATTATTTATTAATTAATTTTTAATTTCTTTCGTCATTTTTCAATTATGTTTGCAAAATAGGTTTTTTAAATTTTAATCTTTTTCTTCGAATTGTAAATTCATTTATCTACATTCTTATTAAGAAATTTATTTTTTGTCTGTAATTTTGCCATATGGAATTCCACAGGGCGACTTTTTTGCTCAATGGAACGACGCCCGCACAGTGTTTTAAAATGAGAATTTACTGTTCGAAATTCTCCACAGCCCGCAATTCTTAACTAATTTTGAATTTTTTTTTTTTTAATTTCTCAGTATAAAATTATCTATAAAACTGTCATTTTTGATTTTTCGTTTATTTGTTTATTTAATTTATAAATAAACAAAAATACAGACAAAATTGTCTATTTGAGCTATAATAATTTTTATCTTTAAAAAAATAATAAAATTCAACTTAGTATCCTAAGAAAGTATTGTAATAACACTCATAGGTGAAAAAATTGTTCAATAAACTTATGATTTAATAATTATAAACAAATTATTACCTGTGCTTCTTAATCCTAAAAAAACGATTTTTTTTTGTTTTTGGTAAATGTTGTATAATTTATTATAATTATTACGTTCCTGGTTTATTATTTACATTATTAATATACAATTATTAATAAAAAATCATTATTTATAAAATTAATTACCGTCAAGTGGGGCTATTTTGTGCACGCGAGGTTTTTAATGAATAAAATCTTTATATTCAGTTGCTTAGATTTGCTACTTGATATAAATATTTTTTTATAACTAAACTACAGAGAGTACCAAATGAATTTACTTAATTCTTTATCAGAAATCAGAAAAAAAAATCGTAAAGTTGTTAAAATCAAGCTGAAAATTTTCAAAGTTCTCAAAATTCTGTTCAGATCTCCAGAAGTTTAAAAGTGTTTCTGAAGGTATTAATAATACTTGTTGACAATTTAGTTGTGATGATGTATACGTGATGCGCTAACTTTTTATTGCATATTTTAAGAAAAAAGGGTAAAAAACTGAAAAACAAGGATTTGGTGGGTTGTATTGTATTCAAGTTATAGTATTGAAACTTTTTCTCTTAAAATAACTCAAAAAGTGTAATAGAAGTTATTTTAAGTAAAATTTTTTTAAAGAAATCACTTTTTTTGTAAATCTACATTTTTGTGAAATTTTAGTGTTTTACATTCAAATTAGTTAAACAATTTGTAGAAAAAAAAATATTTTCCTTTATTGTACTCTAGAATATCTAGAAATAATACTTCATGCAGTAAAAGCGTTCAAAAAATTTTTTTACACAACTTTATAAATAAGCAAACTTTGATGCACAAAATAGGCCCACCATGGGGTTTATTTTGTGCACAACTTTGAGTTTCTATAACTCAGGCTAAAATTTTTTTCTTGTCGGCTAACTCATAGGACACCTTTAGAAAGATGTCTACAACATAACTGAATAGATAAATTCTTTATTTTTTCAAATTCTGAATTTATTTAATAAAGCATAGAATGGAAAAAGAGCGGTTTTGTGCACAAAATAGCCCCACTTGACGGTAATTTTATAAATTTTTTGTGTTAAAAAAAATTTTTTTAAATAAAATAACACACATGAGAAATTATTTAATAGAATTGTTATTAATAATCGAAATTTGTTAATATACAATATGTTTTCAAACAACAATATCTTTTAGAAAAAAACAACCAATTGCAGTAAAAAAAACCTTACGCTCTGTGATAAAATATAAAAATTCAGGATCTTGAATCTTTGAATCTTTCTTTACACCTCCCGTGAGGAAAATTGAACATGGCCAAGACCTGGCCCTGACAAGTTTTCCTGAGACTAGTTTTGGCAAATTTAGTCTTGGCCCAGACCAGTAGTGTAACGTTTTTTCCATAGAATCAACAAATTTTCCTGAACTGGGCCAGA
The DNA here is from genome assembly GCA_037103525.1 of Ganaspis brasiliensis. Taxonomy (NCBI): domain Eukaryota; kingdom Metazoa; phylum Arthropoda; class Insecta; order Hymenoptera; family Figitidae; genus Ganaspis; species Ganaspis brasiliensis. The sequence goes on from JAZKLR010000079.1 coordinate 125,211, forward strand.
CTTGGCCCAGACTAGTTTGACTAATTTTATTTCTGGCTACACCAGGCTTGGCCCAAATTAGAAATCTAATGTTTTTTTCCTGAAAATTGCCTAAATTTTCTAGAATTTGTTATGTTATGAAAATAAAAACATTTTTAAGTTTTTTGGATAACCCTTAGAATCGGATCGACTTTAAGTACAAAAAAGTCGTTTTCTCGGCATTACATTAAAAAAAAACCCAAAAAAGTCAATTTTTTTTTTTTTTTTTTTTTGATAAACATTAATTAATAATTTTGTAAATTAATGTTTCCTATTAGATATTAAATAAACATAAAGTTTTCACGATGTTGAACTAAAAAAATGCAATTTTTATTTTCTTAAAAATTATTTAAGACCGATTAACATAAATCATTCTAATTCAGATGACCCATTATAACTTTTGAGTTAAAATCATTAAAAACTTTTGAAGATTTAACCCGTGTAGAAAAGTTCCCAGTATTTCCCAGTTTGTAAGTGGGCGCCAGTTGGGGCCAACCTGGGCTTCCCAGTTTTTTTAAATAAGTAAATTGTTACTAAATAATAGTTTCAATACTAAACTTATCGTCAACCTGGCTTTATTTATTGCAAATTCCCTTCATTTCAATTTAAAAATTCATGAAATTCGGTCAAAGCGCTCAAAGTTTCCCATGCAAAATGCATGAAAAAAAAAAACTTTTCCATGGAATTGATATAAAATCCATAAAAATTAACATTTTTCGATCGGATAAAGCTGTTTCTCCTTAGAAAAATTTAAAGAATAAAATCCAATCATTTATTTAACAAATTTTTTATTATTTACTATTTTTTAAAGGTCCATAAAAAATCTTCATAAACGAAAAAAACGTGTAAGATCGTTAAAAAATATTCATTACGACATTTTACACCATTTTTCATCAAACTTTCCTTTAATTACATACAAGTTAGTTACTAACAATTGTTGAATGTATTTTTTAATTTGTTTAAACAAATTAATATTGTTTATTTGAAACTTTTCATCTAATAGAGTTAGAGACCTGTAACTTTTTTTTAATATTGCAACTATTTAAGTTGAGTAAATCCTAATATAAGAAAGAAAATTAAATATAAAATTATAAAAATTGTTTAAACAAATTAATATTGTTTATTTGCAACTTTTCATCTATTAGAGCTAGAAAGTTGTAAATTTTTCTTAAATTTGCAACTATTCAAGCCTACAAAAGATTAATATTAATAATAAACAAAAATCCACAATTACAAAAATTGTTTAAACAATTTAATATTGTTTATTTGCAATTTTTTATCGAATTGAGTTACAGAGTTGTAACTTTTTATTAATTTTGCAATTTTTCAATCCTAATGAAGCCCAGTATTAATCGTAAAGTAAAATCAGCAATTATAAAAATTGTTTAAACAAATTAGTATTGTTAATATTAATATTGTAATACAGTTCCCAAACTGTATTAGAGTTGTGAATAAACAATATTAATTTGTTTAAAAGAGTTTTATAATTATGAATTTTCGTTTACTATAAGTTTTGGGCGCTTATAGGCTTAAAAATTGCAAAATTAAGAGAAAGTTACAACTCTCTAGCTCTAGCTAATTTGTTTAAAAGAGTTTTATAATTATAAATTTTCGTTTACTATAAGTTTTGGGCGTTTATAGGCTTAAAAATTGCAAAATTAAGAGAAAGTTACAACTCTCTAGCTCAATTCGATGAATAATTGCAAATAAACAATATTAGTTTGTTTAAACAATTTTTATAATTGTTGATTTTCGTTTATTATTAATATTCAGCTTTTATATTCTTGAATAGTTGCAAAATTAAATGAAAGTTTTAACTCTAAAGCTCAATTAGATAAAAGGTTGCAAATAAACCATATTAATTTGTTTAAACAATTTTGATAATTCTGGATTTTCGTTTATTATTAATATTAAGCTTTCATAAGCTTGAAAAGTTGCAAAAGTAGGAAAAAATTTCAACTCTGTAGCTCAATTAGATGATAAGTTACAAATAAACAATATTAATTTGTTTAAACAATTTTTATAATTGTGGATTTTCGTTTATTATTAATATTAAGCTTTCATCAGCTTGAAAAGTTGCAAAATTAGGAGAAAATTTCAACTCTGTAGCTCAATTAGATACTAAGTTACAAATAAACAATATTAATTTGTTTAAACAATTTTTATAATTGTGAATTTTCGTTTATTATTAATTTTAAGCCTTCATAGGCTTAAAAAGTTGCAAAATTATTAAGAGAAAGTTTCAGCTCTCTAGCTTAATTAGATGAAAAGTTGCAAATAAACAATATTAATTTGTTTAAACAATTTCCATAATTGTGGATTTTCGTTTATTATTAATATTGAGCCTTCATAAGCTTGAAAAGTTGCAAATTTAAGAGAAAGTTTTAGCTCTCTAGCTCAATTAGATGAAAAGTTGCAAATAAACAATATTAATTTGTTTAAACAATTTTGATAATTGTGGATTTTCGTTTATTATTAATATTAAGCTTTCATAAGCTTGAAAAGTTGCAAAATTAGGAAAAAATTTCAACTCTGTAGCTCAATTAGATGATAAGTTGCAAATAAACAATATTAATTTGTTTAAACAATTTTAATAATTGTGAATTTTCGTTTATTATTAATTTTAAGCTTTCAGAGGCTTAAAAAGTTGCAAAATTATTAAGAGAAAGTTTCAGCTCTCTAGCTCAATTAGATGAAAAGTTGCAAATAAACAATATTAATTTGTTTAAACAATTTTTATAATTTTATATTTTATTTTTTTCTAATATTAGGCTTAGTTATTTTATATAGTTGCTAAATGAGAAAAAAGTTACAACTCTCTAGCTCTATTAGATGAAAAGTTTCAAATAAACAATATTAGTTTGTTTAAAAAAATTAAAAATTACATGCAACAATTGTTATTAACTAATTTTTATCTCATTAAAGAAAATTTTGATGGAAAATATTGTAAAAAGTTGTACTGAATATTTTTTAACGATCTTACATTTTTATGATCTTCTTTAGTAAATTGGCACTAACAGGGTTGAGCATTACAAGCCCACTAATTTCCCAGTGGGAAGACCCAACTGGGGCCCACCTTAAATCTGGGAAACCCATATGCGGCCCAACTGGCGCCTACCGAACTTTTCTACACGGGAATTAAAATTTTTATTTAGATTACTTTATCCTACGGAAAATTCGACATTTCTTTTCAAATAACTTTATATTCAAAATTATTTTTTCTACATACATATTTCAAAAAGATTGTTTTTACTATATGTCCAGTCCTCGTAGATAAAATATTTAAATTATGATAATCCTAAAAACTGAATCATTTTGTTTTATCTTGTTGTATTTCTGGGAAAACTATATTTATCTTAAAAAAGTTAAATTAGTATTTTTTAAACACTTTTAAAAAAGATTTTCTTAAAAGAAAATTATTTCTGGCCTACCTGATCAGGGCCAAAGCTGGTCCAGACTAGGCCTTCCAGATCAGATCATTCCAAGGGTTTCCGAATTTTTATTTTGGCAAATCTGATCAGGGCCAGAGCTGGGCCAAATTCGACCTTCCATATCAGGTCAATCCAAAGGTTTCCAAATTTCTATTCTAGCTATCCAGATCAGGGCCAGATCTGGACCAGATTCGGCCTTCCAGATCAGATAGTTCCAGATCAGGCCCACTTCTGGATTCAGGCTTGCCAGAAATTTTTTCCTTACGGGCTGTCTTTAAGCCTTCGCGTCGGTGTAAACAGGCTCATTGTTGTATTAATAATATAAACTTGATACACTAAGATATTTAAAAGAGTATACTATAATACAGTGAATCAAAATAAAAAAAAAATGCGAATATTATGAGAAATATTGTCAAATCGAGAAGATGTGGATCCTGAGGTCGCGGGATCTTAAGGAAGGATTTAAGGGTCGGAGTGGTTGCTCGTGCTCTAGCGCCGCTGGCGCCGTTTGATGCTGCAATAACTCGCATTGTGTAGTAGGAATCTAACCTGGCGGGCTGCGGGTCATCGGAGAGACAAGAGGAGGCAAGAGAAAGAGAGAAAGCAGGATAATAAGTGGGTGGGAAGGAGACAGGAGGTCGGACATTATGCCTCCTTTCTATGAGTTGGTTCCGCATAATCGAGCCGCCGCGTCGTCACGAGTTTCACGTGGAGAACAAGCTGGGCCCGGGTAACTCGTCGTCCCCAGGATACTCCAGTGTTTTCTCTTTGTACTTCCTTTTTTATCGGAATCTTTTGCTTTTGCTCTTTCTCTTCTTTCAACTATGGCAAAAATCCGAAAACCGAGGTTTCAAAGCATACAGTTTGACTTTACGACCTTATACTTTTCATATTTTTATACATCATAGTCAAGATGTATGATTTCCCTACTGAGATCTTTCATTTCATTTATTCATTTTTTCCACAATTCTTTTATGTCCTCAAACATGATTAAAAGATTTATGAAAAGTTTTCAAGGTATTAAAAGTATTGAAAAATAAAAAAAAAATGTCAGTCCGGTAGCCATTAACTCTGCGAATTTTTAAAAGTATATACAATCATAAAATAAAATATTGTTTACTAACATTATTAACGGATATGGGTGGTTCTTCACCAAGTGGTAACTTTTGACAAAAGTAAATTTATAAATCAAAAATTTTTTTGTTAAAATATTTTTTAAGAATTTCTTAGGAGGTAAGTAAAACAATGTGAAATAATGTTTGCAAATTTTATAATTTTAATAATGTTAGCAGGTTTCTTAGTATTCAACTATAATTATTGTTGTATATTGTTTCAAAATTATATTTTTTAGACCTGAAGAAACATGTTGACAAAAGATATAATTAATTAAAATCGTGTGTTTATTTGCATTACATCTTTAAAAAATTCGAAAAAGAAGGCCTTGTATAAAAATCATAAATCAAACATTTTTTTCTTAGTATATTTTTCATGTACAACGTATTAACAACTAGAAAAAAATTAATTTTATAGGAATTTGAGCTAAAATTAATGTCTTTAGTCTTATATAAAAAATGTTAAGTTAGCTTTAAAGGTTAAAAAAATTTTGTTTTTTATTTTATTATTATTATTTATTTATGTATAAAGTATTAAAATCACTGAAAAACCATGAACATGTAAACTCCGGTTCCAAATTTAACGAAAAGGTGAAGAAACTATTTTCGCAAAAGTTATTAATAAAATCTAAAAATCAACACAACAATAACGAAGTTTTTGAGGTAAACTGTCGATTAGAATAGATGAAAACTTTCTAAAAATATGTTTTATGTCAAATAAAACGTATTAAATGTGCGCTTTCTAAATCTGAATTTTAAAAATAACTAATTATTACTAAAACTATAATATTTGTTATTTTGATATAACCTAAAAATTAATTTGACTAATAACACTAGTTTACAAAAAAAAAAATTTTATGTACATTCAATGTCACTATTTTTTTCTTATGTACTAAGCTTCTCGTTACTTAAAAATGACATTAAGAAATTTTTCTATGGATAGGTTTCCAAAATATGAATTTTTTTAATTTTTTTACGCTTTTTTCGGAGGTGACTTCACGTTTTAGGCCGTATCTCGAGTTACAGACGTCCGATTAAGTTTTTCTAGGTGTCAAATTAAAGGTAATCAAATTCCAAACAATCGCTTTTAACATGATTTTTCAATCGGTTAAATATTTTAAGTGATATAGTCCAAAAAAAAATTTTAAATTTGAGTTTTTGGCCCAAAATCTGAAAAACAAATTCATTCTACCGCCATGCAAAAATAGAAAACGTCAAATTATGTCCAGTTTTAAATTTTTTACACATATGGCTCACTTTTAGGAAGAAAAAAATGTATGGATGAAAAAAATCTATGTGTAATTATTGAAGTTATAAGCCAGGGTACTGAAATTCTCGTTTTACACCATTTCGGTATTTTACCTCCTTTTATAGTGATTATGTTGATTAATTTAATGAATACAATATCGAATTAGAAATGGACTTTTTATCTATTAACGAACAAAATTCAACAAAAATTAAACCTCTGCGCATCTGATTCAACTTGTCAAAAAAGCAGATTTTAATCAATTTATGCCTCTTCAGAAATTTTTGTCAATAACTCCAAAAAAAATTTTAATCAAATATTCAAATATCATTTATTTTTCATATTTCGATATCTAATTTCAAACTTTTTCACCTATTAACGAACAAAATTCAAGAAAAATTAAACCTCTGCGCATCTGATTCAACTTGTCAAAAAAGCAGATTTTAATCAATTTATGCTTCTCCAGAAATTTTTGTCAAAAACTCCAAATAATTTTTCAGTCAAATATCATTGATTTTTCACATTTCTATATCTAATTTCAAACTTTTTTATCTATTAACGAACAAAATTCAACAAAAATTAAACCTCTGCGCATCTGATTCAACTTGTCAAAAAACCAGATTTTAATCAATTTATGCCTCTTCAGAAATTTTTGTCAAAAACTCCAAAAAATTTTTCAGTCAAATTTGAATTAGTAAAGCACTAAAAATTATTTGAAATCTGTGAAAAAAGTCCATTTTCTAATTAGATATTGTATTCATTAAATTAATCAACATAATCACTATAAAAGGAGGTAAAATACCGAAATGGCGTAAAACGAGAATTTCAGTACCCTGGCTTATAACTTCAATAATTACCCATAGATTTTTTTCATCCATACATTTTTTTCTTCCTAAAAGTGAGCCATATGTGTAAAAAATTTAAAACTGGACATAATTTGACGTTTTCTATTTTTGCATGGCGGTAGAATGAATTTGTTTTTCAGATTTTGGGCCAAAAACTCAAATTTAAAATTTTTTTTTGGACTATATCACTTAAAATATTTAACCGATTGAAAAATCATGTTAAAAGCGATTGTTTGGAATTTGATTACCTTTAATTTGACACCTAGAAAAACTTAATCAAACGTCTGTAACTCGAGATACGGCCTAAAACGTGAAGTCACCTCCGAAAAAAACGTAAAAAAATTTAAAAAATTCATATTTCGGAAACCTATCCATAGAAAAATCTCTTAATGTCATTTTTAAGTTTAGAGAACCATAGTACATAAAAAAAATAGTGGCATTAAATGTACATTTTGGCTGTAAACTAGTGTAATTAGTTATTTTTTACTAAGTTATTGGTAAAATTATAACAATTTGAATTAGTGGCTGACTTCAACTAATCCAGGTTTAGAGAATGACGCGAGTCTTGTGAAAAGAACTTAGAAAAGTGCAGTTTTGAGTAATTTTCAATCATTTAATTTCTTTTGATATATTTTTAAATCATTCATAAAAATTATTTGAATAATAAGAATAACAATTAATATAAATGTAAAAGTAATCACTCAGTGAAGAATCACCCACATACCTTTTTTCAAACAAAAAAAAAGTTTGTTTTGAAAAATTTTTGAAATGAAATTATACTGGTTTCATTTAGAAATGAATAATTTTAAAGAGTGTTGACGTAGAGACAGTCTGGGCAATTTTTCGAACGACTTATGTTTCGGAGAAGAGGATCGGTCTCCAGATATTCAACAGCTAAGCAGTATTATATGTTTGTCTGCGACACTTGACAACCCGAATGGTGCATCTCTACACTCCATCATGGCGCCACTCTCATCAAAGATTCTAGATCCCAGATCTCAGCTCCAATATTTAAGTCTATTCCTTTTAACGATTGCTTTTGTTTTCAGCTAATTTGTCTACCTCACTTAAAGACTGGTCCTTTATCCCAATTTGAATCTTTGTTTCCTTTCACCTGGTTTCCTTTTTTTTACGCTTTCTCTAAAAAAAAATGCATTCTCCAGTTTATTCTGAAATAAAATTCTCCGACTTTTAATTGGTTGGTGTAACGACTATTATGATAGTGCATTAGTATATTTTTAGTTAGTATCAATGAAGTAAAACACGATGTTATTTTTATAAGGGGTGGGGAAAGTTATAAAGCCCCACTTTCTACATTTTTTCTTTTTTATTAATTCATCTAAATTTTTAATTATTCTTTAAAACATTTTAGTAATTTTCTCCAATTTATAGTTATATTTTATAATTTGTAGTTATTTTTTACCACTCTAATTCTAATATCTCTGTTTTCTAAATATTTCTTGGTAATTTTTATTTATTTTTTACTTTTTATTAATTCTTTTTTAGTTTATAATTCATGTCTCTTTAATTTGTTACCCTCCATTAGTCACCATTTATCGACTTAAATTTATTATTTTGTTTTTAGTAATTGGTTTTAGTTATTTTTAATACTTTCTAGTAGTTTTCATTTTTCTAATTATTTCTTTTTAGCTACTAGGTATTTAGCTTTCCATTTTCTAGTAGTTTTTTTTTAATCTATAGACTTTTTCTTCAAAGGACATTCCCTTTTTCACTTTACAGTAATTACTATTTCTTTTCTCAATATTGTTATTTTCTTCTAGCCATTCTAGTTGTTATTTTACTTTCTAGTTACTTTCCTTTTTAGATATTCTTTTTTAGTTTATGGAATTCTTCTTTAGTTTACAGGTCATGTTTCTTGAAATCGTCTTTCTTGTAATCCGTAATTATTTTCTAGTTGCCTCTTAATCGACCAATAAAGACATTTTTGACAGTTTCTAGTTATTTTTCTAGTTCTCTAGTTTTCTAGTTTTCTAGCAAAAAAATTGACAGGGAGAAATCGGGAACTAATAATTTTTAATTTAGATTCTAAAAGATTGTGTTGTGAACCTGAAAAGTTACATTCAGTTGAGACAAGCAAGGTAATTTGATTCTTTATTTTTCAGTAAAGGTACACTGAGAAAAATGGAAATTATGGATATTAAAATTTAACATCCATATATTAAAACATAGTATTTAGATATTCAAACTTAATATCCAGATATTAAAATTATTATTTTTTAATATCCAGGATAGTTAGTTTGATTATCCATTTCTCTCAGTGTAAGTTTTTTACTAATTTCTAATTTAAGATTTTAAGGACTGTTTTGTAAACCTGAAAAGGCAGGGTAAATGCAAAAAAGCATTATAGATTTAACATATTTTGACTTATTATCCAAAGTTAAATTGAAATATTATAAGATTTAGAAACTTACCATTATTAGCATTACTTCATTCTAAAATTTAATTTTTAACAAAAATTTTACAAAAAAATTGTATGGTTGAAATATTTAGGTTAATGTCATAAATAAGTATAATAGCAAATTTGGCGTTTCAGTTTAAATTGTCTGTGTCCGTATATAGAAACAATTTCATTGAACCGCCTAATCAGAGTAATTAGTTACTTAATAATTAATTAGAAAGTAAGAGAAAGGATTTAGGACAATGTTCAGGTTTAGAGGGTATTAAAATCTCAAGAAGAGTGACTTTGACAGTTAGACATATGACAGTCGTCTACGCACTGGTCCAATACAGTGGTTGCCAGGTCCTCTAATATTCTCCTTTCTCAGCAATTTCCAAAATTAATAGCCGGCTAAGTGGCGGTTAAATTATTACCTCGTAAATATCTCTGCGCCATCCCGTTTCCGTTTCTGTCTCCGAGGAGGGTGAGAAAACCACCCCAGTTGTGCTTCTTCTATCCAAAGTCTTTTAATATTTGATTCATATCGTCCCTATTTTCTTTTCCATTTCGATCAAGTCCCTAAAAATCCCATCAATTGCAGAATTCAAATAACCGATTAATTCAATTAATCTAAATAGGCCTATTTTTGTCTAATTTGTAAATTTCTTGGGACGCGCGTCGAAAGTATTTCTTAAACTATAATAAAACTTGAAACAATTAAAATAACTGACGCGACTTTGTTTTTTTTTTTTTTATTTTCAGTAGAATGATTATTGTCTTGGGCGACAAAAAAGGCCATACATTACGCGGTCCTTTTTTCATTGAGTTGTGTGTGCGAGTGCGTGCGTGTGTGTAGGTGAGGTTCCGAGTGTTGGGACAAGGGGATGAGGAACATGGCCACAGAGCCTGAGCGTCTCCACCTTTATTGTGAGCACTGCCAAAGGCAGAAGGCAAGAGAGCACCAGGACACTGTGTTCACCTCCTGCTCGAGAAAAAGAGAGGCTGCTCGAGAAACAAGCCGAGAAGAGGGAGAAAGAGGGCGAGTTTATTTATCGGCGGTTGCTGTTGAGTGGCGCTAGCGCGGCATTTTAATTGCGCTCTTATATAGGGGATGGGTGCCCCCACGGACGACCAAGGTCTTTCCACTTGCCTCACACTACACCACGTGTCGTCGCTTATTCCAAATGACCACCTACTCCTATACCTAAAGGCAGCTGCTTATATAGCGACCCAACCACCCTGACACAGGGAGAACGAGAACCTGGATTCTCTCGTCCTTTTTCTGCTAGAATGAGACTCATGAAGAAGAGTTGTGCAAAGAGAGAATCCGGGGACTCTCTCTCTCTCTCTCTCTGTATTTATGAGTTCGCTGATGCAGGTTTGTGCACTCGACGAGCCCCCTAGGTGTCTAAGCTTCGCCTCCCCAAAGAGATCTGCGAGAGATCTACTACCAACGCCATTATTTTACCTTACAATTCCAGATGAATGAATAGTCTACTCTTATCCATGATAATAAACATTTCGAAATATTAGGTCTATTTGCACCAGCATAGAACGAATAATTGTGGGTAAATTGAAATTGGATTAAATCAGGTGTCTACTCACCGAGAATTCCGGGAATTTGCCGGGATTTTATTTCGACAGGGAAAAACCTGGGAAATAATAAAATTATTGAAGAAAATTGCTAAAATTTAAAGAAAAAAATTGAAAACTGTGTAATAAATTGAGAAATTGATAACCATAAAAAAAAAGATTGAAAATAATTATTGAAATTTGATAAAAATAATTTTTAAATGTTAAAACTAACAGAAATATGCAGAAAATAATTAAAAAATGATAGAAATAATTTAAATTTGATGGAAAAATTGAAAGACGACGAAAGTAATAGACAATACTGGTTTAAAAATTGAAAATCTGTAGACATTAATTCAAAAATTGAAAAAGTATTTAAAATTAGAGGAAACTAATTAAACAATGTCAAAATTTATTGAAATTTGAATAACATAATTGTATATAATAATAATAGATAATTATTATTTTACTAAGAAAGTGAGAAAAGTGATTTTTTTTAAAGTGAGTAGTAGTAAGTGATGTTAAAAAAAGTGAATAAAAATGAGAAAAGTAAGTGAGCCAGTATCATTTTGACACATGACTTAATTTTAGATTGTTATATTGTACAGAATGGAAATGTTATTTTGTACAACTGCTAAATGTTATTTTGTACAGTTTTGAAAAATGAATTTGTTATTTTGTACAATTTTTTAAAAAAGCAATAAAACATTGGAAGTACAATATTTTAGCTTTTTTAAAGAATTGTACAAAATAACAAATTCATTTTTCAAAATTGTACAAAATATCATTTAGCAGTTGTACAAAATAACATTTCCATTCTGTACAATATAACAATCTAAAATTAAGTCATGTGTCAAAATGATACTGGCTCGTATGTTTTCGCTGGGTGTAAAATATAACAATTCCCGAAAGTGTAAAATATAACACTTTTAGTCAATTTTTATGTGCCGTAATCATACCTACCCTTTCAGGGCTGCCAGTGACTTACTTTTCTCATTTTTATTCACTTTTTTTAACATCACTTACTATTACTCACTTTTAAAAAAATCACTTTTCTCACTTTCTTAGTAAAATAATAATTATATATTATTATTATATACAATTATGTTATTCAAATTTCAATAAATTTTGACATTATTTAATTAGTTTCCTCTAATTTTAATTACTTTTTCAATTTTTGAATTAATGTCTACAGATTTTAAATTTTTAAACCAGTATTGTCTATTACTTTCGTCGTCTTTCAATTTTTCCATTAAATGTAAATTATTTTTATCATTTTCTAATTATTTTCTGCATTTTTCTATTAGTTTTAACATTTTAAAATTGTTTTTATCAAATTTAAATACTTATTTTCAATCTTTTTTTTTATGGTTATCAATGTCTCAATTTATTACACAGTTTTCAATTTTTTTCTTCAAATTTTAGCCATTTTGTTCAATAATTTAATTATTATGTATCAATAATTTTTAAATACTCTACACTAATTGACAATTTTTTTTTTTTTCAAATTTCAATTTTTTTTCAATTTTACATTCTTTTAATTATTTACACCAGTTGTCAATCATTAATGTCATTATTCAATTATTTATCTCAAATTTTTATCATTTTTGTTATTTTTCATGTATTATCTTCAAATTTCAATTTTTTGTAATTTCTCAATTTTTTTTCTTCGAATTTCAATTATTTTTGTCTCTCGACTATTTTTTCCTATTTTCAATTATTTTTGTCATTTTTTAATTGTTTTTTAAAAATTTTCAATTAATTTAGTAATTTCTCAATTATTGTCAATATTTTTCTGACGTTGCTTTATTACTTTCTCCAAATTTTGCATTTATTTTCTTATTTCATTAAATTATTGTCATGAATTTTTTAATTTCTTACTTCAATTTTCATTTATTTTTGTCAATTCTCAATTTCTTTTCAAATTTTAATTATTTTATCATTTTTCAAGTCTTTTCTTCAAATTTTATATTTTTTACTTAATTAATTTACCTAATTTTTAATTAGTTATGTTATAGGACACTGCGCTAGTATATTCCTACGTATTTTTCACCACTGAATTCAAATCCGAAGTTAGAATAACCAGATTGACTAATTTTTTTAAATAATCTCAAAAAATTGCTCAAAAACCCAAAAAAAATTTTGTTGTTGTCCGAGACAATATGATTGTGTATTTCTAGATATTTTTCTCATTGAAAATTTGAAATTCGAATCAAAGTCAAAATAACCAAATTGTCTATAAATTTTTAGATAATCTTAGAAAACTGCTCAAAAACAGAAAAAAGTCGCTTTATTGAGATTATCTCAAAAAATTTTAGCTAATCTGATCAATTTTGACTTTGGATTCGGATTCAGCAGAGAAAAATATTTAAAAATATACTTGCAAATTGTTTCCGGAAAAAAACTTTTTTTTCGGTTTTTTTTTTCGTATTTATGAGCAGCTTTTTGAGATTACCTCAAAAATTTTAGACAGTTTATTTACTTTGACTCCGCATTCGGATTTAGCGGAGAAAAACACATAGGAATAAACTAGCGTAATGTGCCGGAAAGTAAGAAAAAAAAATTTTTTTTTTTGGTTTTGATTTGTGTTTTTACAATTTTTTAGACCATCTCTAAAATTAGATCTAATCTGCAATTCTGACTTTGGATTCAAATTCAGCAAAGAGAAATATACGTAAAAATACACTAGTGTAGAGTCTCGCACAAAAAAATTTTTTTTTGTTTGTCTGTGTAATTATTATTTGACAATAAATTTTGGTTTAAACTAATTTTTTCTGATAATTGTACAACTGGATCTTTTAAAATTTTTATTTGATCATTTAAATTATGATTTCACTTGCTGTTAAAAACGAAGTTTTATAGTTTGAGGTTATGTTAAGTGGTTTAAACTCCTTATGTTTTTAAGGATTATTTTATAAACCTGAAAAAATACATTCTTTTAGCATAAGTAAGGGAAATTAATTATTTATGTTTGTGTAAAGGTACATGTTTTACTAATTTATAATTTAGGATCTTAAGGATTATATTGTAAACCTGAAAAGACATATTTGAATTCGATTATTCATTTTTGAGTGAAGGTAAGTTTTTTCACCAGTTTTTAATTTAAATACTTCAAATGACCTTTTATTAATAGATGTTTTCATCCAAAAATCCTAAATTTTCATTTATAAGAAAAAGTCCCTATGTGTATTTTATAACTTCTCTAATTTTCATTATCAGTTCCTTTAAATAAATTTTCTGTATTAAAAAACAAACTAATTGGTTTACATAAAATATATTTTTAACTAAATTAAAAATTTCGTTCTATTTTTAATCTACTGCAAATTATCTAAGCAAATTATTTTGCTTATACAAAGGTAGCTTAGACTTCTACAATCTATAAGTACTGTAACACAGTAATTTTCTATAAAATAATTAACATGTTTAATAAACTTTTATCCCGGTTTTATGAACTTTCTCAAAAAAACATTGATCAAGAAAGTAATTATTTTTACGATTGTTCATTGTGGATATAAGTTTTATGAGTTATTAGTTACATATAGGTAAGAAACGTCGCGACAGATTGATTGGTGTGCGGATATCATGTTTGCCGAATGGATTCCAATTATACTCTACTATTTGCGAAGCACTCCCTCGCCATCGCGATGATTTCATATCGGCTATGGTTGACCTGCGGTGGGTCTGCTATGCCTGTCCGATATGCGATATTAATATGACTGACCTCTCCCCCTCGCCCCAACTCCATTTCAACCCCTCACCCCAGCCACCAGATCCCTCGCCTGCTTCGCGTATACTCTGTTCTCTAGAGATGAAGCATCAGCCCAGGATACATATGAAAATTGAAATTTCGTACAACACTTTATACTTTTCACATTCCTGTCACATTTTCGTTCAATTATTAGACATTCTTAATTATCGGATAGAATTATCATTCTCACGTACTCTTATCGTGTATAATTATGATTGAATTACGACAATTAAACAGAATCACAAAGTTCTTTTTTACTTTTGGACCTGAACCTTGAATTCCTAAAGCATGTTTGGTGGCTGAATCTAAATTCGGAGCTCGTTCGTCTCCAACACGACAGAATTGTTTTTAATAACTTTTTGAATATTTAAACAAATTCTTAGGATTTTTTTTTTAAAGAAAACGACCATTTTCAAATGGAGTCCAAATTGTAGTACATAGTAGAAAAGTTTAAAGACGGATACATTTTTCAACTTATTTTATAGTAATTAAGATTCGAATGTACCCTTAAAAACAACCCCTAATTTAGAAATAAACACATTTGTATTAGTTTGTAAATTTGAAAAGTCTTAAAAATTTACGAGCATATAACTAGGTATACTTTCTTTTAAGTTGCCAAAATTATAGTCTTCAAAAGCAATATGTGACACACAAAGATATCAACCAAAAACTACCCTTAAAACCAACCCCAAAGAAAGATATAAAATTTTGGCATAAATATTGAAATCAGAATTTTTTAGATACATCTATAGATTACACGATTGTAAATATTGCGCCAAAAATATAGATAATAATTATGTTTGGTGTTTATAAAATAAACTAGTTTTTCGCGATTAGTTTTTCATACGTTTTAAAAATTATAAAATACAATAATAAATATAAAAAATCGGTAAATACTATTTATCTAATAAGAAGAAATAAATATTTTAAATATAATATTTAAAAATCAATTAATATAAATAAAAAAAAAATTTATTTAGGACAAATTTTATAATATTTTAGAATTAAAAAGAATTGCAAAAAATAATTGAAATTAAACAAAATAATTGCAAATTTTGCAAATTAATTGGAAAAAAATTAAATCAATTAAAAATTGAGGAAATAGTTAAAAATTCTTGAAATTATGAAAGAAATGTAAAGAATTGAAAATTAAAGAAAATAAATTTTGGAAAATAATTTAAAAATGTTTTTAAATTTTAAAACTTGACGAAAATAATTAAAATATGATACACACAATGATAAGTTGTAAAAATAAATGACATTTAAGTGTGATAATTTAAATAAGTACAGAATTATTTTTAAATTATGAAAAAATAATTGAAATATGAAAAAAAATACATGAAGATCTTAGAAATCAATTAAAAAAAAATAAAGTAACTAATAATTGAAGAAAATAATTGAAGAAATAAGCTAAAAGTAATTGAAATTTACGATAATTAATAAACAAATTTTGAAATTATGAAAACAAATAAAAATAATTAAAAATTGAAGAAAACAATTGAAATTGTAAAAAAATTCTGAAAAATCTTAGAAAATAATTTTAGAAAATGAAAATAACTAAAAATTTGAGAAAAGACTGGAAGAATGCTAAAAATAATTTAAATTTACGATAATTAATAAAATTTTTTTAAAATTATGAAAACAAATAAAAATAATTGAAAATTGAAGAAAATAATAGAAAAAGAAAAATACTTAATAAAATTTTAGAAATTAATTTTGTAAAATGAGAAAAACTAAAAATTGGAGTAAAGTCTGGAAGAAAGCTAAATATAATTAAAATTTACTACACGGGGAAAACTTTTGAGGTAATCTTTCCCATATTATATGCAGGACCTCGGATCAAAGTTGCAATTGAGATATTGTGTTCAAAATTCTGATAGTTATTTTCAAAAAATAAGAAAAATTTTCCCATATACGTGGTACTTGAGAGTCAAAAGTAGACTGAAAAAGACTACTCGCTTAAAGCTGTAAAATGTGCATTAAAGTTGAAAAGAGTTTGCCGAGAAATGTGCAGAAGTTTACCATGCTACGGGTAATCGGAGTTCGGGCTCAGCGTCAAGTCCAATGACTCTCCAGCATGGTAAACTCTCCTCAAAACTCGCAATTTATTCCTATCGCATGATAAATCAAACTTTCTCCCTCTTTTTCCATTTTTAATTTGCAGATGCGATCACATCTTATTTGTCTGTTAATTCCACAAGAACTCTTTCTATTAAAAGGAAAAAGAATGATCTTTAAATTATTAATTTTAATACTTATATTAGAGGCTAGCCTAGCTTACGTTGAATTATATAACATGCAACTATGACAAACAAATTTTAAACGAAAACTTGTTAGATATTTCATATTTTACTGACTACTCTTTCAATTAGTTTATTTTTTAAATTCTTATAATATTTTGATTATTTAATTGTGTATTTCTGTAAATAGTTTAATTCTTAATATTTCTTTACATTTAATACTAAAATAATAAATTTTATAATAAATTAAACAATATTTGTATTTTACATTAATTAAAAAGAAAATTACCTAAAATATTTGAGATATGATGCTTTTCTTGGTTTTTTTATCATTGTAAAATTAAACTATCAAACATATATTTTACAACTTCTAAACTTCTATGTTTGTAAATTTTTTTAAATAAAAATTTCTTGTAATTTAAAGGCAGATTTTTTATATTTTAAAGTTTCTTTCTTGCTTTGAAAATTTTAAATTATGGTAATTTTTACTCTTTACTATTTTTAAATAGCTAAATGTCATTTTTTAAAATTATTATTTTTCTTACTTTTCATTTATTATACCTTTATAACATCTACTTAATTCATTACTTTCAATTTTTAGTTGTAATAACTTTTATTTACTCAAATTCTTATTCAAAATAATATTTATTTTCGTAAATAACGTTTAACAAATTCTCTAAATCTGAGTTAGTTAAAAATAACTAGCTTGAAATCAAAAAGTTAGCTATTAATTCAAATAGCTATATTTCTACTAATCATTTAGTAAAAAATAAATAATTATTAGTTTAGTTTATTTTTAAGTTATATCAAAATAGATAATATTTTAGTAAAATTCTGATTATTATTAATAATTAATTATTTTTAACTAATTCAGATTAAAAGAACAGATAGGATTTTCTAGGTTATTAAACTTTTAATGCAGAAAATACAAATTTGTTTCTATAAAAATTATTATATTAAATAACATTTATATTAATATTTTTATATATAATACATATAATATATTTTTAATAAATGAATATTTGGTTTTTTAAACATTGTAAGAATTAAAATTTTAATAAATAAGAATTTTCTGTCTAATTATTAAATTACTTTATTTAAAAATTATATAATACAGGAGTCTCGGAAATCGAAATTAACACAAGTGAAATTGATCTAAAGTGAATAAAAGATAAAGTCAAAGATTTTGTTAATTACACCTATTTTTAATATTTAGATAATTGTTAAATTTGTACACATTATAAAAAATATTTTTTAAAATATCTACAAGTTATTTTTATAACAAGACCTTTAAGTTTTATTTAATTAATGAACTGCATAATTATAACTTTATACATTAAATAAAACTTTTTTTTAAATTAAAAAACTATTTGACATTAATATAATATTTTGGTCGTACTTTTTAGAATTTAAAATACAAAATAAGTTCTAAATTAACATTTTGAATTTGATTCACAGATTATTGCAAGACAAAAAAGAAAGATTTAATAGAAATTACCAAAATTTTGAAACTTGATTTATATAAAAAATTGATCAAGGAAGGAAGCAATAATTAACACATAATTGTTTTAAATTAAAATTATTCAGTCTAAAGATATAAGAATTAAAACCGTTTCTCATAAAGGGATACAATTCTACTCAGTTAGTATATAAGGAAAGTTTGAATCTCTAATTCCAAATGTATTCGAGCGTGTTCGGTGTGCGTGAATGTGTATTTAGATATTTGTATATTGCGGCGTAAGTTTAGTTTAGGTAAATCGCGTCTTGTATATAGTTGAAAAGAATATTAAATTAATCTTAAGGTTAAAACTATGATCGTGATTGTATCGTTAAATGTAATTATAATTAGCGAAATAAGTAATCTCTATAGGAAATAAATCTGTAATTAATATGAAGGAAATCTTTTTATTTTTTGGTTGAATAGAAAAGATCATCTAGTTGGCAAAACTTTACCATGCTGGTGAGCAGGAGCCTTGACAAGAGCATTGTCGAGCTCAAGAATTCGAGCTCAGCGCCTTGTCATCCAGCATGGTAAAGTTTTCCCACGTGCTGTGTATAATACTACTCAACTTTCTGGCAATCGAGGAATCGCCCTCCGACCATCAAATTACCATGCTGGAGAGTGATGTGTATCCATATTTTTGTATAAAACATTTCTAATTCTTGAATAATTTCTATTATAAATTGAATGGTAAAGTTTTCTAAAAATCACTTTGATCCGAGGTGTATCATGCTAACATGGTAAACTTTATCTGAAACATTTTCTCCGTGTATAATTAATTCAAAATTGAAAAAAATAATTGAAATATGCTGAAAATAATTTAAGATTGAGAAAGAAAATTCAATTATGATTTTATGATGAAAATAACTTAAATATAAAAAATTGAAAACATTCAATAAAATTTGAGAGAAATAACTGAAAAAATCATAGAGCATATGTTCAAAAAAAAAAATAATAATTACAAAATTACTTAAAAAATTTTAGTTAAGGGCATGTGATGGAGAATGATGTCACTGGTATAGGCAAAATTTGTCCGTAAACTTTCTCTTAAAATAATAAACGTTTTGACACTAAATTTTCTAGAATTACTTAAAATATTATTAAGATGGTCTCTCTGACCCAAATTTGTTTAAATTTTGCTTTAAAATTAATTTTTTTTTATTTTTCGAAAATCAGCTATTTTTTTAAAAATTAATTTTAAGGCAAAAATTAAACAAATTTGGGTCAGAGAGACCATCTTAATGATATTTTAAGTAATGCCATAAAGTTTGATGTAAAAATATTTATTATTTTAAGAGAAAGTTTACGGACGAATTTTGCCTATACCAGTGACGTCATTCTCCATCACATGCCCTTAAAGAGAATAATTAAAAAATCGCAGAAATAACGAAAATTGATGAAAAAAATAGCAATATCGGATAAATAATTAAAATTTTTTAAAGTAATGCCAAAATAATGAATATAATTATAAATTGATAAAAATCAAGAAGAATTGCAGAATTTTTTATAATGGAAAATTGATGACAATAATCTAAATTTGAGATAATAACTGAAAATTTAGGAAATTAATTGCATGTGTATATATTTTAAACTTTTTTAAAAACCATAATAAATTTTTAAAGCCTTTTTCAAAACTTTTTTTTTACACAAATGATAATTAAAAACCAGCACAAAATAAAATAACCGGGACTAACTTCACTTCAGTTTTTAAAACGTGGACAGAAAAAGATGAATAAATATTAATACTAACTAACTTCACTTCAGATTTTAAAACGTGGACAGAAAAAGATGAATAAATATAAATAGTAACTAACTTCAGGAGTTTACAGAGATTATTATTATTTAATAGGTTGTCATACTTAAACAAATTCTCAGAATTTGTTTAAATTTGCAAGAATTTGTAATTTAAAAAACCCTGACGTGATGGAGACACACGCACTCTGGATTTTGATTCAGCGACCAAAATTGCTTTTAGAGGAATTCATAGTCTGGTTTCATAAGTAAAAAAAAGTATTTTTTTGTCCTGAGTCATGAATTTATGATTGAAAATTACCTATATCAATTGTGAGGAGAAAATACAAACGTCGATGCTAATTTTAGTAACTACCTTTTATACCTACCTGTTTTAATAGTTACAAATGATACTTTTTTTGTCATGTTGGGAAAATGTATTTAAAGAGAAAGAAAAGGGTTTTGTACAATGAAAGATGATAGATTATAGAAATTAGTTCTTTTTTCTTTCCTTATAATTTTGTAGTATGAATTTTACCTTATAGGTACTTGGCAGGTGATCGATCAGCGAATTGTATTACACGACATAGAGCATTTCAGCGATATTGATGAACGCACTCTTTGAGAAACACGAAAGGTGATCAGGTCTGATTGGTGAGAGACGAGTACAACTCCACCCAATACGAAATGTATTTCGATCAGAATAAATGGAGATCAATTTCGCGTCTCGCTATGCACAATCGATCACCGAATATGAACACTGAAAAATACCGATAAAATTAATGTTTCTCTGGGGAAACAAATACACATCTTACAGAGCTGGAATCATGTCTCTGATCATGTTTAACATTTTTCTTTTTTTCTATTTATAATCATCTACTTCTTGCTTTTAAAGAAAATAATTACTGCACTATATATGTAAAATTCAGATAAAACTTTATAGAAAACGCTGCACGGAATTTTCGGAAAGCAATAATTTAAACATTTTTTCTTTAATGGTAAAATAAATTACTGCAATGAAGTAGGAAAGATTTTGAAGGAAATATAGTAAGATAATTGATCTAATGATAAATGTCATGGAATGGGAATGGTGTTACTTGGTATGTGATGGGATCGTGAAATATGCCGATAATATAGGTAGAGACTTATCCGGATTATTACATTGGGCGATATCTCATATCGAGGTGGACATCGTCGATATGCGACGAATGAGCCTTGGCACGTATATTGCTTGTTCTGGCCTGCCACATGATCCCAATATTCCCAACATAGCGTCCGATGAAAAAGGGCCGAAACGAATTCCGCAAATTAGTGAAGCGCCACCAACTTTCGCAGCTTCAGTAAAAACAACAAAAGTTTGCATATATTTATCCAATACCTTTATTGGAATTCTCCAAATAAAATGTGTATTCAATTTCGCAAAAAGGTCGGGTAATCTTGATTTTTAAAAATAATTTCAATTGTCATAGTTTACTTTTCACATATTTCGAATTATCACTTACATTTTTCTACAAAATTTGAAATTGTCGGTTCCTAACCTAAAAATATGTTTAAAATTATGAAAATCGTAAAATGTTTTTGTACTTTTTTTATGAACAAAATCACGTTAATTTGTACGTAAATATGGTAGAGGAATGAAGTGCCAAAAATTAAAGGTTGTAAAGTTTAAATTACGTGATAAAGACTTCTCTACAAATTCTAAAAATTAATTATTAATTTTTTTGAAAACCTGGAACATGATCTGGATCTTATAAAAATCGAAATTTTCGAAATGCAAAATTTGAGGGTAACTGTAGGGTGTTTTAGAGCCCCAAATTCAAACTTATATACGTCAAATTATTCGACGAAGAGTCCTGTATAAATCAAAAAAACTTAATATTCTTTTTTTGAATTCTCGCGGTCTATTTAAGTTTTGCGAAAATTGAAATCTTTCCTGTACTAAATTTGAGGGTAGTGTTGTAGAGTGTTTCAAAAACCCAAATTTAAAGTTTTATAGATCAAATTACTTGTCAAAAAGTCCTCTATACGATCTCTAAAAATTAAATATCAACTTTTTTGAAATCCTCGAACATGATCTCGATTTAATGAAAATCGAAATTTTCGCCATCCAAAATTTTATGGGTAGTGCAGTTGGGTGTTTTAAAGTCACAAATTTAAATATACATAGGTCAAATTACTTAACAGAGAATCCTCTATATTTCCAAAAAGGTTAATATTAACTTTTATTCAATCCTTGCTTATGATCTGGGTTTTATTAAAATTAAAATTTTTACTATGCGAAATTTGAGGGTAGTGCTGTAGAGTGTTTTAAAATCCCAAATTTAAAGTTATATGGATCAAATTCCTTAGCAAAGAATCCTCTATAATTTCAAGAAGGTAAATATTAAGTTTTATTCAATCCTTGCTAATTATCTGGGTTTTAAGAAAAATTGAAATTTTTATTATACGGTATAATATAACCGACCAAAATTCTAATCAAGAATTTATGAGAATTCAGGTTTTTTATTTATTTATCAAATTAAGTCAAATTTTCTCAATCAATGTACGAAAAAAGAATCTCTATTGTCATTCTAATTAGTAATGATTTGAATTTATATGTTAAAAGTAAGACTCATATATAATAATTTACAAGTTTCTTTCATTCTGTACACATCTAAAGTTCGTCACTAGATATTTTTTTGTTTTAAATTTTTACATCGTATTTAACCTTTTCAAAATGTTCTTAAATTTTAAATTTATACCTAGCAATTTTAATTTCTTGAAAATTCTGTTAATTTGAATTTGCATTGATTGAAAGTTTAATTAATACTCGGTTCAAATATACTAAATTTAAGGTGATTAAAAAATGTATGAAATTTTTAATAATTCTTTTCTTTTATGATTTCGATTACTTAAAATACGTTTTTCAATTATTTTTATCAGTTTCCAATTACTTTCTGCAATTTTTAATTATTTTCATTCTTTTTGACTTTTTACCCGAAATCTTAAATCTACTTTTCGCAAATTTAAATTAGTTTTTAAAATTTTTTCAATCACTTTTTTAATTTTGATTATTTTTTCTTCGACAATAAAATTTTAAGTATTTTTCTCAAATTGAAATTATTTTCTACAATTTTTAATAATTTTCATTTGATTTCGCAATTTACATTTATAATTTACAATCTTTTCGTAAAATATTTTATTAATTATCTTGAGTTTCAATTATTTTTAGCAATTCTTCAATTTTTAATTATTCTCAATTAATTACTCATATTTTCACGGATTTTTCTCGAGTTTTAATTTTTTTCTATTTTGATTATTTATTTTTATTTGTTTCGTAACATTTTATTAATTAGGTTACACGCATCATAAATTTGAGCTCTGAGCGTTGAAACCAAAAAACGGATTTTTTTAAAATATTAAAAAAATTCTGCAATTATTTCAATTATTTATTTCAAATTTCATTAATTTTTTTCAACTTATCATTGTTTTTATATTTTAATTGTTTTCTTCAAGTTTCAAATTTTAAAATTATTTTTCAATTTTTTCCCCAATTTTTAATTATTCTTATTTTTTAAAATTTTTTAAATATTTTTCTCAAATTTCTTTATATTTTATTCCATTTTTAATCATTTACAATTCTTTTCATAATTTCCAAAATTTAAACTGTTTATCTGAAATTTTCATTATTCTATTCAGTTTTCAATTATATCTACGATTTTCTTGTATTTTATGTAGGTACCTATATTCTGTATTTTTTATCATTATTTATCTTAAATTAAAAACTGCTTTTTTCAATTTTAAATAATGTTTATCTTTTTTCATTTATTTTCTCTAAATTTTAATTATTTTCTTTATTTTTCGCAAAGAACTTCTAAAAGTTTCAAGTATTTTTCTGAAATTTTCTTTAATTTTCCTTCATTTATGTAATTTTTTCAATTATTTTTTCAAATTTTAAATATTTTTTTAAATTTTAAATCATTTCTGAATTAGTTCTCTAAATTTTTAATTATTTATCTCAATTTCTAGCATTTTTTTCAATTTTCAATTATTTTTACCAATTTTTCATTATTCTAATTTTTTTTTCAATTTATTTCCAAGATTTTGAAGTATTTTTCCCAAATTTAAATTATTTTCATTAATTCTAAAACATTTCTATGACATTTGAAATTACTTTCGACAATTTTAATTGTTTTCATTACTTATTTTTCAATTAATTTGCAAAATTCGACATTATTTTTTTAAATATTACATTTAAAATTTTGTTTAGTTGTTATTTTGTTTGGATTACCTTTAAAATATTTAATAAGGTGAAGAAATTAATCTCGCGCCAGCGCGCGTTGTTTAATCTAGTTAGGTAAAAGAAATTGGCACTTTTATAATTTATATGTAGAACACTGTTCATTGTAAGCTAATTGTAAGTCACTTGTTTTTCTGGAATTACAAACAGTTTTTTTTGCAATTATATATTGTGGGTATAATATTTGTACAAACTATGTAATAGTATACAAAGGACATAAAAAATTCTCATAAATTCTCCGGAAGGAGAAATTGCGAAATTTGAAAGTAGTGATGTAGGATGTTTTAGTGGCCCAAATTTAAAGTTATATAGATCGAATTACTTAGCAGGGTATCCTCTACAACTCCAAGAAGGTTAATATTAATTTTTTTCCAATCTTTGTTAATTATATAGGTTTTAGGAAAATTAAAACTTTTATTATCCGAAAATTGAGGGTAGTGTTGTAGGGTGTTTTTCAGCCGCGAATTTAAAGTTATGTAGGTCAAATTACTTAGAAGAGTATCCTCTATAACTCTATGAAGGTTAATATGAACTTTTATCCATTCCTTTATAATTATCTGGGTTTTTACAAAATTGGAAATTTTCACAATGAGAAATTTAAGGGTAGTGCTGTAGAGTGTTTTAGAGCCCCGAATGTAAAGTTATATAGATCAAATTACTTAGCAGGGTATGCTCTATAACTCCATGAAGGCTAATATTAACTTTTATTAATTCCTCACTAATGATTTAGGTTTAACGAAAATTGAAATTTTTACCATGCAAAATTTGAGGGTAGTGTTGTAAGGTGTTTTTCAGCCGCGAATTTAAAGTTATATAAGTCAAATTACTTAGCAGAGTGTTCACTATAACTCCATGAAGGTTAATATTAACTTTTATCCGTTCCTTTATAATTATCTGGGTTTTTACAAAATTGGAAATTTTCACCATGCGAAATTTGAGGGTAGTGCTGTAGAGTGTTTTAGAGTCCCGAATTTAAAGTTATATAGATCAAGTTACTTAGCAGGGTATGCTCTATAACTCCATGAAGGCTAATATTAACTTTTATTAATTTCTCACTAATTATTTGGGTTTAAAGAAAATTGAAATTTTTCCCATGCAAAATTTGAGGGTAGTGCTGTAGAGTAGAGTCTTTTAAAATCCCAAATTTAAAGTTATATAGAACAAATTATTTATCAGTGTATCCTCTATAACTCCAAGAAAGTTAATATTAACTTTTTTCCAATCTTTTTTTAATTATATAGGTTTTAGGAAAATTAAAACTTTTATTATCCGAAAATTGAGGGTAGTGTTGTATGGTGTTTTTCAGCCGCGAATTTAAAGTTATGTAGGTCAAATTACTTAGAAGAGTATCCTCTATAACTCTATGAAGGTTAATATGAACTTTTATCCATTCCTTTATAATTATCTGGGTTTTTACAAAATTGGAAATTTTCACAATGCGAAATTTAAGGGTAGTGCTGTAGAGTGTTTTAGAGCCCCGAATGTAAAGTTATATAGATCAAATTACTTAACAGGGTATGCTCTATAACTCCATGAAGGCTAATATTAACTTTTATTAATTCCTCACTAATGATTTGGGTTTAACGAAAATTGAAATTTTTACCATGCAAAATTTGAGGGTAGTGTTGTAAGGTGTTTTTCAGCTGCGAATTTAAAGTTATATAAGTCAAATTACTTAGCAGAGTGTTCACTATAACTCCATGAAGGTTAATATTAACTTTTATCCATTCCTTTATAATTATCTGGGTTTTTACAAAATTGGAAATTTTCACCATGCGAAATTTGAGGGTAGTGCTGTAGAGTGTTTTAGAGCCCCGAATTTAAAGTTATATAGATCAAGTTACTTAGCAGGGTATGCTCTATAACTCTATGAAGGCTAATATTAACTTTTATTAATTTCTCACTAATTATTTGGGTTTAAAGAAAATTGAAATTTTTCCCATGCAAAATTTGAGGGTAGTGCTGTAGAGTGTTTCAAAATCCCAAATTTAAAGTTATATAGAACAAATTATTTATCAGTGTATCCTCTATAACTCCAAGAAGGTTAATATTAACTTTCATTCAATCCTCGCTTATGATCTGGGTTTAACCAAAATTGAGATTTTAACCATGCAGAATTTTGAGGGTATTGCTGTAGAGTGTTATAGTGCCCAAAAATTAAAATTATCCAGATCAAATTACTTGTCAGAAAGTCCTCTAAAAACCCAAAAAGCTGAATGTTACCATTTTTAAAAACCTGACGATTAACCCGTTTGCTTATTTCTCTACATTTTTCAGTTATTTTTTATATTTATAATAAAAATGTCTATAACCTTTAAATAGTAAAAAATGTCACTATTTCCGACAGCAAAATCTCCGAAAGTCAAAATACCGAGCAAATAGAGCAATCGAGAATAAATCAAATACGAAGGGAATGAATAGTGTAAAGTGACTAGTGACGTAATACGTGCTTTGACATAAATATGTAGGAACATGGATTCTGTACCAGCACGAAACATCTAGCTCCAAAAAGACACAAGGATGAGCGATGTCGCGCGTGCTGCATTGGTCGTAAACCATTACTAACGGATCTTCAGCACACCAAGCTGGCCCCCAATGCGTTTGCAAACAATAAAACACAGTATCCCGTGAATAATCATAACGTTATGTCGGCCCCATAAAGTGCACAAAGCCGTCGTAACGTCTCCTCACACCCTCAACCTCCAATTCTCTCTACATAACATCCATCTCCCTTCAGTTTATAATTTCTCTGTTTTTCACTCTTTTTATTTCTCTCTCTGTCTCTCTCTTATTGTACCATCTCTTTCTCCCTTACACGCTTTCTTTAATTTTTTCTCTCTCTCCCTCTCTATTTTCCCCTCCATTGAAAGAAAAAGTGAAAGGGATTTAAAAAAGAGAGAGAGATGAGATCCATAAAGTTGATTCTGTAAATCCACCCTATAATCGATTCACAAACTCGCGTGTCTCTCATTACGACCATTCACTCCTCGCACGCGTTGTTTGACGATCATTCTCCATGCATCGTCGACGATGACGGTTTGTTACACCTACCACTTTCGCCAATGAGTGCGATACACACTTCCTCCTCTCTCTGTTTTCACCCCTCGATAATATCCTTCTCTCTTCCCTGTCAATTCGAGTATTGTGCAAATTATTCTACAACAATCGATATTTCATTAAATTGTAAACATTCCCAATTTTACTGTCACTCAGATAACAGGCTAGTTTTTTATCTGTCGATACCATGTTTTGTGTCCGAATTTTTCAACACGACAGCACACTTTTTTTTTACATTTTCTACTAAGCTTCAGTCGCGTTTATTTAGATTTCTTTTTCCTTATTTAGAAAATAAGGAACCTTAATTAGCACATTCGGTTAATGTGAATAACGATTTTTTTAACAATAATTTTAGTCGACAAAAATTAACGTTCTAATTTAAGAATATTTTACAAAATAGTTTTATTTGCTGTTTTGTAAATTTTAATTCCAGGCATGTGTATTTAGTATAATTTTCACACGAAATTCAACGAACTAAGATTAACGTTTGATCGAGTGCTTAGCTGACTGAAATTCAAGAATTGCCAACATTTTGCAACGCTGCTTCCTGTTTCCTGAGTTTAACATATTAACAACATTGTGTTTCCGGCACTACGCAATTTGATCGGTTTAGGATCCGTCAGCGAAATTCTTGGAAACTAATGTTCTATACAAAGTTCCAATCCACACTCGACAAATAGAAATTACTGCTATATCAAATTCAGATTATTCGCAAGAGCGTAGTTTTAAAAAAAGTTAAGAATACAATTTTTTGGATTTATAGAGGACTCTTTGCCAAGTAATTTGACCTATATTATAACTTTCAATTTGAGTCATTCCACCATCCTACAGCACTACCCTAAAATTTAGCATGGTAAAAATGATAATTTTCGAAAAATCCAGATTATTCGAGACAATTTTTAAAAAGTTAATATTCAATCTTTTTGGGTTAATAGACAACAGTCTGACAAGTAATTTGACCTATATTACTTTAAATTTAGGAAATTTGACTCCCCTAAAGCACTACCTTAATTACACCTTAATTAAAATCTTTTCAAATTTTTTTTAGAGATGCCAAATTTTTTTCTAGGAACATTTTGGATTTAAAATTATCCTAGGTAGGTTATCCTATCATCTGACATAATTTTGTAATTACAGTATATTGTTAAAAATTGAAAAATAATGTTTTTTGGCATAAAAGAAATTTTGTTGTTGTAAAATAATAATTTTTTAATATCCAGGGCTAATTTTGTTCAGAATTGTTAAAAAGTCAGTAAAAAAAATTGGCAATAGAAAATCGTAAAAATTTTGGAAGAAGATAGATTTTTACAAATTTTTATTTTTTCCAAAATAACAATTTTAAACATCTCCAAAAATTGTTGGCCATGTATTTTACATTTATTGTATAATGTATAATGTATTTTACATTTATTGCTCTCTTAAATCTAAATTAGTCAAAAATAACTAGGTATCTACTTCCCAAAAATGTTTTAAAATTGACCACATATTAAGTGTCTTAAAATAATTTCAAAAACTGAAAAAGATACATTTTAACCCATTTAATTAGTAGTTCATTATTTTACTCAATGAATTAGTAGTACATTCTATTTTAACTAATTGAAATAGTAGTTATTTCAAAATGACTAATTCAATTAGTTAACAATTAAGCAATAATTGTACATTTCTATTTTTTGTTATAAATAACAGGATATTCTTCCCTTATATTTATAAATAAACAATGTAATTTTTACAGAAGTATTATATAAATGTACTTCAAAAGTAAAATTTTAGAAAATTGTCCACAAAAAGTCGAAAAATTGCACCTAACCTAAAATGAACTTCAACGTTTATTTAATTTTCAGCTATTGGAGCAATTTTAAGGAAAATTTGTGCATTTGTTTTATAGATGCAAATTGTGATAAGTTTAAACCGAATAATAAATTTCTTTGCCTGAAGTAACATTATTTGGTCAATTGAAATGTAAATATCCTCTTTTAGAGGAATCTTCTGACTCAAAGTTACTAATTCAGTTAGTAGGTTTTTACTATTTTGAAGATAAACCAGTTTTCTCTTTTTCAATCAGTAAAATATGGCCTTCAAATAGACGTTTTCCACTATTTCAGATTTGAAGAGTCAAACCAGTGGCGTAACTGGGACAGCAAGGGCCCTGGGTCAAAAAGAAAAATAGGGCGCCAATTATAAATAATAATTTACAATTTTAATTAATTCATTCATTCTGTCCACACCTGAAATTTGTCACTAAATGTTTTTTCTTTCAACATTTTAAATCATATTTTACCTTTTTAAAATGTTCTCAAATTTTAAATTTATAGCAATTTAAATTTATTCGAATTTCAGTTACTGTGAACTTGCATTGATTAAAAGTTAAAAGTCCAATTAATCCACATTTCAAAAATACTAAATTTGAAATGATTTTAAACTTTTTTTTAATTTTTAATAATTCTTTTCTATTATGATTTCAATTAGTTACAATACAATTTTGTACTATTTTTATTATTTTTCAACTATTTTCTACAACTCTTAATTAATTTAATTTTTTTTAAATTGTTTCCCTAAATCTTCAATTTAGCTTTCTCAAATTTCAATTATTTTGCTTAGCTATCTGAATCGCTTTTTCAATTTTAATTATTTTGGCCTTGTCATTAAATCAATTTAATTATTTATTCCTACATTTTATATTATTCATCGCAAATTTAAATTAATTTTTTTTAATTTACTATTATTTTTGTCATTTTGCAATTATTATTTTCAATTTTAAATAATTTTTATAATATCTGAATTAATTTACTGAACTTTCAAATATATATCTCAATTTTCAATTATTTTGTTCAATTTTTATTTCTTTTTATTATTTTGCAATTACTTCCTTCATCTTTTAATATTTCCATTATTTTTCAATAAATTTCCGAAATTTCCAGTTATTATCTCAAATTTAGATTATTGTCTTTAATTTTCAACTTTCTAACCGCTTTTTCAATTCTCTTCATTCGTTTAAAATAAAATTCTGTAATTTTATACTATTTTCTCGAATTTTAAATTATTTTTATTCTTAAGGCATAATTTTCAAAAATTTCTGTTACTTATCTGAAATTTCAATAATTCTTTTCATTACTTTTCGATTACTATTTCTGCGATTTTTTAATTATTCTCTTCAATTAAAATTTTTTAATTTCAATTTTGAAACAATTTTATCATTTTTCAATTATTTTTATCGATTGTTAATTATTCTTCTCATTTTCTAAAATTTTTAAGTATTATTCTAAAACTTCAATTATTTTCTTGAATTTTTAAATATTTTAATTGGTTTTTATAATTTCAAATTTTTTTTTGTTAATTATCGTAAATTTCATTTATTTTTAGCTTTCCTCAATTGTTTTCTCCAATTTTTAGTTATTTTTTATTTTTTTCAATTGATTTCTAAGATCTTCATGTGTTTTTCTCAAATTTCAATTGTTTTTTTTTTATTTTTAAACAAAATTCTGTAATTTTTTCAATTATTTCACTCAAATGTGGTTTCTTTTTTTACAACTTATTATTGCTTCTATTATATTTTAATTATCTACTTCAAGTTTCAAATTGTAAAACCGTTTTTCAATTATTTTCCAAAATTTATATCCCTTAATTTAAAATTTTTTTCATTTCATTTATAATTTCCAAAATTTTAAACTATTTAGGTTTCTGAGATTTAAATTATTTCATTCAATTTTCAATTATTTATATTATGTTTTATATTATTTTCTTCAATTTCCAAATACTTTCGTTGTTTTTCGTAATTTTCAAAAAGTTTTAAATTATTTTTGTTTAATTAAAAATTATTCTCTTCAATTTTAAATTATGTTTATCTTGTTTCATTTATTTCCTCTTATTGTTAATTAAATCAAATTAATTATTAAATTTTCTTTTTTTTTTCAATGAACTTCTGAATGTTTGAAGTATTTCTCTGAAATTTTCTTTAACTTTTCTTTATTTAAAATATATTATGTGATTTTTTCAATTATTTTCTGAAATTTTAATTATTTTTTGCAATTTTTTATATTTTTATCTCAATTTTCAATTATTTTTCCTAATTTTTTTCAATTTATTTTTTAGATTTTCAATTAATTTTCTTAAATTTAAATTATTTTCTTTATTTTTAAAACATTTCTATGATTTTGTAAATTACTTTCCCCAATTTTTAATAAAATTAACTTTTTTTAAATTAATTTGTAAAATCTGCAATTATTTGGTGTAATTTAAATCATTTTTTGCAATTTTTGTTAATTCTTAATTTTTATAAATTTTTCCTAAAAATAAAGGTTTATTAGGTTTGACTGAGGGCCCCCTGAGCTTAAGGACCCCGGGGCACTGCTCCACTTTACCCCTTAATAGTTATGCCACTGAGTCAGACACCTGTTTTTGCCGTAATCTACATAGTTACAACACGATTGTTACAATATCTATTTTGTCACAATTTACAACAACTTTGTTACAAAAAGTTTCGAAAAATGAAATTTTTTTAATTTTTGAAAATGTTCTATTGTTGACATTTTTGCTCCGTAATGGCTGGGAAACAAACTTAACCTGTATTTTTTGACCTTGTAAAAGTGTACCAAAGATAAAGTTGATCCAACAATTTTTACTGAAGTTATCCGATTTTAAACATTTTTCTACAGACAGACAGACAGACAGACAGATATCTACTTTAGTCAAACCTATATTTTTTCCGAATCAGGAGGTCTGAAAACATCGATAATTGTGGGAATTAGCAAAAGTTTAAATTTTAAATGAGAAAGTAAAAAGTAAGTAATCATGTAAACGACGATTAGTTACAAATATAACTCGTTGTAAAAACTGTGCAAACTTTGTAAGATCAATTTCGCAATGGTGTTATAAAGCCCTAACCGTAGAAATCGGGATCAAGCTCTCTTAATGCTCCTCCGTAGAAGTATCAAATTTATGTGCCGTCCAGCGCAGTTTAATTCGGATTAAACTTATGCTAGAAGGAACGAATTAAAGGGATTTGCGATTGGACACGTTGTATATGGACGACCGTACTGAGGGTAGTTAGCTCGAAGGGGAGGTTAAGGGCCACCGAGATCGAAGGATTCTGCTGTATCCGACATCGTAGCAGTCAATTTGATTTATCGTCGCGACGCCTCGCTTCGCGACGCCCATCCTTGTCTTTTTTTTTCTTTTCTCTTGCCAACCCTGATCACTCTCTCTTAAACAAGTTGAATTTATTTTACGTATTCTTATTTCTTTCGTATTACCATCTTTTTATAAAGTGTCATTGATTTTATTAAAATACAGGAAATATTTTTTTTTCGACAACATATTACCCCCCGGTATTTTGTCAAACAATTTTATTTTTTTTTCACAGCCAAAACAAAAAGACACCATTTGAATTTTCTGTACGAATAGTCACGGCCTATAAAATTATAAATGTAGAATTTTATTTTAATGCGAACTCGAGTTGAGAAAAGTGAGAAAAGTCGTGAAATATTAAGGTTGCTGAAAATATTTATTCAACGGATGATCTCGAAACCCAGATTAGAATTTGTGATCCTTTTAACTTGCAGATGGAAGAAGTTGGCTACTTGGAAATTTTGATGTAATCCACTAGACTGAGGACCATTGTCGTTGATGAAATTACATTATGTTTCGTCCCTTCTTGACCAGCTGCGATCCGCTTCTGAACTTGAATAATCCTCAGCTTCAATGTATTAAAGCTCTTGTCAATTCTTTAAAGTTTGGCTAGAAAAAATATTTTTCGTGCATCTCAGACTGGTAGATAAACAAGTCGAAAACTACAGTGATTGAAAGTGCCGAACACGTATACTAACAAAGGTATCGTCTTAATCCGAAACACAAAGACCTTACAAAATCTCCAACTTGTAATAACTTTTCAATCCTTTCAGAAAATTCTAACCTTGACGTCGTTCCTTCCATATTAAAGAAATGTAAATTTTACTCTCAATTTTTTTTATTATTGCCGTGTTTTATTTAGTCTTAGTCTTTAACAATCATTATCATTTTTTACATAATTATTTACTTCATAAGTATCAAATAACTATTAAAGTTGTATTATAAATTATATTCATTTTTATTAATAAGTATTTTTAGTAACAAAACTTGTAAAAGGCAATATTACCAAATGATTCTATTAGTGTTTCTAAATTAAGAGTTGATCGTAAGGACAATAGAGGGATTGAATTATTCAGCAGTTGTCACAAGTGGCAAGACTTTTGCTGGATTTGTACCACCCGCGCGACCACAGATATCACGAAAAAAGAAAAGATAAAAAAGTGAGAAGCCAGAAGAAAGAATCAGGCAAAGAGAATTTCAGAGGCTCTAGAGAGTTTCGTTGTTCAGGAGCTTTATTGTAGTCGACGTACTTGGTAATTCTACAGACTCCTCTACGATTCTTATATTCACAGCATACACCTAATATCATCTCTACAAATTTTTGCAAATTTAATAAAAAATTCTTTAAATAATCCATGTGACGCATTTAAATCGAGAGATTTTCAATTTATCGGTTGTAAAAAACTCTTTCATTTCTGAGTTAAATGCGCAATTTCAATCAAAAATAAATTCTTACTTTCTAGGTTTTTATCGCACTTTTTAACAAGTTTAATTAAAAGAATTAATTGACTCGGAAAGAATGACCTTTTCTACTATATAATATTTCTCGACCGAGTGATAAATTCATCTACATATTAAATTAAAAGCTGTTATAATTATAAGTCATTTCGTTTTGAAGAAAACAAAAAAGTATAACAAAGGTATTTATGTCACTTTAAATTGAAATCATCCTCGATTAATCTTATTCTCGTCGACGATTTTGATAAATTTATGACAAGATTTATATGTTTTGAGAACATCTGCTCACGGTGCTTTTATAGATTTTTCTGAAATTAAATTAAACATTGAATAAACGATGAAAACAAGAAAATCGTCTGTAGCTGTTAGACTGGGAAAAAGAAGATGGTTTTTACCTGTATTCATTTTTCTGACATACGTCAGGTTACTTTAAATACAAATGAAAAACGTCGTAACATTTACCTCTCGCGTTGTTGCTTTTCTGCTTTAAAATGCAAAAATCGTTTTTCTTCACTTTTATGTGAATATGACTGTTTGATTTGTTTTTTAAAATATCAACCATTGTTCCAATTCCTCGAAAACACTTTTTTTACTCTTTTTTGCAGACTGAGAAAATAACTAGATCAATATACCTGGAGAATGTAAAAATAACTATAAGGTAAAAATAGCAATTAGTAAGGAGAAAAACTATATAAGAACGAAATAATATTTAGACATTAAGAAAGATAATTTAGAAAGTTAAATAAAAATTATAGAAGTAGATTAAAAATAAACCAAAAAAGAATTAGAAATTGAAGATAAAGTTAAAAAGTAACTAATGTGACGCTCCGCGAGAAAAGGGACCTATCGCGGAAAAAATCAATTTTCATTTTTTTATGCTAAAAGATAGTTTTTGAGTTGTTCTTTCATTTCCATGTTTCAAAAAAAAATTTTATTAAGCACACTTTTTGTTATAATGCTTCAAACCTAAGCGTGCTAAGTGTATCGCATTTTTTGAATTTTCTTTGAACGACCGTCTCGTGAAATTGATTTTTATTGTTTTCATTTTTTTTATGGTAATTGATAGTTTTTGAGTTGCTTTTTGAGTTCCAAAAATCAAAATTTGATTCCTGCAATTAGTTTTCTTGTTATAAAGCTTCAAACATAGGTATGTTAAACGTCTCGATTTTTCTTCCTTCTCTTTGCCTATCCGTCCTTTAAAGTTTGCTTTCTCAGCGATAGGTCCCTTCTCTCGCGGAGCGTCACATATATTGACGTAGATTACTAAAATTGAAAAATAGAAATAAAATAGAAAATGTATGAAAAATTTACTGTGAGCTAAAAAAGAATAAGAAATTAAAGAAAAAAAAAACTAAAATAAAGAATAACTGAAAAATGAAGAAAATAACTGTAATGATAAGAACTAGAGTTTATTGAAAAATAAAAAATGACAAGAAATTTAAGAACATGTAGAAAGTATATATAAGAATAACTAAATAAAAAAAACTAGAAAAACAAAAAATTAATAGTAGTGAAAAAAATATTTTGATATTAAATTACATAACTAGAAAATAGAGGAAAATTACTAGGAAATAAATATTTCTGAACAAGAGAAAGTAATTACAATTTAAAAAAAAAAGGAAAATGAGAAACAATATATATTATTATAACTAAAAACAGACAAAAAAATATAAATTTTTGGAAAAAAAGTATAAAATAGGAAAAAAGTATAAAAAAAATCTAGATAGAAAAAAGGTAACTACAAGATAAAGAAGAATTACTAGAAAGTAAACAAGAGAGTGGAAAACAAAGAAAATTACTAGAACATTTTTCCTAATATAACTGGAGAAAAAAAGTACCAAATTTTAAAGAATATGGTAACTAGAAAGCGTGAATAATTACTAGATAAAAAATAATAACTAGAAGTTGTTAAATAGTAACTACAAAAATAAGTAAAATTATTATTCAATAAAAAATTAATAACAAATCTAAAAAAACGAAAAAATGAAGGAAAATGACCAAAAAGTGAAAACATTCTTAGAAATTAAAGAAAATAAATAAAATTTATGGAAAAGTAACTAAAATGTGAAAAAAAGAAAAAGAAAATGTAAAAATAACAATGCAATAAAAAAAAGAAGAAATATGGAAAATAAGTAGAAGCATAAAAATATTAAGTCACTAAAAAAATCACCAGAAAAGAGAGAGAAATTACTAAAAAGTTATAATATTGCTGAAAAGTGCATAGATGATTATGAATAAAAAAAAACTGGAAAATGAAAAAATTATAATTAAATATCACTTTTTTAAACATCACGCAAAAATAATTAAGAACTAGAAATTGAAGGAAAACAACTGCAAAGTAGGAAAAATGACTAAAAAGGAAAAAATAAAAAAACTGTTACCAAGTAATTATAAATGGATAAATATTACTAGAATCTTGTAAAAGTAACAAAAAAATTATAAAAAATGACGACAAATTCGTAAGTTTTAAAAAATAACTAGAAAGTTTAAAAAACAATAAATTGATAAAAATAAAGAAAATGCATTGAAAAATGTTTAGAAAATGAGTAAAAATCACCATAAACTAATATAGTTACTAGAAATTGATTATAATTACCAAGAAAAAAAAAATAATTAGTATAAAGTGAAAAAAGAATGAGAAGTTTAAAAAAGAATAATTATAATCTATAGAAAATCTATTAGAAAATTGAAAAGATATATGACAAATTGAATTAAAAAATTGAAATACAAAAAACTGAAATACAAATTGAAAAAAAATCTAAAGGATTTGCTAAAAAATGAAAACGTAACCAAAAGTTGTAGAAAAATAACTAAAAAATAAAAAAGTACTAAAATTCGAAAAAATAATTAGAAATATATAATAAAATAATTAAAATGGTAGAATAAAAAAGTATGAAAATTTGAAGATAATTTTATGAAAATTACTATAAGTCGATAAAAGATTGATAAATTGAAAAAACATATCTATAATAAGCAAATTTATTATATTTTTTAAAAAAATAAAGATTGCACAATTTCTTCACTGAAAAAATGGTATTCTACACTACTAAATGTGTACAACATCAGACTAAAAATTGACGATGTTAATTTACATGATAATTAGTATTCTTGTAAAAAATAATTATTTTAAGTGTTTTCAAAAGTGAATATAATAATTTCATAATAGTGATAAGTATTTATTTTAAATAAGAACAATATAATATGAACAAAAATTCCCAATTCACCTTCTATAACATTTTTAGATGACACAGTAGCTTTGCAGAAAGAAAAACTATTTAAACTTAAAGCTAACTTAAAGCTATTTTTTTTTATTTAACATACACAAATCCACAAAAACTGACACTTAATAATTAAAGCTAACATATTTATAAGTCATAGCACTTAAAAAATAATAATATATTGTAAAAATAAACTTTAAACACCAACTGTACTCATTGCACTGTCTAAAAAAATATACTCTTAAGTCGGCCATATTTGTTTTGAAAATAGTGGCGCCTCACTGGCCGCGTTGATAATTTTCTTTGCCAATATCCTTTAGAATAAAAATTTGAATTAAGAATACACTGTTAAAAAAAGGAGTTGAAATTTAACTCCCTACGGGACTCTATAAAAGTCGCACTCCTTGAAGAGTTGAAGTAAAGAGAGTTAACGCTTAATCCTTCAGTCCCCACTCTTCTTAAACATGGAGCCTATGAGACTCACTCACCTTGGGGAGTCAATTTTTAACTCTCAAATCTCAACTCCCAACTCCAGCAACCGTTAACTCCCCAAATTTTTAACAGTGTATGCTTCTCATTTGTTGAATATTAATTAGCATTTTCCAGAATCAAAAAAAGTTGTTAACTTAAAAACTTTAAAAGTTGCCAACTGAGCATAATTTTATATTTCTCTTTGAAACACCTTAGAATGTTTAATTTCAGTGATAATTCAAAGTCACTGTACAATATGCAATTCACACCGGAAAATATAACCATAAACGGTGTAAAACGCCCATGACGATCCATCTCTCGGTATAATTTGCGACAAATCAGTTTACAAAGCATCGCGATGTAACGGCCGACAAGCACAACGATCAATCTGGTGTTGATTGCAGTGTATTGTCCGCTGGAAAACAATTAACCCTAATAACAGTAATAACTCGTTTCGTCCAACATTATACTTCCTCAACTGCATCAAGATCCATCATTGTTCTTCGTTAATAAAATCGAGCTTCCTTCCATCCTGCACACATGCAAAAATTTTAAATCCTTTAAACCAAATTACCATTTTCAAAAATCATAACATCTTCGAAATTATGCTATATTGTATTATACTTTCTAATAATTTTATAACCTCTTTTCATAAAAAGTCTTTCATTCCAAAATTCATTTAATAACAAGTCATTCATTTTTCTAAATTTTTATATTTGTAATAAAACTTAAGAATTTAGGTATAATCAAAGTACGATGGTAATAGTTCATTAAAAAAAAAAATAAATTGTATTATCCTTTTTTTATTATTATAATTTCGTGAGACAACAAATTAATATATACATTTGATCTGTCAAGCAAATACTGCCAACTTCCTTTTTGCTGCGCGCGCACCCCAACACACGTTTTATAATCCTTGCAATTTACTCACACACAGCATTAAATAAATAAATAATAATAAATAAGTAATAAGACGATTGCACATATTGTTAGTCACTTAGTTAAAATATAAATCATATTTGCTAAATTGGAATTGTTATGATTTACAAAATATGACATGTGGTCATCTTGTGTCAGAGCTCGATCGCTCTTCGCTTTTCCAAATGATATTGACAGGGCTGGATGAGTTGCGCGGTATCTTACGTTACATACGTAAGAGTGGTAGGTATTATTTTTTACTTAAAATTACATATTAGATTATCTTGAAGTACTTTCGTAACGTTAAGTAATAAATAACACCTACAACTCTTACGTATGTAACGTAAGATACCGAGCGACTCATCCAGCCCTGACAATTTCATATGGAAAAG
The DNA here is from genome assembly GCA_037103525.1 of Ganaspis brasiliensis. Lineage (NCBI taxonomy): Eukaryota > Metazoa > Arthropoda > Insecta > Hymenoptera > Figitidae > Ganaspis > Ganaspis brasiliensis. The sequence continues at coordinate 163,970 of JAZKLR010000079.1, forward strand.
CGAAAAGTGATCGAACCCTGACATACGATGACCACATGTCATAACATTGTAAATCATAACGACAATTGCTATTTAGCAAAATATGATTTATATTTTAACTAAGTGGCTAACAATATGTGCATAAACATAAACAATCTATGAGTTTTTATAACCACATCTCGATTATTCCTAAATTCTTAAATTTTATTGTCATAATAATAAGCAATAAAGCACATGTACTCAACAATTTCTCAGTGTCCAACTTTCTCAAAATCACAAATTTCTTTCTCAAAAAATAATTTATTGTCATAATAATAAGCAATAAAGCACATGTACTCAACAATTTCTCAGTGTCCAACTTTCTCAAAATCACAAATTTCTTTCTCAAAAAATAATTTATTGTCATAATAATAAGCAATAAAGCACATGTACTCAACAATTTCTCAGTGTCCAACTTTCTCAAAATCACAAATTAACAATCGACCATAGTTGTCTAAATAAAAAAAATTCATTTAACTAATCTCTGGTCAAAGTATAAAAACCTCCTTACTTTGCAGTGCATGAATAAATTTCCTTTAAGTATTGTTACACAGGACCGACAACATTGAGATCGTTACTCTTTTTTTTAACGATCTCACTAACAATTTCCCATCTCAGTAAGAGTCTCGAGATAGACGTCTCGTCTCGTTAAGGTCGTTTCCGAGACGATACCTTACGTCTCGTAATACCACCTTCGCACCCTCTCCAGATTCCCTCGGCATCGTATTTTCATCCCATTCTGTATTCTATCCAGCAATATAAAGTTAAACTGCGAGCCGCTTGAGGAAGCAAGAATTTAAAGACTCGTCATTATTTATAATTTTCCGCTTCTCGTCCAAACACTGAGGTTGGTTATGCACCTTTCAGGAATCAAAGAATGGTAAGAAAAGAATAATCCTCTTCCTGTGCGTTGCTCTTAACACATCGCATGGCGCGCAGAATTCTTCCAAGGAAGAGGAATCAAGAACGAAAAGTACACAGGATCTCGTCCGCCCCCACATTTGTGGAGGCGGCTCAGATCCACTTCCAGATAATACCAGAGACAATGACTGACCGCGATCATTACCCAGAAAAATCGCGTGCCAAAAATTTTTCCACTAACTGAAGCAATGTCCTTGTCAAATGAATGATAAAACTTTTAAGAAAGAAAAAAAAATTCTATTCCATTCAATGAAAAGGCGGCAAACAGTAAAAAATGAAATAAAATGATAAAAGATAATGGAACGGAAATGGATCCCTCTTCTGTGTCGATTAAATCGTTGATGGACATGGACGTAAGAATGGATGAAGGGATGGTACTGAGAGAATCGTGTAGGTTGGCTAACGAGCTCGTGCTATCCTCCATGGTCACTGAAAAGTTCCTATCCCTGCAAATTGAACAAACAATTTACTTCTTCCATGATTTTGTCTCCTTTATTTTGATCCTTTTTAATTTAAATTAATTTTTAAAAGTAATTTACCTTTGTTCAAATTGTTCCTTGTATTTTTTTGAAAAATTAACAAACTCTTGGATTTTTAAAAAGTGCGCGGGATTGTTCTATTGGTCATTATTGTTGCGTCATACAGCGCAGGCTCGAAAGTTTTTTTCAGGTTAGGTGAGATTAGGTTAGAACGCAACACAAGTGTCAAAGTTATTTTGTTGTTAATAACAAGTTTATTGTGATTTGTAAATAATTGTTGTTAACAAAAGCATAACGAATATTGTGAAAAAAGCCAAAAATCTGGCATTACAATCCACCAACACAAAAAAATCAGGGACAAATAAATTTTAAGGGAGAAAGAATCGAATCCGCGTGTCACAGAAGGTTAACTAGTTGCGAGAATTATTTAAATTATCCTTTATATTTTCTTTTAATGTGCTTTTATATTTACTTTCCTTTTTCTGCACATGCAGAACATATCTGAAAATTAGTTCCTGATAATCTGTACAAGAGCTGACATCTCGAAAACATTAGTAAATTTTCGTATCTCAATTTTTAGAGATAAATGTCAGAGATTAATATCATGTGTTGACAGTTAGTTATAGAAATTAAAAAATATTTTAATTATTTAAATTAAACTAAACGGTATCGTAAAGTAGTACTCTTAAGCTTCTAAACACATTTTTAAAAATTATTTTACGATTTTTTAAAAAAAAGTTATGGGGATTGGAATTTTTTTCATTTAGAACTTTAATAACTTTCTATGTTCATATTTGACTAGACATAAAATTTCAAATCTCCATAACTTCTTTTTAGAAAATCGTAAAATAATTTTCAAAAATGGGTTTTGAAGCTTAAGAGTTGTACTATACGATATCATTTAGGAAAATTACAAAAATAATTTGTAAGTCATAAAAAACTTACTAAAATGTCCAAAATGGCCTATTTTATCCATTTAAGCTAATATTACCAAAAATCTTGACGTGATAGAACATTTTTAGATTCTGCGTCAAACAATCTACAGGAATCGCCTCACATTTTTTTTAAACAGACTTGAACTTAATTTTGGAGGCCTTGTAATTTGTATCCAAATGCTAAAATTTTTTATTTACCGCGATTTTAATAATCCGTTTGTCACCTGGTATCAAAATGAAGGACAAAATTTCTAATATTGTATTAACTGGTACAACAAGTGATCTGGTAGAAATTGTGTCTTAATAAATTATCGAAATAATTGATTTTCTAATTTTAGTGCAAATTAATCATTGTTTTAACCTTTTATCGTAAATCTGACTTAATTCATGTTTCTATGTAGTAAAAATTTAACAAAGTATGTTCTAGCTCTATTCGACTCGTGGTTTCAAATCATATAAAAACTCTTAATCAACAATAACCGATGTCATTTAATAATAAAATCATCAAACTTGAATAAAAATGAATTCAAACGCTTCTGCATCTCATTCAACGCTCCTTTTTCTCACCAAGTTATTCAAAATATCGTAACTAAAACGTTAAAGATAATAAAGCAATAGCATCCCTCGAAAGTGGTACTTATTCTACTAAGTGATACTGCTAAAACTGATACTTTATTCAGTGCGTAAATTGAAAATATTGGTGCATTTAATGTAAACGCTAAAGAGCGCGTTTGAAAATAAAGTGGAAATTAATGAGTAAATATAATACATTCCCGGGAATTAATTGACAAAAGTTTATATAACGCAATTAGAAAAAAGTTTTATGAACAATAAAAGATCGACGACGGCTTGTTTTTAAGATCTCTGTCGTACCAGTGTCGTCAAATAAAAGGCTCGTAAAGACTCTCGCCTCGGTCCTGATTATTGAAAAGAGAAGAAAGATAAGGAAAAGGGATACAGATGCTTGGAAATGTAAGAGTGGCCCAGAACGAACCAAGTAAACTTTATTTAAATAAAACCGACGTAAAGCCGTTCGGGGTTTATGCATTCGAGTGTATAACACGGGCCATTCCACCTTTAATGATCACGCGTAAAACGTGATTCGGCCTTGATTAAACGAGACTGTCGAGTAACCAACGTAACCGACATTCGACCAGGTTTCAAACTGTTGCAAACGCTATTTTGTTGCTTTGATACTTCCCGATGAGAAAATGCGATCAATTCAAAATCGCTTCCCTTTAAAAGCTTTCAATTATTTCATTCGATTCGCTAAATCTAAATTAGTTGTGGAATTTCGTTTATTGCTCAACTTTAAAACCAGAAAACATCTACTTGTCTTTGAAATTTAAGTGATTTTCAGGTTTTTATATCCAAATTTCCAAATCATAACTAAAATTTATTCTTTTTAAGTTGTTTTTTAATTAGTTTTAATTTTAATTTTAGTTTTGTGTTTAAAATATGTTTTCAATAAAAATAAAAGAAGAAAATAAAATTATTTCTCGTAATATTCTCAGGGGGATTATATTTATTCAAATTAAATATTAATAACAATGAGAAAGAAGTTTAAACTATTAGGCATATTTTTAAAATTACCTTTTTATTATTAGGGAAATTTAACTGTAAAATTTCATTTTTAAAAACCGCGCCGAAAATTTTGTCGGTAATGTAGTTGCACCATAATGCGCAGGCGCCTCAGCAGGTTAGGTTAGAACGCAACACAAGCGTCAGAGTGTTTTGGTCTTAAATAACAGTGATAGAAAATATTGTTGTTAACAAAAGCATAACGAATATTATGAAAAATTGTCTGTTCAAAATTCTCGCATTACGATTCACGTGCTCAAAGAAATTAGACGAAAACGACAAATGTTGAAGCAGAAAGAATTGAAATCACGCGTCATAGAGGGATTTCACTACTAGGATGTCAATTTGGAAAAAAACGGAAATAGTTTCTAATATTAAAAGACATTATTCTAATTTTCTTTTTTAAATTAGTCAAAATTGTTAAAACACCGCAACAAGTGTTATTCTACACGAGAAATTGAAATTTAGTGTAACCAAACGTAACCAAATTTTCGCGACGGTCTAACCTCGAAAACTTTAAAATTATACATCGGTGAAGTTCGCAACGTCTATTATTGTTCAGAAAAAAAAAATTCACGTGGAAAATAATTAAATCTTTGTATAAAAATTTTTCTTTTAAGAATTGTTGTTTAAAAAAAAGTTCAGACCAAAAAAAAAAATAATTTGTGTGAAAAATATGATTTGTCTCCAAATCGTTAATGATAAACGTGAGTTTCAGGGACATTTTTAAATTCTTATAAACGATAATAAAAAATCCAAAAATTAATAGAACGAAAAATCGACTTTAAAATATCAAAATAGGTTAATCCTTTTATAAAATTCTTTAATTTAATATTAATTAAATTTTAATAAAATTGTCTTTAAATTAATTAATTTAATAAAATCAACTGTTTATAATTTCTTTAAATAATTTCAAAGATATGTAAAATGTGCATTTAACAAATTTTTTAAAGTTTGATTTGTAATGATGCTGACGGGATAAAAGTAATGTATATTGAAAAGTAAGTATATCTTGATTGTTTGAAAAGATGGTAAATGAATGGGTTAGCGATTTACCGCGATGATGAAAGTAGATAGGTAAAGGCTTGAAGAATTGCTCGAGCTGTGCGTTACGACGAATCGTGTGTCGCTGTATAACGAACAACGACCGAGAAATGGTGATTAAGCGAGGTGGAGTCACAACTGATCGTTTATCAACATCCCACTCACTTGCACACGCGAGAAAGATGGATTCTATTTGGACGATTGCTTTCTAACGTATATCTCTTAGAAGGTTACTTTTCAAACGGATCCACTCCCATTATCGTATCAAATTTCTCAAATGTGCTTCCCGGATTCCACTCTCAGCTCAAACCTGTGTCAGTGTCACAAGTATATTCTACTTTAAATTTTTTTTTTTTGATTAATAATCTCGATTCCTTAATCCTCCGTGTCAACTTTTTTTTTCAATTCCATCATTTTTCGTCGCCCATTTATTTTACACTATTTTTTTTTACTAAACTACACATTTTTTTCAACATATATTTTTCTTTTTACAGATTTTTTAAATACTTTTTTGGTTAACATAGACACACGCACGTGGGTCATGACACTATCGCGATACAACGAATTTACAGGAAAATTGAGAATATAATCTGTGTGATGGGAATGCAAAACGCATTTTTTCAATTTCTCGTGATTGATGGCTATTAGTTTTTTAAATATATCCAATATCGTTGACAACACCGGTGTAATAAAAAATCTTTTCACCTGTTTTTGAACACAGTAACGGCACTCGCGTGCCGTTTAGCCATTGTACAAAAGAGACGTGAATATAAATTGAAATTTACGAAGTTGACACTCCGATAGCGTGGTAAACCTCTCACTCTCTTTCCTCTTTTCGTATATCTCCTCTCTTCACTTTTTTCAATCAATCTCCACTGCTGATCCCTTTACGCCAATACTCCCAATATTTGTTATTATCCTTTTTCAATATCATACGAAAAATAGCTTTTCTATCTTAACAATTGATGAACTTTGCACAATTAAGGGATTTTGTTTTAATCATTCGTTTAAGTTTAAGGATTTTATATCAATTGCAACTAGTATGGTTTTTATACCATTACACCGAATAATACCTCACTTTAGGAAAAAAAAACTTTCAAAATATTTGTCGTAATTTTATTTCATTAAATCAAATACTATATCAATGAGAGAGAAGTTTAAACTATTAAGAACTTTCTGAAAATTAAACTTTTGTTATTAGAAAAATTTAACTGCAGTTGTTCACTTTTAAAAAGCGCGCCGAATGTTCCGTCGGTAATGTAGTTGTGTCATAATGCGCAGGCGCTGAAGCAGATTAGGTTAGAACGCAACACAAGCGTCAGAGTGTTTTTGGTCGTTAATAAGAGCGGTAGAAAATTTTGTTGTTAACAAAAGCATAACGAATTTTATGAAAAGTATCTGTTCGAAAATCTGTCATTCACGAACAGAATAAGAAATAGTCGACAAGGCAAAATTTACCTCTATACAAAATTACCTTGAAAGTATCTGCAAACAAACAAAAGATTCAAAATCAATTAATGAATGGATTAATTCTACTCGACCAATAGACGATTTTAGTACAAGATTTATCTGTTGAGAACAAGTACCACCCGGAAGCTGAGTAGGTCCTAACGATAAATTTAACTTTAAAGGGAATATTTTCTAGTTGGTGAAAAAGGGAAGAGAGATGGCGAGAAAGAAATATCGTGAAATCGGCAAGTCCGCGTGATTGGGAGAAGGTAGTGAGGTGGTACTGGATGTAGCGTGGGCGGCCCAGCATCCGGCCTAAATCGAGATAATATAGCGCCGGTCCAGCGGGACATTTGCACCATCATTAAAATTCGCGATAGCGGATCGAACAGGCACCAGTGACAACACCGTCGTTCGCGCGATCTGCCAACTAAACGAGCGAAGGAACGTTCTCCATGTAAACCTACCTTTCTCCCCCGACCTCTCGTTTCATCACTTTCCTCACCACCCCCCTTGGCCAATCATTCCTCCTTGTTTGACCACCCCCGAGTAGCGTCCAAGTAGCGTCGCTCGAAATCACACTACACACACCTGGTATGCATATAATGAGATTGACGATAACACCTACTCACAATTAGTTCAAATATAATTTGCCCAAATTACGCATTTGCACAATTTAAAATATCTTTTTATAACAATTCATTCATGTGTAGATAAATATACATAATAGCAAAATACGGTAAATGTAACATACATTAATCCATATAAGAGGTAACACAAATTTTTAAAAAATTAATTTTTGTTTTATTAGCCTAAAAGATGCTTTAAACCTTCTAGAACACAACGCTGCCATTTTAAAATTTTTTTCGATCAAGAATATTTATTTTGCTAACTTTTTAAGACATACCTAATAACATCCTATAATAATATTCTCTTTATTTTCCTTTCACCAACAACAATTGAAAAAAGAGTTTTATTTTATCCGTCTACACAGTGGTGTAACGCCAACGCTTTTTTCTCAAAACATGGATTTTGAAATCGGCACCCAGCATAACTCAAACAATTTTCAATATTTTTAATCGAATTCTTTCCTACCTCTTTTTTATAACATTTTAAAGTGAAACACGTAGGGGTTTTTGATAAATTAATTTTAACAATTGATATAAACAATTAAGTATCGTTTTTTTGGGTCGAAAAATGATTTTTTTTCAAATGCTTACCAATTACACAAAAAACAATATTTTTTAAATCCCGTACGTTTTTCTTTAGATATTCTCATGTAGATTGAGAAAAAAAATTATTTTGTTCTAGATTAAATTTTGAACTCTGTGTGTTGCATGCAGCAGAGCTCCTCCAAGAAAACATGTATTACATAAATGGCTCCAGAGCCGCCATTTTGAAATATTTTTTATTAAAAATTTGTCATTATTACTTCAGTATATAGATATTAACTTCCCAAAAAATAATAATTGTATTCCCTTTCCATCCGTTAAAAAAAATTATTGAAGAAACGTGTTTTTTTTGCGTTTACAGTAATGTAACCTCTTCGCCTGAAATAACAAAAATCATAGCCTTAGTTTGGAATAGTACTACAAGTAGAAAAATTGTTTGTAAAATATGGGAATATAAAGTTTCTTTACATTTTTAGGGTCGCTCTACAATATTCCGAGCTCGGATTTCATTTTTATCCATATAAAAAATCAATATGGCGGCTTTTTTGCAATAAAGTACCGAAAAATCGACAACTTTTTTTAAGGTGAATATTTCCTACCGAAAACATTTTTTAAATGTGTAATAAAGTGGTACAAAGTGGCACAAACTGTTGGAAGATTAAAAATATGCATTAGGTAATACACAAAATTCAAAATGGCGGATATTGTTAAAAAACATTAATAAATTAATATCTGTTGGATCAATCTTTAAGTTTTCTAGTAAAGTTAATGAAACTTGGGGTACATAGGAATTTTCAAGTTCGATGATTCTGAATCCGTTCATAATTTTTCAAAATTCAAAATGGCGGTTCCAATGTGATGAACAAAAATGCAAAATGTTTTCCAAAATTGATTAAAAACAGTATATTGGGATGATTGGGGTCGCTGATTACGAATCCCATCACAATATTTTAAAATACAAAATGCCGGATTCAATGTGGCGGTCGAAACATTTTTTTCGTTTTCGGCATTGCTTATTACGAATCTGTTGTTCGTTTTTCAAAATTCGAAATGTGGATCGCATAAGGCGGGAAATTTAAAAAAACACGATTAATGATTTTTACAAAGATTTAAGCTTCTTTTGTAATTCATGTCCGTCATATTAGATCCGCCATTTTATTTTTTTCAAAGTCATAAATTTCGAAAATTTATGACCTCAGAAACCTTCAAAAAACAATTTTCAGAAAAATTTCAGCATTTTTCTGCTGCTTTTTTTTGCTATATTGGAGCCATTTTAAATTTTATAAAATTATATTTAGATTCGTAATCTGACACCCAAAAAATCGCTTGTACCAAATCTCAAAAATTTTGAATTTTTGTTCGTCATAGTGGATTCTCCATTTTGCAGTTTGAAAAACTATTAACGGATTCGGAATCATAGATCCCGAAAACCCCTAACTACTAAATTTCATAAAATTGGCAAAAGTTTTGCATTTTTGTCCGCCATATTGGATCCGCCATTGAATTTTGAAAAATTATGCACGTGTTCGGAATCAGCGAATTTGAAAACTTCAATGTACTAAGTTTTATTAATTTTAACAAAAAACTTAAAGTTTGGTCCAACAGATATTAATTTTTCACTTTTTTAAACAATATACTCCATTTTGACGCAGCCATCTTGAATTTAATGTATCGACTAATGCATATTTTTAATCTTCCAACAGTTTTTGCCATTTAATGACTCTTTATTACACATTAAAAAAATTTTTTCGGTAAGAAATATTGATTAAAAAAAAAGTCCATTGTTCGGTACTTTTTTGCAAAAAAGCCACTATATTGTTTTTACAGCTAAAAATGAAATCTCAGCCCGGAATATTGTAGAGGGACCCCAAAAACGTAAAGAATCGCTATTTTCATATTTTGCAAAATAAATTCCTATTGGAAGTACTATTCCGAAAAAAGGCTACGATTGTTGTGATTTCGGGCGTTAATGGATTAAACTTGAAAAATATTCAATAAAAACATTTTTTGACTTTTAGTAATGAAAAAGGAACCTTTAATGAAGTTAAATCAAACATAATCCAAAAATCTATTTTTTGCTTCTTTTTGCTCGAAAACTATTAAAAATAACAAAAAATGTGTATTTTTAGAAGACCTACAACTTTTGTTAGAAACAATTTACAAAATTTTCAAGATTCATTAAGATAATTGCAAAAAACTGAATTTTTAAAAGAGGGTACACCATCGATTTTCTCAAAACCTATTAAAGATATCAAAAAATGCATACTACACAAAACATGTGTTTTAAAAAGACCTACAACTTTTGTTAATTTTTCAAATTTTTAATATTTATTGACATAATTTCAAAAACCTCAATTTTATGGATTTTTATTGTTTTCACCATGAAAATGATCTAGTCAACAATTTTCACTATGATTTTCATAATCAGCGTATCAAAATACCTTAATGTACCAAATTTAAAAAAAATCAGAGATAACCTTATTCAGAAGTACACCCCTAATTTTTTCCAATTCCAAAATTTATTTCCAGTTGAAAGCTAATATTTTGGAGTACTGCAATCGAATTTAGATCATTAACTGCAGATGGATAAGAAAAACAAAAATTTATTATAGATTGTTGGCTCACGATTATTTATAAATCCAAGTGGCAGATCAAAGGTTTTAATTTTATCGTTTTGAAACTTTGAATGGCTGTGAGAAGTAGCGATTGATGTTATATATTTTATGGTTCTGAGTAAACTATTAGAAATCGTCAGTGTTTCAAACGTAAATATCGAATTACGTAGGCACTGGTCGAGCTGATTCTGCGAACGACTGCATATGTGCGGCTGCAGGATGTACCGACGACGTCTTATTCACGACGATTGAGAGCCTATCGTCAAATAATCGCTACATCCGGCCTCGTCAAGAATATAGCAACTCGTTATCGTTTCGACGAGCTCAGCAAATAGTCGTCGATGCGTCAACTTTTAATCGCGAATCACCTCTGACCCGGTCACTAAGAAATCCTTGTGACTAATTAGGTTGTACTTTAATAATCTCGATTTTAACCTATGTTATCGATGATAGTAAAATTATAATAATATATAATTATGATTGTATAAACATGTAATATGATTCTGAAATAAACAATGCACTTTTGGATATTTTAAGAGAAGTATATAATCCAATGATTCGGTTTTGGAATTGATAGTCAATGCGGAATGGATCGATGCTTATAATTGTAGTTTCCAGAACTGTGTGAAGACAGGGTAATCCTAATTGGTGAATGAGAGATAATCGACCAGACGACACCCTGGTCTCGTTCATTAACTGAGATGCACACGACCATGGTTATTACAGTATGTATATGTATACGTATATACATTGGAACCTGAGACGGCGTGTGATATTATTCTGTTTAATACAGGATGTATCATGTACATCTACAATTTATGCAGTCTAAGCTTGAGACTATTCTGCAGGTTGTCTCTCTTCACGTTATCATTTCCGGTGCTCGATATGGCACATTTTAAACCTTATCGCACTGATACCTTGTCTCAGAAATTGAACTACAAAGTCCGCTTCTTAAATCACTGTCAGTCAACCTATTTTCATCCTCTTTTCGTTTTAATTTCATTTACAATGGATTGTAACATTGTACCATTAGTGTCATGCTAACTTATCATACCATTATTTTTGGACTATTATTTATCAGACCATTACTTTTTATGGTATTATTTGTCATGTCATTATTTATTAGATAATTACTTATCAATCCATAATAAATCTTATTATATAATTACTATCATACTATTACTTATTATTTCATTATTCCTGTCCATGCTATTACGATCATATCATATTAATACTTATTTTACTATTACCTAATATCTATTACTTAGATGTATATTAGTTTTTAAACCATTTTTTGTCATTATATCATTGTCTTCTATTTACCATTCCTTACCATTCCATGATCTATTATATGATTTACTACATCATTACCTGTTATGCTTGTATTTAACTTACAGACCATTATTCGAAACATGTTGTAAAATTATTTTAAACCTTATACCTATTCATACCGTTACCTATTATACCATAAACATTACACCAAACCATTACTTATTGTACAATTACCTATCATACCATTCCTTAAACTTAAATCATTACCTATTATATTTTTACCATTTATATCATTACTTTTATATGATTACTCATCATTCCATTGTCTATTATATCATTACCTTTTACACTGTTACCTAAGATACCATTTTACCTATCCATAACATTACCTATTGTAGTGTTGTATTATCACATAACATATACCATTATACCTAATACCTATCACTACCATTACCAATATTATATCATCACAGAATAATTATACCATTATACCTATCTACACCATTACTACAAAGACCATTACCTATAATTGTACCATTTTCATTATACCAAACCATTACTTAATTTACAATTACCTATTAAACCATTACTTAAAACATTACCTACTATATTTTTACCATTTATATCAGTACTTTTCTATGGTTACTCATATATACTCATCATTCTATTACCAATTATGTCATTATCATTTACACTATAAATAACACATGTGCCACTATACCTATCCATAACATTACCTCTTCTACCTCTTCTGTATCATAACATATAGCATATACCATTATGCCTATATCCATACCATTATCTAATATTTCATTACCATTTTTACCTAACGTACCACTTCACTTATATCCATACCATTACATATTATACCATAACCATTACATCATACTTTTACTAATTGTGTACCATTGCCCTTTATTCTATGACTTTTTACACCATTTTCTGTCTTTCCATATGTTGCATCATTTACCTAATTACATTTCAAACCAATACATATAAACTATCATTCATACCTACTGTCATTGGTATAGTATGTATAAAAAGTAATGGAATAAAAGGCAATTGTACAATAAATAATGGTATTATATAATGGTGATGACATAATAGGTAATGGTATGACCATAGATGCAGTGGTACGTTAGGTAACAGTGTAAAAGAAAATGATATAATAAATAGATAATGGTACCTATGGATACAAGCATAATGGTATATGTTGTGTGATGATATAATACTAGAAGAGGTAATGTTATGGATATGGGTATAGTACGTGGTTTGTTATTTGATAGTGTAAAAGTTAATGATACAATATAGGTAATAACAGAATGATGAGTAAACATAGAAAAGTAATGGTACAAATTGTAAAAATATGATAGGTAATGGTTTAAGTAATGGTTTAATAAGTAATTGTACAGTAAGTAATAGTGTGGTATAATGATTATGGTAGAATAGGTTATAATAGGTATAATGGTATATATATTCTGTGATGATATAATATTGGTATGGATAAATACTAGGTACAATGGCCGGTACATGTTATGTGATGATACAATACTACAATAGGTAATGTTATGGATATAGGTATAGTGGTATGTTAGGTAATAGTGTGAAAGATAATGATATAATAGGTAATGGAATGATGAGTAATCATACAAAAGTAATGGTAAAATTATAATAGGTAATGGTTTAATATAATGATTGTGGTATAATAGGTAACAGTATGGATAGGTATAGTGGTATGCTATAGTTATAGTTCTGATATATGGATAAGTATAGTGCTATGTTGTCTATCCAATCACCAAAAATCGTCCCCATTTGCAGCGAACTTTAAAACCAAAGTGTAAATGACTCGATGTCCTTGTAAAGTAGAGAAACCTTGGACGAAGTAAACTTTTTGTAGAACTCCATAAAGATATATAAAAGAATGGAGTGGCTAATGATCTCATAAAAATGAGACATTAATCGCAAGGTATTAAAACGAGACTTGCCGACTATCGATGTACGAATAACGAAAGTTCTCTAAGCATCGAATACAGGCTATTAAGAGAAATAAGCATCTATGTTGGACGGTAACCCTATATCCTGGTGGCGGTTTCTTCAAAGACGTCGTTGGTCAACCCACCGCCGTAGAGCGTGGTCCATCCACATAGGACAGCTACAAGCATCTCGAATACCTTACTACGACGAAAGCCCGGGGTTATTCCGCCTCTCTTTATATGCCAGATTTACACTGCTCGAGTCACTCGATCGGACCCACCTCAACCACCACATTCTAGTGCTTTTTAATTCACCTTTTCCGTTTCTTAATTTATTTATTTATTTAGGTATTTCTCTTCCCTTTTTATCAAGCTGCGAACAGGAATTTTTCGCTTCTTGGGAAAAAATACGTCAGCCCAATAAATAAGTGCTTCAGTACTATAAATAAATGCATCCGTAGGTTAAACGAAAGTATCAATGTTGTAAATAAGTGTATAAGTAAATGCATTACGATAAAAGAAATTTCTAAATTTTGAGTAATTTTGAGTCACACTAAATGTGTTAAGGAAGCGATAAGATTAGAAAAATATAAATTTGAATTTATTGATGATTTGCCTTAGAATTATGAGATGGTTCAGCGCCTCCGAATTTTCGAGCAGCTGATGGCAATTTATATTATTTATGACTGACAAATGACTATGGATAGAAGAAAGCACGTTATGATAATGATGTTTTAATTAGCATTTGAAGGAGTCAATAAAAAGGAGAAAAAATGTTTTTTTCTGCAGATGTTGAAGCGTTTATCGCAGTCCAGATGGATACAGTAAATGAGGCGAGCTTCTGTGATTCGCCGCGCCGCCTACTTTGTGTTAGAATGATGGATCCCTTCGTAGGACTATTAGATACCAATCTCGATCACACTGTGGATTCCTATCAAAGGTCACTCGAGATCCGAACATGTGCGGCTTTCTTCTCCTTAACGTCAAGGATTTTTACGCACCCAAGATGAATAATAATTAGTTGAATTTACCAGGTGTTCAAAATCTGACCATTAGCTTTATTAATCATCATTAAACTTCATTCCTTATTTTATTTTACAGAATTATTTTAACTAGCAAAAATTAGAGTAATAGCAACACCTAGAATAACTGCGCAAAAACAGGTGTCTTACTTTGAGACACTTATTTGGTCATTTTTAAGACATTTTTGGGTTTCTTAATTTCAACCAATAAAAGACCTTATAAAATTATTAACAAATAATAAAATATTTCAAACTTTAAAAAATGATTCGAATGATTTTTCTAAAGCTTAAAATTCCTTGTTAGAAAATTTCGCTTTTAGGCACTTTTTCCCTAAATTATAAAGCATTTTAATCAAATTTAAAATTTATTTTCTTTGCGTGCAGAAGTGCGATTTAATTTAATATTAAAATATAATAGTAATAAATATAAAAAGCGAATATATTACAATAACATGCTTTTTTCGTTAATTCTATGTATAGTAACTATCCTTTATTACACTTTTTATTGTTGAATAAATAACGTTGTTTATTAATTTTAATTAATAGAACACTTTAAACAAAATAATTAACTTATTAATTAAGTAATTTATTTCTTTTTAATATATTTTTTGTTATTGAAAATTATGTACTATTTTAAAAATTCGCACTTGTTCGCAATAAATTTGTTGTTTTTGATAAATTAAGGAGATAAGTAATTTAATTAAATTAAATTTTTCTCTATTATTACAAAAAGATTGGCTTTTGTGTTACAACAAAGTGTTTTAAGGTGTGGAGGAAATAAAAATTTTGTTAAGTTCACTAAAACTATGTTTTAATTTTATTTATTTATCATAAGTTATTCTTATTTACTCGCTTATTTAAAAACTTAATTGTAAAGAAAATGATTGACCTTTATCATGAAATGCACTTTTGATTGTTTCTGATAACATAATAACAACTATTTAAAAGAAACAATTATTTAGAGTGGACTTTAATTGCTAAAATGACTGTTAATTGAAGAGATATTGCGCTTTATATAATTGAAGAACAATTATTTATTGAGTATAAATACTGCGATCCTCAAGCTAAGCTTCAATCAGTGAATTGCATTTTATTAAAAAGGAGTTTATAATATTGAAGACGTATTTTCATTAAAAAATATGGCAATGTTGGCTTACTTAATGTTATTCTTTGCGCTTGTAGCGTATGCTGCTGCTGAATGCGATGAAGGTAAGTAAAAAAAAATAAAATGTTTAATATTGTTTATGAATCTTGAAGGAAATAAATTGATTAGAGAAAAATACACTGTTAAAAATTTCTGTATTGTGCTTCACATACATGTATATGAAATTCAATTTAACATACAATTATATTAAATTTAATATATATGTATAATAGAATTCATTCAACGTTATGAATTCTCAGGTACATGAATAACAAATTAAATATACAGTACCTATATTAAATTTAGGATAATTTATATTAGATTTAATATAATTCGATTTTAAATTCAATTTCATATACATGTATGTGAAGCACAATACAGAAATTTTTAACAGTGTAAGGTAAAAAATTTTACAGTTATGTTTTGACTGACTTTCAAGAAGAATTATAAAAATACACTCTAGCTTTTAAATTCGTTTAAATAAATTTTATGTCCGTGCTTGAAAGTAGGTTTAATAAAAATCTTTTAATCAGACATGGTACGGATAAAGTTGTTTAATCGCGAAATCGCAAAATTACAAGTTTACCTTTTTAAATTGATAGAGTATACCTCACGTTTTTATGCAAATTTGAAATTTTCATTTTTTCCTTTGTACCGTTGAAAACAAAAGAAAAATCTGTAAAATATGTCTTCAAAATGTTAAGTTTTAAAATAAGACAGCTTTTCTGCCTTAAAATAAGACTTTTTTTACAGTGTTGTAATGAGACAGAAAAGGATTTTAGTATATAACTATTGTGTGTCCTATTCTTTTTCGGACTGCGACCTCCAGAGTTGCATTCTGCGTTGCTGGCTTTTATTGTTGTGAGTATTTTCTTTCATTTATACCGTCTCAATAACCACAATTTACATCATGTTTCATCAAAAGTATGCACTGAAAACTTTTATGTATTAAAATAATCTGCAGCGCGATTTTTTTAAGCCAATTTTAGATTATTTAAATTTAATTTGGTATAAAAAAAAGAGCGTTGCAGATTAATTTAACCCAAAACAATTTTTCCTACCAAGCTTCTTTTGAAGCTTAAATTCTTTTATAAATTCTTTTTGAATTTATTAACATGTATATATATTATATAAATATGTATGTCTTTGTAACAGAATGTGTGTATGTACAAGCTCTTTGGGCGGCTTCGGGTAAAAAGAGAAGATCCATTACTAACGAAGCTTTTGAAAATCGGAAGTAACTATCCAGCAGGGTAAGAATAAAAGCTTATTAACATAATAGAGTATTTTAAGTAGTCGAAAATTTACCTCAATTACTAAATTTTCTTTCTGTAATGTTGTTTAATTTTAATTAGTTTCCGAGAAAATCTTTTATCTTTTATCATAGAATCTAAAAGAACAATGTTTTTTTCCTTCAATTTCACTTTAAACTTGCAAAACACTATGAACTGGTTATTGTCACTACCCATCACTAGAAATACAACAATCAAATAATCAAATTACAAAAATCTTTTCAATTTTTCAGGTTACTTATAATCCAAAATCGTAGATGGACTACAATCTAGAATGCTGATTTGAGTAACTTCCTGTGTATAAATTGAAATGATAATAAAAACAATAGAAAGTAAATTGCATGATTTCAATCAACTTTAACCTACACCCTACTTTATAAAGGTCTTCTACATACCATGTCGTCCAAATTTGGAAGTCTAAGATCAGAACAAAAACATGTTTAAGGTTAATGCTTATTGACACTTTTGAGACCACTATCTTGAAAAAATAAATTACGCAGCAAACGGCATATATCCCTTTCTCTCTTACTCACATAGCTTCCGCTTTATGTTGACGCTTTTACGCCAACATGGGGCGTACAGTAGGAGGAAATAAAAAATGAAAGTTCAAAACAGCGTAGAGCCTCCAGTTTGTAACCGATTTTGGATTTTGTTATTTTAAACTAAACTAGATTAAATTGCAAAGAAATTGCTCAAGCCTAAATTTTGAATTTCAACTTGCACATAAATATTTATATTCTTATAAACATTGCCAAAAATAGCACATTTTTTAATATTGAATTTTTTCTCAATGAAACCACAGTAATTTTGATTGGTAATTACTGAAATTAACTTCTACATGTCTCCTAAAGCTAAATTAATTTTATTAACAACAAATAAATTGTTATGAACAATTATTTTAAACAATTTTCTTTTCATCGTCGTTGTCAATGAAAAAAAAACAGTTTTATTTTTTAAATGTTTTTGTATTTAGGATTAAAACACTCCAAAGTATCTACTAGATTCGCAAAAGCAATTATCTTAGTTGATATAAACAAATTAATAAACAAATTAAAAAATCTCCGTTTTTTTTTTAATTAGATTAACTGATTAACTGAATTAACTGAATTATTTAACTGAATATTGTTTCTAGATATTTATGGTTCACAAAATGTATTGCGTACCTTCTGATAAACTAATCTTATTAAAAAACATTTTTTTCATTGACAACGACAAAAACAAAAAAATTTGTTAAAATTGATTGTTTATGACAATATTAACCCCTTGACTGTGAAGAAATTGAAAATACATGGGTTTATGACGTTTATAAACGTCATCCACAGTCAAGGGGTTCAAGATTGAAGAAATTTTCAAATCACTTTAAATTTAGTATATTTGAACCGTGGATTAATTGAACTTTTATGCAAAGCAGGTTCAAATAATTGCAAAAAATTTAAAAACTCGCCGGAATCATTTGAAAATCGTTACTCGGGGATTTTTAATGTCTCTGATTACGAAATTGCCCGTGTGGAAATTTTGACTTGGCGCAAGCCAGGGCCAAGCTAGACAAAACTTGGCCCAGTCTTGGTACGCCTAGATAGGGCCAGGCTCCAAATGAAACACCCAGCCAAGATTATGCCTAGTTCAACTTCCTTCTGGATCGCCAAGCTGGCCCTAGCTTGGCCCTAGCTTGGTTTTCCTTTAGTTTCGAGTTTCCGCCAAGATACGATTAAATTTATATTTTTAAAATTAATAGATAAATAAACATATTAAAATAGTGTTTCCAAACTATATTTCCAATTCTGTTTTAGAAACTTACAAATTTAAACGTTTATATTTTAAACGGAAGTTAACGCAGCTATAATATATTATGAACAATAAAAAGTTTTAATCAAAATAACTTTAGTTAGAAGGATTTTCTTGTTGGGCATTATTTTTATTTTCCCTGAATTTCCTCTGTCCATCCCAATCCTTGGCGTTTGTAAAAATTGTTCCTAAGTGTTAATAGATATCTGCTTCAGTAGTGTCGAATTTCTTAGTAACAACATCTATCAACAATAAACAAACCATTTTAATTTTAGGAACTAATACAAATTTACGATTCATAAAATAACATTACTTTTTTGTTTTCTTACCTATAATGCATGTACACATTTGATAATCTTTAAATAGAAATTTTCCTGGCATTTTCTTTATTGATGTGAAAAGCATGGCCAATTCTCGAGACAAATATCTTTTTATTATGTTAGTTAGCGTCCTTTTTAAGATGTTTTCTTTATCAAAAAGTGAACTTAATGAATCTTTCTGTAAAAGTTAAAAATTGTATTACATTAATTTGTTTAATCTCTTAAATAATCTGAAATAAATGGGCCAGGATATTACTGATTTAAATCACTTTGATTTAAATCATTAGGAAATTTGTATTAAAATCATAATTTAAATCAAAAAGATTTTTTAAATTCTCGGGATGTCTAATACTGTATGGTAAAAAATCGCAAACCATAAAAAAAACACAAATTTGTAAATAAATCTTGAAACTATGAATTCTAACATTTTATTTTATTCAATTAATTATTTTATTTATAAAATTTAAAAAATTGTGCGAATATAGATGATCAAAATACCTACGATCTTTTTTTAATTCTTACAAGATTTCTAGGAGATTTCACTTTCTTAAAAATGTTTAATTTTTATCTTAGATTTTCTTATTTTACAATAAGATTTTTTTCCTTTAACTTTTGATATTTTTTTTTTTTGTATTTGGCTGATTCCAGAAAAAAATCGAAATTGATGTCCTTAATGATTTCTGAAAATCAGGATTGTTGGTTATGAAAAGTTATTTTTTTTAATAATACTACTATACTAGATGTACGAATTTATGAAACAAATTTATTTCTTATATGATAAACAAAGAAGATATGTCCAAGAGAGTACCCTGAAAATCAATCCCTCACTATGTCCCAACTGCTGAATTCGAAGAGAATCATTAACTTAAAACGTAAAATTCCTTACTAATTGTTTGTTATTTTATTTTTTATTTATATAAGATAGTATTAACTGTATCTACACGAGTTTATAATTTAAAAACAGCGAATGGAAGTATTTTTAAATATACTTCAAAATTTGTCCTTGAAAAACTTATCATTCCCTCACCGCTTTGAAACAGTGTGATTGCAGCAAAGTTTTAATGCCTACCAAGTTCCACCTTAAGTTTTTTGAAAAATGGCAACATTGTTATTGACAACCTATACTGCAGCGAACGTTTGTAGAAAGGATATTTTGTTAAAACTAATTTATCAATGAGATTTTTAAAAAATACGATTCTTCACGTCATTCCCTCATGTTGATTTATAAATAGGTAAACACATTTTAATTTACTAATCATAGTGTATTTGCACATGTTTCCAGTGTTTATATCGCATTGTTCACAGTGCATAGGGAAGTAAGGTTATGTTTCTGAGGTTATGGTCATTTTGTTTCGATTCGTCATTCCCTCATCATCATTCCCTCACTAAATTTTACCTTTATATTCCATTGAAAAATATCAAACTCAAAACAGTTGGGGACCATTATAATATTTTAATCAAATAAGCCATAAAATACGGCTTGAGAAAAAAAAAATTCAATAATGAGTTAAAAAAAAATTGATGAACTCGGTGAAGCCATTTTCGATTTTTTTCTGGAATCAGCCATTTATCTTTTTCTTTTATATTTTTTTTAATTTTCTTCTTTTTATGCAAATTGTTTAATATTATTTTACACAATTTTGTTATTATAACATGCATCAAACTTTTTATTTAGTTGATTTTTGAAAATAATTGTTTCCGTATTTTTAAAAATAAATACGCTAATTTTTTCGTCAATTTATTCAATTTGTTTTCATATCTTGTCTATTTTTCTGTGAAATTTTTGGTAAACTTACTTATTTTTTCATAAAATTTTTAGATTTTCTTTATTTTTCTAAATTTGTTATTGGATTTGTTTTAATTGTAATATAATAAAAATGTTTGTGATTTAATTTACCTAAACTGTTTTATTTTTAAAGAATTTTTAAATTTATTTTGTGAATTTTTTATTTGTCTTTATATGTATAGGTACATTTTTTTATTTTATTTTTATTCATTTTAATTTTTTAGTAGGTTTTAACCAAATTTTCTTATTTTTTGTTTTATGTTTTTTAATTATCTTCGTATTGTTTTTTTTTAATTTAACAAAATTTACGTAAATAGTTTAATTTTTTATTTTAAAAAAGCTACTCATTTTTTTAATAGACTGTTTTCTTGTCTTTTTACCTTGTTTTTTTTATAATTTATTTTTTCCGCTGCTTTTACGTTATTTCTTCAATTTTGCAATTCTATTTAAAACAAAAAAAACAATTTTTATTTAAATCAAAAAAATCGGATTTAAATAAAAAAATCGTATTTTTTTTTAAATCATGATTTTTATAAGCACTGTAAATGGGTCATTTCAGACCTTACTTTCCTTCAAAAATTAGATTTGATTAGATTTAATTGGAATAATTTTTAAAAAATTCGTCTTAAGAAAAAGAGTACATATTTTTTTGTTTTAATTTATGTTTTGTAATTTGATAAAAAAATTACGAAAAGTATTAATTTTTGAATATTAAGGTTTTAATTTTCACATTTTTTTAATTTTAAATATTAAGGTTTTAAGATGAAACTTTAAAATTCTGTTTTTATTAATAACTATTAGAAAAAAATGAAAATAATTAATATTATATGAAATTTGTTCAAATGTCCTTAAATTTTTTAAATATAGAGTAAAAAATAACGTTCTTGAAACACAAGTACCCAGTAAAATTTAAATTATGTTAAAAAACTACTTTCTCTCATACAGAAAAAAATCCTTAGTTATTATTTGTTGTATATACATTATTATTTATTCACTTATGAACCAGCTTTATATTATACATTTAAAAAATTGAAGAAAAGTTAAACAAATTTCATGGAGCATATTATTTTTAACAATTTTTTCAAAATTAGATAAATCTATTTTTTTAATGAAACTGATCGATATACAGAATAATTTAAGAAAATAATTTTTTACTATATCATTGGATTATTTTACCTGACTCTGCACTGGCTTCAGACAAATGATGTTCAATAATATTTGAGTTGGACGAAGATTCATCTGTTGCATCGTCTTCATGAAAGTTATTGAAATCATTTTCTCTACCACCCAATGACCTATTGTTTTCTGAAGGGAGGTCTAATACATTGTTTTCTACTTCTGTGTTCTTCTTCAAGTGACATTTTTGAGGTTACGTTCTACCTCATGAAACTATTTTGGATTAGTTTTACTTACCGTCATCGTGATTACGTTGTGTACAATCACTGATGTTAACTATCGCTCTGTGTCTCATCCTTACTCGTCTAGTGCTTTTTTCTTTTGGCATTTATTTATTATTTGCACGTTAGTATAAACGAAAAAATCACAACAATGTCGCGAGTACGAGTTTACGCTAAGCTAGAGAAAAGTTCAGCAACCAACAGAGATGACGCTGAGTGCAAGGTGTACAAGATCAAAATGGCCCAAGGTAGCGCCATTATTTTACCCTAGCTTTAGCAATAACTTGTT
Source organism: Ganaspis brasiliensis (assembly GCA_037103525.1). NCBI lineage: Eukaryota > Metazoa > Arthropoda > Insecta > Hymenoptera > Figitidae > Ganaspis > Ganaspis brasiliensis. The sequence continues at coordinate 186,464 of JAZKLR010000079.1, forward strand.
TTGCCAAGCTAGGGCCAAACCATAAACTAGGCACAAAAATGGCAATTTCCACACGGGTGATATCAGTTTTTTAAAATTCAAAATGGCGGATCCAATATGGCGGACGTAGAAATTAAAAACACACAGGATTCACTCCAAAATCGTTACTCAGGGTTTTTGGGGTTGCTGATTACAAATTTGATGTCAGCTTTTAAAAATTCAAAATGGCGAATCAAATATGGCGAACGTTGAAATGGAAAACTCACCGGATTCACTCGAAAATCGTTACTTGTTACTCTTTTGCATGCAGATTATGAAAAAAATGACTTTTGAAATTAAAATTAAATATTATGAAGGTACATAAAAAATTCTAAAAATGATGAAAAAGAAGATTAAACCCTTATGCTAGAGCTCAGCAACACCAAATATTATTTAAGCAAAAAATATCAATTGAATCCAATGAATTCTACAACACTTAACTGACAAATTGTATCTGCTATTTAAAATTTCTAAAAGCTGACATCAAATTCGTAATCAGCGACCACAAAAACCACCGAGTAACGATTTTCGAGTGAATCCGGTGAGTTTTTAATTTCAACGTCAGCCATATTGGATTTGCCATTTTGAATTTTTAAAATAAAAAATGTATATTGCAAAATTTTTCTTATTGCGTTTTGTTGTTTAAAAAAATTGCTAAACTACATATTAAATTTTTGTACATTTGGTCCATAAGGGTCAAGATATGCGACTCTAATTAGCCCTTAAGCTTAATTAGCCCTACATTTTAATGGGTAAGTTGCATTGCTATTCCGATGTATCTCTGCCAGCTTCACGGACATTAAAAATTCCATAAAATAGTACAAAATTGTAGTTTAAACAATTAAAATCATAATAGAAAAGAATTATTAAAGATTGAAGAAATTTTTAAATTACTTCAAATTTTGTATATTTAAACCGTGGATTAATTGAACTTTTAACCAATGCGAGTTGAAATAAACTGAAATTCAATTAAATTAAAATTGCTATAAATTTAAAACTTAAGAACATTTTGAAATAGTAAAATATGATGTAAAAATTTAAAGCAAAAAAACATCTATTGGCAAACTTCAGGTGTGCACAGAACGAAAGAATGAATGAATGAAATAAACTTGTAAAGTATTATAAAATATATAATTTTTTATGAAATAACGTTGAGGTAATATTACAGTGGTATTGTGGTAATATAACAATTAAATGTACAGTGGAATCTAGATAAATCGACTCACCAAGAAGAGCAGAAAAAATTCGAGTTATCCAATAATGTTTTTCAATCGTTGATTTTTAGAGAAGAAATCACAATAAAAGTTTTTTACAAAGCAATGTGTACACCGGTTATCTATAATTGACTGCAATTGACTTTAGCCTAAAAAGAACCCAACAAATCAAGTTGACGAAACGTCGCTTTTAAAATACTCAAAATAAAAACAAAATGCAAAAATTTTTTGGTTTTAAAAAATTTTGTTTCTTACACACCCTTCTTCGATAATTTATTGACGCTTTTTATACTATACTAGGAAAAAAGAGCACGCCAAATTTTATTATTTTTTAAAATAATGTTTCATTTATGTATAATTATGTGAAATGAAAGAAATACATAATATAATACTAAAAACAGCAAATTAATGATAAGACATTGGTATAAATTTAAATTGATGTGATCTTTGATTAATCGTGTATATGAATTTGCAAATTTTGATTAATTGAAAATTAATTTAAAAAAATAAAGATAAAGAATAAAATGAAGAATATGAAGAATAAATAATTATAAAAAATTATGATATACCTAATACCATTTAGAATCTTAAAGAAATAGAAATAAAATAAAGTTATTGTAAGTTTAGACATTATTTTACTGTTGTATATTTTATATTTTAAGACGTCTATATATATATAATAATATACCTTATATAATTGATACGAGGTACAACAAACTTCCATTATATTTTAAAACGTCTATCCACAAGGTACATGAATATTATTTTGTATTATAATTTTATGCAATGTAGAATTAACATGTTCATCTGGAATCTCAGCTAAAATATACCTCTCTGCTCTTAATATTTTAGAACCCTCTTCCAATATAACCAATAAATGAATGTATTGTAAACCGTGATTTTGAAATTCAATAACATAAATATAAGACTTTACTTGTCCAAATAGTCTATCATCTACTATAGTTTCGATTAATTTTTTACTTTTAAATGAAAGACTCTTGCAACTTGTCAGGTTTGTTAGAAGCTGACTGATTAAGTAATAAATTTTCTTCAATTTCTTTCTATTTTGAACTAAATGTCATTGTAATAAATAAATCTGGTCTACCATGAAAAGCTACAATGGTCATTGCATCTTGATATTGTTCTAACATGTTACGAGGTGATCCTATAAATGTTGAGGGCAATATCAACATCTTGCCAACATGTACATTATTTTCAATTTCTTGATTCTGTAAATGATAAATTAATCCTTTGTAAGTTTCACTCCTTAATTTTGTTTGATTAATTTTACAAAATTGTAACCTAGTTTTTTTAACTTTGACATAATTATCAACTAACCATTACTGAAACAATTTTCCATCATATAAAAATTGATTGAAGGTATGATCTCTTACTCCTATTTTATATTTTATATAAGTAGATCTGAACACAGTTTGATTTCTGGTTCGTTGTCATTATCAGTACGAATCAAGTCGATACTATAAGCCTTGCTTCCTAGAGGATAAAGTATAGGATATATCCAAGGTTCAACATTTGGATCTAAATGACTTACCAATTGCAATTGTTTAATCAATTCATTATAAATCGTTACATAAGACTCTGGTATTAAACCTTTAGCATTTATATTAAAAATAGCAGCAACTTCATTACATTTTTAAAAATTGAACCTTCCTTTATCCAATCCTTCTTTTAAAGTAAACATTAGTTGTAATACTGGAATTTCTTCATTATTTTTTTTTTTTTTGCTAACGCAGTTTCCATTTCAATGATCTTAAACATCATCAAAAAAGACAGGTAGCCTATTGTCTGTATTAAGAATGAAATTTAAATTTTGAAGTAATTTGTATAATGAGCTGAGAGTTTTCTTTTTCCTTAAATTTTAACGCATACCTTCTCTCTCTAACCAAGGACCCAGGTATAAAAGTATCCTTTTTCGTTAACTGTTAACGCTTTTCCGTTAACTTTTAACGCTTACCTTCAGTACTTGTTTCTTATATAGGAATAATGGAAGGAAATAACTCGTCTAATTTATCGTTATCTATAGATGATTAGGCCCCAAGATGGACATTTCGTATAAAATTTATAATGCTTTCTGTCATTTTTGTTGTTTGTATAGACTATAGACGAAGATTTTGATGCACATTTGAAGAAAAAAGACCAGTTGGTTTTTCTTCTACAAATGTAATTTTGTATCTAAAAAAGTTTTGTTACAGTTTTTTCGTAAGTTAGTAAAGTTATTTAAACTTGTGATTTAGGATAAATACCTAACGTTGTAATATTATTTGTTTATCCTATAATAATATTCTAAACTGATTTTACTAATATTGTGTTTGTATAAAAATTTTTACTGGGGTTTAAAAAATGGTGCCATATGTCCTAAGATGGACAGACGTAATTATGTATTCATTAATTTTTTTTTCATATGTTCGATTTTACACTTTCTTCAATAATTTGTTGAGCCACCTAATTGAATTTTTTTTTCCCACCATGAAATGTGATGTTATCATTAGAGAATTTGATATGTCGATATTTTTCAATATCTTATAGATTTTTACGGTTAAGCTATTAAATTGAAGTTTTTAAAAATGTTATTTCTTGATAAATACAGTAAAATAATTTAAAATTAGTTTAAGAATTATTACAAGTTGTTTATTTTACTACACGAGATCGACCCGCGCGCCGCGGCGCGCTTGTTATTTTTTTCTTAATGAATGTTTATAATGTGAACTGTTTAAGAAAATTCATAAAGTGTAATTATTTATATAAATTGTTTATAATAATTTTTAAGCGCAAAAACTTATTTTTTACTTTTAATTAAATAATTTAATTTGATTTTTAATTTTATTTAACTTTTAATTTAATAATTAAAAAATCGACTCTCACAGATCTCTTTAGAATTTAATTCAGCGTTAGAGGAAAGAAGAATTTTTTAATTTGGTTTAAAATTGCAGTCTAAAAGTCAATTTGAACCAAATTTTGTCATTTTATCCTACTGTTCTACCTAACCGGAAGATAATAATAAAAAACATAACCTTAAACATGAAAGTATAATATTTTTATTTTACAGAAACTTAAAAGGTTAATGAATTATAAACATACAATAAAACAAAATAAAGAACTAAAAATTATTATTACTTACCAGTTTCACAATTTCCACTTGGCTGAAAAGAAATCTGATGACAATCACCACGTGCATTCCAATAAAAAGAAATATCAAAACCTTAAATGACATAAATAATTATGATACTTTTAGAGAAAAAAACATTTAAATAATAGAACTAAAAAAGCAGATAAATAAGTTACAAATAAAATAAAAATAAATAAAAGATTATTAATATTATTATCATTACTCACCTATCATAAACGAATGACAATGTAAACAAAACATTATTTTACTCAAAACAGTATAACCTTAACAACTTCATTAAAATCACTGTCACTTCTTAAACTATCACTCCTTAATTATTATAGTTTAATTTATTTTCAATTTATTATCATTTCATAAAATGCATTTACTCAATAAACGAAAATTTTAAATAAATTGAAAAATAGTACAAATAAACTTCTAAACTGTGATGTTATTGTTGACAAATAATATCGAAAATCTGCTAGCCAATCAGAGGCCCGATAAAACGTGTTACACAACTGAAGTTGGTCGAAAGGTTTCTCGTATAGGGAAGTCAAGGTCAAAGCTAATTTTTATGTATTTACTACTTTAATAAAATTTTTTGTTATTTTAGATTGCTAACATAAGAAATTTTATAAAATTTTATAAAATAAACTTGAAGTTACACAACATTTAATTAAAAGATTTTAATTCGTCTGCAAAACAAAAAATCGAAACTGAAAAATATCGATAGTAAGGATTGATATTTACTGACCAATGGGAGACTCGGAAATGGAGTTACACGTCTGAAGTTAACCACAAAGTCCGTTCTTTATAGAATAGGATTTTTCAGAGACTTTTAAGAAGGTCTCCAACTTGGGGACAGTTTTTTTAAATCGAAAAATTTAACAATTAGAAAAAATGCTTTGAAAAATGTTTATGTTTAAAATAAAATTTTATCTCTATGGCCATAAGTTACCTAGTAAATTCTACTTTAATCCGGTATAAAAATTTTAATATATCTTTTTTAGTTTGGACACTAGAACATTAAATCGATACTATGTCCATCTTGGGTCCCTCTCCCATATCAATTTAAAAAATTATAAATTTTTGTCGGTTTCCATTTGTTAGTTTTTAAATCGAAACTATTAATTTTATTAAAGGGAATGTGATGGAGAATGATGGCACTGGTATAGGAAAAATTTCTTGGTTAACTTTCTTTTAAAATAATAAACATTTTGATATCAAATGTTGTAGAATTACTTGAAATATGGTTAGAAAAATCTGTCTGACCCAAATTTGTTTAAATTTTGCTTTAAAAATAAATGTTTTGAAATTCCGAAAATAAGGGAAATTTTGTTCTTCACCTCTTCTCTTTTCTAGAACCTAGATTCTTTTGGCTTTTTTTCTCTCTATTCCCTGTTCTTTGCTTGCTTTTATCTCTCGGTCTCACTATTTATCAATCTGCCTTCTCTTATTAATTCCACATCTCTTCTTTTTTATCTCTCTGTGTCATATCGGTTCTCTCTATTCTTTACTCTCTTCTTTATTATTTCTCTTCTCTTTTTTCCTTTTCCCTCCTCGCTTTTCTCGCCTCTTGGCTTTTCTCATCTCTCTCTCTCTCTCTCTCTCTTTCTCTTTGCTTTTTCTCTATTTCCTTTTTTCTTTCTATTCTCTTTCCCTCTTTCCCTCTCTCTTTTCCCTCTTTTAGCTTCCAGCCTTTTTTAGGAATTTTTGATTTTCCTGTATTCTCTTTTCATTTTTCTTCTCGCTTCTATCTTTCTGTCAAACTCATTTTTCCTCCTAGCTTCACATGACTATCGTTTCTTTGTCTCTTCGCTTTTCGGTTGTCTCTTTTTCTCGAAACTTTTCTCTTTTAACTCTACTTGCTTCTTTATTTTCTCTATTCTCGTCTTTCATTCATCTTTTGTATTCTTTTTTCACCTTCCAACTTATCTTTGATAATATCTCTTCTTTCTTCCCTTTTTTCTCATCTCTTATTTCCCTTCTATCCTCTTTCTCCCTCTCCTCTCTTCTCTCTGCTCTATTCACTCTCCTCTCTTTTCCTTCTCCCTTCTACCTCTCACTTTTTTCTTTTATTTATTCTCTTTGCAAGCATCTCTTCGATCTCTTCTTGCTTCTATCTGCTCTCGCTCTTATCTCTCTTCTCTTTTTTCTTTCCTCCTCTATTCTTCCTTCTCTCTCCAGCTTTTCTCTGTTAGGTTCTAGCATGTATCTTCTTCTTTCCTCTTTCTCTTCTCTCTTCTCACTTTTCTCTTTCATTTTGCCACCTCTCGGTTTTCTCTGATCTTCTGATTTTCTTTGTTCTCTCTTCTCTCTCCTCTCTCTCCTCTGTTACCTCTTCTCTCTACTCACTTTACTCTTCTCTTCTCGCTTTCTCGGTTTCCTGATCTCAGATCTTGTCGCTTTGTTATTCTCTTTCTTCTTCTCTTATTTTTTCTTGTGTCTTTCCCACTTCTCTAGACTCTCTCCTTACATCTATCGCTCTTCTCTTTTCTTCTTCCACCTCATCCCTTTTTAATTCTCTCATTTTGTCTTTTTTGTATCTTCCCACTTTTCTTCACTATCTATATTCGTCTCTTCTATATTTTCTCACTCTCTTCTCTTTTCTTTCTTGCCTTTGGTCTCTTCCCTTTTTTCTCCTTAGCTACTGTATTTCGGTTTTTGTCTTTTATTTTTCTACTTTGTTTCTCAGCCTATTTTCTTTCTTCTAGGTTGTAGCTTCTTTTGGCTCTATTCTAATCTATCTATTCTTTTTCACTTTCCCTAACTGCTCCTTTTTCTCGCTTTTCCCCTTTTTCCATACCTCTTTATTTCTGTGTCTTCCTCTATCATTTCTCAGTTATTTTTGGAGTTATGAAGAGGCAAGAAAAAATTTTAAAATCTCGTTTTCCTTTAAGACTATTTGACCAAGTTGAATTAAAATTGAATATCTTGTAAATAGAGATAAGAAAATAATTTTAAATTTTATGTTATGCTAAAAAAAAATTAAATCCATGAGCAAAGTGAACTGTAATGGATTAAAAATAATAAAATAATTGAAAATGCTAAATGAAATTTTCAAAATGGTATTGCCTGGATTAAAGTTTGCTGCCTTTCGGTTGCTATCGATGGATTGAAAAGTATACGATCAGAAAAAGGTATTCCAAATTTTAGAGTTATGGGCTTTTGAATAAAAGAATACCAGGATTTGTATTAATAGTATTTGCTCATTATATAAGTCTCCTTGGGTGGATCTCTTTTAGTATAGAAAACTAATATACACGTAAATAATCGTGATCAACACACAATATGTATAGATCTACAATTTATATCTTCTGCTGTGTCGATCCGTAAAAGTTATCGACTACCGATCGGTACATTGATTGAGAATATCGACAAAGCATTAAAATCTCACACCAAAATATTAAAATTTTTTTATTCTTTTCAATGTTGGACTTTAATTGTTTCAGATGACATATAATTACAACTATTTAAAAGAAACAATTATTTAGAGTAGAATTTAAGTGTTGAGATAGTAGTTAATTGAAGAAATATTGGGCTTAGTATGATTTTAGTGAAGTATTTAAAAGAAACAATTATTTAGAGTGGAATTTAAGTGCCTAAGTGACTGTTAATTGAAGATATATTGCGCTTTATATAATTTCAGTCCAATTATTTATTGAGTATAAATACTCCAATTCACAAGCTGAGCTTCATTCAGTGAATTGCATTTTATTGAAGTGTAGTTAATAATATTGAAGAAGTATTTTTATTAAAAAATATGGCAATGTTGGCTTATTTAATGTTATTTTTTGCGCTAATAGCGTTTGCTGCTGCTGCTTCTCCTACTCGTAAACGTCCTCCTTGCGATGTCGGTAAGTAAAAAAAATAAAGGTAATTGTTTAAGATTGTTTATGAATCTTGGAGGAAAAAAATTAAAATAAAAATAAGGTAAAAAATTTAACAGTTTATGTCTTGACTGAGTTTTAAGAAGAATTATAAAAATAGAAGTTAGCTTTTAAATTCATTTAAATAAATTTTATGCTAGCGCTTGAAAGTAGATTTAATCAAACATTTTACTTAATCTTTTAATAAAACTTGGTACAGATAAAGAGTCGTTAATCACAAAATTGCAAAATCATTAACCTTAAGAATGAGAGAGAGAAACACAAAAGAGTTAAAGTCCTTTTCTGTTAATTGTCACTTTAATAAATTGTAATAAAATGTATAAATAATGTTTCTTTATTTTTGGAAACTTGGGATATTTAAAAAAAAATGATATTGTAACGTTCCGTACAGACTGGGTGGAATTTACCCGATCGTAAATTTTCAACAATACCAGCTTAGAGATCAAGCGCCGACTGCCTTTCAAACCTAAGGGTTAAACGTTTATATGATTTTAATTAAATAATTCTTTTCCTATTATATAAATATGAATAACTTTGTAATAGGATGCGCGTTCACAAGAGTATTTGGTAGAGGTTTGGAAAGAAGATCCATTTCTAAATAAAGCTTCTGAGAATCAGAAGTAACTGTCCAGCAGGGTAAGAATAAAAGGGTGCTTATTTATATTATAAAGTATTTTAATGTGACGTCATATGTCGACAATTATCTAATTTGTTTTTTCGCAAGATTAAAATCTGCTAGGCAAATGACGTAGTATTAAAATACTTTATTCTAAATTTAATACAAGGGATATTTTGGTCAAAAATTTACCTCAATTACTAATTTTTTTGTAGTGTTGTCCAACTTTAATTAGTAACTTCTGCAAAAATCGTTTATTTTTTTATCAGAGAATCTACTAAAACAATGCTTTTTTACCTTTAATTTCACCTTTAACTTAAAAAATATTATGAACTTATTAATGTCAATTTTCAAATTTATGGTAAATTTCGTAAATTTTTAGTATACCCATCACTAAAAATACAACAAACAATTAATCAAATTATAAAAATCTTTGTCAATTTTTCAGGTAACTTATTATTCAAAATCGTAGATTGGCTACAATTTGGAATCCTGATTTGAGTAACTTCCTGTGTATGGATTGAAATAATAATAAAATATATAAAAAGTAAATTGTATGATTTTAATCAACTTTAACCTATACGGGGCAATAGCTTTTCTAACAAATGAGAACGGTCGGTTGGTCCGACCAGCCGAAGTAGGTCGAAAAAATACTACTCAACTAAAATCACGATAACTTGGTCAAAAAATAAGATAGAAAGTTGAAACTTAAAAATTTGTAAAGCTTATTAAATTCTGCTTTAGAAAAACTATTAATAAAATTTTTATAAATTTCAAAGTGATTATAATAAGTGATAAGTTAGAAGTAAAATTATTGAATTTTTTAATAATCGTTCAATATCTTGAACTCGCTGCCTGATCTACAAAAAATGACATTAAAGAATTAAAACTTCTTCACTTTCTTCGTTGAAATTTTAGCTTTAACTTGAGCTAAGAAAACTTAAAAGGTATTAAGTGGTTCTCGAGGTATGTCTAAAAATGTCCGAGCATGTTTTTCTTAATAATCGCCGTCTTGTGCTGTCATCTTGTTCGTCGCCACGGGTCCGAGAAGACGTCAAATCAAGTAGGTACCTAATACTGGAGCCTCTCATGAACTTTTTCAATTTTTAAAATGCAATTCTTCTTTTCTTCGATAACAAGTTATTTTGACAAATAAGATCTAGAATATCATTTTAAAAATTGAAAAAGTTCATGAGAGGCTCCAGTATTAGGTATCTGCTTGATTTGACGTATTTTCGGTCCTGTGGCGACGAACAAGGTGACAGCGCAAGACGGCGATTATTAAGAAAAACATGTTCGGACATTTTTGGTCATATCTCGAGAACCACTTAATACCTTTTAAGATTTCTTAGCTCAAATTGAAGCTGCCATTTCAAGAAAGAAGGTGAAGAAGTTCTAATTTTGTCATGTCATTTTTGTAGATCAGACAGCGAGTTAAATATATTGAACGATTATTAAAAAATTCAAGAATTCTTTTTTACAAATTACTAACTAATACAATCATTTCGAAATTTCGAATATTTTTATGAATAGGTTTTCTGAAGCATAATTTAATAAGCTTTCCAAATTTTTAAGTTTCAACTCTCTAGCTTATTTTTTGACCAAGTTATTATGAGTTTAATTAAGTTGTATTTTTTTATAAAAAACCAATTTTATCTTCCAAATTTTCCATAACAATTTTCCAATTCTTTTCCTTCCAATTTTTTAAATTCTTCAAATTTTCCAGTAACCAATTACATTTATTAGATTTTTTAACAACTATTGCCCCGTTCCTCTCGTACGACCTAGAAATTAAATCTATAGTTGTGTCTTTGTCAATCTTAAACTACTTGCTATCCCTTATCTTAATTAAGCGAAGGTTTAAGTAGTAAAGGACATTATTATGTTTGTTTTGACCTTTATTGCTATGCCTTTCTGATCTTTCTCTATCTTAAGCTACCTACAATCTTTGTCTCTCTCTATTCCGTAACGGACAAACAGTCTTAGATTGCGTAACAGCTAAAAGCGTAACAGGCCTATAGCTGGCTGATTTCTTACATAGGATTTATTTATTAAGTACAATTCCCGCTGTCCTGTGTGACCATAAATGGGATACAAAAAAGATATCAAATAAATCAAGCGCATTTGAACGTAATATAAAATATAAAAATAAAAAAAGAACAAGTAAAACTCATGCTTGAGTAAGCAAAACAGTATAACTTAAGTTTTAAGTATTAAATGTTGTTGCTACGTCATAATGCAATATAGCGCTCTAAGTACGATTTAAACAACGCTATAGAATTGTAAAATAGGTCAACCTTTTTGCTATTCTTGCTACACATAATTTTGATATGATAACAAGAAAACCAGGGGCGGCGACTTGTAAATTTTTGCCATCTTCAGACTTAATATTGATCGAGGAGGGGAGGGGGGGGGGGGGGGGGAGAGAGAGAGAAATAAAAAAATAATAAATTAAAGAGTTTCTTAATTAGCGTAATTATTGTAACTCAAAAGTTGACAATTTTATTTGCTTTCGAGTAAATTTTCGGAAATAATAACCAAATAATCAAGATAATATAAAATTTGTGATCAAATCATTACAAGTTTAAAAAATAAATTAAAAATTGACGAACTTAATTAAAATTTAAGAAAAATAATTGAAAAATGATTAAAACATAGAAAATTTGAAGAACAAAAATCATATTTTTTAAAATAATTGAAAAATGTCGAAAAAAATTGAACTTAGAAAAATAATTACAACATTATAGAAATAGTTGTAAATTCAAGAAAATAATGGAAATTGGAGAGAAATAATTAAATTTTTCGGAATTAATCAACAAATATTCACAATAATATAAAATTTGTGACAATCAGTGCAAATGAAAAAAAATAATTAAAAATTGACGAACGTAATTAAAATTTGAGAAAAATAATTTAAGATTGATTGAAACATTGAAAAGTATAACTTAGATTTAAGATAATAAATGAAAATAAAGGAAATAAATTGAAAAATAATTAATATATCTACTTAAAAGGTGGAGAAAAAAATTGCAAAAGGATAAAAGAAAATAAAAATTGAAAACAATAATTGAAAAATAAGATAAATAATTTAAAATTTAGGAGTTTAACTGAAGAATGAATAGTGAGAATAATTGAAAATTGAAGAAATTGATTGCAAAATGATAAGAATAGTAATTAAAAATTGAAGAAAAACGATACAAATAATCGTTAATTGAAGAAATAATGGAAATTTGAGAGAAATAATGGAAATTTTCGGAATTAATCAACAAATAATCAAAATAATATAAAAATTGTGAAAATCATTGCAAATTAACAAAAAAATAATCAAAAATTGTTGAAAGTATTTGGAATATGAGAAAAAAAATTGAAGAATGATTAAAGAATTGAAACGTGGATACAGTAACTTAGATTTCAGATAATAAAAAAAAATTTAGGAAATTAATTAAAAAATAATAATTATATTTAATTAAAAGGTGGAGAAAATAATTGCAAAAAGATAAAAGAAAATAAATTTGAAAAAATAATTGATAAATGAGATAAATAATTGAAAATTTAGGTATTTAATTGAGAAATGCATACTGAGATTAATAAAAAAATGAAGAAATTGATTGCAGAATGATAACAAAAATAATTGGAAATTAAGGAAAATTATTAAAATTTGAGAAAAATATTTTAAAGTCTAGAAAATTACTTGAAGAGTAATGAAACTAATAAAAAATTTGAGACAATATTTGAAAAGTAATAAAACTAATTAAAAATTGAAAAAAAATTATTAAAATTTGAGAAATATGTTTCAAAATCTAGAAAATTAATTAAAAAGTAATAAAAATCATAAGAAATTCAAGACAATATTTGCAAAGTAATAAAAATAATTAAAAATTGAAGAAATTGATTGCAAAATGATAATATTAATAATTGAAAATTGAAGAAAATTATTAAAATTTGAGAAATATATTTTAAAATCTAGGAAATTAATTAAAAAGTAATAAAAATAATAAAAAATTCGCGACAAAATATGCAAAGTAACAAAAAAAAATTAGAAATTTAAAAAAATAATTTTATTTTTTTGAGAAAAATTAAAAAAAGTGCAACATACATTTGTAATAAAAGAAAATAATTTCAGAATGATAAAAATAATTGTATATCGAAAAAATAAGTGCAAGTTGTGATAAATTATAAAAACATTTAAAATTAATTAAAAAATAATGAAAAAATGATAGAAATTTAATCGTTAATTGAAAGAAATAATGGAAATTTGATATATTATTTGAAATTTTTGATATTACATTGAAACGTAGTAACAGTAACTTAGAATTAAGATAATAAATAAAAATTTAGAAAATCAATTAAAAAATAATTAATGTATCTAGTTAAAAGGTGGAGAAAATAAATGCAAAAAGATAAAAGAAAATGAATTTGAAAAAAATATTTGATAAATGAGAGAAATAATTGAAAATTTAGGTATTTAATTGAGGAATGAATAGTGAGATTAATGAAAAATTGGAAAAATTTATTGCAAAATGATAACAAAATAATTGGAAATTAAAGAAAATTATTAAAATGTGAGAAAAATATTTTAAAGTCTAGAAAATTAATTGAAGAGTACTGAAATTGATACGAAATTCCAGACAATATTTGCAAAGTAATAAAAGAAATCAAAATTTTAAGAAAATTATTAAAATTTTAGAAATTTGTTCCAAAATCTAGGAAATATAATTGAAAAGTAATGAAAATAATCAAAAATTCGAGACAATATTTACAAAGTAATAACAATAATTTGAAATTGAAGAAATTAATTACAAAATAATAATATTAACAATTGAAAATTGAAGAAAATTATTAAACTTTGAGAAATATACTTTAAAATCTAGGAAATTAATTAAAGAGTAATGAAAATAATAAAAAATTCGATACAATATTTGCAAAGTAATAAAAATAATTAGAAATTGAAGAACATATTTTTATTTTTTGAGAAATAATTAAAAAAATTGCAACATAGGTATATTTGTAATGAAAGGAAATAATTTCAGAATGATAAAAATAATTGTATATTAAAAAAATAAGTGCAAGTTGTGATAAATTATAAATAAAGTCAAAATTAATTAAAAAATAATTAAATACGATAAAAAGTAATGGAAAAATATAAAAGAAAATGAAAATTGAAAAAATGTTTGAAAAATGAGATAAATACCGTAAAACAGGGTAATTTCGCTCAAATTTTCATGTTTTTTTTAAAAAACGTATACGAAAAAGTTAATAATAAATTTTGGTACTGAAAATATATAATCTCTGACTCTTCCTCTTTAATTTCACAAAATAAAAAAATTACTATATATTGCGTAAACCTATTTAATATACCTTTTTATTGTGAGCGAAATTACACCTCAATGTGGGGTAATTTCGCTCAACTTTAATGACTTTAATTTTTAACAACAAAAATATGTTAGTTTACAAGCTATAATCACTTTATAAAATCATTATAAATAAAATAATGTTATTTAATTAATATTTACAGTCATCAGAATAAATATTTAACCACGTTTTGTGTTTTATAATTTCGTAAAATTTTTGAATTTTGTCATGAGAAATAACCTTAGATACTTGATAAACAATTGAATGATACATTGTATTCATAAACGAAATTACCCAACAAATATGAAATATTTTTTTTAAATTGACTTTTTTCAAAATCTATTCAACTTTTCAGTAATTTTATTTTTTCTAAATCATGTCAGGGATATAGGAAATAAGATTATTAGATGATTTTAACATAAAATATTTTAAATATAGGTTTCACAAGCGACTTTTACACACTACTTGTTCAATGAGCAAAATAGACATCTTTAAATAAATATTATTTTTATTAAAACTTGACTATAATTCTACTTTAAAATACCCTTGAGACACAGTTTGATACTTTTCTTAACATTAGCAATTGCAAATTTTATATTTTTCTTCCTAGAAATAACAATAAATAATTTTTAAAAAAAAAAGTTTCCACTGAGCGAAGTTACACTACATGAGCGAAGTTAGCCTGTTTTACGGTAATTGAAAATTGGAAAAATTAATTGCAAAATAATAATAATAATATTTGAAATTAAAAAAAATTATTAAAATTTGAGAAAAATATTTTAAAATCTAGGAAATTAATTGAAGAATAATTAAAATAATATAAAATTGGATAAAATATTTGTAAAGTAATAAAAATAATTGAACAAATTTCAACATATATTTGTAATATAAGAAAATAATTGCAGAATGATAAAAATAATTGTATATTGAAGAAAATAATAACAATTTGTAAACAATAATTTAAAAAATTACAGACTATATTTGAGATAAACAAGACTACAATTACAATTATTATATATTATAATTCTTCAAACCTTAATTAATTTGAAATTTCATTGATTAAAATTTTAATCAAACAATTTTTAAGAATTCTTTTTTTTTATGATTTTAATTATATTTGCTACAATTCTCAACTATTTTTATCATTTTTCTTCAATTTTATTTTCATTATTTTTTTCCCTAATATTTCAATTCAATCTCCGCAAGTTTCAATTCTTTTCTTTAATTTTTTTAAATAAAACTTTTTCAGTTTTAATTATTTTCTTCAATATCAAATTAGTTAACTTTTTTATTAATTAATTTTTAACTTCTTTCGTCATTTTTCAATTATTTTTACAAAATATGATTTTTTTAAAATTTTAATCTCTTTTTTCGAATTGTAAATGCATTTATTTACATTCTTATTAAGAAATTTGTTTTTTGTCAGTAATTTTGCCATATGGAATTCCATAGGGCGATATTTTTGCTCTATGGAATTTGCAGACGTACCATACACAAGTCGCCGCCCCTGAAGAAAACTGTGTTACAGAAATATAATCCTTCGAGAAATTAGGTTTACTGACATAAAACGTTTAAATTTTAGATGATCTAAAATCTAATTTTGTAGCAATTATTATTATTTTTTTTTATCATGATTTTAACTGATCATATGACTTAACTCAGGCTTGATTAGTTTTAGAAAACAAAAGTACTGATCAAAGTGAATGTTTGAATAATGCACACGGGGAAAACGTTTGAGGTAATCTTTCCCATATTATATGCAGGACCTCGGATCAAAGTTACAATTGAGATGTTGTGTTCAAAATTCTGATAGTTATTTTCAAAAAATAAGAAAAATTTTCCCATATACGTGGTACTTGAGAGTCAAAAGTAGACTGAAAAAGACTACTCGCTTAAAGCTGTAAAATGTGCATTAAAGTTGAAAAGAGTTTGCCGAGAAATGTGCAGAAGTTTACCATACTACGGGTAATCGGAGTTCGGGCTCAGCGTCAAGTCCAATCACTCTCCAGCATGGTAAACTCTCCTCAAAACTCGGAATTTATTCCTATCGCATGATAAATCAAACTTTCTCCCTCTTTTTCCATTTTTAATTTGCAGATACGATCACATATTATTTGTCTGTTAATTCCACAAGAACTCTTTCTATTAAAAGGAAAAAGAATGATCTTTAAATTATTAATTTTAATACTTATATTAGAGGCTAGCCTAGCTTACGTTGAATTATATAACATGCAACTATGACAAACAAATTTTAAACGAAAACTTGTTAGATATTTCATATTTTACTGACTACTCTTTCAATTAGTTTATTTTTTAAATTCTTATAATATTTTGATTCTTTAATTGTGTATTTCTGTAAATAGTTTAATTCTTAATATTTATTTACATTTAATACTAAAATAATAAATTTTATAATAAATTAAACAATATTTGTATTTTACATTAATTAAAAAGAAAATTACCTAAAATATTTGAGATATGATGCTTTTCTTGGTTTTTTTATCATTGTAAAATTAAACTATCAAACATATATTTTACAACTTCTAAACTTCTATGTTTGTAAATTTTTTTAAATAAAAATTTCTTGTAATTTAAAGGCAGATTTTTAATATTTTAAAGTTTCTTTCTTGCTTTGAAAATTTTCAATTATGGTAATTTTTACTCTTTACTATTTTTAAATAGCTAAATGTCATTTTTTAAAATTATTATTTTTCTTACTTTTCATTTATTATACCTTTATAAGATCTACTTAATTCATTACTTTCAATTTTTAGTTGTAATAACTTTTATTTATTCAAATTCTTATTCAAAATAATATTTATTTTCGTAAATAACGTTTAACAAATTCTCTAAATCTGAGTTAGTTAAAAATAACTAGCTTGAAATCAAAAAGTTAGCTATTAATTCAAATAGCTATATTTCTACTAATCATTTAGTAAAAAATAAATAATTATTAGTTTAGTTTATTTTTAAGTTATATCAAAATAGATAATATTTTAGTAAAATTCTGATTATTATTAATAATTAATTATTTTTAACTAATTCAGATTAAAAGAACAGATAGGATTTTCTAGGTTATTAAACTTTTAATGCAGAAAATACAAATTTGTTTCTATAAAAATTATTATATTAAATAACATTTATATTAATATTTTTATATATAATACATATAATATATTTTTAATAAATGAATATTTGGTTTTTTAAACATTGTAAGAATTAAAATTTTAATAAATAAGAATTTTCTGTCTAATTATTAAATTACTTTATTTAAAAATGATATAATACAGGAGTCTCGGAAATCGAAATTAACACAAGTGAAATTGATCTAAAGTGAATAAAAGATAAAGTCAAAGATTTTGTTAATTACACCTATTTTTAATATTTAGATAATTGTTAAAGTTGTACACATTATAAAAAATATTTTTTGAAATATCTACAAGTTATTTTTATAACAAGACCTTTAAGTTTTATTTAATTAATGAACTGCATAATTATAACTTTATACATTAAATAAAACTTTTTTTTAAATTAAAAAACTATTTGACATTAATATAATATTTTGGTCGTACTTTGTAGAATTTAAAATACAAAATAAGTTCTAAATTAACATTTTGAATTTGATTCACAGATTATTGCAAGACAAAAAAGAAAGATTTAATAGAAATTACCAAAATTTTGAAACTTGATTTATATAAAAAATTGATCAAGGAAGGAAGCAATAATTAGCACATCATTGTTTTAAATTAAAATTATTCAGTCTAAAGATATAAGAATTAAAACCGTTTCTCATAAAGGGATACAATTCTACTCAGTTAGTATATAAGGAAAGTTTGAATCTCTAATTCCAAATGTATTCGAGCGTGTTCGGTGTGCGTGAATGTGTATTTAGATATTTGTATATTGCGGCGTAAGTTTAGTTTAGGTAAATCGCGTCTTGTATATAGTTGAAAAGAATATTAAATTAATCTTAAGGTTAAAACTATGATCGTGATTGTATCGTTAAATGTAATTATAATTAGCGAAATAAGTAATCTCTATAGGAAATAAATCTGTAATTAATATGAAGGAAATCTTTTTATTTTTTGGTTGAATAGAAAAGATCATCTAGTTGGCAAAACTTTACCATGCTGGTGAGCAGGAGCCTTGACAAGAACATTGTCAAGAATTCGAGCTCAGCGCCTTGTCATCCAGCATGGTAAAGTTTTCCCACGTGCTGTGTATAATACTACTCAACTTTCTGGCAATCGAGGAATCGCCCTCCGACCATCAAATTACCATGCTGGAGAGTGATGTGTATCCATATTTTTGTATAAAACATTTCTAATTCTTGAATAATTTCTATTATAAATTGAATGGTAAAGTTTTCTAAAATTCACTTTGATCCGAGGTGTATCATGCTAACATGGTAAACTTTATCTGAAACATTTTCTCCGTGCATGAAATCGATATAACAATTTGGCAGGTGTATTGTTATTGCTTGAAGGTTGAGTGTAAAATCTGGCGGACTTAACTAGAGTTTTATGAACGGCTTTTGTAAGACAAAGGCCAGGACCCAGTATTTAACACCGCGTGCCGGTGGTCGGGGCGTTAATTAGGCAGCACTCATATGCTAATACAGGGACTAAGCTCCGCTTGTAGTTGCTGGCGTGAGCCAGGTCTCGGTTACTTTACTCCTAGTATCATAGTATTCAACTGCACACACGAGATTTTACATAGTATACAGCACACTATTATAGAAATAGAGTTGACTGTTTTGTACCTACCTTGAGAAAATTTAGCGTGTAGGCATTCTCGTGTATAGGTATACAGGCTCACCAAGCTATTTGTCTCGCTAATATCCTCCACTCCTTCTCCACACTTCACTTAAGGTAACAAAGCTAACCTCCCTTCTGATACTAACCCTGTTCTAACCCCCCGTGACTGAACGTGCAAAGCATGTGTAACAGTTGCGGAGGCCAATAATTTTCTGCTTAAAGGAGAAAAGTCTTTTGTTGGCTTTTTTTTTAATTTGTCGCTAATGTAAGTAGAAAAATGTATTAGGCGAAATATATAATTTATAAAAATTTTGTTGAAAAAAAATAGAAGGGGAAATTGACTGAATTGTTTATGATTTAAAGGAATCCAAAACCATCTTATTAACAAAGGAATGAAATTTAAACCATAAGCCTGCCTTGATTTTCTATATTTAATTTTTTACAATATTTTATTAATATTTCGATGATTTATAACCTAGAAAATTTTATTTACAGATTTCAAATACGGAAATTAAATCTCTTTAGAACCGATAAATCTTTTTATAAATTTATTTATTCATATATATGATGAGGGATTGAAAAAAAAATAAATTGTATTATTTATTTAGTATCCAAAAATTATACCGGAAAAGACCCTGTAAAAATTATACACCAAATTAATTTAATAGCGGATGAAAAATTGTTTTAATCTTATAGTAGTATAATGTTTAAGATATGGTTTTGTTGTATTTATTAAATTTTTAACAGAATTGTAGTTTTAAAGAATAATTATTATTTAATAAAATTCCAGTTTAACAAAATTAGCCTTTAAGGATGTTCACATAACCTCAAACTAAGAACTAGTTTTCCACATGAAATAAAAATATATTAAAATTAATTTCACCCAATTTTGCAAGTCCTGTTGTACATTAAAAAACTAGGTTTGTGCAAAATTTGTTATAGAATAATTTATTTAGTTTTAAAAAATGTGATGCCAACATCACACCTGAACTGCAAATTTTTTATTTTTTAAATATTTTTATTTTAATCGCTTGGAAATCGTTTGAAAATGATTGGAAACTATATTTTATTGTTTGGTAATAGTTCATTTAAAAGATATTGCAATTTCTAAAAACATTAATTAGCTGCGCACAAGTTTCTGCGCAAGTAGTTTTGGCGCGGAAATTCAAAGTTCATTTTTTGAGTAAAAGAGAGTTTCAGCACTAATTTATATTAATATAAGCAAAATTGAACTAAAAAAAGACTAAACCACATTTTCCGTTATTACTAAAAAAAATATACTTTGAATTTTCGCGCCAAGACTACATGCGCAGAAACTTTTGCTCAGATAATTAATGTTCTTAAAAATTGCAATATCTTTTAAATCAACAATTTCTAAACAATAAAATATATTTTCCACTCATTTCCAAACGATTTCCAAACGATTAACGTAAAAATATTTTAAAAATAACAAATTTGCAATACAGGTGTAAAGTTGGCAGCACCGCATTTTTTGAATCCAATATAATTTTTTAAGTTTTGATTTTCAAACAATAAAATTTAGTTTCCAATTATTTCCAAAGGATTGCAATAAACAAATTTAGAATTTTTTATGGTTGTAGTGCTAACTTTGCGGAGGTATAAAAATGTATTAAAATTAATTTCACGTTGAAAGTCCCGTTGTACATTTAAAAAAATTAAGTTGGTGCAAAGTTTGTTATGAAATAATAATTTATTTAAAATTTTGTGTTTTTTCTTTAAACTTCGTGAACAATTGTAATTTTTATCCAATTTTGACGAATAGTAGCTCATTTTAATCTTTGAAACATTCACTACCAGTCTGTTTGATGGATTTTAATAAAATCTTTTTTGTTTAAAAAATATATAATATTAAAATTTAATTTGTTTAATAATTTGTTGAACCAAATATTTTACCAAACTTAAACAAACAGATTTGTAAATAGAATTTTTACTTAACGGAATATCTTTTTTCAGAATCTTTACTTAACAGAATTTCTAAATAAGAAGATTTTTATTTAAGAGATTTTATATTTAACAACATTTTTATTTTACAGAATATCTACTTAACAGAGTGTCTCGCCCTAACAGAATTGAAATTTAACAAGATTTCTAGTGAATAAAAAATAAGAGTAAACAAAATTACCATTTAATTTAATTTCCATTTAATAAAATTATTTCTTTTGATAAAATGACCATTTCACAGAATTAGTGTTTAATAGAAATGTTATTTAATAAAATTACTATTAAACCAATTGTTACTTATAGAAACTGTCATATTAACAGATTATTATTTCAGTAAATTTATCATTTGATAAAAAATGTATTTAACAGAATTCTTATTTAAGAATGTACGAAGTACCTGAGCTAATTTATATGCGCTAATCTTCATTTTCTGCTGCCTTGAAATCGTTTTCTAATGAATTTTCTTAAATTTGAAGATATTACTTACTTTCTAGTTAGTTTTTTATATTTTCTATAATTACCTTTTTTAATTTATTCATGTTCCTCTTCTTCTAGGGTTTTTAACATCTTCTGGTTGTTTAATTCAAAAATATGAAATTGAAATGATACCTCTCGATTTTTAATTATTTTATCCTAATATCTAGATATAAGCATATTTTAATCTTTATTAATTTATTTGGTTTTATCCCACTTTCAAAATGTTTTTCTTTTATTTCTAGTTACTTATCTACATTCTTAGTTATTTATTTTAATTCCATCAAATTTCTAGTTTTTTTAAAACAATTTATATTTATTTTCTTCGATTTCTGTATAATTATCTTGTAAATTTCTAATAATCTCTTTAACCTTAAAGATAATATTTTTATTTTATAGTAATTTTTTAGCTAACTAGGAATACAAAAAATACAAATTTGTCTTATTATTTTATTCACTCTCTACTAATTCTACTTTATTTTATAAAATAACTGTAAATTGCAGTGTTATTATTATGAAATTAGAGGTTACGTTAAGAATTGAATGTGAATTAAAGGATGCGCCAAATCAACACACGAAAAATGTTAATTTTAACAAGGACCGTTTTTTACACAAATACACAAAATTTCCCAGTGTGCAAACAGGTTTTTCTTTTGTGATATTTTCGTTTCCTACAAACTATCTGATCTCTTAGTTGATCTCCTAGTTTTCGTGCATTATTATTGAACTTTACTTTTAGATTATTAAAATGAATCTTTAATATTAAAAACAAACGTTTCTTTCACAATATTCGTTATGCTTTTGTTAACAACAATATTTCTGTCACTATTAACACTAAAGGTTATATTGAATTGAGTTGCGTTCTAACCTAACCTCCCGGAACAATTCGAGCCTGCGCAATAAGACGCAATAGTATCCAATAGAACATTCCGCGCGGTTTTTAAAAACACTCAGCTTGATTTTGTCAATAATGAAGATGTTTTTTACTAATTCTTTTTTTATATTTCTTTCACAGCGCAAAAATAATAAATACAAAAAATAAAATAAATAAATCAAGAAATATATAAAAAACAAAATAATTATAAATCAATAAAATCTACATTATTAAACTCATAAATATCTAAATTTAGACACAGATATTTTTGGAAATACCAAATCACATTTTTTTAAGCATCTTTTTTAACTGAAAAAGAAGGTTTTTTGACAAAAATGTTTTTCACACTAAAAATGTAGTATGAATAAAAAATCATATTCCTTAATTTAGAGTTTGTCTATGAAAATAAAAACCAGGAATATCTTTAACTAAATTAATTATAAAGAAATAGGAAAAGTTACATTCCTCTTATAAAAAAATGAAAAAGCACATGATTTAACATAACTAAATTGATATTCTAGTATTTGTTGTAGGTAAACTTGAATTTGAATCATATTAAACGCAATTTGGAGATAACATAATATAATTCTAAATTTCTAAACCTTGAATAGTAAATAATCATATCCAGAAGGCATGATACATTTTTCATAAAGTTCCAATTCCATTTTCCCGACATCCAGTTTTTTTCCTTCTCTCGAAAATTAGAATTGTTGCGGGAAAATAAATAAGAAGACAAAAAAAAATGTTGACTCCCGAGTTCTTAGACGTATTTTGTTGAACTTTTTTGCTGGAGAAAAAAAAAAGAAACTAAAATAAAGGCAAACAGACTGGGCGTAATTCTAGTAGAAAAGTTAGGATCACCTAGGGAATTTCGAGACGACTGGTAGTACTCGACCAACTGGCCGCGGCATATTGTCAGGACGATAAAACGAAAGCAGAAGGCGGCCAAATAAATTTATTAATGCTGGAAAGCAGTGGCATTCCACAGAGGCTGCAACCGACACACGGAATTGTCGCTCTCATTAGCGACCCGTTCTCTCTCTTTCTCTCCTCGTTCCTCTCTCTCTGCTTCTCACAAGCTAAACTGTTGCCTTCTTCGAGACACTTCTCGATTGATATGCGTCTCGCAGCCTTTCGATTCCATTTCCAGAACCACACTAATCTCAGGCTTTAATGAATTTTAATCGAGACCGTAGAAACATTCCATCAAACGATTTCGATACCCGATGAAATCTCTCCAGCTCTGATCGGCCATTGCTGCCGTGTTAATTAAATACAATTTCGTCGATGTCGATCTTCCTCAATAAACGAGTTGTCTCTTCTGCTCTAAAGAAGATTTGAGTACCTTATAATCTTAGCATGTAAGGAGAGAGAAAAAACAGGTTAAAATGGTAAAACACGACGTTTGTATTCAACAGGAGAAACGATTCGATCGTTTTGGTAAGAAAATTGAGAGAGAGAGAGAGAGAGAGTTGACCATTAAGGAGATTGCTACCGGAGTAAAATCATTAAACTTTATTTCTTTGGAATTTAAATATTGTCTTTCATTTCATTAAGAAATGTTCAATTATTTCAAATTTGAAAATTATTTAAAATAATTTGAGAATTATGCTAAGCGTCAAATCTAGTCGATAATGGTTTACAATTCAATAATTAAATTTGATAACGATGTACAAATTATTTGATAATTATGTAAAATGTCGGAATAATTGCAGCTAAAATAATCTTAAAAGTTAACATGATTGTTCAATTATGCGGAATGTCACAATAATTCGAGAATTACACTTTACGTCTAAATAATTATGAAAATAAATATCAAATTATGCAAACTGTATTTGAAATTATCTAAAACCTAGAAATAATCTAAATTAATTGTAAAATTATGTATGGAGTGAAAAATTGTACAATTATCTAAAACATGAAAATAATTAGTGTCGAGAAATTTTTGAAGAATATAGAAAATTGACAGATTTATTTCAAATTAGTCGTGTAAAGATAATTTTTGAGCTTATATTATATTATTTTACATCGACAACAATTGTCAACTGACAGGCTTACAAATCGAGTTCACGAGATGACGAATCGATATAATCACTAAAACTGTTCGCATTGACTTATTGCATATTCAATCAAAGCATTTCCATGTAGTGATGTTTTTTGGAGAACATGCGTGTACTGAAAATAATGTTATCGCTGTCAATAACCACACTTCCATCAAAGACGAGTTGGATTCAAATTACAATATGTAAATTAAAAGGGGTTGTAAAATAGAACATCGTATACAAACTTGGAATTCGTTTTAGCTCTTACTGCATTTATTAAATTTAATGAGAAATTTGTGAAAGTTGTAATTTGAATAATAGTAATAATGATAATAATTTGAATAATAATAATAATGGTAATAAATACAATAATAATAAACGTTCATAAAGTAATTTCTGTAACCATGTTTGTCTAATTCGATCAATCACAATTTCTATTGGGATTGATTAATTATTATTTATTATTGTCGATATTTTTTGTAAAAAAGAAAAAAAATAAGATAAAGGAAAGGTAACTAGATAGTGATCAAGTAACTATAAAGTCAAGAAATTAAGTAAAAATTTATTATTATTATATTTATCATACTCTCTTTTTAAATAAACATAAGATACTTATCATTATCTGAAACAATAATTAAATTATTTATAAATAAAATTAAATTATACATTTTTGCAAATTTAAATAATAAAAATTACGAAATTGAAGAAATGACGAAAATAATTAAGAGTTGAAAACAAAATTCGAAAAATAGCTATACATAATTACGCAATTGAAAAGAATAGTTTAAAAAATTAAACAATAAATATTAAATTTAAACAGAATAGTTGAAAAATTATAGGAATAACTGTTGGAAATAATTTCAAATCGAAAATAATAATTAAAAATGAAGAAAATAATTTAAAATTCTGAAAAAAATTACAAAATGACGAAAATAATTGACAATTGAAAACAAAATTTAAAAAATGGCTAGAGTAATACACAACCGAACAAAATAATTTAAAAAAATCAAAGAATAATTGTAAAGTTTTAAGGTAGTAATTGCAAGTTGAAAAAATTATAGGAAATAATTGAAAATTGCCGAAAATAATTAATAATTGAAGGAAATAGTTGAAAAATGACGAGAATAATTGAAAATTTAAAGAAAATACGTGAAAAATGACGAAAATAGTTGTCAATTGAAAAGAAAATTCAAAAAATGACTAGATTAATAAACAACTCAAAAAAGAATTCAAAAAATTTAACAAAAAATATTAAATTTAAAGAAAATAATTGAAAACTGAAAAATTATAGGAATATTGTTGGAAATTATTGCACATTTAACAATTGGATTGAAAATCGAAAAAAATAATTAAAATTAAAAAAAATAATTGAAAATTGAAGAAAGCATTTAAAAATTTAAAAATGGAATCGAAAATTAAAGAATATACCTACTTAAAAATTGAAAAAAGGCGAAAATTAGTAAATAAAGAAGAAATCAACAGACAACTGAAAAATGGAAATAAAAATTGAAGAATGGAATTAAAAATTAATGAAACTTAATGATAAACAAAACAAAAAAAAATAGAAAAAGGAGATAATTTTTTAATATCAAACAAAATAATTGAAAATTGAAAAGTAGAATTTTAATTTGAAGAAAATAACTGATAATTGAATAGAATAGTTCTAGAATTGAATAATGGAATTGAAGTTTAAAAAAAAAAAATTCATGAGTGAAAAAATAACTGAAAAAAATCTGAGAATAATTAAATATTAAGGAATTGATTGAAAAACCAAAAAAAAATAATTGAAAAGTAAAAAAAATATTTGAGAATTAAAGAAAATAATTAAAAATTGAAGAAATAAATTGAAAATTAAAGAATTAAATGGAAATTTCAAGATAATTTGGTAATTTGATAATTAAAAAAAATTACAATATAACGAAAATAATTAACTATTAAAAAATTACCAATTGAAAAAAAATCGAAAAATGGTGTAAATAATCGGCATTTGAACAAAACAAAATTTTAAATTAATGAATAATCATCAAATGAAAGGAGAATAATAAATTTTCAATTGAAAACTGATAAAAATTATTAAAGAAATTGTAGAAAATAAATAAAAATTAAAGAAATCAATTGGAAATTGAAGAATTGTATGGAAATTTCAAGAAAATGTAAATTGAAAAGTGGAATTTAAATTTGAAGAAAATAACTGAGAATTGAAGAGAATAGCTCTCAAATTAAATAATTAAATTAAAACTTAAAAAAAATTATGAGTGAAAAAACAACCTAAAAACCTAAGAATTATTAAATATTGAGAAATTAATTGAAAATCGATAAAAATAACGGAAAAAAGTTAATATTTGAAAATTGAAGAAAGTAATTAGAAATTGAAGAAATAAATTGGAAATTAAATAATTAAATGAAAATTTCAAGAAAATAATTGATAATAAAAAAAAATTACATTATAACGAAAATAATTAACTATTAAAAAAATAATTAACTGTTGAAAAAAAATCGAAAAATGGAGAGAATAATCGTCATTCGAACAAAAAAAAGTTTTAAATTAATGAATAATCATAATATTAAATGAAAATAATAAATTGTCAATTGTGAACTGATGAAAATTAAAGAAATCAATTGAAAATTAAAAAATTGTATTGAAATTTCAAGAATTGATAATTGACAAAATGCGAAAATTATTGAATATTGAATAAAGTAATTGAAAAACGAAGAATTCAATTGCAAAATTGAATAAAATAATTGATAATTAAAGAAAATAATTAAAAATTAAAAAATAAATTGAAGATTAAAGAATTAAATTCAAATTTGAAGAAAATAATTAATAATTAAAAGAAAAATTACAAAATTACTAAAGAAAACCAAAAAATTACTAAATTCCAAACCTGTCGTGAATAATCGACACCAGAACAAAATAATTAAATAAAATTACAGAATAATTATAAAATTTAAAGAGAATAATTGTATATTAAAAACTGTTGAAAATTATAAAAAAAATTATAGATTTATTTATTAATGAAATTAAAATTATTTGAACTGATATTTATTCATTTAAGTTTAAATTAATTTAAATGCATTTTTCAAAAAGTATCTGATTTTAAACTAAAAATATCTATGTACCAAACTTTGAGTGTGAACAGGCAGAAAATGAATGAAGGAATGAATGAACTGGCGGATTATTATTATTATTATTATGAATTTGTGACACATGAACAAAAAATTATTTTCGAGAATATTTCTCAGAATTTTTAAACTACGAAGAAGTTTCCTGTTTATTAACAAATTTTTCGGTCATTTCTCGTTTTTCCCGGTCAATTTTTTAATTCCCGCTCAAGTGGCCATCCTATAATTCAATTATTACTAAAAACAATAATAATTTTCTTATTATTATTAAAATATCGCAAGTAATATTAAAAAAAATGGAATTATTCCCGCCAAAATCAACAGTTGGTAAGCAGACTCTCTACTAGTATCAACTGTTCCCTGTACACAATCTATAAATTGAAACAATGCTTTAAACTAAAAATTTTTCTTATCATAAATAAAACATTCTCCTTATCAAACATTTTCCTTATCTCATGCACAAGAATTACTAAATATCCACCTTGGGTGGAAATTGATGAGAAAAAGAATTAATAATCTTGCAAATATTTGCTTTAAGTAAAACATAACCCCAAAAATAGACTAAATTAGACTAAATATTTTGTTTCTGGTAGCGTAAAGCTATTATAAAAAGAGATTTAGAGTAATAAAATGCACAATTTTCAAGAGATTAAACATCTTTGTGAAATAAAAAAGCTTTAGGCTTTGGGTCTATATCGGTGTGCGTATGGACAAGGGAAAAATGGTGGTGGTACCGAACGATAAAAAGTTTCGCTCAATAAGTTTGAAAGCGTTAATTCCGTTATTCGCGTATATTTTCGAGGACTCGACCAAAAATAAATACCAAGGTTTGGTATCGACGAAGCAGCTTAAGCGCGGCGATTTCATAAATTTCCCTCTAGCGAACGAATACTCTGAATCCCCCACACAACGAGCGTGAATTACGAATCTTTTCATGTAAATGATGATTATTATAGGAAGCACGAGAACGTACCTAAAATGCTACACTGTATAAAATTGTTGCGAGACTCAAATTATAGTCACCCTTAGTCTTATAATCCTTCTCTGATTAAAAGTATCGGAAAAATTAATTAATCCTTTATTAATTGTACACTGACTTCAATTTTTAATTAATATCCTTATTTAAATTTATAATTATTTTTCTATTTTAATTTTTGTTTATTATAATTTTTAATAATTCAAATTAAAATAACTAAATATAAAATAAAAAAATAAATTTAAGAATAAGAGGATAATTAATTATAGTTTCTTATTCTGAATTGAAATAATATCTTTTCTCAAATTTTAACATTGTGATGCTTAATTATAAATAATTGGTCGCAATTCATTAAAACGACCAGAATTCTTCGGGTCAGAAGGAGGCTTAACGATTTCAGAGGGAGACCCTTCCGTCATTTTCCAGAGAAAAGGAAGCTGCGCGTCAGCAAGATCGTTATGTTGACGAATCTTAGTGTCTTGCTGGCGCGCCGGAAGTCGCAATGGCGCCTTGGAAACTACTACTAGTGTAAATTCTTATATTTCATGCTCCAGTTAAAAACTCAATTCTCGAGTAACTTAAAAAAGAAAACTAAGAAATTCTTTAACAAATAAATAACTTTCGTAAAAAGCCATACAGTACAATTAAATACCCTTGAACATATTTTTTAGAACAATTTTATTATTTTAAATTATTTTATTTAGGGTATTTATGAAAGAATATGAAAGAATTTTTCTTTGAAAAAAAATTTATAAAAAGGATTAATAAAAAACATTTTTAAATTAAAGAATCAAGTTGCGCGTTTTTAAAAACCGCGCGGAATGTTCTATTGGACACTATTGCGTCTTATTGCGCAGGCTCGAATTGTTCCGGAAGGTTAGGTTAGAGCGCAACTCAATTCAACATAACCTTTAGTGTTAAAAGTGACAGAAATATTGTTGTTAACAAAAGCATAACGAATATTGTGAAAGAAACGTTTATTTTTCATATTAAAGATTCATTTTAATTATCAAAAAGTTAAGTTCAATAATTAAATAATAATAATCTACGTAAACTCCTGAAGTTAGTTACTTTTTATATTTATTCATTTTTTCTGTCCATATTTTAAAAACTGAAGTGAAGTTAGTCTTACTCCCTGTTATTTTATTGATTTTGACTCTCTTTATCAGGAAATATTTTGAAATTTGAATTGAAAGAATAAGGTAACCTTTTTCGTTAGTGTCGTGTTTTACTGGTTTTTAATTGTCATTTGTGTAAAAAAACAGTTTCGAAAAATGCTTTCAAAATTTATTATGGTTTTTGAAGAAGTTTAAAATATACATAAACACATGCAATTAATTTCCTAAATTTTCAGTTATCTCAAATTTAGATTATTGTCATCAATTTTCCATTATATAACAATTTTTTAATTATTGTCTTTTGCTTAAAAATAAATTCTGCAATTTTTCTTGATTTTCATCAATTTATAATTATATTCATTATTTTGGCATTACTTTTAAAATTTTCAATATTATTTATCCGATATTGCAATTATTTTCATCAATTTTCGATTATTTCTGCGATTTTTTAATTATTATCTTTAATTAAAAATTTTTAAGTAATTTTTACAATAATTATTTTTTTTAAACATATATTCTATTTTTAGTTGTTTTCTTTTTTTTTCTTCATTGAATTCTAAGATCTTCATGTATTTTTTTCAAATTTCAATTATTTTTTTTATTTATTTAAATAATTTAAATGAATCGTATTTTAATTATTTTCGGCAAGTTATAAAATATAAAAACATTTTTCTATTATTTTCCAAAATTTATTTCCTTCAAATTTTAATTCTTTACATTTGTTTCATAATTAAAAATATTTTTAACTATTTATCTGATTTTTCAATTATTTCATTATTTTTATTATTTTCTTCAATTTTCAATTACTTTCGTCCTTTTTATAATTGCCAAAATGTTTTTACTTATTTCTCTTTAATTATACTTTGTTTTGTTCAATTTTAAATTATGTTTTTCTTTTTTCATTTATTTTCTCTAATTTTTAATTATTTTCTTTTATTTCAATGAACTTCTGAAAGTTTTAAGTATTTTTCTCAAATTTTGCTTAACTTTCCTTTATTTATAATATTTTATGTAATTTGTTTAATTATTTTCCTAAATTTTAATTATTTCTTTTAGTTTTAATTTATTTATCTCAATTTTTAACAATGTTTTTTCAATTTTCAATTATTTTCTCTAATTTTTCATAATTCGCAACTCAATTCAACATAACCTTTAGTGTTAAAAGTGACAGAAATATTGTTGTTAACAAAAGCATAACGAATATTGTGAAAGAAACGTTTATTTTTCATATTAAAGATTCATTTTAATTATCAAAAAGTTAAGTTCAATAATTAAATAATAATAATCTACGTAAACTCCTGAAGTTAGTTACTTTTTATATTTATTCATTTTTTCTGTCCATGTTTTAAAAACTGACGTGAAGCTAGTCTTACTCCCTGTTATTTTATTGATTTTGACTCTCTTTATCAGGAAATATTTTGAAATTTGAATTGAAAGAATAAGGTAACCTTTTTCGTTAGTGTCGTGTTTTACTGGTTTTTAATTGTCATTTGTGTAAAAAAACAGTTTCGAAAAATGCTTTAAAAATTTATTATGGTTTTTGAAGAAGTTTAAAATATACATAAACACATGCAATTAATTTCCTAAATTTTCAGTTATCTCAAATTTAGATTATTGTCATCAATTTTCCATTATATAACAATTTTTTAATTATTGTCTTTTGCTTAAAAATAAATTCTGCAATTTTTCTTGATTTTCATCAATTTATAATTATATTAATTATTTTGGCATTACTTTTAAAATTTTCAATATTATTTATCCGATATTGCAATTATTTTCATCAATTTTCGATTATTTCTGCGATTTTTTGATTATTATCTTTAATTAAAAATTTTTAAGTAATTTTTACAATAATTATTTTTTTTAAACATATATTCTATTTTTCAGTTATTTCTCTCAAATATTATTGAATGTTTTCAAGTTTTTATATTATTTAAATTATTCTCATCATAATTCAATTTTCTTTCTCAATCTTAAATTATTTTCAGCATATTTCAATTATTTTTGTCAATTTTTAGTTAATTTTATCATTTTTCAATTATTTTTTTCGATTTTTAATTATTATACTCATTTTCTAAAATTTTTAAGTATTTTTCTCAAAATTCAAACATTTTTTCAATTTCTAATTATTTTCATTTGTTATCAAAATTGCAAATTTTTTTTATTAATTAACATAAATTTCAATTAATTTTAGCTTTCTTCCAGACTTTTCTCCAATTTTTAGTTTTCCTCATTTTATAAAATAAATTTCTAAAATTTTTTAAGTATTTTTCTCAAATTTCTATTATTTTCTTCAATTTTTAATTATTTTTCTTTGTTTTCATAATTTTTAAAAAAATTTACTAATTATCGTAAATTTCAATTATTTTTAGCATTCTTCCAGTCTTTTTTCCAATTTTTAGTTATTCTCATTTTCTAAAATTTTTAAGATCGTATTTTAATTATTTTCGGCAAGTTATAAAATTTAAAAACATTTTTCTATTATTTTCCAAAATTTATTTCCTTCA
This sequence comes from Ganaspis brasiliensis, assembly GCA_037103525.1. Lineage (NCBI taxonomy): Eukaryota > Metazoa > Arthropoda > Insecta > Hymenoptera > Figitidae > Ganaspis > Ganaspis brasiliensis. Next base: position 218,514 of record JAZKLR010000079.1, read on the forward strand.
AATTTCAATTCTTTACATTTGTTTCATAATTAAAAATATTTTTAACTATTTATCTGACTTTTTAATTATTTCATTATTTTTATTATTTTCTTCAATTTTCAATTACTTTCGTTCTTTTTCATAATTGCCAAAAAGTTTTTACTTATTTCTCTTTAATTATACTTTGTTTTGTTTAATTTTAAATTATGTTTATCTTTTTTCATTTATTTTCTCTAATTTTTAATTATTTTCTTTTATTTCAATGAACTTCTGAAAGTTTTAAGTATTTTTCTCAAATTTTGCTTAACTTTCCTTTATTTATAATATTTTATGTAATTTGTTTAATTATTTTCCTAAATTTTAATTATTTCTTTTAGTTTTAATTTATTTATCTCAATTTTTAACCATGTTTTTTCAAATTTCAATTATTTTTTTTATTTATTTAAATAATTTAAATGAATCGTATTTTAATTATTTTCGGCAAGTTATAAAATTTAAAAACATTTTTCTATTATTTTCCAAAATTTATTTCCTTCAAATTTCAATTCTTTACATTTGTTTCATAATTAAAAATATTTTTAACTATTTATCTGATTTTTCAATTATTTCATTATTTTTATTATTTTCTTCAATTTTCAATTACTTTCGTTCTTTTTCATAATTGCCAGAAAGTTTTTACTTTTTTCTCTTTAATTAAAATTTGTTCTGTTCAATTTTAAATTATGTTTATCTTTTTTCATTTATTTTCTCTAATTTTTAATTATTTTCTTTTATTTCAATGAACTTCTGAAAGTTTTAAGTATTTTTCTCAAATTTTGCTTAACTTTCCTTTATTTATAATATTTTATGTAATTTGTTTAATTATTTTCCTAAATTTTAATTATTTCTTTTAGTTTTAATTTATTTATCTCAATTTTTAACCATGTTTTTTCAATTTTCAATTATTTTCTCTAATTTTTCATAATTCAATTTTGTTTTAATTTACTTTTAAGATTCTCAAGTATTTTTCTCAAATTTAAATTATTTTCTTTATGTTTAAAACATTTTTATGATTGTTTAAATTACTTTCTCCAATTTTTAGTTTTCCTCATTTTATAAAATTATTTTCTAAAATTTTTAAGAATTTTTCTAAAATTTCAATTGTTTTCTTTAATTTTTAATTATTTTCCTTTGTTTTCATAATTTCTAAAAAATTTTATTAATTATTGTAAATTTCATTTATTTTTAGCATTCTTCGAGTCTTTTCTCCAATTTTTAGTTATTCTCATTTTCTAAAATTTTTAAGAATTTTTCTAAAAGTTCAATTGTTTTCTTTAATTTTTAATTATTTTTTTTTGTTTTCATAATTTTAAAATTTATTTATTAATTATCGTAAATTCTAATTACTTTTAGCTTAGTTCTTCAATTCTTTTCTCCAATTTTTAGTTGTTTTCTTTTTTTTTCTTCATTGAATTCTAAGATCTTCATGTATTTTTTTCAAATTTCAATTATTTTTTTTATTTATTTAAATAATTTAAATGAATCGTATTTTAATTATTTTCGGCAAGTTATAAAATTTAAAAACATTTTTCTATTATTTTCCAAAATTTATTTCCTTCAAATTTCAATTCTTTACATTTGTTTCATAATTAAAAATATTTTTAACTATTTATCTGATTTTTCAATTATTTCATTATTTTTATTATTTTCTTCAATTTTCAATTACTTTCGTTCTTTTTCATAATTGCCAAAAAGTTTTTACTTATTTCTCTTTAATTATACTTTGTTTTGTTCAATTTTAAATTATGTTTTTCTTTTTTCATTTATTTTCTCTAATTTTTAATTATTTTCTTTTATTTCAATGAACTTCTGAAAGTTTTAAGTATTTTTCTCAAATTTGCTTAACTTTCCTTTATTTATAATATTTTATGTAATTTGTTTAATTATTTTCCTAAATTTTAATTATTTCTTTTAGTTTTAATTTATTTATCTCAATTTTTAACCATGTTTTTTCAATTTTCAATTATTTTCTCTAATTTTTCATAATTCAATTTTGTTTTAATTTACTTTTAAGATTCTCAAGTATTTTTCTCAAATTTAAATTATTTTCTTTATGTTTAAAACATTTTTATGATTGTTTAAATTACTTTCCCCAATTTTTAATTGTTTTCAGTTTTTTTTCAATTAATTTGCAAAATTCGCAATTATTTTGTTTAATTTCAATTATTTTTTGCAATTTTTTTTAATTCTAAAATATTATAATTTTTGTCTTAAATAAATATTTATTTTATTTATATATTAATTGATTTTTAAATATTATATTTAAAATATTTATTTCTTCGTATTAGATGAATATTATTTACCGATTTGTTATATTTTTTATTGTATTTTATAATTTCTAAAAGGTATGAAAAACTAATCGCGCGCTGGCGCGCGTTTTATTTTGCTAGTAATTGAATAAAATATAAGCGTTAACTTATCACGATTATGTTTTACTTCTGTCAAGAAGTCGATAAACAAAAGCGGGAATTAGACAAGGGGAAATTAATCCAACTCCATATTTTCGTAAATAAAAAAATATCTAAATATTAAAACTAATTTGACAAATGGGTAAAGAATCTAATTTCTAACATTCTGATCAATTAAAAATTGCATTCACATAAAAGTTACATAACCTAAAATTAAATTATTAATTTAAGTTAAAATTATTAAAATGATTAAAATTCCAAAATCATCGTTAAACTCGGTAACTCAATTAAAGTTAAATCACCCGAAAAAAAAGTATCTTGATGACAGCATTTCGAGTGTCATCGGTCATAGGAACGTGTATTTATAAAATCGGTTAGTGCCAAAGTACGTGGTGAATATGTTCCGCTGGAAACGAAGCGACTCGCCACTCCTTGACACTTAACTTGTACCCTCATACGCGTACTAACATCGAGCTTGTAACTCTAGCTTTACTGTATTTTCACGCACACGTGCAGTGCCCCTTGCTGTGTACATATAGAAATGTTGTGGCACAAATCGTCGAGGTGTCCCTTGGTTTCTTTCATGAGTTTCGAATACGGGGATTTCTTGGTCCACCTTCCCCCCCTCATTCTCTGCCTTTTTCTTCTGGCTTCACAACGGTAAAGCTCTCATCAATCACTGCGCGCCGGTTTATTTTAAGTCAGCCAGCTTTTTAATACACGCCTCATTACCGCGTGCTAGCATCTAGCCTGACACAGACGTCAAAATCCATCCAAATAGAGAAGTCTTTAAGACATTTATATGCCGGTTCAAAAATGTTAATGCTCCCTTACAATTCTAATTAAATGGGATTTTATCGAGAAGAAGTTGAGTTAAATTTATTGTTATTTTATTTATTCGAATTGATATATAAACTGCTCAGTTCAATAATTAACCTGATGGACTATTAAGAGTGGATGAATAATAATCTTCTAAGCTGGACAAATAATCTGATTTATAAATTCAACTTGGAGTTGATTAAATGTCCTAGAACGATCAAAAGAAGGCGACGATTTGTTTAAAGGGCGCGACAAATTTGTGGAGGATAAATTGAGAAGCGTCATGGATGTGGTATACCTGATGCAGAAAACATCAAAGATTCTCCCGACTAATCGCAAAGACACTAAGAAAAATATCATAAATCCACTTTGACGCTTCGCGCCTCGACGCTGTTGTGACGCGTTGCATCTCTCACTCTGTCCTTTCATAATAAACTTCATTTATTTATATACCCAACTTTCGTTCTTCGCACGAGTTAAATAAATCCAGAGAGGGCAGAGAGATTAGAGTGACTGAGTAGACTTGGAAATTTACTAAGTAATGTAACTTTTTTTATGAACCAACTTTCGTCATTTGGAATCTCAATTCTGAAATTTAAGAGTAAGGCATCTTTCGTTACTTAGAATATAGTAATTTTGAAAAAGCTGATCGATTTTTATGTAATAGTAATTTTAGATAATTTTGTTAGTTTTATGAAGAAAGCTCTAAAATTAGCTTCATTTCAAAATAATGCAAAAATAGGTATTTTTTACAAATTTATTTACATGCATTTAAAAATTACTAGGTAACAATTGTTGGAATAAAAAACATTTTTTAATTTTAGGAAAGTTTACGAGCGATCTTGTCAACTTTTGAATGATGTGCAAATTTCTAAAAGTTGTAAATATTATTAAGGGGAAATGAGACAAACGCAGTTTTGCTCAGGACACTTAAAGGTAAACTTGAAATTCTGTATGGAATTATGTATATAAAAATGTTTTCTAGACTTAAGATAATTTTCTAATAATTAATTAGATAATTAGAATAATTAAGATAATTTATTATGTGTCAGTTTTTTGTGGATTTGTGTATGTTAAATAAAAAACAAGTTTTAGGCCATTAATTCCACATTTCTTTTAAATTTACAATATTTTATAAAAACGACGTTTCGGCAGCTACCGCTACCCTTATCAAGTTTATTATTATTATTTTTTTTCCTTCCATAAAATGATTTTGAAAATTATTAAATCTGTTATATTAAAAAGATTCTTATCTTTCATTTTTTTTTAATATTAAAAATCATAAAATAAACCAATTAAAAGATTTTTATACCTGATGATGATTTTATTCATCATCATGTCCCAACTGTATGACACTGTATTTGTATACATAATGATGAATAAAATCATCACCATGTATAAAAATCTTTTAATTGATTTATTTTATGATTTTTAATATTAAAAAAAATGGAAGATAAGAATCTTTTTAATATAACAGCTTTAATAATTTTCAAAATCATTTTATGAAAGGAAAAAAAATAATAATAAACTTGATAAGGGTAGCGATAGCTGCTGAAACGTCGTTTTTATAAAATATTGCAAATTTAAAAGAAATGTGTAATTAATGGCCTAAAACTTGTTTTTTATTTAAGATAATTTGTTTTAAATTAAATTGTACATTTAAATTTATATTTTAAATCAAAGTCTTTTATAATTCACTTTAAAGGTTTTTGTAATTTTATTTTTGTCAGTTAAAAAAATACAAATTATGAATCAACTAGCTTGAAAATGTTTTCAAATTTTAATGTGTTTTCAAATTAAAAATTTTTTGTCAAGAAAATTTGTTTTTCAAATTTAACAACGATAGATGATTTGTAAATCTTATTAACGATTGCTTATTTATTATTTTTCGATCATAAAACCTTCTTCAGGATGCGACAAAACAGTTAACTTTGCAATTTGGGACAGTTTTTTTCCTTTCTTCATTTTAATTTTATTGATGCAGAAGTTATCAAATTACAATTAAAATACGTTTAGTTTGTGATTATTCCTACAGTTTTGGAAAATAGATTTATCAACTTCCGAAAACTTGCTTCGCAAATATAAATTCGGTCAATTTAAAAAAAATTCAGAGTTATTGTGCGCTTTTGTGTAAATATACAGATTTGACTTATTTTTCAAAATACGAATTGTTTTAATTTTATGAGAAGTGACGACTTGCGAAGAACTTGAAAGGGTTTCTTTTTTACTATAATTTTCTCGCAGACATTAACTTTTTCACTTATTTGTTAAATTTTTTGTTGTGTTGTTAAATTCGTCTAAACGAAAGTTTTATTTTGAGGTTAGAAATACAAGTAGCAATCGGAGCAGAAGTCACTCGTTCGCTTAATTGGCGGGAAAGTATAGATCTTTTCAAATATTAATTTCGGTATTTTGCTATTTTCAAATATTTCTGATAATAAAATATACATTTGTTTCGGGTAAAAGTGTTTTTAAAAAAATAAAATTTAATTTAATTAATTTAAGTATAATTTATAAAATAAATTAATTATAAAAGCTTTACCAGAATTTGCAAACATTTTAGACAATTACCAACATCACCTAAAATTATCAAAAATACAGCGTGGAAATTAAATATTAGTATTTTATAGTATTTTATTATGTAGTATTTTTTAACTATATTTATAATTAAATTATATATTATAATTATTTATTACGTATTTCTTTTATTTTTTCTCAAATTCAATATTTTTCTTTAAAGTTTCTAATTACTTTCTCCAACTTAAAAGTTTGTATATTCAGATTTTGTTTCTATTAAAAAACACGGATCTTAATATAATTTATTTTCTACCTTTAACCCTTAAATTGGCCACTCTTTCAAAATCTATCCATAATTTTATAGAAAAAATGTTCTTTTTATTCAAAAACATAAAATAACATCATTTAATTTGAAATAGCTCTTAATCATATGAATTTTCACAATTGTAATTGTTAAAAAAATAAACATTTAAAATCAAAATAGTTAACAAATTTTAATAAAGTATTTTACGATTAAGCCAATAAGCAATAAGTGGTAAAAAAAACAAAAATAAAAGTATGTTAATTAAAATTTTTAAAAATGAGAAATTACTATTAATCCCGTAAATTTCTGCAGAAATAAATAAATTTCTTTTTTATTATCGAATTTAAATTTCCTCTTATACTTGAACAGATTATTATTATTATTTCAATTAGGAAAACATTTTCAAGTTTGCATTTCAAATAAAATTCTACAATCTATTTTTAACATGTTTGTAAGTATTAAAAAAGTAGTTCATAAAAAATGTTTAAAAAAATAGAAAGTAAACGTATAATTCCGAAGGAATTCCAGAAGACGAATAATCAGCCGACATTGAAATAGAAGCTGTTGAGTTTATTTAGCATCCCGCGGTGATATGAGTTATTTAATTATCAAAACTGCCTCTAATGTCTTCCCACGGTGATTTCACTCGTGTTTACAGGATTTGCTGTATTTCAGTCCAGTGTAATTTACACCTTGCCGAACGAGGGTCCAGATATACTGCGTGCCATCCTCAGTGACCTTGAAACAACCTTTTCAATCGAGAGCTCGTTTCGTTGCAAAAACCTGCTTCGATAGTGACACCAAGGCTCTGCTAAATTAAAGGTGTTCTTAACACAGTTTTTAGTGTACAATTTCATCCTGACATATTTTTCTTAATTAGGTTAAAACTGAACAGTTTGCATTGTTTAATTTACAAATAATGGGAGTTTTCTCAATTTTCTAAAAAGAATATTTATTCATAAGTAATATTATTTTATTGCCTAATTACTAATTATCTGTTATACCATAAACTTTTATTATTTTAATGAAAATATCTTTTTCTCGTTTTTTAGCCTGATGGCTTTATTGAAGAGTTGAGTTTTATTTGAGGTTAGAATATCAGAGATAAAATAGTTACGTCAGAGATATTAAAAAATGATTTTTTTATAAAGATTAGGTTCTGAACGTAAAATTTTGACATTTTTACATGAAAAATTGAATGATTTAATTCAGTTGAAGGTTTAAGTTTTCGTGTAAAGATGTCAAGATTTTACATACAGAACACTGAGGAAAAATATTTCTTTTGACAAGAATAAAAATATGTTTACATTGATTGCCTTGAAGGAAATCGTACTTATGCTTGCTCCAAGAATAAATTATTTGGCGTAAACTTTGGTCTGCTTCTGTCATGCGCAAAACTGTTTAACATAACCTCAAATTCTTAAATCTATAATATTTTATATATAAACATAATTCATACTCGATCCAATGTATTTTTGCATTGGTGCAAAAAAAGTTTTTTTCGGCTACCTAATCTAGAGTTGCAAAATTCTCGGTAATTTAAAATCCGGTTACATTCTCGAGAATATAACCGAGAATATTCTCCTTCCGGAGAATTTATGAGAATTCTCTATGTTTGAATAAACTCCACTATTTTAAAACACAAACAATTTTCATACATATTGACATAAAAAATATAAAAATTGATAAATGACAAAAATAATTAAAAATTGGAAAAAATAATGGAAATTGAGATAAATAATTAAAATTTTAGAAAATTAATTAAAAAATGATGAAAATAATTAAAAATTTAAGAAAATAATGAAAAAATAATATAAACAATTTTAAATTGAAGAAAATAATTACAATTTGAGAAAATAATTGAAAAAATTATGTAATATATTTTAAATAAAGGAAAATTAAAGAGAATTTCAGAAAAATACTTGAAACTTTTACAAGCTCATTACAAAAAAAAGCAAATAATTAAAAATTAGACAAAATAAATGAAAAAAGATAAACTTAATTTAAAATTAAAAACAACATTTTTTAATTTATGAGAAATAATTCCAAAAAATATAGAATATAAGTACTTAAAAAAAAAATGAAAATTTCAGATAAGTAATTAAAAACTTTTTGGAAATGATGAAAAAAAACGTAAGTATAATAATTGAAAATTGAAGAAAATAATAAACAAATAATATAAAAATTGAATTAAATAATTGAAATATCATATACATAGTTTAAAATTTGGAAATTTTGAAAATAATTCAAAGTGATTAAAAATCGAAGAAAATAATGATAAATTTGAGAAAAATATTTAAAAATTTTAAAAAATAATTTAAAAAAAAGAATAATTAAAAATTTAAAAAAAAATAATTGTAATTTAAGAATAATCTTAAAAAATAATTTTACAAAGTAAGAAATTTAATTAAGAATTTGGGGAAATAATTGAAAAATGATAAAAATAATTTAAAATTGAAAAAAATAATTGAATTTTGATGAAAATAATTTAAAATTTTTAAAAATAAGTGAAATATGATGAAAATAATTGAAATTTCAGATAAATAATTGAAATTTTTGAAAATTACGCAAAAAGAATGGAAATAGGGTAATTAGAAATTGGATAAAATAATAGGAAAATTACAGAATTTATTTTTGAGCAAAAGAAAATAATTGAAAAATCGTTTAAAGAGTTAAAAATTGAAGACAATAATCTACATTTGGGATAATAACTGAAAATTTTGGAAATTAATTGCAAAATAATTAATATAATTAGAAGATGGAGAAAATAATTGAAAAATGGAAATAATAAGGTGAATTAAAAAAATTAATGTAATTTTGCAAAAAATAATATAAAATTTAGCACTAAATAATGAGATTTTTGTATTGTTGAAGAGAAAATAATTAAAATTGAAAAAGTGATTGAAGTGATAATTACTTTCTATTATGATTCAAATTATTTAAACTACAATTTTGTACTATTTTTGTAATTTTTCAACTATTTTCTGCAATTTTTAATAAATCTTAAATTGTTTCCCTATACAAATCTTAAATTTAAATTCTTTAAATTTCAATTATATTGTTTAGTTTTTTCAATCACTTTTTTAATTTTAATTATTTTTCCCTTGATATTAAATCAGTTTAATTATTTATTCCTAAATTTTAAATTCATCGCAAATTTAAATTAATTTTTTAATTTGACATTATTTTTGTCATTCTGCAATTGTTATTTTCAATTTTTAATCATTTTCATAATTTCTGAATCATTTTCCTAAACTTTCAATTATGTATCTCAGTTTTCAATTATTTTGTTCAATTTTCATTTCTTTTTATTATTGTGCAATTATTTTCTCCGTCTTTTAATATTTTCATTATTTTTCAATTAATTTCTTAAATTTTCTGTTATTATCTCAAATTTAGTTTGTTGTCATCAATTTTCCATGTTTTAAACTATTTTTCAATTATTTTCTTTTGCTTAAAAATAGATTCTGCAATTTTTCTATTATTTTCCTCAATTTCTAATTATTTTCATTATTTTAGAAAATTTTTTCCAACCTTTAAATTATTTATCTGAAATTTTAATTATTTTCATCAATTTTCGATTATTTCTGCGATTTTTTAATTATGCTCTTTAATTAAAAATTTTTAAAAAAATTTTGCAAATAATTAATTTTTTTAAACATATATTCTATAATTCTTTAAATTAATTCTCTTAAATTTTATTTATTGTTTTCAATTTTTCATATTTAAATTATTTCCATCATATTTCAATTTTTTTCTCAATCTTAAATTATTTTTAGCATATTTCAATTTTTTTCAGTTTTGAATTAATTTGATCATTTCCAATTAATATCTTTAATATTGTTAATTATTTTTCTCATTGTCTAAAATTATTTTCTAAGATTTTTAAGTATTTTTCTAAAATTTCAATTATTTTTTTCAATTTTTAATTATTTTTATTGGTTTTTATCATTTCTAAACTTTTTGATTAATTATCGTAAATTTCAATTATTTCTAGCTTTTTTCAATTTTTTTCCCCAATTTTTTAGTTATTGTCATTTTTTTCAATTAAATTTTAAGATCTTCACGTATTTTTCTCAAATTTCAATTATTTTTTTTTATTGGAAGAATTAATGAATGAAAGAAATTTGTAAATTATTATATATAATTTTTAATTTTAACTTTGAAATTCAAATCATTACTAATTAGAATGACATTAGAGATTCTATTTTCGTACATTGATTGAGAAATGTTGACTAGATTTGATAAATAAATCAAAAACCTTAAATTCTCATAAATTCTCGATTAGAATTTTGGTCCTTTATATTCCCGGTTATATTCTCGTTCTCATTACCGTTCTCCAGGTAATATTACTTCTTTGCAACTCTAACCTAATCTTGATAAAAGAATCATTTTTAAATTTTCTTCGGGTTCTTATTTCAATTTTCAATTGAAAACAGTTTTTTTGAACTCGCGATGAATCAAAGCAGCACATTTCGACCCTGTGGACATTGTAGACACGTCGCTTTCTTGGAAAGCAAACACGAGCCGATATAATTAGTAGCGTGTCGACTAACTTCCTATTAGAATTCTTACTCTGTTAGAATTCCCTTTGTACCGATAAAACTCCTCGAAACTGGAGAATAAACCTCCTCATATATTAATACTTTGTTTGCATTCTTCAACCGTTGTTTTGTGTTTCTCTCAATGTTATGCGCACGAGGAATTCGGTACGTCATGTCCGGTTGTAGAAAATACAGAAATTTTCTTTAAATTTAAATGTCGAGAGATTAAATCTCTATTCATCATAGTACGCGTATTCAGTACCTCTCTCTTATTCTCAAATTTCCACAGTATTAATTTTATCCCCACAGTTGGAAAAAAAAAGTTTCATCAACAGAATTTATTAACGTCTTGTTTACTTTCTTACCATGAAAAAGCGCCGATTAAAAGGGAATATTATGAATCGATCTGCGTCCCGTGTATTATGAGTCTTTGAATGATTTGGACTTTATGTGTTTAGGATATCATCGCAGTCACGTCTCAATCGATGTCCGATCAGGAGGACGGATGCGACAAGAAGAGGAAGCCTTGAATTCGACCAAACGTGCCGAATGTTAATTATACCAGCGGGTTGCCAACCGTCGAGCTTAGGGTGAAAAACTTCTTGTCCAGGTCTCGCCATTCGCTCGACGACAGTTATATTCTCGAGCCAATAAAGAAAAGAGACTCATCTGCCTTTTACCTCAAAGAAACAGGTCCAATGACTCATTAATACGTATCAACCTTTTTATCAACGACGACATATATTAAAGGACGCAAGTCACCATCTGAATTTGTTTGACAAGAAAGTACCTTACAAATTAATGCTCTCTTTTTATCAACTGCCATCTGTCCAAAAAAAAAAGAAAGAAAGATGTGAATAATTTAGACGATCAGGCAATGATAACTCACAACATCAAATTCAGATGGAAAAATTGAAATTTCTGTCTTTGAATTTATTAATAACCGAATATAATTGAAAATTTATCAATAATTAATTTTCTAATGAAAGTATTGAAAACTAGATCTTAAAATATTGAATACTTTGTCACGAAACTTAATAGAATTAGTTTAAATATTATTAGCAAGGTCTTTCTGACCCGAGTATGCGATGTCTGGATTTTGGCTCAAAGTTAATTTTTTAAAAAAATGCTATTTCTCGAAAAACAATTTTAATTTATTTTGGGGCAAAATTCAAACAAATTCGGATCAGAGAGATCTTCCTAATATTTTAAGTAATTCTAACAAGTATCGTGACAAAATATTCAATGTTTTAAGAGAAAAGTTACGGACAAATTTTGCCTATACCAGTAAGGTTATAATCTATCACATGTCCTTAAAAAAATTACAAATTTTGCAAATTAATTGAAAAATAATGAAAACCATTAAAATTTAGGGAAAATAATTTCAAAATCATAGAAATATGGTAAAATTGAAGAAACAAATTAAATTTGGAGAAAAATGCTTGAAAAGCTTATAAATTATTTGAAAAAATAAGAATAATTAAAAATTGTGGAAAATAATCGAAGAATGATCAAAATAATTGAAAATTGAATAAAATAATTGAATTTTGAGACAAATGATTAAAAATCTTATAAATTAATTGAAAAAAGCACAAAACATGTGTTAAATAATATAGAAATAACTTGAAATTTCAGGGACAAATTTTGGAAATTATAATAAAGGATAAAAATAATTAAATATTAAAAAAATTGGAGAACAGAATGTTATCACGACCGAAAAAAATGAAGAAAATAATTGAAAATGAATAATAATATTTAAAAATTGAAGAAAATAATATTGCATAACAAGAAAATTAATGAAACATAATTTAAAACCAATTAAAGTTCCAACAAAGTTAATTGAAAAAGTTTTATAAAGTATATTTGAAATAGAAAAAAAATTTTAAATATAATTTTAAAAACTGAAAACAATAGATTTGTGATAATAAAAAGCTTTGAGCGCGTAATTTTACAAATGAATAAATGAACAAAAAATAATTATAGAAAATTTAAAAATTTAAAGTAGGTAATTAATAAATTTTGAATTTAAGTAATTAGAATAATTAAAAAGTAAAGATAATAATGACAAAAATGAATGAAAATTAAAAACACAATAATTAAAAATAATAAATAATTGATAAATAATTAAAAATTTAGGAAATTAATCGAAAAATAATGAAAATGTTTAAAAATTGGAGAAAATACTTGCAAAATGAGAAAATTAATTAAAAGTTGAGGTAATAAATTAAAAACTGAAAAAAATTGATTGAAAGTTTCAGAAATTAAATGAAATATATAATGAAAATAATTAAAAATTGGAGAAAATAATTGAAAATTATGATATAAATAATGAAAAGTTTAAGAAAATACTTTTAATTGAAAATAATAGTTGAAACAATTACAAAATATATTTGAAGTTACAGAATACAATATTATAATATATAATATATAATAATTGTTGCGATAAGTAAATTTAGAATTTAACGAACTATTTGAAAAATAATTAAAATAATTGAAAATTGAAGAGATAATATTGTAAAAAATGATATAAATAATTCCAAATTGAAGCAAATAATTTAAAAATAATGAAAATAATCGAAAATTGTTGTAAGTAATTGAAATCATAATAGATAAGAATTATTAAAAACGGAACAAATTTTAAAATCATTCCATATCTAGTATTTTTGAAGCATGGAATTGATTGAATTTTTAACTAGTGCAAATTCAAATTAATTGAAATTTAAAGAAATTAAAACTGCACTGTAAATTTAAAAATTGACACAATTTTAAGGACGTGAAAAAAATTGTTAAAAATTTAAAACAAAAAAACATCTAGTGATAAAATTCAAGTGTGAATAGAATTATGAATAAATCAATATTATACATAATTTATTTTCGAAATAATTTGACAGTTTTGAAAACTGCACTGAAAAATAGGTTTGGAATGCACAACAAAAAATTTGTAGGCTCAACCAAATTAAGAGTATTTATTATAAATATTTTCTAAGAAATAAATACTATAAAAATAGTAATAAGGTGTTGCAAGGAGAGAATTAACATAACCTTCAAAATATTTTTTTAGGCAAAAAATATAAAAAATATTTTTCCGGGCAGAGTACAATTGTGTCACTTAGCCAATTTTTTTTTCAGAAACAAACAATGTAATTAAAAATATGGCCATGTACCCAAAATTTAAATTGTATGCAGATTCTAAAACAAATTTGACATTTTAGAAATATGTATTATTTGGACTTCTGGTTCTGAACAAAGTATTAAAAATTAGGAACAAAAAAAAGGACACAATTTTCAATATTTTGTTCAGAAGCTGAGGCCCAAATAATACAAATTTCTAAAATGCCAAATTTGTTTTAGAATCTGCATAAAATTTAAATTTTGGGTACATGGCCATATTTTTAATTACATTGTTTGTTTCTGAAAAAAAAAATGGCTAAGTGACACAATTGTACGCTGCCTGGAAAAATATTTTTAAGGTTAAGTTAATTTTCTCCTTGCAACATCCTTATTATTTGAGGAGTAAGTATTCAAAAGTTAATAAATCTTTTCTGTTATTTCGAGAATGACATTTTTCACATAACCACTAAAGTCAATTTTAAGATAGAAAAATTGTAATAAGTTATTTATAAAAGAATGTTTTTTTCGAATTAAGACGTTTTAGTTTTTAATTAAATTCTATCATAATTAGAGAATTTAAAAATTTTAGTAATTTCTTCTAATAAACAAAATTAAATTTATAAATAGTAGTCCAATATTTTTAAATTGAATTTATAATTAAATTTATTTTCTTATAATCAACAATAACAGATGGATTTAGAGGTTAGATTATAAACTTTTGTTTAATTTTGCTTTTTTATGAATAAGTTTAATAACTGTTTTACAAACATAGCCTCACAAAACTGAAATATTATTTTTTAGTAACCATGTTATTTGATTAAACTATTAATTAAATTAGAATAAATTAAATTTTTTAAAAGAATCTGTTTTGTGTCATTAGCTCAAAAAATCGTATTCAATACAATTTATTTTTCAACTTTCCCATTTAAAAATATCCTTATTTAACATACTTTATTAATTTTAGTATAAAACTTTTCTTGTAAACAGAAAAAAAAACACACATAATATTTATGACATTATCGATAGACGAGTATTCATAAAAAATCGCAATGGCGTCGAATGCGCTCATATTTGCTACTGCCAAATAAACTCAAATAAAATTTTTTTTATTAATTACCCAAAACACTATTTTGTTATGATTACATTGTTAATTTTTTCAGTGATTGTTTTTACCGCAAGAATACAAAATACTGAAAAAGATAATTTCAAATCAAAATGAAAAATAAAGTAAAGCATTTGATAGCATCATTTATTTAGTCACTCAGGAGACTAGTCAATTTTTGACTGCAACTAACCGACCATAGTTATTCATTTGTTTATACAAGCAAGTGGCGTCGGTTGTTGAGTTGTGACGTAAAGTGTATCTACTTTAACAGACGCGCGACTGTCGTGAAAATGCCACCAATTAACCAGCGGTGAATTATGAGTCCCTTCTTTAGCCACTAATTTAGTAGGTGACTTATGTCGTTTGCCAACCGACAAGATTCGACTGTCACTGTGCTTCTTTCCCTCTTTTTCCACAAGGTGCCATCAGCCGGACATCCGGCAGAGTTCAACGAGGTCTCTTTGATGTCTTTGAATACGACTTCTCAGCATCGCACTTCGCGAATGAAATACTGTTGTCGAGCGCGATCTCAAGTGCTTCTTCTTCTAACGTCTAACCCCAGTCTTTATCCCTAATTAATTTTGCAATTTGAGACCTTCTTGATTGCTCCCTTGACACTGAATTAATTAGAACCATTCTTCACCGAAATTCGTACTCCTTCCATACTATTTTTCCTCTTTCCTCAAAGCTGTAATTATTATTATTATTATTCCTCAAGATATTGTTATTTAAACCACAAATCTAAATTGACCAAAAGTAGTTTAAAGTCTGGGATAATATAATCCATGAAATGAAAATACTTAATTTCCAGACAAAGTCAGTCATTTATTTTCAACGCATCAAATGTATCGTCAATAATAAAAAACGTTAATGTTTCGGCATATATATATATATATATATATTCAGGCCTTCTCACGACAATAGAAAATAAAATTATAAAAAGAAACAAAGTTCAATATAAATACAATAAAGAAAACCATTCTGTACAATTTTGAGGTTATTTACAAAAACAACAGATTATAATTAATTTACAATAAAATTATTGACAACAAAATTAGAAAATATTGAAATTTCGTGATTTAGGGTATTTTTACACTAGGAATTAACCTACTCAAATTGACCACCAATCAGAGAAGATCACGTGCCTTTTCGCAGAAAATTCAAATGACTCCATTTGATTTAAGTATATACATTTTCAATATTACTAATCAATCAATTACACACAAAACCTGAAGTGCTCAAAACGTTGCATAATAATGCCATTTTTTAGCTCAATTTGTAAAATAAATCGAAAAAACGGTATCATTATGCAACGTTTTGAGCTTTTTAGGTTTTGTGTGTAATTATTGTAACTATGAAAAAGTCATTCAACTTAACTTCTCAAGACAGAAAGTTAGCAATCCCTAAAAACTATCCCTAAGGAAAATAATAGATAAAAAATCTAAAAAAATTTATCAATTTCTATAAAAAAATTATAATCAAGTCCTAAAGTAATAAAACATACTTAGGAATATGCCCCCTTAATTTTGCAGTAGATAACAAGAATTTTCAACCTCTAAAAACTACCCCTAAGGAAAATAAGATGAAGAAATCTGAAAAAGTTTTTCAGTTTCTACAAAAAATTTTAATAAAGTTTAAAATGGTTAAACAACATCTAGAATATGTCCCTTGATTTTTCCATTTGATAACAGGAATTATCAACCTCTAAAAAAACCCCTAAAGTAAATAATCGAAAAACAAAATTATCAATTAGAGGAGTTGACAACACTTTTTGTCAATTGGAAAAAAGGCGTGTCACGTTCCAAAGGATGATCCACCACTTTAGAACTTGATTAGAATTTTTTTGTAGAAATCTATAATTTTTTTCAAATTTTTTTTTCTATTTTTTTTTAGTAGTGGTTTTTAAGTGTTGATAATTTTTGGTATCAAGTGGAAAAATTAGGGGGTCATATTCCTGAGTGTGTTCGATCGTTATGTAATTTAATTATAAGTTTTTGTCGAAATTGATAAATGTTTTGAGATTTTTTTATATTATTTTTCTCAGTGGTGATTTTTAGGGGTTGATAATTCTTGTAATTAATTGGAAAAATAGGGGGATCCTATTTCTGAGTGTGCTCCACCATTTTAGAACTTGATTAAAATTTTTTAGTAGAAATTGATAAATTATTTCGATTTTTTTTCTCTTATTTTCTTTAGGGGTGGTTTTTAAGGGTGGAAAATTCTTGTTATCCATTGAAAAATTAAGGTTTATTGCTAAATATGATTCATTATTTTTGGGCTTAATTATAGAATTTGATATACATTATTTGAGACTACTTTTTATGTTACTTTCCTTAGCGGTGGTTTTTAGGGGTTGATAATTCTGGTAATAAATTAAAAAATGGAGGGAGCCTATTCCTGAGTGTTCTCCATGATTTTAGAAGTTGATTAAAATTTTTTTGTAGAAAATGATACATTTTTTCGATTTTTTTCTCTTATTTTCTTTAGGGGTGGTTTTTGAGGGGGGGTAAATTCTTGTTATACATTGAAAAATTAAGAAAATCTATTGCTGAATATGTTTCATTATTCTTATACTTGATTATAGATGTTTTGTAGAATTTGATATACATTATTTGAGACTACTTTTATATTACTTTCCTTAGCTGTGGTTTTTAAGGGTTGATAATTCTTTTTATCAATTGGAAAAATTGAGTGTCATATTTCAGAGTATGATTCACCAATTAACCACCAATTAATCCACCAAAGAACATGAATAATATTTTTTTGTAGCAAAAATTCAAAATTTAAAAAATTTTTTTTTTATTATTTTTTTGGGAGTGGTTTTTACTGGTTGATAATTTTTGGTATCAAGTGGAAAAATTAGGGGTCATATTCCTGATTGCGTTTGATCATTTTGGGACTTGATTATATAATTTTTTTGTAGAAAATGATAAAATTTTTGAGAATTTTCTTAAATTAATTTTCTTGGTGGTGGCTTTTGGAGGTTGATAGTTCTTGTTATGTAATAGAAAAAATGGAGGGAGGGCATATTTCTGAGTGTCTTTAATCATTTTGTAATTTGAATATAATTTTTTTGTAGAGATTGATAATTTTTTTTTTCATTTTTTTCCCTTATTTTCCTTAGGGGTGGTTTTTGGGGGTTGAAAATTCTTGTTATCTATTGCAAAATTAAGAGGGTGTATTACTGAATATGTTTCATTATTTTTGGGCTTGATTATAAATGTTTTGTAGAAATTGATAAATTATTTGAGACTACTTTTATATTATTTTTCTTAGTGGTGGTTTTTAGGGGTTGATAATTCGTGTTATCAACTGGAAAAATTAAGTTTCATATTCCAGAAGATGATCCAACAATTTAGAACTCGAATAGAATTTTTTTGTAGAAATCTATAGAATTTTCAAATTTTTTTTCTATTTTTTAGATTGGTTATTAGGGGTTGACAATTCAATTCAAATTTATCAAGTGGAAAAATTCGGGGTCATATTTCTGATTGCGTTCGATCATTTTGGAACTTGATTATAATTATTTTGTAGAAAATGAAAATTTTTTTGAGACTTTTTTTATATTATTTTTCTTAGTGATGGTTTTTGGAGGTTGATAATTTTTGTTATCAATTAAATTTAGTGGTTTTTAGGGGTTGATAATTTTTGGTATCAATTAGAAAAATTAGGGGACATATTCCTGAATACGTTCTATCATTTTGGAACTTGATTATAACTTTTTTGTAGAAATTGATAAATTTTTTGAGACTTTTTTATATTATTTTTTTTAGTGGTGGTTTCTGTAGGTTAATAATTTTTGTTATATATTGGAAAAAATGGGGAAGGCGCATATTCCTGAGTGTGTTCGATCGTTTTGTAATTTAATTATAAGTTTTTGTGGAAATTGATAAATTTTTGAGATTTATTGTATTATTTTTTTTAGTTGTGGTTTTTAAAGGGTTGATAATTCTTGTTATCAACTGAAAAAAATAGGAGTCATATTTTAGAGGATGTTCCACCATTTTAGAACTTGATTAACATTTTTTTCTAGAGTTTGATAAATTTTTTTTAATTTTGTGAGCCAGTATCATTTTGACACATGACTTAATTTAAAATTGTTATATTGTACAGAATGGAAATGTTATTTTGTACAACTGCTAAATGTTATTTTGTACAATTTTGAAAAATGAATTTGTTATTTTGTACAATTTTTTAAAGAAGCTAAAAACCTTTGGGATCACAATTAAATCCAGTTTTTAAATACTTGTACAAAATACAAATTCATTTTTCAAAATAGTAAAAAAAAACATTTAGCATTTGTACAAAATAACATTCTCATTATGTACAATATAACAATCTTAAATTAAGTCATGTATCAAAATGATACTGGCTCCGATTATAAACTTTTTTTAGAAATCTATATATTTTCTTTTAAATTGGTTTTTCTATTATTTTTCGAGAAGTTGTTTATAAGATTTTATCAACTCTTATCATTTGAAAAAATTAGGGGTCATATTTTTGTATATGTTCAATCATTTTGGAAATTGGTTATAATTTTTTTGGTATAAATTGATAAATTTTTTCAAACTTTTTTTATTAATAATTAAGTGTCATATTCCAGAAGAAGATCCACCATTTTAGAACTTGATTTTTTTTAGAAAGTGTTACATTTTTAAGATTTTTTGGCTATTATTTTCCTAATACGCGGTTTTTAAGGGTTGCTAACTTTCTGCCTTGGGAAATTAAGTTAAATGATTTTTTTATAGTTACAGTAATTAATTAATTGATTAGTAATGTTGAAAATGTATACTACATATATGTCGAAAAGTTGACATTTTTTTTACTAACGACACATTTGATGCTTCGAAAATAGATGACGTTGTCTGGAGATAACGTATTTTTATTTCATAAATTGATCATAATTTTGATATTCCTGTTTTCTTATTTACATTTCCATTATTTATATCTACTCTTATTACATTTATTTATACATCTTCTCCTTTTCAATAAATGCCAAAATCGTGTAGGATTTACCAAAGGCTTGATGCTCTGAATAAAAAATTTAATCAATCTTTCATATTATTCCTGATAATGATGCAATTCTTGAGAGTATAACAATATTAATGGATGGTGGAATGGAGGTTGGCCAAAATCGCAAAGTCATTTTGCTGATATACTGATTCCATTAATCTAATCCTAAGTGCCCTGAATACACAGAGTCGAGGAAATAAAGAGATCTGGGACTAAAGAGGCCCAACTTTTTTTTCAAGGTAACCCGCAAGAGAGCCTGGATATTTGGTCGTACGATGGTTTATTCAGGAACAATAGATAGCCAGTGCAGTCGAGACCCACATGAGAGAGCGGCTGCATCAAACATTGATTCCAAGACCACAAAATCAGAAAGGAAGATGTCTCTTGTATTTTATTCCTTATTATTAAACATTTCCAGGCAATAATCGATAAATTCCTCTTGTATCTTTATTTTTAAAGCAATCATTCAAAGAAACATTTCTTTCAATTCACTTCTTATTTTACGTATTTTTATTTTATTCCGTTTATTTATCTTATACAACTGCACCTTGTACATTTTTTTTTCTTTCCAATTTACAGAAAGATACACAAAAGGGCCATTATTTTTACGACAAAATATATTAATTTCACATTTTTTCTAGATAATTAACAGAGAAAGAAAGTTTTACTTTATTTTGAAAACTCATTGTAGCTTTCAAGATTAAAGTCTGCACGAGTTGAAAAATTGTATGTCAACGTGTATGAACGATGGTGGGAGCGATGATCTATCACTTCTACAACTCCAAGTTTGACGCGTATCATCAAACCGTTAATTTTCCAGTGTTTCAACCCGAACTCTCCACTTTTCAGTCATCCCAGTTTTCCGTTCATTATTCAGCTTTAAATTTTAGACAAAACCGGCGAATTTTTAACCTTGATTCTTAAAAATTTGACCGCGCCTTGGCCTCAAACGATATTTTTCTCTACACTTTCAATGTTAATTAATTTTTTTTTACAGTTTTTATATTTTTATTATTTTACCGTCTTTTATTACCCATTCTCTAAAAATTATTTTAACATTTTGCCGATAATATGAACACCTAAGGTACAACTTTGTAAAATAGGGTTTACATTAGAAACGTAAGGATTTCCAAGTTTCGAGAAAGTTGCGCCCATATTTACGAGCCAAACTTTGCTTTAAGCCTGGCCGATGGTGTTTTAACTTTATCGAGACGCAAAGTATGACTTTACGATCGCCCAGCTAAATATGCTCCGCCTCATAAAATTAACGGCGTTTCCATAAAGGAATCCGTTGTTCCGTTAAAACTCGATAAAAGCGAATAATGCGGAGCTGGTTTACTTTACCACTAAGGAAAAGTGACAAGATCGCTACGATCTATATCCATTTACTCGTGAATGTAACTATACCTAACAGTCACGTACTAAAACAGTTTTTTAATTTTAATTTATTTTTTATAATAGGAGAAAGTCGGGGAAATTAATTGTTTGATTTTCACGGAACAATTTACCGGCGTTTTTTTTCTATACGGGAGAAGAGGGTAAAATGCCGATTTGGGGTAAATTGGCAATTTTTAATAACTTGGCAAAAAATAAATATTAAACACAATTGTTTCTATTAATGAAATATATTAAGGTAAAGATGGTTTCTAAAAAGTTTATCATAAAGAATTTGTTGAAGAATTGTGCAAATTATGCTTTCCAACGATAATTTATTAGTTTCTAAATTTCAGAAAATACCTCATAGACGTGTATAATTTTTTTTTATAAATCCTTAAATGCTTAGCTTTCTAAACAACTTGATTTAATTGATAAAAATGAGTTTTAAAATTTAAAAAAATTAGTATAATTGCATCGCGTGTTTTTGGGTAAATTGCCTTCTTGTTGTAAAACAATTTCTGCATAGAAAATCAGTTTTTTAACAAATGAATTATTTATTTGTTTATTTATTCATAACAAAGTTCCCAATTATAATAATTATTATAGCATTTATATATAACCTGTCACATTTGTCATTGAATGTCAAATTTTAGGTTTTCTTTCTAAATCTCACGTTTTTTAAGCAAGCAGGTATATTTTTATAATCTACCCGAGTGTTACAAATCCAACTTTACACGTTATTTGAATCACAGGAGCTTGATATATTTTTTATGGTCTTTTTTTTCTTTATGAAGCGTCATTTTTCGATGTCACTTCAGTTTTTAGAAGAAAATTTTATACTCTCCCCGTAAATAAAAACCTATTCACTTTATCTGAATCGGTCCTGAGCTCAAGTGAATCCGCATTCTTAGAAGGAAATTCCCGATTAACTCCAATTCAAATTATTTTAATTTTCCAAGTGTTTTTGACTTTTTAGAGGTATGCGCAAGAAAATTTTTATATAGTTGTTCAATTTAAAAAAGTATTATCCACACCCTCTGGACATAAATTATTTAAGTAGTTCAATTATTTGAAATTTTCAAATTTTGTGTAAAATATGACAATCTAACCTCAAAATTTCCAAACTGATTCATAAAAAATTCATCAATAGGTTTTTATTTCCGGGGCTCGTTATAATCTTAAGATATATTTTTCGGTTAAATACAAGCTATCAGAAAAAAAATTCCAGTGTCTCAACAATTCAAAACTTTTCCAAAACTATATTTTTTGGACGGAGAAACGTCCTTTTTGGAAAAAAAATTGCCATCTTAAAAATTGTTTATTTTGCACACATTTAATTTTATTTTATTCTCTCACATTGTTTCTTTACAAATTTTTAAAATTAATGCGATTTTGTTTTATAACACCTCATTTTCTAAATTTTCTTCAGAAATAGATTATCTACGAATTCACGAAAGCGAATTTTCAAAAAACTGCACGGTTTTTCAAGAATGATTATTTGTTAAAGAATGAAGAGCAATTTTTTTAAAACAATCATATTTGAAAAATGGTGCAGTTTTTTTAAAATTCGTTACCGTGAATTTGTAGATAATCTATTTCTGAAGAAAATAAGCTATTATAAATTAAAATCGCATCAATTTTAAAAATGTGTAAAGAAGCAATGTGAGAGCAAAGTTTGATTAATTAAAATTGTGTGTAAATAAACAATTGTTAACATTACACATTTTTTTCCTAGAAAAGGGCATTCTTCCTGCTCAAAAATATAATTTCCGAAAAGTTTTGAATCTTTTAAAGCACTCTAGAATTTTTTTTTCTGATAGCCTGCATTTAACCGAGATACATATCCTAATAAGATAATTGATTTTAAAAACAAATGAATTAAACTTTTTTACTTTTATCCGCATTTTGATACTTTATTTTTATCTCGTCAATTTACCCGGAATTTGTTGAAAATGGCTAATCTTAATCAGGATATTTTAAAAATAGTTTATTCTATGTTATCTTAAACAAATTCTTTAATTACCGTAGTTGTCCCAGTTTCCGTCCATTTTAAACTTTCAATTTTAAGGCATTTAGATATAGATATGTTTATGTAAATGTAACTGGAGATGTTATAATAAAGTAAAAATCATTCAGATAAAGTTAAAAACTCAATATATGTTTAAATCGAGGTTTAAATATTTTAATGTGGCATAATTTATAACTTTCAACAATATTATTAAAAATTATTTTCTTACTTGAAAGTTAAAAGTTTTTGTGACCCAGCGAAGTAATTGAAAGGGAAAAGTATTCGTTTCTGCATAGGGTCAATAAAATGAAAAAAAATTATTTCTTTTTAGTTTCTAAACGTTTCGGCCGCAATATCTGCCCTCTTCAGTGAGATTTTTATTCTAAAAATAATGTTTAAAAACTTTTAGAATATGCTACTTATTATTGCCATATACACACTTTTTAATCCTTGTTTCCATATTCTATCGAGTTGGCAATTTTGGGATATTTTATCTGCTAGATTTTATTATAGATTTTAATATTAAAAATCGTTTATTTCTAAAAATTTTTTTTGCAGTTCGGCTCTGTCTCCGTTAAAAGAAGAGAATTTTCTGGTCTTGAAAATATTCACATCGGTCACGTTTGGAAGTTATTTATTTTTCGTATTAATCTTTAGTTTATTTATTCATGTATTTTTTATGTATCTACCCCCCCCCCCCCCTCCCAACACGTATAATCTTGTTCTATAGATATTATGGACTTAGGAATCAAATTGAAAATTGTAAAACAAATTAGGAGAATAAAAAAATGTTTTTATTTATTCTGGTATTTTTGTTTATGTAAAATTTATTTGTTTATTTTTTTTTTTTAAGTTTTTTATTTATCTATTTAATAATTTGTTTTCTTCCCTTAATTTTTGAAGTCGTGAATTTTTATTTTAACTGATAAAAAATATTTAGTAAAAGTAGCAATAGATCAATTTCTGTAGTGCATAGATGATTCGTTTGAGAGTGACAAATTCTGACAAATTTTTCACATCTTTTCGTTTGTTTACAGTGTTATTTGTTATTGTTCTCGTCATTTCTAAAATGTTTCTTTTTCTGTACTTTTGTGATTTGTCAAAGATTTCTTTCTTTTGAAAATCGAGAGTTGAGATTGTTTGCGTATTTTGTTAGTGATGTTTGTTTAACGGCAGGTTTTAAATAATCTCTTTTGTGTTCGTAAATTTTCGTTTTAAAATATCTTTTTATTTGTCCGATATAAGCTGCCGGGCAATCTGAATAAGGTATAGAGTATTCAAGTTCCAAATTGACTTTGTCTTTGTTGGTTGCAAAAATGTTTGCAAGATTACACTGAAAGAAAATTTAAAATAAAATTTAATATAAGATTATTGAAAGGAGATTATTCAAAAACTAATTGGTTTACTTTTAAACTGTTGTTTAAAGAAGTAGTTTAAAGAAGTTTAAAGAAAATAAAGTTCAATAAAGACTATATTAAACACTGAAACGAAATATGGAATATTAATATAGTCACAATTAAATTTTCTTTTTGTCAATGTTACAGTTTAAAAGTGACCCAATTTGTTTATTCCAGAAGGTCTTGAATAGTCTATCAATATATTAAATATTAAATTTTATAGTGTAATTTTTAAATATTATTTCAAAATTTCTTTCAGTGTCTTAGAATTTGCGAAAAAAGATTTAATATTGAAAGATAGCATTTTATTTTACTCTGACAAACCTCAGCCACAATTTTACTAATAATTAGTTATTTTTAACTAATTGAGTCTTAGGAAGTAAATCCAGTAAAGTATACAATATAGAGTGAATTAATTCAGAGTATACAATTTTTTATTATTTGTTGACAATTAAAAAATTCTTTACCAAAGGAATTGCTTTTTTTTTGGAGGAGCTAAATACAAGGCTTCCCGACAGACATTTGTCCACCTTAATTCAACACTTTTCTCATCTTCGACAACTGGATTTGGCGAGGGTTCGAGGATTGGATCGTCATCCGGTTTTTGGTCGAGTTAACAGCGAAGGAACCGTCGGACATAACTCTAGCTTGCATCCCCAGAGCCTTCTTTAAGGCAAGCTTTATGCCGATTCAGGAACGAGTTGATTCATGAAGACGGGATAGACCTCCTTGGGATCCGCGGTTTCGATCCTTAAGGTCCTAGCGGGTGGTCTCGCGACATTTCTTGTTTTCTCCGCTTTGCGACCGATCGAGCTCTGTTCCTAAGAAAGAAAGAAAGACACGTATAGAAAGAGAAGTGGCACGCGAAACTGATTCAGAGAGAGAGAGAGAGAGAGAGAGAGAGAGAGAGAGAGAACAAAAGAGGAAAAGAGAAACAGAGAAACTGACAAAGAGGGAAAAAGAGAGATAGAAAAAGATCGAAAAAGAAGAGAGAAAGAGAGCAGAAAAGAGGAAGAGAACGAGAGTGAGTCGCATTCTCCCGCTGCTTATACAGCCATAGCGATTGTCGATTTAAATGTTTACTAATAACCAGGCTTGTCCGGCAACCACCCAGAAGTCCGTCGCTTTGCATTTTTATAAGTACAACTCAACGGTTCTGAGAATCCTTCGTTTCATATTCATCTACTCCAGTCTGCTTTCGATGAACGTGATGCATGCCATGTCTCATCTATTGTCCTCAACTATATCCCATTCTTTGGATGCTTCCCAAATGAAAATGTCTGCATTACAGCCTTTCACGAATCAAACTATTTATTTCAACGCACTGACAATTTTTATCCCAACAGACTTCCGGGCACTATTTTTTTATTTCTAAATGAATAGTTAATTCTTGAATGTTTGGAAATAAAAATCAAGTTTTGGAAATTATGTAAATATGCATAGGTTATGTATTTGAAAGTACAGTCTAACCTGGATAAGTAAGTCCCTGGATAAGTGGGAATTCTCATTAAGTGAAACTTTTTTTTGCGGCCCCTGTACTACTAATGCAAAATATTGGGAAAAAAACCTCTATAAGTGGGAAACTATCTCTATAAATGGAACTCATTTTTTTAAATAAGACCTCTATAAATAAACTTTTTCGCAAATTTATCTCTATAAGTGAAACTTTTCATGCATGTAGTTAATATAAGTGGAATATGTAAAAAAGTATAAAATGAATAAACTTTTTTAAGTGGAACTTGGCCTCAAACGATAAGTGGAAAATTGGAAGTAGAATTCATCTATAAGTGGAATAAAAATTTCAACTCTTTCAGGTTCCACTTATCCAGGTTCGACTGTTGTATTAAATGACAACATAAATTCTATATTCAAACAAATTATGTGACAATAATAGAAAGGAATATCTAATAATTGGTGCTACAAAGTTGGTCCAATGTGGTCAATAATTGATTTATTTACCTTTCTCGCAAGCGAGTTGAAGTATTGAAAATATAAGATAAGCCGTTGATAAATATTAGTATTATAATACTTTTAATAAATATATTTTAAACATAAATCAATTAAATTTCCCCTCTGAATCTCATTTAATCAAAAATTACTATTTTTAAATAAGGTTTAAATAAACCTTGATAAATATTAGTATTATAATACTTTTAATAAATATATTTCAAACTTAAATCAATTAAATTTCCCCTCTGAATCTCATTTAATCAAAAATTAATATTTTTAAATAAGGTTTAAATAAGGCTACTCTCTAAATCTGAATTAGTTAAAAACTACTATTTTAAGGGTGAAAACTCGTTTACTATATCAAATAGTAATTTTGCACGAATAATTTAGTAAAAAAACTACTAATTTACTTATCCAAAGTCATTTTAGGTTATGTTAAACTACTAAAAGAATTAGTAGATTTCTATTTACTAATTACATTAGTTATATTTAACTATTTAATTAGTTAAATTCAACTACTGAATTAGTATTTTTATACTAATAAATAGTTACTTTTTACTAATTGAAAAACAGAAAACTCGTTAACGTTTTTAATCCCTAAATAGTTGTTTTTTAACTAATTTAGATTTAGAGAGTAATAATTATAATTTCACAGTGAAAATTTTATTATAAAATCACAGAGCAAGTTTTTAAAAGTAGATAATTTTATAGCCTACAAAATTTGAAAATATAATTCATATTTGAAAATTGAACAAATACAGTTTTATACATAACATCTTAAGTTAATTATAAAGTAGAAGAACCATGGTAAATAATTTATGTAAAAATGTTTTGTTAGATAGATCATTTATTTTTAACTGAAAATCATCATCATTAGGGAATTTGTAGGTTTCTGTAATCTTTGCTAATTAAAAAAATAAAAATTATTAATCACCTTGAATCCGTAACCTGAATTAGTAAAAAATCGGTTACTAATTTTTAGTCAAATTTCACTATTTGAAATAGTAGATTTTAAATTTGTACTATTGCATTAGTGAAAAGTGACTAATTTTAGAATTAGATAGAATTAGAATTTAATAGAAATTTTCATTAATTTGAATTATTGACCGATTTTTTCCTAATTCAGATTAAAAGAGTTGGTTGATTCTACCAAGGATTTAGTAAAAAATGACTAAGATTAGTCAAAATTATTAACTAATTTTAATTAGTGATGGATTTTTAAAAATCGAAACTTCAGAAAACTTGTTTCTCAAATAGTAATTCAACTACTAACAGTTTAATAACAAATTACTAATTCCATTAGTTAAAGTAAGTTTTAGGTTATGTTAAACCACTAAATAAGTTAGATTCTTGTCTATTATATAATGTAGAATTTGTAATATGAATTTTTACTACTAGTAATTTTTACCATTAATTAGTCAAATTTGACCAAAAAATTAGTAATTCTATTTATATAAATCTACTATTATTTACTTATTGTTTTACAAACTAAAATAGAGAAAATTCGTTCACTGTTTTATTATTAAATTCGCAACTTTTTACTAATTTGAAATGAGAGAGTCCGAGAAAAGTAAAAATTACTACAAACTCTATTAAAATTCGCAAAATTTACTAAAATTTCAACTACATATATTTAATAAAAGTATAATTTTTCTTTTTGAAAGATTTGTATTAAAAATAATGAAATTGATTATAAAAATATTGTTATTAGCTCTTGTTTGTTAATGACAGGTATTTTAAGATGGTAATATTTAAAAGTTTAAAACACGATAGGTTTTTAGATCAGCGATTTTTATGTTTTTAATTTCATAATCAGATCAATGACATAATCAGTGATTTTATCTAAATGCCTATTTTAATACCAATTTATCAATTTTTTTTCCATCAGTTATTTTGATTTCGATATTTTGAATTTTTCAATTTTATCTCAGATTTGTAACCAACGAAGTCGAAAATGCCTAAATACTAACCTCCATCGTAAGTAAAATGTTTACTTATTGAGTCCACCATTTTGAATTTCTTCAACTCACCTATAGATTGGTAATCGGAAGACTTCAAATTTTAACCCAATTTCATGTTTTTTTTCAAAGCCCAAATTTTCAAATTTATCAAGATTTTTTTTGCGTCCGAAATTTTGGATTCGAAATTTAAAATTTTTCAATTTTACCACAGAATCGTTTCCAGCGATGTTAAAAATCACTAGATAGTAATTTTTCCTAAAAATCCAATTGTTATTTATTGCATCCGCCATTTTGAATTTTTCTACTTGACCACAGATTAAAAACTCCTGAAAATCCTCGGACACTTTCACCTTAATTTACGTTATTATTTTCCGCCATTTTGAATTTTAAAATTTAACCCCTTATTCTTAATTATCTTTCTCATAAATCCTGATCTTCTGATTCTTATGAAATCCCATTAAATGAAAAAATGTGTGTTTCTAAGAGGGTAAAAGGATCTGAAATATTAATTCTAAGATTTCTAATTTTTTTTTAGTTAATTGATAACCAAAATAATTTCTTCTGATTCATATTTTTATCTCAATAACACTGTTCCAGTTTCCGTCCAGCTAAACACCAATTTCCGTTCCCTTTAACTTCGATTTTAAACCACTGAGATATAGTTCCAATTATATAAAAATTACTAAAAATATAATATATAATTTCAAGATTATTAAAATAATGTCAAAAATTCAATTTACCTGGAAATATACTAGAAAATAAGCAAAAATAGAGGACGTGAACAGAAACTGGGATTTGGACAAAAACTCAGAAAATGACAGTATTTGTTTAAAAAAATCAAAATTTGGTCAAAAATCAAACTGCCAAGAATAGAATCTGAAAATAAATAATAGACAGGTAATGAGTAAAAGACATTTTTAATGATTTCGTAATGATTCGTTTATTGCGAAGGACAGAGCCACCCGCCGTTGCCAATGTGGTATCGACAGGTAAGCTTTGAAATTTGGACACGAATGACTGGCGATTGTTCACTCACGACATGACATGATATGTAGACGTTCCTTGCGTCACCACCTTCTTGTCTAAAAGACCTTTATAGACACTAATTATTAACAAGGCAGCAACGCAATTGGAAGTACATTTAACAGATAAATTTTCTGAGTCGATTCTCCTCGAGAAAAAGAGAAAAAAATCCGAAAACAGAATCATAACTAGAATCCACACATATAATTTCTCCATTAAACAGTCCGAGACTCGACTCACAAATTTTATCAAACTGATCAAGATTTATAATGATCAACTGAGCCCACGTGAATCGATAGTATTATAAACATTGCAATAACAATAATCATCACTCTCGCAATAATAATCGTCATCGTTTGCTAGTATGAATAATGATTTTTCCGATACAATAATAATTATTATATTGTTTAATAATAATTATTTTATAATTATCAATTCAATAATTATCACGCTACTCTACATACAATACATACACTGGCTGGACGCACCAGGCCTACTATTTACAGACGCATAAATAATATTAATAATTATGTATATTTTTTTAGGTATGTATAATATTTATACGATACTATCTAAAATTAATTTCGACAATTTCACTACTACCTCGGGATTCTTTAACTACTCTTCATTTTATATTCTTTTCTGGAAGCAGCAGGGTAACTCGTTTCTCTCCAAGAGAATCAAAAAACGTAGCATTATTCTGTACACTAATTTACAAAATTTATAGTCTCTTATTGTCATGAAAATTGTCCCAAGATCCACCGTGCGACAGTTCACAGAGAAAATCACACTCGTCCTGGAGACTTTAATTCCGTCGGTGGATGCCCGCCACTTGGATGAGATTGCTCCGAGCCAGCCGAGGATGCCGAGGAGGAAGAAGAGGATGGCGACACTCCCGAGGATGTCGTCAAAACAGCCGATCTATTTCCGGGACCACCGTTCGCCGAGTAAGGCTTGGCGTCTGGGGGGAAACTTTTATTTTCCTGCGGGAAGGGTTTAATGTCTGGGGAGAAGGATTTGGCATCCGAGGGAAATGATTTTAGTTCTGGGGAGAAGGGTTTCGGTTCCGAGGAGAAGGGTTTAACGTCAGAGGAGGAGGAGGAGGTGGGAGTTAAAATTCCGGGAGCAGCTCCGAGTCCGCCGAGAGTCCTCGAGTACGTTTCGAGGAGGGACATGTCACCGGAATTCTGATGCAGGGAACCATAGAAATTCCGGTAAAAGTCCGGATGAGGTCTGACGAATTGGGAGCCAGGATGCATCGCCGGATGAAGTGGATGATGAGGTGGTAGTCTGCTGGCTAGAGGGCTGACGAGTTTTCCTCCCCCTCCGCCGCCCGCGGATGAGCTGTAGGGAGACACAAGACTCCCGGAATTTGGACTAGGTTGGTCGCCATCCTTGCTGGCCATATCGGCCAGAGACCATATTCTAGGCTTGGTGGTCGCACTTCCGGTTGAGGTAGCACTCGTACTGGGCGGAAGGTGATGGCTTCCTGGAGATGTCGCCTCGGGGGATGGATGACGAAGGAGTCGTGACGATGCTAGGTATGCCGGATGCTGGAGTTGCATTGGATGCCTTGGTTCCCTTTGATCAAACAGACACTCGGGACTATCCGGACCACTGTCCGCTCTAGACTCGCTCCATTCACTTTCCGCCTTCACCGGAAATCCCCCGGCTCCTCCCGACCCGTGAAGAAGGTCCAGACGATGCGCTGGTCGATCACCGTCCTCACTTGATCCTGTTCCCGAGTCCTTGGAATCTGAAAAATAAATTGCAATTTTTCGATTCATAATGTGTCGATTATGGATTTGAATTCATTTTATTTGGTTGGATACAGTGTTGGGTTTGATATCTTAAAGGAAGTGTTGGAGTTACAACTATATTTTCGATATTGTGTTTTGAAGTAGAATTTGAGAATTTAAAGATAAAATGGAATGATCGTTTATGACCTCCCCACTAATGTACTACTACGAGCAAAAGGGTCTGTCATCGCTTTGCAGGTAAATTACGGACAGTCCCTTTTTAACCGTCTGTAAGATGAGCAGAAAATAAAGTCTAAATGTTTTGTGAACTAGAAATAAAGCTGTGCACATTTATTTCACTATCCAGTCTTATTGCGTCAAATCTCTATTAATCAAAATGATGATTAATCAAAAATCAGATGATGAAATCTTATACAATTTTCAAAATAATTAATCTTTGCAAGTGTATTATACGTTTGTCAATCCTGACATTTTTAGGTTATGTTGAGAAGAATTTTAATAATTTTAAGAAAAGATTTCGAAGTTGTGGTGTATGATTTGCGATTATATTAGTTAACTTAAACTTAATTAATTTCATCATTAGACACACAAAAACACCATTATTCTTTATAAAATCAAAAGTATAAAATTTTTTATTTAAATTTAATGCGCCAAAAGAAACCAGCTATTGACCTGCCCTCTGGGCTGAGATTTACATATCAGGATCCCCATTACGGAGATGTTTGGGAATGTTATTCGTATTTTTAGAAAACATTCCCATCTTAATTCTCTAGACGATGAAAAATTTGTCGCACAGTTTCTACTAATTATTAGCATTTTATTGTAATTCTTCTGGAATTCAAACCGAAATTGCAAAAGAAATTTTATTAAAATTCTTGACGAATGAATTATAGACATTCAGTGAAATAAATTAGTAGCAGAAATTTAAGTGAAAATTCTAAGTTAAATTATTAATAAAAATCCTGGAGAAATGTTTGCGGAAGTTTCAAGGGAAATTCTGTATGGGATTTCGGAAAGAATTCCACAATAGTTGCCATCGAAATACCAGAAGAAATTTTATCAGAATTCTTTCCGAATTAATTGTAGAAATTCAATGAAACTGAATTAATTCTAGAAATTTTAGTTGGACATTTAATTTAATTATTGTTAAGATTCTAGCCGAAATTTTTGCTGAAATTACAGGGAAAATTCTGTGAGGGAATTAGGCAAGAATTCAACAATAGTTTCCATCGATATTCCAAAAGAAATTTTATCAGAATTCTTGTTCAATTAATTATAGAATATCAATAAAACTGAATTAATTGTAGAAATTTTAGTGGAACGTCTAATTTAATTATTGTTAAAATTCTAGCGGAAATTTTTGCTGCAATTACAGGGGCAATTCTGTGAGGGATTTCGGCAATCAACAATAGTTTCCATCGAAATTCCAAACGAAATTTTATAAGAACTCTTGTCTAATTAATTGTAGAAATTCAATGAAACTGAATTAATTATAAAAATTTTATTTAAACGTCTAATTTAATTATTGTTAAAATTATAGCCGAAACTTTTGATGAAATACCAGGGAGAATTCTGTGAGGGATTTCGACAAGAATTCAATAATAGTTTTCATTAAAATTCCAAAAGTATCAGAATTCTTATCGAATTAATTATAGAAATTAAGTGAAACTGAATTAATTGTAAAAATTAAGTGCAATTTTTAAATTAAATTATTGGTAAACTTCTATCCGAAATTGTTTGTTGAAGTTTCAGGAGAAATTCTATATAGGAGTTTGGCAATAATTTGACAATAGTTTCCATCGAAATCCTAAAAGAAATCTTATCAGAATTTAATTAATTTAATGATTGTTAACATTCTAGCCGAAATTTTTTATGAAATTCCAGGGAGAATTCTGTGAGGGATTTCGGCAAAAATTCAAAAATAGTTTTTATCGAAATACCAAAATTATCAGAATCCTTATCGAATTAATTAGAGAAATTAAGTGAAACTGAATTAACTGTAGAAATTTAGTGAAATTTTCAAATTAAATTATTGGTAAAATTCTAGCCAAAATTTTTACTGAAATTCAAGGGTAAATTCTGTGAGGGATTTCGGCAAGAATTCCACAACAGTTTTCATCGCAATTCCAAAAGAAATATTATCAGAATTCTTACCAAATTAATTATAGAAATCAAGTAAAACTGAATTAATTGCAGAAATTTTATTGAAATTTTTAATTAAATTATTAGTATAATTCTATTTGGAATTGTTTGTTGAAGTTTCAGGGGATACTCTGTAAAGGATTTCGGCAATAATTTGACAATAGTTTCCATCGAAGTCCCAAAAGTAATCTTATCAGAAATCGTGACGAATTAATTGTAGAAATTTAGCATAACTGAATTAATTGTTGAAATTGCAGGAAAATTGAATTAATTGTAGAAATTTCTGTGAAATTACTAAATGAAATTATTGGTAAAATTTTAGTAAAATCTTTAGTTGCAGTTTTTGGGAAAATTCTGTATATGATTTTGGCAAGAATTTCACAATAGTTTCCACCAAAATTCCAAAAGAAATTTTATCAGAATTCTTCCGAATTAATTGTAGAAATTTCAATGAATCTTATTTAATTGTAGAAATTGCAGTAAAACTGAATTAATTGTAAAAATTTTAGTGAAACTGAATTAATTGTAGAAATATTAGTGAAACTGAATTAATTGTAGAAATTTCAGTAAAACTTCCAAATGAAATTATTGGTAAAATTTTAGCCGAAACTTTTGTTGTAGTTCCAGAGAAAATTCTGAATAAGGATTTCGGCAAGAATTTCACAATAGTTTCCATCGAAATTCGAAAAGAAATTTTATCAGAATTCTTCCGAATTAATTGTAGAAATTTCAGTGTAACTGAATTAATTGTAAAAATTCCTATGAAACTGAATTAATTGTAGAAATTTCAATGAAACTGAATTAATTGTAGAAATTTCAATGAAACCGAAATAATTGTAGAAGTTTCAGTGAAACTGAATTAATTGTAGAAATCTTAAATTAATTTAATTAAAAGTCTCAATGGAGTTATTACCAAAATACTTAATGAACTTTCCAGTAATAATTCTTTTGAAATTCTGGTGACGAAATTATTACCGAAAGTTTTGTTGAAGTCCCAGTGGAATTTCTAAATTAAATTTTGACAAGAATTCTCTTAAATCCGAATTAAATTCCGAAAGGAATTTTATTAAACTCTTGTTAAAATCCCAGTGCAAATTCTTGCCGAATTATTTGCAGAAATTTCATTGAAACTTCTATATGAAATTCGTAACCAAATTTTTACCGAAACTCTTACTAAAGTTCTATAGTCAAACCTCTGAACAGAATTGCGGAAAGAATTACCAAAAGTTTCTATCGCAATTTCAACATAAAATTCTTGACGAATTTCCAATCAATTTCTATATGAAATTCTTATAACGAAATTATTGCCGAAAAATTCCAGTGAAACTTTTTAATAGAATTTCGACATGAACTCACCAAGTGTTTTTATTAAAATTCGAGATAGGAATGGAATTCTTGACGAAATTTTACTGAAATTCCAATCAAAACTGTTTATGGAATATCGCCAAGAATCTTCCATGAATTTCCTTCGTAATTCCAGATAAAACTGTCACTGTAATTTCAATAGGAAATTTATGAAATTCTTGCCAAAATATATTGCAGAAATTTAAATGAAACTTTTTAATATAATACTTGACTTCATCAAAACTTAAATAAGGGTTTCCTAAAATATTCTTTAAAACATTCCACACAATTTTTGAAATTATAATTTTCTTTTGCCGTAATTTTATGGAAATTCTTGCGGATCTTGATGGAATCATTTCACTAATAGTATATAAACTTATATCTGTCAACCAAATTAAATACTTGATCAGTATCATCATAATGATACTGTGACACATTCGAGTTCAAACATTCTTAATTCTAGAGAATTGCAAATTAGATTTTCAACCGATGTAAAAGATTTAAATGTATGCAAATGACATATAATTATATAAATGAAAAGAAATAAAGACGATTCACTCTGATAACAGCAAATAAACAAATCATGTATAGAACTGTAAGAATTACAACATAACTCTATAATTACAGATATGGTATTAGCTTAATAAAATGTCGAAAGAGCAATAAAATTAATAATTCCATAAAGAAAAGTGATTGTCTTGTTTTTGCAATAAAACTTAAAAGCGTAACTTGTTTTTAATGTTATTTTTATTACTGAATTCTTATGTAATTATTACAGCCTCCTCGTTGTATTTTTAAGTGATTTTTTAAAATGTTCTATGATAATCATCCAAGTAATGTTAAAATACTATGAATTATTTCCTAGTTTTGAAACTATTTGTAAATAAAATGACGTTTAAAATTAAAAAGACATGTAGTCTTAAAAATTAAAACGTATAAAACTGTGTTTTAGATTAAATGATAATATCATAAGCACCTAATAAAATAGAAACTGATTTCTATCTACTTTTTATATTCGGAAGAACTTTAGAACGTTTTTAGTAGGCTAATAAAAATTGTTTATTACTTGGAATTAATTATAGTTGATTGTTTAGAAATCATTATTCGAATCATTAGTAGGCGTTATTTTATAGTACTTCGGTTAAGTCTGAAAAACTCGATCCAAGTTTGTATCTTTATTTATTATTAATAATAGTACTTAATAGTTTATTATATAGTTTACAAATTAATAAGATTAAATCACTTTTATTATGATTAACAATTATTTGAACTTTTACAAACTTTTTTGGAAATTTATGGATAAAATTTGAAAATTGATAATTACCTAATCGATCTTTCTCGTCGACACTCTTCCTTCCACTATCATCATCTTCATTATTATTGTCCTCGTCTTCCACCCTGTTCCTTGGTTCCCACGTCATCTTGTTCTCCTTCTTAAGTCGCCGTCGGGCATTTGCGAACCACGTCGACACTTGAGTCAACGTCATTTTCGTAATAATTGCTAACATTATTTTTTCTCCCTTCGTCGGATACGGATTCTTTTTGTGCTCGTTTAACCAAGCCTTCAGGGTACTCGTCGTTTCACGGGTTGCATTTTTCCGCCTTGCTCCATTCAAATCTACCCCATACCTGAAACAAACATCAAGAAAAAACTCTTTTAAATTACCAATTAATTGACATTTTCTAAAATTTAAATATCAACACCTCTTTCACAAAAAGAATACAAAACATTATCTCACACTCTTTCATACAATTAGTTTAAAAAAGTATTCTAAATATTCATTTCTTCCGCTTTATTTTTAGAAGTTAGAAAACATGAAATGATGACAAAGAAAATATAAATTTTTCCAAAAAAGTATTAAAAAAGTAGCAAAAAGTAAGAAGGATCATAAGAGTTTGCAGGACTTGGGATGACACTCGATTTCAGAAAAAAACACGAGTCCTCTTGGAGGAAAGTTGGCGTCGGAAAAGTTATCCAATCGTGAGGCTCGTTACGCCTCAACCGTATAAAAGTCGAGTTCAAGGTATAAGCGGTAGGTATTACTTTCGTCCTGAGGCAGATCTCTATCTAACGGTTTAAGCTTCCTTTCTACCATCTTCGCAGTCCTTTTTCCACTCATCCCAGTCTCGTTGGTCCAACCGACCCTCCGAGATCCCATTACTAAAAGACTAACCCTTATCAAAGATTAAACTTGGATATAACTGCTGAATCGACGGGATCGAAATTAAA
The DNA here is from genome assembly GCA_037103525.1 of Ganaspis brasiliensis. Classification (NCBI taxonomy): domain Eukaryota; kingdom Metazoa; phylum Arthropoda; class Insecta; order Hymenoptera; family Figitidae; genus Ganaspis; species Ganaspis brasiliensis. The sequence continues at coordinate 255,545 of JAZKLR010000079.1, forward strand.
TTTTCCACCACCAACGGGAAGACTTTAGATATCTCTCGTACTTCTTTTTTTTCATTCAAACAGATAAGAGAACCAGGAGTCGCAACTGCCGAATTCAACCCCAGGTATCTCCTCTAAACTTAATTCACTAACATTTCGTCATTTAGAATTTTCTTATTCGTCATTAGAATATTAAAGGGTTAGAAAGGGGAAGAATGAAAGGATTGGAGAAGAGGAAATTAAAGAAGAAGAAGAAGAATTTGAATGAAGACATTTGGAAAAAGAAGAAATTTAGAGGATTGGAAAAGAAGAAATTGAAAAAGAAGAGTTTGAGTGGAGAATTCGGAAAGAAAAAAAATTTAGAGGATTTGAGAAGAAGAAATGAACCAGAATGTGAATTGAATGTGAGACAAGAAGAAAAATGTATTAAAAAGAAGAAATTGAAAAAGAAGAAGAATTAGAATGAACTCACTGATAGAGAGAAAAAATTGAGAGGATTAAAAAAGAAGAAATGATTGAAAAGATGTAGAATGTGAATTTAATATGAGACAAGAAGAAAATTCTAATAAAAAGAAGAAATTGACCAAGAAGAATTAGAATGAAGTCACTGGTCAAAAGAAGAAATTTTGAGGATTGAAAAAGAAGAAATTACTGAAAAGATGTAGAAAGTGAATTTAATATGGGACAAGAAGAAAATTCTATTAAAAGCAAGAAATTAAAAAAGAAGCAAAGTCAGAAGAAGAATTAGAATAAAGTCATTGATAAGAAGAAGAAATTTTAAGGATTGAAAAAGAAGAAATTACTGAAAAGATGTGGAAAGTGAATTTAATATAAGACAAGAAGAAAATTCTATTAAAAACAAGAAATTGAAAAAGAAGAAAAGTCAGAAAACAAATTAGAAAGAAGTCATTGATAGGGAGAAGAAATTTTGAGGATTGAAAAAGAAGAAATGACTGAAAAAAGCAAAATATGAATTACATATGAGACAAGAAGAAAATTCTATGAAAAAAAAGAAATTGGAAGGAGAAATTGAAAAAAAGAATTAGAAATAATTAGTAAAGAAGAGAGTGTTTTAGTTTTTTTAGTTTTAGTTTTATTATAATAGGACACTAAAATAGAAGAAATAATTGAAGAACGATCACAATAATGGTTTTGCTTTGGAAGCTAAAATAAAATAAGGAATGAAAAAATTGAAATAGAAGAAAACCAAGGAACTAGAAAAAAAGAAAATTTAAGCATTGAAAAAGAAGAAGAAATTTGAAACATTTGACAACAAAAAATGATGAATGAAGAATCTTTTTGAAAAATATTAAGAAAATAGAAGAAATTTAAAGATTGCAAAAGAAGTAATGATTGAAGAATAATTACATTGGATTTAATGCTAGAATTAAATAATAAAAGAAGAAGCGAATTAGAGAATTAAACATAGAAAAGTAAGAAGAAATAAAAGCGATAAAATTAGAGTACCAAAAATGAACACAATTAAGCATTGAAAAAGAAGAAATAATTTAAGAAGATTCAGGATCAAAGTGTCGAGATTGAAGCTATTAGAGACATAAAATTAAAGAGGACAATTGGAGTTATAAAAAGATAAACACGGAGGTTTAGAGAAAAAAAATTAGAACAATCAAAAATAACTGTAAAAATGGAAGTAATTTAGAGCACTAGAGAAGAAGAAATACCAAAAGAGAAATACAATTAAAAAAATTTGTTCTGATGCATTAATTGAATATTCGAAGAAAAGAAAAAGTAGAGTACTAAAAAAAAAGAAAAGTGAAGTTCTAGAAAAGAAGAAAATTTAAACACTAGAAAAAAATGGTGTGATAGAAAAGAAGAAAAAAAAAGTTAGAACAATAGAAAAAGAACAAAAAGCAACAAAAAGGAGAAAATAAAATAAAAAATCAAATAAAGAAAATGTATAAGGACAATAAAAGGAACAAAAATAAAGCACAAAAAGAAAAAATGAACTATTAAATGAAGAAATAAGCAAATGAAGAAAATGAAGCAAGAATTAAAAAGAAAATAATAAAACAATAAAAAGGAATATAAAGCAATAAAAAAGAAGAATATTAAAACCATATAAAAAAAATTAGAGCATTAAAAAAAAGAAATGACTAAAGATTGACGGTGATAAAAAGAAGAAATTGAAGAATTGGAAAATAATAAATGACCCTAACAGAATAAGACTCAAGTTGGTTGGAAAAAAGAAAAACATTTTGAATATTGGAAAAGAAGAAAAGACCAAAATAAAACCAGACTGTTTTTAACGGAAAAAAATTTAGAATATGGAAAAAAGAAGAAAAATAGAGCATTGAAATGAAGAAATGTCCAAAGAAGATTATAGCTCAAGACGAGAAAGAAATAAAGAAATAACAAAAGAAGAAAATAAAGCTTTAAAATTAAGTTTAAATTAAACAAGAATAAAAAACAGAGAAGCAATAGAAAGAAGAAAAATAGAGTATTCAGATGAAGAAATGATCGAATATATTAAATCACTAAAAAAGAAGAAAATTAGGGCACTAAGAAAAAAAAATCGAGCAATTAAAAAGAAGACTATTAGAAGAAAATTAAAAAATAAATGTGAAGCAAATAAAAGAAGAATGAGAAGAAAATTGAGAATGGAAATTAAGAAAAAAAAATTATTAAAGAAGAAAAATAATTAATTGAAGAAATAGTTGAAGATGATTTAAGCAATAAACTAGAAAAAAGTTAGAGCCAAAAATAAAGAAGAAATACAGAGTGCTGAAAAGAAGTTACCACAAAAATCCAGGATACCGAAGTTACTAAAAAAGAGAAAATGATTGAAGAATATATTAGAGCACCTAAAGCTATAATATTCTATAAAGAAAGTAGAACAAAGAAAGAGGAAAGAAGAAAAGAGCAATAAGAAAAAATAAAATTAGAGCTCTTAAATGAAGAATATTCGAGCATCTAAAATAAAAAAATCGAGTATTGAAAAGAACACATGACTGAAGAAGATTATAACACTAGAAGAGTATAAAAATAGAGCAAGAATGAAGAATGAAAATTGAAGCAAGAATAAAGAAGAAATGTAGAGTAAGAAATACAAATTTTGAGTCCTAAAAAGAAGAATATTAAAGAAATTAAAAGATAAAATTAGAGCATTAAGAAGAAAAAATGACCAAAAAGGATGAATTACTAAAAATAAGAAAATTTAAGTATTAATAAAGAAGAACAGTAGAGCAGTAAAAACAAGGAAACGGAAGAAGGAATTAAAAAAGAAGAAATATAATAGAGCATTTAAAAGAAGAATTGACCAAAAACGAATCAGTCTCAAGGCATTAGAAAAACAGAAGAAAAATAGAGCATTAAAAAAATGACCAAAGAAGAATCAGGTTTGTAATGATATTTCCTTTCAAATTGTATTCTTAAAGACAAGATTAATCGATCTTGGGAAGGTGAAAAAAATCAGCTTTAAGGCATTATACAAAAACAGAAGAAAAATAGATTATTAAAAAGAAGAAGTGATAAAAGAATATTCTAACTGTAGAAATCTAGCTTTATAAACCAAAATTTAGTCTTTACCAAATGCAGCAAAAATAAAGAAGAAATGTAAAGTAATAAAACCAAGAAAAACGGAGAATTAGAAACAAGAAATTATGCCATTGAAAAAGAAGAAATGACAAAGAAGATTCTAACTTTAGAAAGCTAGCTTTATAAACCATATTTTGTCTTTACAAAATGCAGCAAAAATAAAGAAGAAATTTAGAGCCATACACTGTTAAAAATCCACGAAGTTAAAGACTGCCGGAATTGCGAGTTACATTTTTTGAGTTGATCATCAACTCCAAAACGAGAAAAGTCAAAATAACCATACAACTTTCAAATCTTTTTCTTTTGTTTATTCTTTTAATTAATATATTTTTGATTGTCCAAACAGAATATTAGAATTAATTTATCAATTGCTTTCTCTGAAAAACATTGTTGTCGTTTAAAAAACACGTTTTGGTAAAAACAGTATTGTTTTTTTTTATTCATTCTTCTACAAACTCCGCTTTCCTTAACTCCAAAAGGTGGGACTTTTATAGAACCCGCTTCGGAGTTCATTTTTAACTCTGTTTTTTTACAGTGTAAAAACAAGAAAAGCAGAGCAATAGAAACAAAAAATGATACCATTGAAAAAGAAGAAATTAATAAAGAAGATTCTAACTTAAGAAATGCTTTATAAAGCATATTTTGTCTTTACAAAGTGCAGCAAAAATACACAAAAAAATGAAAAGCAATAAAAACAAGAAAAGCAGAGCAATAGAAACAAGAAATTATACCATTGAAAAAGAAGAAATGCCCAAAGAAAGAATCAGTAGGCTAAAGATGTTGGGATTGACGCTGGAATTAAATAATAAAGTATCAAGTTTGTCCCGCGGGTCTTGGAAGATGGAAGACAGTAGGATGGTGGAAAGTTGAGTGGTGGCACCGTGACGTCGCGACGCCATTATTGAGCTTTATTTCACGTGCCACCACCCTTGATGTAGAGGCAACGTGTGTGCCCTCGTACCTTCATATCGCGCTGCTATATGCGTACAAGTTTCTCTGTACGTGTTAGCAAGAGAGTGACGTCAGTGGGTGGCATTGTAGCAGAGATGGGAAATTAATAAAACTGTCACTTATCTACCCTGCTCTATGGTACCAAGGGATGCCTAGAGGCTCGACGCTATATTGCCCTTGCTGTATGTGGGATCCCAGCAACTGAAACGACGCGCTAAACATTTCAATTTGGCATCCGAGAGGCCTTCCTGAATATATATCTCTCTCTATCTATCTGTCCTATCCCATATCCTGTCCCGGCCTATCCATCCGTCGTCTCCGTCGAAAACGCGATATTGAAAAAACTGCATCAAAAACAGAGGCCTAAAGAGGCGGGATAAAAAACTGTGGTGAAAGAAGGAGATAAAAAACAGTGGCGAAAGAAGGAGATAAAAAACAGTGGCGAAAGAAAGGGATAAAATAGTGCTGAGAGGAGAGGATAAAGAACAGCGGTGAGAGAAGAAGGATGAACAACAATGCTTAGAGAAAGAGGATAAAAACAGAGGTAACAGAAGAGGAGGAAAAACAATGCTTAAAAACGAAAGGGGATAGAAAATAGTGGTAAGAGAAAGAGGATAAAAAAAGTATTAAGAGAGGAGGATAAAAAAGAGTACTATCAACAGAAGAGAGGGATAAAGAAGCGGGGGTTACAAAACAGAAGAGAGAAAGAATGAGGAGGGGAATATAGATGAAAAATGAAGTGAGGGAGGAGGAAGAGATATGGAGGATGTAAGAGAAAGTGGTGAAAACAGAGAAATGGGTAGAGATGGGGTGATGAGGGAGAGAGAAAGGTGAAGCTTAACCCCGGTCTGTTTGCGAGGAGCAAATGGCGTTCTGCAGTTATTTTAAAATTCAGTTGGAAGAGAGGAATGGGTGGACGGTGGGATCGGATTAAAAAATCAGAGTGGAAGCTTGTTTCTCATGATAACAGGCAGCCGGTCGAGAGAACGGGAACTGCTGCTTTCTCCTGATTCTCCATCCAGGTCTCTTTCTCTCCTCTCGCCACCTACACTCCTCCCAATCTATTTCTCACCCCTAGCCCACCATGGTACCACCACCATTATCGCGATGCTTTAAATGCGATGGTTATACGTATAGCCGACAGAATATATCTACATAGGCACATCGAACGCAGCCCTTTCCTCTCATGCGCAAACTGATCGCATCAACTGCTTGTTTCCATGGCGATTGCTAATCGGACCGTGCTCTTCAAGCGCCTGCACCACCTCTCCACGCCTCATCTGCTCATCTCTTTCTCTCTTTTTGGCAGACTTGACTCGCCATATATACAATTTACCAAGTAGTCCCTCAAGCTTCGCAACTTGTTGTATAACTGCACCATCGTGTCTCATTTCGTGCACTATCGGCGCCACGTCTCTTCTTGGTTTTGGTACTGGTTGTAAAGTGGAAGGGATGAGATTTTTTGGAATTTGAAGAGGGTATGAGAAAGAAGATGTGTCAAGCGTGGAGAATAAGGAGCATCGTGTCAAAAGGAAGATATGTAAGGAAGAAAGTATGAAGAAAAGGATGTAGAACTTATGGAAGGAATGTAAAATATATAGGTTAGGGAAGATTTCGAGTATTGATGAAAATGAAATGGAATGTCAAGTAGAAGATGTTAAGTATGAAAAATAAGGAGCATCGTATCGGGAAAAAGATAGTGAAGAAAAGAAGTATGAAGAAAAAGATGTAGAGTATATAGAAGAAGATATGGAATATCACAAAGAAGATATCGAATACTAAAAAGAAGAAATAAGATATCAAGTAGAAGATGTAGAATAACGGAAAGAGATAAAGAGTATCAAGAAACAGATATTAAGTATGAAGAAGAAGAAACAGAGTATAAAAAGGAAATATTGAGTTTTCTAAATAAACTGCAGAGTTTCAAGAAGAAGAAATATAGTATCAAGAAGAAGATAGTATCAAAAAATTAGGTAAAGAAAATAAGATGTGTAGCATCAGAAATAATGTGCGTCTTACAAAAAAGAAGATATATGACAAGAAGAAGAAATAGAATACCAAGAATGATATGTCTAAGATGTATAATAACAAAAAAGAAGATATAGAGTATCACAAAACAACTAGAGTATCTAAAATATATAAAAAATGTACTACCCTTCTCACTTACGACGAGAATGGAAAAAGAAGATATAAAAGAAAATATAGAAAAAAAGAAGACACAGAGCATCATAAAACACCTATAAAATATCAAGAAGAAGAAATGGAATATCAAGTAGAAGATGCGAAAGTAGAAACAGGTGTGTTTATCTTCTTTTTTATACGATTCTACATGTAAATTTCTAAAAGGTAATGTTGTGAATCAAGAAGAAATAGAATATCAAAAAAGATGTGCTGGAGTATCAGGTAGAAGATATGAGTATCAAGAAGAAGATGAGTATCAAATATAAGAAATAGACTACGAAAAAGAAGATATCGAATTTAAAAAATATATATATAGCATCATAAAGGAACTACAGAATATCGAGAAAAAGAAATACAATAGCAAAAAGAAGCTACAGAGAATCAAAATGAAGATGTTTCTTCGGTGTGTTCAAGAAGAAGATAGAGAATACTAAGCAGTGAATACGAAGTATGAAGAATATATATCATATTTCAAAGATGAGACACATAATATAATATATACAGAATCAAAAAGGAAACTTAGTATCAAAAAAAGTAGAATATCAAAAAACATGTCGCTTATTCAGAAGAGGAAATAACGAATTAAAAAGAAGATAAATGTAGTGTTTAAAAAAATATAGAATATCAAAAAGGCGATATAGATTATAAAAATCAAAGCATCGTATACAAATAGTAAGATGCAGAGTATCAAAAAGTTGGCAGATTATCAAAAAGAAGATAGAGTTTCAAAAAAAAAAATAAAGAGAATCAAAAACCAAATATAGGCTATCAAAAAGAAGACTTATATGCAGACTGATCTATCAAGAAGATGTGCATAAAAGAAAAAAGAAAAAAAAGAATACATAGAGAAGTTAAAAAGATTATATAGCAAATTAAGATATAACGTTGAAGAAAAAGAATATAAAATAAGATAATACAGTGTATGAAGAAGATAAAGCAGTATTAAAATAGGCATATTCATCAAATATTATCGAAAACAAGAAAGAGTATTAAAAATAAGCTAAAGAGAACCAGAAATAATCTATGGAGTATCAAGAAGATTTTTTTTTAAATAATAGCTATAGAATGTCGGAAAAAAATTAGGTGAAGAAATAAAAGGCATTTAAACTGACATCAATTTTAAAACTATTTATGTTGATGGTACAAATGTCTTCAAAATGAATACATAAAAGTGCATCCTGGAAAGTGGAAATAGGGTATCGAAAATGATTTAAGTTTTCAGGAAGAAGATTTATAGTATCAAGAAGAAGACACTCAGTATAAAAAAGGTACACAATATCAAAGAGAAAATGCACAATGTCACGAAGAAATACACAATATCAAAAAGAAGATGCTAAATATCCAATAGAAGGTAAATTATATCGAAAACAAGATATATAATGTAAAAAGAAGATATATAATATCAAGAAGATACTCAATATGAAAAAGAAGACATAGTATAAAAAATGATGCTAAATATCCAATAGAAGGTACATAATATCGAAAAGAAGATATATAATGTAAAAAGAAGAAACAGAGTATCAAGTAGAAGATATACAATATAAAGAAGAAGACACTCAATATGAAAAAGAAGACATAGTATTACAAATGATGCTAAATATCCAATAGAATGTACAATATAGCGAAAAGAAGATATATAATGTAAAAAGAAGATATATACAGAGTATCAAGAAAAAGATACATACATAACAATTATTTGTTTTGAAAACAACACAAGAATGTATGAACCGCAATATATACAGAACCGAAAATTAGAAATTTTTCATTTCCAAAATGCCAATTATTGATATGAATTGAACCTCAAATTGATAAAGAAAAGAGATTATCATCATACAATTTACCGAACGACATAGAACGAAATACCATTAACACTCGGTCACCAATTAAACATACTTTCGCAACATATCTGAACATTTTCTAATTTATTCCCTCTTTACACTACTTATCTTCCAAGAATAAAGAAATTTCTACTTAAAAAATATGTTTTGCAAGTTACGTATTGTAATTTATCATAGCAATTAAAATTTTATTTATGTATGACATTCTGGATCGTTATCGTTTCCATGAACATCTCTCAGGATTTCCTATCGAGTTATTCATAATCTACAATGCCTTCATTCAGTTCTGCTTTTCTGAATGAACATACGTAACTTCTCTTCGTAAATACACTGTAAAAAATTTCGGAATTTTCTCCGATGAATTAGTAGGAAATTATTCCGAAACTGGTAGGTAACACATGTTTCCGAATATTTTGTAGGAAAAATTTCCGAAAAGAGGAGGAAAAATACTTTATCCACAGAAAACCGGAAATTATTCCACAAACTTCGGAAAAATTTCCAATCAAAACGGATTTTTAGCCTATAGTAGTAGGAAATATTTCCGGATAGAGTCGGAAAAATACTTTTTTCCTATACAACCGGAAATTATTCCACAAACTTTGGAAAAATTTCCAAGCAAAACGGATTTTTAACCTACAGTAGTAGGAAATATTTCCGAATGGAATGGGAAAAATACATTTTCCACAAAAAACCGGAATTTATTCCTTATACTTCGGGAAAATTTCCAATAAAATGGGATTTTTATCCTATGGTAGTAGGAAATATTTCCGAATGGAGTCGGAATAATACTTTTCTCACATAAAACCGGAAATTATTCCACAAACTTCGGAAAAATTTCTAAACAAAACGGATTTTTAACCTATAGTAAAAGGAAATATTTCCGAATGCAGTCGGAAAAATACATTTTCCACAAAAAACCGGAAATTATTCCTCAAACTTCGGAAAAATTTCCAAACAAAACGGGTTTTTAACCTATAGTAAAAGAAAATATTTCCTAATGCAGTCGGAAAAATACATTTTCCACAAAAAACCAGAAATTATTCCTCAAACTTCAGAAAAATTTCCAAACTAAACGGATTTTTAACTTGTGCATATTATATTGCTCAATCTAAGAAAATTTTATTTTGTACTCCTACTAAAAGAAACTCCTAGGTTTATTTTTTTAAAAATAAAAATCACTTAATTAGTTTCTCATAATTATTTTATTTATTATAGTTATGAAAAATTTATTTATGTGAAGAACAAATGTTATTTTCTACTCCTACTAAAAGGAACTCCTAGTTTCATTTTTTAAAAAATACAAATGACTTAATTAGTTTCTTCTAATTATTTTATTTATTATAATTATGAAAAATTTATTTATGTGAAGAACAAAAATTTTACTAAAAGATTGTTGATACAGAACTAATAGATCTAACATGTTTTTGTTATAAAAATTTTGTTTTACATATTTATTACTATTATATTTTAATATTTAATTCTTCTGTTTAATTTATAAAAAAAAAATTGTTTTGGGCAATGTTTGCATTTTAAAAATATTATTTTTATTAATATAAATAAATGAAATTGTTTAAAACGTTAATCAATTTATTTGTATTCATTTTATTGAAGTTAATCAATTTGTTTGTATTCATTTTATTGATAATCTGTATCCGAGCCTGTATTCTTTTATCATTTTTAAATATCGATTAATTATTGTTCTCAATTATTTTTCCTAATACATATAATTTAATTTTAAACTATTTTGTTTGAACCAGTTAATATTGTTAAGAATGTTTACTTATTTAATTTATTGGTAATTTAGTAACGATAAATAATTTTTTTACCAAATAAATTTAATCTTATGTTAATTTCAATCAGAAAAAAAGTAAACATTGTTAGTAATGATTGTAATAAAATTTTAAATTTTAATATTAGAAATGTTTTCTATCTTTGAATGTTTCTTAATAATATAAACAGATATACAGATTATACAAAAAATGAAAATTTCTCCGAATATAAATTATCTTATTTCAAATAAATATTTTTAAATTTTATTTGGATAAGATTCTTAAAAATCTTCTCCAAAAAAATGTCCTAATCTTTAAAATAATGGATTCACAAAAAATTTGTCGAAAGGAATTTATTGCCATTCTCCTTTTGGTGAAAATATGTGTGAGTGTCACATGCCAGTAATGCTAACTAAACCATAGGACCAAAATTTATGAGAGTCTATTGTTGACGGGCGATGCCATTGCGGGGGTTCATCTGCACGTGGCGACCAAGCGAAACTTGAGATCACCAAGTTCTTTGAAAAGAGAATTTCATAGCCAAGATGGCTCAATGGTTAGGTGCTCGTATCGTAATATGCGTATTTGCGTTTAGCGTTAGGGTTAGTGCGTTCGAATCTCAGTGTCGCTAGGATTTTTCAAAAATTTCGTATGTATGCGTTTAGTTGCGTTTAAGGTATAAATAAAATGTTAATTAATAATCAAATGTAATTTCAGCACAACACAACAATTGAATTAAATAAGTATGTAAAAACAAACCCAAATCCCATACTGTAAAATATAAATTTCCTTAATGTTTTAAATCTGTTGATTTGATTTTTATTATTGAATAATCAATGGGATTTTTTGTATCAGGATAAACATATTTCTTTATTACAACTGTACATGTAATGTTTCATATATGAGTTGGGTCAGGCCATATAATAGTCAACCACCCACTTTGGTTAGAAACGAATTTTCGTTTGTTTATTAAACCCAACCCTTTTTTTCCGTGTACAAAATTTGAATAATTTCCGGTAATTTTGGAAAAAATTCCAACTTAATGTCAGGACAAATATCCGACGTATTCGGAAAAATGTCCAACTTCATATGCGGAAAAATTTCCGATAATTTCGGAAAAAATTCCTCTTCATCAGTAGGAAAAGTTTCCGAAAAAGTTGGAAATAAAACCAATTTTTTTTTCGGAAAAATTTCCACCGTCTGGGGTTCCGTGCTGTCCGAATTTTTTCGGAAAAATTTCCGAAAAATTTTTTACAGTGTACGTATTTAGTCACTAGCCGAGAGCTTCAGTAAAAATTGTTATCACATAATTTGCCCTTGTTATAACTAAACATTTGCAGTTATTTTCAAATAAAATGTTTTCAGTTTAATATTTGCTTTTTTCCCGTTTAAATACATAACTTTATTTATACGTTCAATTGTTTGAAAAGACCTTGTGATAAAGCGACATGGACAATTAAAATTATAAATTGAATATCAATTATGCAAATTGTACAACAATAGTACCTATATTCACCTAACTGTATGTACCTATATATATATTATACAAGTAACCTAATATTGTGCCCTCGAAGATTGTAAGTTCATTGAGAAAGTTTTTACACGGGTTGTAAGAGCATCAACACATAAGTGAGGGCACATTAGTGTCTACTTGAAACCTAATGTGAGTATGTTGCCATCAATGTGGAAGGCCAGTAGGAAGGCAGGTGAGCTCGTTTGGTAGGACTCCGCCCCTTGTTAGCAGTTGGGCATAAGGGTGATATCTAACCAAACACGACCCTCCTTTTTATACACGTGGAAGCCGCTGGTTACATTTTATCAACTGGAGGTGTAGCCAATTTTCGATACAGAATCTAACGCCATCTTTTCTGTCTCAGACACACGAAACTCGCGCATGTCAGTTATTGCACTTCATTTAACCAGAAATCACTCGTCTTTCTCACTTTTCAAATTCTCACTTCTTTTCATTTCTTCTCATTTCCAAGTCCACTTAAGATAAAAGTTTTAGAAGATATGTTTTGGAATCAGTTTCCGTTAATTGAGGACAAAAAATGACAATAAAAGACAACAGAAAAAACAAAAATTCTCCATATAATGATATGGAGAATATTTGTCTTGGCATTCTCAATACCAAATACTTTCAATACAATTTGTCTGATGCAATTTTCCCATGAATAATGTACGTCTTCGAGTTTATAAATTCTCGAGAGATGAGATTGCCTTATAAAAACAATCTTGAGGCTGGTTGATATCTTAATGAATGACAAAATGATGTTACAATGTAGAACAGTGAAACACTCAGTTCATAACAGCGCGGCATTTGTGCGATAAACATTTGCCAGAGACATAAGCAACCTGTAATGAAATGGCATCAGGTTTCCTTCCACTTCCTCTCTTTATGATTATTTATGCAGTACATGCTCAGCTATCACCAGATATGGTCTCTGAGGTATTCAAGATGTTTATAATTAATAGGAAGTCTCCATCACACCCGCATACATAGTTTCTTATCGGTCAGACGGGATTCATAATAACCAACACAATGAAACTCCACTGATTAAATATTTATCTTACTCCTAACTTTGTCTGCTTGACAAGGATTTAATAATGAAATTCGTATCTATCAAATTCACTTGACAGAATAAAGAAATATTATTTATTTCATCGCAGAAAATTGTTGTATTTTTTACTCATTATTCACTTTTTGAATATTTTTTATGAAACTTCAATTTCTTCTATTGACCCAACAGTCCTTCTCGACATTTTTATTTATTTTTGACCACTTTTATTAGTTCAACAGAACTAATTTTAACGTTTTTTGCAACAAAAGGATTATTGTTCTAGGAAAAAAAAGAGAATTTCTCATGAATGATTTGAGAAGAGAATCCCACGAATTCTAGAGGGTATTATGGTAGAATATTTGTGGCTAATGATGGAAGTGAATATGTGGGGCCCAGTCTCTGGTGTAAAACCCCATGCATCGTTCATAGCGTAAAGACGTCTCACGTAGATGATGAACTGCCATTTAATGACCGCGTTATGGCTGGGGACTGCTTTTTGTGTTCATCGACCCCTCAAAGGTTACATCCAGGACCGATGAGTAGAAAGCTGTGCTTTAGAGTCTGTGACACGACTCGAAACCTGATGGCCAACCATACAAACTGCCACCACCAATTTATAATTTTTTAATTCAAACCATAAATAAAATTTTAATCTAACTCAAAAGAACAATAAAATTGCTTCTGGGGAACAATCAAAAAGTGTCAAATTTAGATGGATAACCCAAATGTATCTTTTTTCTAAAATAGATTTATAGGTTAGCTTCAAAGAAGATTATTAGAAAAATAATATTATTTCTCTCAAACCGTGAAATGTTTTCAAATATTGTTTTTAATAATTGTTTGTAATGAATAGCAGCTACATATTTATTATTAGGAGTATTGAATATTAGAAAAGGATAAAATATTACAATTGTTCTTTGTTATCGAACTTTGTAAAAAAGCTATTAGAAAATAAAATTTTATGACAAAACCGCAGCTACATGGCAATTTGTTTATCTAAATTGTTTAAAGAATTGTTAAATATTTTCATATCGCATACTTGTATTAGAAAAAATAACTTTTAAATATATCCGGAAAGTAATTAAAAGTATGTTTTGAACAAACATGATCAACATTCTTGTAAATTTTATACTCATTGTTTAAGAAAAAAAAATTCCTTTACCGATTAAAAATTGAAGGCTGTAAGGGATTTTAAGTTTTAGACAAGGTTAAACAAATTTTATTATTTTAACAAATTAAATTTTAAACAACTTTGATTTTACAAATTGACAACGAATATGATTTCAAATTCAGGACAAGTTTAATTTTAATTAACGAGTTTGATTTCAATTGACAACGAACTTGATTTTAAATTGACTACGAATTCGATTTGAAGCTAATATAATATCGAGTTCAAGTTAATGACAAGGTACATGCTTGAAATTGTGTCTGAGTAATAAAAAATTTGATTAATGCTTTGCAAATGTGTTATTATAAATGCAGCCAGTCAAAGTGAATAAATTAAATAACGAGGTTTCATTTCCTCGATTAACAAAGTATGCCAAGATGAATTCAAGTAATAATTTATAATTTCCGAATAGATGCTATAAAAATTATTGCATATTTTCTACCGATATTTCTAGTGTATTCTAGTCTACTAATTATTAAAAGCGGAAAATTCGTCACGAACGTTCGTGAGGTTTAAAAATATCGAGCCAATAACAGAGGAATATATTTAGAATTAATTGGCAGGTATAATTTAATTATTAATCAACTTTCACTCTAGATCAATTAGTTATTACTTTCATGATAATATTTTCTGGAATGTGAACTTTCTTCTGCTTCCTTCAAAAATTTCTTTTAATGTTCACCAATTGATTAATATTTTTCTGGTTTTAAATTTTTTCCTTTGTATTTTTCCTATAAAATTGTGCACGAATTGAATTTAGGTTTTACAGCACAAAAACTCTCTATTTTGTTTTTAAGATGAATAAAAAAGTGTCAGGCAATTGCTAAGATAACGAAGTGAAAAAATAGATTGAAAAGTAGTTAGATATCAGTTTCTCGAGTTTTGATGACCTCGCGATAGTAATTTATTGCATCTCAACTACTGTGATCAGAAGAAACGAAATAGAAACTAAAGTACAGGTCGGTCGACCTTCGATCATCGTCTCTTCTTATCGCAATCACTGTCGCAAACTTAAGTATAATCGTACTTTTAAAATTGTCTCATTTTCATTATTTTTCAATTTAAAATGAAAAAACCCTTTCCAAATGTAGTGATTTTACATTTGGAAAAATTTCTCCGACATTACGGAAATGTGTTTAAAATATATGTGGAAATGTATTCAACATTAATAAAAATGAGATCAAAATTTGAAGAAATGAGTGCAACATTTGCAGAAATGTACGCAATTTTCTGCAAAAATGTTCAAAGGATATAAGTAAAAGTCTGTTACCAAACAGTATACATATTCAACATTAAAAAATAGATCTGAAATTTGCAGAAAAATGTTTAAAATATGCAGAAAGTATCCAACATTTGTAGAAATGTTAGAAGTATACAAAACTGTTTTATCATTTGCAGAAATATTTACAACATTGCAGAAATCAGTCTAACATTTATTGGAGGGTAACAAATGTATTATAAAAATGTACAGTTGGAAAAAAAAAATTTGCTGAAATGTGTTAAATACTGCAATGTATATAAAAAAAATTGCAGAAAAATATACAAAATATAAATGTATCAGTCGCTTGCAAAAATATGCCAAATAATTGCAGAAATTTAAGAACATTACAAAAATTTATGTAGTATTTGAAAAAAGCTGTCGAATATTTGCAGCATTTCATGAATATAGATTTACAAAATTTTATAAAAGAATCCTTTATTTGCAGAAATGTGTTAAATATTGTAGTTTATGTACACAATTTGCAGAAGTATGTATAACATTGCATGAATCTATTTAGATTTTTCTGGAAATATATACAACACTAGCGCACACAATATTTGCAAAAATATGTTCAATTTTGTTGAAATATGTCCAAAATTGCAGAAATTTATCTAACTTTTGCAGAAATGAGTCCCAACATTACAAAAATGTGTCCAACATTGCAAAAATATTTTTAACATCGCAGATATTCTACCAACATTTGCAAAAATTAATCTATCTTTTGCAGAAATGTTTCCAGCATTTAAATATTGTTAAAATATGTCCAATATTCCCAATATGTCAAAAATCTTGACATTGCAGAAATGTTTTTAATTTAGTAGCAATGTTTCCAATGCATGTTTAATATTTGTAGAAATGTTTCTAACATTACAAAAATGTGTCAAATTGCAGAAATGTGTTCTAGTTTGCAGAAATTTTTTTAACATTGCAGCGATGTTTCCAACACTTGCAGAAATAGGTCTAACATTTGCAGAAATTTATCAAATATTACAAAACTGTGTCCTACATTGCAAGGACATTTTCAACATTGCAGAAATGTTTTCAACATTACATAAATGTTTCCAACATTTGCAAAAATGAGTCGAATTGCAGAAATGTTTTTAACATTGCAGCAATGTTTCCAACACTTGCAGAAATTTGTCTAACATTCCCAAAAATTTATGAAACATTACAAAAGTGTGTCCTGCATTGCAGGAACATTTTTAACATTGCAGAAATGTTTTCAACACTTGCAGAAATTTGTCTAACATTTGCAGAAATCTATCAAACATTACAAAACTGTGTCCTACATTGCAGGAACATTTTAAAATTGCAGAAATGTTTTCAACAATTGCAGAAATGTTCCCAACATTTGCAAAAACACATTTAAAATTTGCACAAATGTACACGTAACATTACAAAAATTTATTATGCAGAAGACAGAAATGAGTCTAAAATTGCGAAAGTATATGCAAAATTTGTCTGCATGTTTGTTATTCCGAATAAATCGTTCGTGTGTGTGCAATTAGGAGAGTCTGCGGAAGTAGAAATTAGGCAATGTAAAGAACATTACGGGACGTTGGTCAGTGACGAATTTTAATGATATATGACGTTTGGCATTGATGTGGTTTGGAGTCACGTCGAACTTGGTTGTTTCCCAGGTAAGGTAACGTGGGTCGACAACATCGGAAACCTCGAGGAATCTGACGCACTTCCGGTGAGACTGCTTCGTATGCACGGAAACGATCAGGTACTACAGCTTGCTTAGCATCCATTCGGTCTAGTCGCAAGCAACTAGCACCGCTCACTCTTTTATATCCAAGACCTACCGCCAATTAGTGCCGGAACTGAATAAGCCAAAATAAAAAAAAAAATTGCACTTTTTCCAATTTTTAAAAAACTGCACTTTGTCAATTTCAATTTTGTTCAAAATTTGTCAATTTTGTTTAACTTTTTTAAATTTGCAAAAGTTGCATCTTATCAAATCCCAAAAAGTTCCATTTTCAAAAAGTATCATTCCACCTGTTACTAATCGAAAGAAACGGAACTCTATTATCATTCTACCCATTTGTGTCAAATGGAAATGACTATATTATCGATCATGAAAATTCATCGGGATTTTACGATCACTTCCTTCGATTTAAGTTTCCTACATTGTTTTAATGGTTATTGAATTATTTATAAACAAGAGCAATTTTTAGACTTTAATATATACCTACAACTCTCGGCAGTAAATTGAAATTTAATGCGAATGAAAAGTATAAATTTGTAAGTTTGTCTCCTTTGTTTTAGATTACGACACATCCGCCTTCGACATCTATTTCAACTCCTAATTGACTTGATTAGATAACCCCATGTCGACAGATATGCAACGTTTCAACCAGCAACTTCACTCTCAAATTGATTACGATTTCAATTAATACGAAAGTATATATGAGTCGCACGATGACCATTCATTTCAAATTACAATTCATTCACTTCTTTTATAATCGAGAGAGGAAAGTGCCGAAGCTTTATTAGTTATAAAACATTAGAAAACAGCTAAATATATAAATTATCATTTTATTTAGTCAGATTGATAATAATCAGGAAAAAAATCAAATCCCGTTTCTATATACCTGATATAGATATAACTGAGAATAATGCTGTATAGAAAGTTGATTTAGGAGAATTATGCGTGACCGCGTCATTTATTCGTAAGCGCATATATAAAAAAAAAGTCTATAATGCAGTGTTGGCATGCACGGCCGCGAGGTCGAGATCGGTCGGGTTAACGGTCTTGTCTTTCCGGCGGATTGGCCCTGCTTCCGGGGACATATAGGGTAGACAATAAGAAAGAAGCGGCGGGCATCGCTCGCATTTGTATAAGAAAAATCGTGTTTATCGTTTGAGTTTGTCGAGACACGTATTAATAAGTATGTCCGTACAACGACCGATGTGTCAGCACGCGCCCCAGGGCTCCGTTGTCAACGTGAGATGAATTTCATTCCCCATTTGCTTATTGCAATTCTCTGCACTTTTAATCACAAAAAACACGCTTGACAAACAAGACTCATCGTTTTAACTTGAGGAAGAACATTTACATTCTAACGAGTAAAAACGGAAATTACAATCAAGGGACATCAAATTGCTGTTGGTCGGGTATGAAAAAGATTGCGTTTATAGGATAGATGGAAATGGTTACCATCAAGATATGGTAACCAGTACCATAACCAGTCTCTGCATTCATTCCTATACCTGTGTATTATTATATTTTAATTATAAGTTATGAATGTTTTGTAGTTTTGTCTTCGTCTAATAATTTCCACTAAACATTATTTTCAGAATGTAGAAGAAATGAAAGAAAGGAAAAATATTTTTAATAGCATCAGAAACTGCTGAATTAGTAGTTTTTTATACTATTAATTAGTAACGTTTTACTAATTGAAAAAGAGAAAACTCGTTCACGATTTTAACCCCTAAATGGTAGTTTTTAACTAATTCAGATTTAGACAGTATCCTCATCGAACATATTCTTTATTGTTATTACCTGAGGAAGACATTAATAATGTTGAAACATGTCAAATACGTCAAATAAGTCAAATAAATAAAAACTATTTAATTTATATAGACGTTTAAAATTCGTTATTAGGCCTCGTAAAAATTTTTGTTTTCTGGTTTTTTATAAAGTACACGGAAAGAAAATTCATTATAAATTTTATAAAAGTGTTTTACAAATTAGGAAAAAAGGATCAAAAAAAGAAAATATCAGATTGATAATTTCAATCTTAAAAAAAAACTATATATTAAATTTGCTACAGACTATATTAAAGTTTAAAATGATTTAGCAATGATTTTTCTAAAGCTTAAAATTCCTTGTAGAAAAATTAAGCGCACTTTTCCCTAAAGCAGTTTTTTGAAATTTATAATTAATTTTCTTTGTGTGTAACTTAAAATAATTGGAGAATATCAGTTTAGAAAAGAAGTGGAAAACGTGAATAAGGAAATGTAACTAAAAGTGCAGAAAATTAATGTAAAATAACCGAGAATGTAGACTAAAATTAAAAGCGTTAAAAATAAAAGAGTAGGTTTTCTGCATTGATATAACCTCAAACTAGAAAGTAAATTTTCATGAAAAATAAAAATATTATTAAAAAAAATTTTACAAAATTTTGAATGACCTAATTGTACATTTTTCAGAAAAAATTGGATTAAACCAAAATTTGTTGTAAAATAATAATTGATCTTATGTTTTTTATTAAACTCTGGTTAAAATCTGTCATTTTCATCCAATGTTGACAAATAATAGCTCATTTCTCTTTTTGAAACATTCCTACAATTTTATTTGTTAGATTTTGTTAAATAATATTTTGTTTAAAAAAATATATAAATAACCTATTTTATTTATTTGATAATTTTTAAATAAAATATTATTTAACAACATCAAACAAATAAAATTGTAGAAAATGTTTCAAAGAGCAAAATCAGTTATTATTTGTTAAAATGGGATGAAAATTAAAATTTTTTACTCGATTTAAAAAAAAAACTCTTAATGTTGAATTTATTATTTAACGACAAATTTTGACTCAATTTACTTTTATCTGAAAAATGTACAACGGGATCTTTCAAAATTTTATAAAATCAATTTTAATAATATTTTTATTTTGCGTAAAAGACCACTTTCTAGTTTGGGGTTATGTCAATGGTGAGAACCTTCTTAATACAATAAGAGAATATATTATTATAAGAATAAGAAATTGAATATAAAATGAAAAAAAGTAGACTAAAATCAAAAGCATCAAAAACTAAGAAAAATATATTTAAAATTGTAGAAATAATGTAGCAGATTAAAGAAAAAACCGTTAAAATTAGAAAATGATCAGAAGGATTTAAAAATTCAAAAAAGAAGTAATTACTACAGCTAATAAGAAAAACTCAAAATAAAATAAAATAAGCTGAGAAAAAAGACAAAAACTGTAAAAGATAATATGCAGAAAATAAAAAAGAAACTCAAAGTGGAGAAAAAAACTAAAAACAATAATTATAAAGAATTATAGGAAAATGGAAGAATCAATATAAAATAAATAAATATTAAAAAATAAACTGATTTGAAACTGAAATTTTAAAAATGAAAAAAAAAGATAAAAACTTCATGAAAGAGATTAAAAAATCAATGAAGTAACTAAAATTAAGAAGATTATTTTAAAATTATGATCTGAAATATCTTCTTTTGTAAAACTAAACAACAACAATTCGTTCAGAAAGTAAATTAGAGATTGGACTAATTTTTAATTAGTACTGATTAGTATTAAAAACTACTGAATCATTTAGTAAGACTTTAATTTCAAATACGAAATTTCACTAAATAAATTAGTAGTATTCTACTTTCAATCAACATCTTATGACTCAAAATTAATAGTCTTACCGAATAATTAATAAAAGCTTTAATTAATTTTTTATCTAAATAACTAATTGTTAGCATACAAATTTACTAATTTATTTAGTGATCCGGTTATTTAAGTCACTAATTGAAAATGTTATATGTCTACTAATCATTTATTAAAAAAACACTAATTATTAGTTACACTCATTTTAGGCTATGCCAAAATAACTAATATTTTAGTAAAGTTCTGTTTACTAATGCAATTATTTAAAATTTAACTATTTTTAGTTTTTTTTTACTAATAATTAGTTCTTTTTTACTGAATGATTAGTAGGAATATAACTTTTTGAATTAGTGACTGAGTTTTTGCATTCAAATTAGTTATTCTTAAAATTTAACTAATTCAGAAATAAGCTTATAGCTAAAATTAGTAAATTGAACCTAATATATTATTAATTCTTTACTAATAATTGGTAGTTCTTTTTACTAATAATTTGTAAGCGCTCTAATTTATTTTCTGAAAAAGCTACTAATTGACACGGAAAAACTCTCTAAATTTGGATTAGTTAAAAATAACTAAGTATTAGTAAAATCGTAACGGGGTTTTTGTTTCTCCAATTAGTTAAAAATAACTAATTATTAGTAAAATATGACTAATTATTAGTAAAAATATAACTTAAAATCAGTTAAAATTTGACTAGTTGAATTAGTAATTAGAATTTAACTAAAGTATTAGTTATTTTGACATAACCTAAAAATCAAATTAACTAATAAGAATTAGTTATTTTTTAATAAATGGTTAGTAGAAATGTAACTATTTCAATTACTGTCTGAGTTTTTATTTTCAAATTAGTTATTTTTAACTAATTCAGATTTAGAGAGAAGGTTACTAATTCGTTTAGTAAGTCTGTTTTTTAATATATAACACTTAACTAAATGAATTAGTAATTCTCCTCTCCTACTAATTTCTATAATGTTTACTCATATTTTGTCCAAATGCTTTTTGAAATTTATATAGTGAATGATTCAAGCCTTGTATTACTTACAATTATTTCAAACAGAGAAAAATAAACTTAAACTCTTTTAATCAACATCAACATCATCATTTCATAAAGGAAAAATTAAGAAAAATTTACTTAAATTCTTTTTTACACTTTTTATGGCTTTTTTAAGTTAAGTCTCGCAAGTACTTGATTAATTTTAGTGAAATATATTTTTCTTTACAATTATCAAAATACTAATAAAAAACTAAAAACAGTATAATTTAATTGAGTTAACGAAACAAAAAATTGAAAATAAAGAAGTCACACATAGACTAAATTAGTTAAAAATAACTAATTTGAAATAAAAAAACTCATTCACTAATGCAAACAGTTATATTTCTACTAATCATTTAGAAAACTATTTACTAAGTATGATTCAAATTCATTTTTAGGTTATGTCAAAATATCCAATATTTTAATAAAATTTTGTTTCCAATTCAATAGTTACTCGAATGTTAAATATTTGTTAGTTCTTTTTTTTACTAATTATCAGTCATATTTTACTAATACAAATTGAATATTATATCTGTAATATTATGTATTTATTCTTTGAAGGATTTTTAGCCCTAGGAACTTGATCTCAATAAATAAATAATTATTTTTGACTAATTGAGATTTAGAGAGAAGTAAATGGAAAAATATAAAAAAAATAAATGAAGAGGAAACTAAATAAAAAATAAAATACAAAAAGACAAATAAATGGAAAAATGTATATTGAATTTCAAGAAATGAAAATTGATTTCGTCCCTTGTGGAGTAAGAGAGATAAAGCAACTAATTACAAACTCAGCTAATGACACTTATTGAGAAGATGTCCTTCTTGTGTTTTTTATCTCTCTCTCCCACTTTTAGCCCGATTTTCTAATCATCAGCAGAAACAGATTGATTTATCAACATGGACCTTTCACCGGTCGAGTTATGACACGCGATTCCGAGCCAAGCAAGAAAAACCCTGAGGCGACAGTCGCGGGTCAGTTGAACGCTAATTTATTAGAATGTTTATGTGTTACTCGCCGCTCATTATCTTTAACATACGGCTAAAGCGCGCTAAAGTTCGTCAAGTGCTGATTGCGACGCAATCCCACGTAACTACGAAAAATTGCTTACGACAAATAACTCTACAGAAAATTACTATGTTTACCGCCTTTCAGTAAAAGTTATTCAAACCCTAATGCAACCAATTACCCACGCATTTAAAATAATCAAAATAATTGTCAGCAATGTGCAAAAAGAAAAAAACGATTATTTTCAACTAAACGAGCCAGTAGCTTAAAGCATTAAAAAAATACAATTTTATTTATTTTATTCATTTACAATTTCAATTTGCTTCGATCCAACTTTATTTAATTTTCATCCAATACTTTATTTTAAATGAATACAATTTTAATTTCAATTTCCCACATTTTTATTTCAATTATTTTTAATTTACGTGAAAATCAATCTCGGCAATTTTTTAATCAATTAAAGGTGTTTAAGCGCACCTGATTTTATAAAAGCGAGAAGTGAAATGACAGTTATATTTGAAACTGGAGGTGTTGAGTAAAGTTCAGTCCCCGCTAATTTTTGAATCAATTAAAGGTGTTTGTATCCTCGTGCATACACGATATAAAAGTAACACTCAACTGGAATGATTTATGAAGAATTAATTATTTCTTGTGAGATAAAGTAGCTTCGAGTTCATTCGGGAGCCTCGTGATATCACAGTGTGTATACCAAGCAATAAGGCATGAAAGCTTTCAATTATTTTAAAAATAATTTCTCTCCTTCAAACGCAACTCGCCATATGAATATTTAATTTCTCTGCCGTCGGATTCGTAATTTTATTGGGAATTGCAAATTCACGAGAAAGCATGAAATCCGGGCTGAGATTTTGAAAAATGTATTTATATCGTTGTAGTGAGTGTTACATTAATCATGGTTAGACGAATGTATTCACTTACCCGCTGAAGGGATAACTCGCAAATGCAGCTTCGTACGGATGTGGATAAACCGATGGATAAGGCCACGCCGCTGCACCAGCGCCTAGATTTTCTTTCAGATCCAATCCGGTAGCCTGAAACGGATTTAATTCAGTAATTAGATTTTCAAATTAAAATTTAATCAAATTTATGTTACATTTTTGAATCTATTATGGTAAATTTATTATCACTTTTGTGTTACATTTTGAAATAAGATTTATGTCAAAAATTGAGTAAGTATCATTTTGACGCAAAATTTACTATGAAGATTGTAATATTGTAAAAATATTGATAAATTTTATTTTGCGCTCTAAACTTCTTGGAGTGAGTTTTCACTCCACGGAGAGTGAAAATTGAGGCACTCGAATCAGAGGGAGAAACCCACTCTAAAAAGACAAGATCTCACTCTTTCAGAGTGAAATTTTACTTCAAATTGAGTGGAAATTCACTCCAGGCAAAAAATGAACTTTCACCTTAATTTTTGAGTTAAGTTTCACTCGAATTGAAATTTAACTTTATTCTTTTATTGTGGGCTTTTTCACTCTTCATGGAGTTAAAACTCACTCCAATCCTCATTGTAAATTTTGTGTCAAAATGCTACTAACTCGAAAATTTGAGTAAGTATCTCTCTAAATTTCTTGGAGTGAGTTTTTACTCTGAGAAGAGTGAAAACTGATCCACTCAAATCATAATGAAAACCACACTTTAAATTTCACTCCAGCTCGAGTGAAAGTTTACTTCTTGTTTGGAGTAAATTTCCACTCAAAATGGAGTGAAAATTCACTCTTTAAGAGTAGGATCTTACTCTTTTAAAGTGTGTTTTTTACTCTTCATAGAGTGAAAAATCACTCCAAGAAATTTAGATTTTTAATAATTAGAACCTGCAATCTTTAAATTTTAAAAGTTGTACAAAATAACATTCACCTCTGTTTGTACAATACAAGAATCTTCATATTAAATTTTGTGTTAAAATGATACTTACTTAAAAATTTGAGTGGATTGAGTTTTTACTCCGCGAAGAGTGAAAATCGGGCAACTCTAATCAGAGTGAGAAACCTACTCTAAAAGACTAAGAATTGACTTTTATAGATTTTATAGATTTTATAGATTTCACTCCAGTTAGAGTGAAAATTCACTCGAAAATTATCTTGAATGTTCACTTTTTGCTTGGAGTGAAATTCCGCTAGGATTGGAGTGAAAATTCACTCTGTAAAAGATTAAAAGTGAGATCTCACTCTTAAATTTCATGGATTGAGTTTTTAGTCCGCGAAGAGTGAAAATCGGGCAACTCCAAACAGAGTGAGAAACCTAATCTGAAAGATTGAGAATTAACTCTAATAGAGTGAAATTTTATTTTAGTTAGAGTAAAATTCCGCTCAAATTGGAGTGAAAATTAACTCTATAAAAGTGAGATCTCACTCTTTTAGAGTGTATGTTTCACTCTCATTGTAGTAGCTCAATTCTCACTCTTCTTGGTGTGAAAACTCACTTCAAGAAATTTAATGAATCCAAAATTTTATAAAATTGATATCGAAATTTAATCAAAATATCAAATTTCCTTTAAAACATTTATCATTTTATTCAGTTATACCACTTAGAGAAAATTGACATTAATAAAGCAGAATTAATATAAAATGAAACTTTACAGTTTTAGCGATAGATAGATTATTCTCAATTTGCTTCCGACAATTTTCAGTGGTTATTCTGAATTTATTCCAATTGGTGTACACGAAATTTTATCATTTATGTGATATCAAATATAAAATTGTATAAATTGATTTATATGATTGAGTTCTGTTATTTCTGCTGCTTTTTCGGACGTATATTCTTTTATAATATCCATTTGTCAATCTTCGTCTTTTGGTTTAATTTATAAATCATTAATTTTTCCTAATTTAACTTTATATTGAATCAAATTACAAGGTATTTTTATTACTTTTATATTATAAATCAGTTTCCGATGCATTTTGACCGTTTCTTCTAATTATTTTCAATTAGTGTCGGATTCTGATTCCAGTTCATTAAATTCAACAGGTAGGTTTTTGATTATTTTTAAATTATATTACAAATAAAAAGGCAAGTGGTTACTTGTCAAGAGGGAGTACAAATTAAAAAAGTGTTTCCGGGTAGAAAATATATATATCATTTTTTTTTAAATTAAGGGAGAAGAGCATAAAGTATGATATTCCATTTTAATATAAAAAAATAATTACAAAAAAATAGTGTATGAACAAATAATATAAAAAACAAATGGTAAATAAAGAAATGATAAAAAAATAATAATAATAGATAATATTAAATAATATTTATAAACGAAATAACAAAATCCACATTTTTTCAAATGCTTTTTTTGTGTCAATTAATCGGGTCTTTGTGAAAAAAATAATCGCTCTTGAGTCGAGTTTTATGCTTGTTGGGGACAAAAACAAAGCATATGGCAAGATAATATGAAGAATATTGTCTTTCTTATTTTGTGATCTTGTGCGCGGAAAGGACTGTCGTAAATTCGATCGTTAACGACTTGATAACAAAAACGCATCAGTGCCGCATGACAGTGTTCCACTGTATGCTCCTTTAAAACGATGGATTCATAATAAATGCTGTACAGCATTATATAGTTTCTTCGGCTCTTTGTGTGGTCTGATAACCTCAGATTTTGAACGACAGTCAACGCGTTATTAACACTTAAGATTAAATGATATCATTACGACTCCATAAACTAGTAAATATTTCTTTCTACCCCTTAGTTCAAACTGGGATAAAAAAATATTGTAAAACATTGCAAAAGATAGATAATTTTGAAGAAGTTGTGGCTTTAGAAGAAAATTGTACACCCAGAGAAGTGATATATATTTGACTCAAAGATATGTTATTTGTGCCAAATAAAAATATATTTGTCTCACAGCATAGTAACTTTTTATTTGTTTCAAATAAAAAAATTTATTTGAATCAAATAAAATTTTATTTGACTCACATAAAATTTTATTTGACACAAATAAAAAGTTACTTGGCTGTGAGACAAATATATTATTTCTCTGGGTGTAAGTTTGTGTAGGTACAATGTACAAAAAGTATAATAAATAATAATTGATAATAATTAATAATAGTAATAATAATAATAATAATAATTATTATATATTATATTTGACATATATCACGCAGTATTGTATAAAATGAAAAATATGTAAAATTATCATTCGCGCAGGGTCAAATTATTTAAAACCTAAATTTTTTTACTTAAAGTTGCTTTGAAAAAATAATAATGACAAATAATGTAAAGCACGAAAATTAGTTCCGGGTAATAAAAGTTTTTAATATAATCCATAACAATTAAATAAAATGCAGTGAAAATAATATAATACAAATAATAGAATCCAGTGTACTACCTATAATTAAATAAATAAATATAAATAAAAATATCAAAAAACACAAAATTGATATAAAAACAAAAATACATAGTGTCAATGAAAAAAAAAAAGACTGTAACGAAATTAAAAATAAAAGCAAACGACAAAGCAGCTGAAAATAAAAAAAAAATAATTTTCTGCAATACGGGAAAACAAATTTATTATTGAATAATATTGAATAATAATGTATCATTGTTTATGAAAGCTAAATATTTACAAAATTGACTCACTTTTCCCGATTACGCAGACGACACGTGCTATATTTGTGCGTGAACAATAAATAAATTCCTGTGATTTAAAAATCAATTGGAATTTCGTGTTTATTGATTTCATCAACTTTTTAATAAAGTGGAAAGTTTTTTTATTACTTTTTGTTTGTTTGTGAAACGGGTGTAAGAATGCGGAAGCCCAAGAAATCTTTCCTCAAGATGAATACGATTTTATGACATTAATTTCACATGGATTTAAAGACCTTACAAATTAAAACCTACTTATGTCAACTAACTCTCTACAGTATTTGAATTAATCGCATTTTTAGATAAATAATTGTTGAAAAATTATCAAGAAGCTTTTTTGTGGTTTCTGTAAATTTTGTCTATTTAAAAATTTTATAAATTGAATTCATCTTATATTTTTTCACTTTTTTATTTAGAAGATTCTTTAGAGACATAATTTATAATTTTTTTTGTTAAAATAACTAATATTAAGTACAATTGTGCTTACTAATTCAATTATTAAACTTTTAACTAATTTTAGTTTTTTTTTTCCTAATAATTCGAAATTGTTCAGGAATTTTTAATTACATGCTACTAAATGAAAGTACAAAATTAATAATTCATTTAGTAGAATTTATAAAATAAATTAAATAAATTTATATATTCATAACAAGTTCACTATATAAACTAGTAGTTTTCTGAGATCAATCTGTTGTTTTTTGACTAAAAATAAAAGAAAATAATAATAATTTGTTAATCATTATTAGTCAAAGACGACTAAATGGTGTCAGAAATCTACTAATTCATATAAAGTAAAAATTAATAATTTAAATGCATATTTATAAAATGAATCAGCGGTTTTTGACTAAAAATTACACAAAACGCTTACTAATTCTAAGTGAAAAACTACTAAAGAATAAAGGGAAATTACTAATTGGTAGTGAATACTACAAATTTATTTTGTAAATTTTACTAGTTTAAAATGTATCCCTCCTAAATTACTTTTTTCCGAAAAAGTGATAATTCTTGACACACGATTAGTAATTTTGAACTATAAAAAACTAATTTATTTTACTAGTAGTTACTAATTAATTAGTAAATAAGTTACTAAATAATTTATTTTACTTTACTTTACTAAATAATTAGTAACTTTTCACTAATAACTGCTGACTTGAAGAAGCTAATAAAAGCACTTTGATTAAATTTTAGTAAAAACTACAAATTAATGTTGTATAATTATTAGTTAAAAAGTGACTGGAACATTTAGTAGATCAAAATCTACTTCTTTTTTGTTCGCAAAATAAGTTAAAAACAATTTAAGTTAACAAATTTTGTACTATTTTTAATTTTGATTAATATACTGTTTTTCATAATAATTGGTAAGCCCCTTGATTATTTTTTAGGAAACTTTACCAATTGGTATAGTGTAAATCTACCAATTTATTTAGTAAAGCTAATATTAATAATTGTATATTTAGTAAATTATAAATAATTAGTAATTCTCTATTACTGATTAGTAGCTTTTGAATAATAATTCCATTTTATAAAAGCACTTTATTATATTTTTAGTAAAAACTTAGAAATTGGTAGTTTTTGACTATAAGAATTTTGCAATTTGTTTACTAATTATAATTAAAAAATTACTAATTTATAGTAAAAAAAAACTGTTTATTTATTTTGTAAAATTTACTAAATTAAAAGTCAGGTAAGTCAGAATTTTAAGTAAGTTTTTTTTAAGAATTTTTAGGGTATGTATTTTTAGGATTTTAGGTAGTAGCTTTTTACTTAAAATTAGTGGCTTTGTACTTACAAACAGTACCTTTTTACTACAAATTGGTACTTCTTACTAATAATAATTGGCAACCGCTTTAATTTTTTTTTTTTTCAGGAAAAACTTCAAATTGGTTTAGAGGAAATCTACCACTTAATTTAATAAACCTGTTATTAAAATTAGTAAATTTAACTTTATAAATTAATATTTCTTTACTACCAATTATATTAGTTTTTCACTAATAATTACACAGTCCAGCAAAATTCTAATTTTTTTTTATTTTTGCTATTCCTAAATATTTTTGTTCCCTGAAAATGCTCCCGGGTCTCAAAATAGCCTAACATGTCAGATTAATGAGAAAAATATTAAAAACCTCAACAACACATTTTGGCACCCCCACTTTTCTCAAAATCTTCACGTGATGGTCAATTTTGAGCCCTGAGATCGTGTTCAGCGGACAAAAATACATACAAAACCACTCCAATATAAAAAAAAATCACGTAGGCCTGTGTTACACTTTATTGCTAATAAAAGCACTTTAATTGATTCTTAGTAAAAACTACTAACTGGTATAGTAAAAATTTACCAATTCGTTATTTTTTACCAATTGAGATATAAAGAATAGAAAGTAAGAAGTATTAAGAAAACTACTTACAGAAGGGGAGTAGAAGTGACCCTGCTCGGCCAATCCGGGGAAGTAGGCGGCCATTCCTTCGGATGCTGCAGCTGCAGCGGCTGCAGCATAAGGTGCGGTGTACATGGAAAGTGCCGTGGTAGGAAGAGCACCGAGTCTTTGGTAACCACCAAGAAGTTCATATTGACAAGAGCACACAGTGTTTCCCGTCAATGGATCCGTATAAATCGGTCTGCCGGTGTCGCAGCATCTTCCACCTGCTGGACCACCGGCCGTCGGAGGCGGATGGGGTTGAGATGGACTCACCGACGTCGTTGGACTTCCGGGAGGTCGGACCACTGCACTCGTCACAGCCATTCTCGCGCTTTGTAAACTAGGATTATTTAAAGGATGATTCACGCCAATTACACTTCCAAGAGAAGATGCGCTACTGACGCTCAAAATTGGCGCCGATGCCGGCGAAGGAGATGACGCTAAGGATGTGCTCACTGTCACAGGACACTGAAACAAAAAAAAATTCATTTTTTTTAACTCCAATTTCCAAGAATAATCAGTTATTTTTAAAGTATTCGGCAGGGTCTCAAGGTTCTGTCCCATGTTGGCGTAAAAACGTCGACGAAAAGCGAAAATCATGTGAGTGAGAGAGAACGTTATATTTGCTCTTCTCTTTCGATCCCATGGTTTACGCTTTTTGCCAACGCTTTTACGCCGATATGGAACCTCTAAATATTTTTTGATTTCAAAAATAAAAAACAGGGGTATTTTTAGACAATATCGAACTTTCTTTAATCGAAAAAGAATGAAGCCAAAGTATTCAATTTGTAATTGGCGCCCAACGAGGGGCCAAGTGTATTATAATTAAAAACCCATCAGGAGGATTATTTATATTCCATGATTAAACTTTTCTGTAAAACACTTGTCGAGCAAAATTTTAAGCTTATAAATATATATTTTAATTAATTTACATAACGCGAGGAAAATGTAGCATGAGCATATCATTGCCCCAAATAAATATTGCAGAATATTGCAATAGGGTAATTAAAGAGTGCACATTATATGCATATTATAGGAATGTTAATGTACTTTTTCATTATATTATAAATGCAAAAGCGTCATCGAACAAGAGTACAAGAAAAAAAAAAGTTAACACGCAATGTGTATATTCTGTCGGAGATGTAATATGCGAATTAATACAGATAAAATCATTACACACTTAAAATTCGCGCGTTTAAACCTTGCTTTCACAACGTCGAGGTGTTTATTTATCGTGCTCTTTTAATAAAATCATAAAAATCATCTTGTGTATCAAAAAACACGACATTTCGATTCTTTTTTAATTAAAACACGAGTTTTGTGCGAGAATCGCAAAATGCGGGTCAAGCGGATGTTGATGGGTTGGAAAATTAAATTGTATCATATCTATAATTAGTCTTAAAGTACCGTCATTAGTGCCAGGAGAATTAGAAATATCCATTACGATATCTGACAAATTACGTTTTCAACTACAAAGACTCGGCCGAGAATATATATAACACATTAGACCAACTGATAGGGCATTGAAATTGATGTTGTTAACGGCTATTGCGAGTGAATATAGTGTCGGCACGATTTTACAATGTTGATGCCTTTTTATTTCGCATTTTATATTGTCGACAATTGAAAAGATCGATGGTCTAAATCCATTTCACGCTTTATGATAAATTTTTAATTCTTAATTAAAGTTCCTTAGATGATTAAATAACATTTATTAATTTTCCTGATAAGGAATTATTATCATAAAGATGAAAAAATGACATGCTTCACATTTTCATTACAGAATTTAATATGAATATGAAGTTTGGAATATTTTTTCCCGTTGATAGTAGCTACTTAAAAATAAATAAATAAAATAATGCATAAATTGGAATGCGGTTTGAAGCAAATGAAAACCGATCATTGATTGAAATCTAAAAATTAATGGATTATGAAACCAACAATTTCACACCCATTTTAACATCAGTCAATAAAACAATGAATTACACAAAATTTTACACAAAAATTATACGAATACGATTTGAATCCATATCTGATGAAAACAAACAACATTGATTATAATTAATTTTTAGATTTCCCAAACTAGCATTAATCTATAAAAATTAACAGATTATGAAATCCAACAACCTAAAACGCACATTTGTACATCAGTTGAAAAAACAATGTATCAGAACATTTTACGTGAAAATCATACGAATACGACTTCAAACCAATCCGATCATTGATTAAAATCTAAAAATTAATGGATTAAAAAACCGACAATCTAAAGCATTCATTTGTACATCAGTCTAAAAAACAATGTATCCAAACATTTTACATATATAACCAATACGAATACGACTTGAAACCAATTCGATCATTGATTATAATCTAAAAATTAACGGATTATGAAAACCATAATCTAAAACACTGATCATCAATAAAAAAAACAATGTACCCAAACATTTTACCTAAAACGATACAAATACAATTTAAAACCCATATCTGAAAACCAATCAGACACAATTTTTTACACAAAAATGATACGAATACGATTTGAATCCATATCTGATGAAAACAAACAACATTGATTAAAATCTCAAAATTAACGGATTATGAAAAACACTGATTTGTACATTAATCAACAATGTACCTAAACATTTTACATAGAACCTATTCAACAATAATTTAAAAATATAAACAAGCTACAACAAAAGATACCTTTTTAATTAATTCTGTTGTGATTTTGGTGACGGATTTAAAGATACTTAGCAGATTAAATTGTTTTTTTCCACTATTATTTTCCTAAAGGATCAAAGTGCGTTTGTACATGGAAAGAATTGAATCAGTGACATTTGAAAGTGCAAGAGCAGATTCTAAAAGTGATCTAGTTTTACAAGTGTTGATGATGTGAACTAATATTATGACTTGTTAATATTTCTGATCTGAGCAAGCAGCCTATCAGGGTTTCTGAAGAGGCAGCTGTTCCACAGAAGGTTTTTGTTCCCTCCCATGGATCAATCGAGGGACATACACCTATAGTAGCGACTGAATATCGTAGCATTATATTTCTCTCCCAAAAAGCAAACCCCGCCTAAAGTTGGACATAATACCTAGCCTCATTAATTCCATATCAAACACTACGGCTAAATAGATTAGCGGCTTGAGTGCCTTTCGCTTGCCTTTGCTTTTCAGGCCCTAAACAAACCGAAAGGTTCTTATATGTATCGCATCATCCATACCTCGTGGAACAGCCAAACATATTGCCGTTCCCGAATTTTTAGTACCGTACCTATCGTGTGTTTGTATGGATATCCGTACCTACTATGTGTACATACATTCATTTACGACAGACACAGTGTCTTCGTATGCATGTAAGTGCCTAACGTATGTTTGTATGTATGTACACATACATACAAACATGTTTGTACGAGTATGTATGTATGCATACACGGATAGACATATGTAAATATGTATAGATGCATGTATATACAAGTGTGAATACATATAGATGGATGCATCGATGACATTAGTGTGTGTGTAAAATGATGTGACAGCTTTTGCATCACGTGTATCTCTGGTTGAAAGTGTGTGTATACATTGTGGTACCGCGTTAATGCGTGTCGTTGCTGCGAATTCGAGAACCAACTGTCGCAGGACGTGCGAAGCGAAGGGATCGACGAATTTCTACCCACACATGTGTACATGCATAAACAGGGGAACATATATGAGTGTTGCAGTCGGCTCGCATTGCCATCAGTTACACGCTGTAAGGTGCTGAGTTTTAACGACGAGATTGACGTCAGTGGGTGGTAATAAAAGTAACAAGAGAAGCCCGACCATATTTGCTAAAAGGGTGTACATTAAAAAAAGAGTCAACTTAAAATCACTGATTTCTAACAAATATCCATCAATCAATGTCTATTAATACCCATTTTAACAGGGAAAAGAATCATCCTAGACATCGCAACAGCTCAACCAATGACAACTTGATAAATTAAACTTAACCTCTTTCAATTGAAAGAGCAATAAGTTGAGGAAATTATGAAAAAGGAATGACGTCAAAAATTGTGGAATAATTGTAGGAAGAGTGTAGATTGTTGTAAGAGAACTCATACACACGGTACATAATATTAAAAAATCTACATAATTTTACGTTATGCAAATACATGTTAGATACTGATACATTACAGATTAAACTAAATATAAAAGACTGCCGACTTCTGTGTAGAGTAAATAATCTTTTACGATTTACGAAAGACCAACTTAACACCATATATAGAACTACTAAGTATTCTCTGATTAGTCGTCACGCAATGAAAAGTACTGGTGCACTAAAGCATTCACTTAATAATTTATGTTTAATTTCAGGTTGAATCGGGAGTTACCTGAAAGTAAAATTACAAGTTTATGAAGATAGATGTAATCAAGATTGGCTTAGATAAAAATAGCCATAAAACCAAAAAATGAGCGAGCAATAAAAGCTACACATTTAATGTTTAAAGGCGCATTTTAAAAAGCAGTTAACTAAGACTTGTTTTGACTTAAATTTGCTGCGCGAGCTATAAATTTTATCAAAGGTTGATGACATATTTACGTAAATTCTTCCATAAAATAGAGTGGTATAAAGGCGTGTCAGGCACATTAAATGCACTTCTTCAATGTGATTTCTTATTTTACACTAGTCAGGTGCTTGATTAACTTCTTAATCGCAGTACTTGGCATCATTCGCATAATTATTCGTAATCAAATGGGAATAATTGCCGTCGTTTTGTTGCGACTTTAGCTCATTTTTGTTTTATTTTCTACTTTTGTGTGTTTTGCTTCTATACAATTTATTTCATTCCGTTTTTTTTGTTTTACTTATTATCATTTTATTTCTTTACATATTTTGTTTTATTTATTTGTTGGCCTTACTAAATTACATTAAATTTACTTTTTTTGTTTTATTTATTTTCGTTTTTTATTTCTTTTTATGTTTCTTTTTTTCCCCTCTTTCGTTCTTTAATATTCTCCAAGACATGATTTTTAATATATTGACTTTGTGTTGTAAACATTATAGCATAGAATTTATTGCACAGATTTAATTATAAACAGGATTTAACATGTTTACTAGGTTTTAGTGTTACAGTTGCAAACGAAGATGGCTTCTTTATTCTTAAGCCTCAACGAAGAGAAAATATTATGTTTACTCGGGAAATAGAATATTATATATTTTATGAAGGTGAAAATATTGTTTATTATATGAACAATAGAATATTGTGAAGTGTTAATTAATAGAATATTGTCTATTTTGTGAAGCAGAGAATATTGTACATTTTGTGAAGTAAAGAATATTATATATATTTCAGAAAAAAGAAAATATTGAACATTTTGAGAAAAAGGAATTTAAATATACATTTAACTTAGAAGAAAATAATGTACACTTGAAGTGTATTTCATGAAAACGAAAATATTACATATTTTATGAAGCAGAGAATATTGTAGATATTGTAAAGAAGAAATATTATATATGAAGATGAAAATATTGTACACTTGAAATGTATTTAATAAAGACGAGAATATTGAAAAATTTGTAAAGTAAAATTTTTTTTAAACATTGAGAAGCAAAAAATGTTGTACATTTTATAAAGAAGAAATATTATATATATTTCACAAAGAAGAAAATATTGTACACTTAAGGCGTATTTAATAAAGACAAAAATATTGCATATTTTGTGAAGCAGAAAATTTTTTACATTTTGAGAAGCAAAGAATATTGCACATTTTCTAAAGAAAAAATATTATACGTATATATCATAAAGAAGCAAAAATTATACATTTCTTGAAGAATAAATATTGTAAATTTCATAAAGAAGAAAATATTGTAGGGGAGAGTGGGGCAAAACCGCTAAGCGGGGCAAAGACGTTTTTCAAAATATCTCCCTTATTTCTAGACCGTTTCAACTTATGTTTAATGTTTATCATAATTATAACTGGAACTATTGTTTAGAAAAAAAAAATCTTAAAAATATAAAATGTATTAAGAAATATACGGAAAATATCGATTTCACATGTCTGAGATGAAATTTATATTGACCAAAACTAGTAAATTTTGAATGTAAATTGTGAGTATTTAAAATTGAAAATTTCACGTTCCAGTAGAGTAATGATTTATCTACACAATCTCTTTGAAATCTAGGTTTCATTTTTAATCTAAATATATACAATTTTAAATTAAAAAAAGGTTTGTCGTTTGGGGCAAAGACGCTTGAAAAATATTTCATAAAAAACAATTGAATATTAAAAACTGCATTATCATGTTATTTTAAATGACGGAAACTTCATGTTAATCAACTGTCAACCTGCATTTTTTCATCAAAACAAATAAGTATTTTTCTCTATCAAATTTATTGTTAGTATTATTATTCTTTAATTTTTAAATTATTTATTAGCATTTACTACTAATTTGAAAAAAAATTATGCATTTCGAATATTAAATAAGCATTATTATTTTATCATATTTTCGCGCGGTTATTTAAATCACATTCTATTTTTGTAGAGTTGATAAAGTAGATTTTGAAACAAAATAAAAAACAATTAAATTGAAAATATGAGGTTAAAAATACAAGTCGTTATTATTTTTAATAAAATGGATTAAATCTCTTTAAAAATCTGTAAAATGTTTATGTTTTATAATTATTGCATCAATAAATGTTATTTAGTATATATTTTAGACTATTTATTATATTTGGAATAATAATATTAGCAAAAACGTCTTTGCCCCAACAGTTGGGGCAAAGCCGCTGGTTTGAATCTTTTTAAAAAACAACTAAATAATGTAATTATGATTTGATAAATGTAACAACGACTATTAAAACCTGTTACTGGTTAGTTTCAGCAGTGTAACAAACAAAAATTACTCCAATTGAACGTATAGTTAAATTTTTGTGCATCAATAAATATAAACCTAGCGGTTTTGCCCCACTCTCCCCTACACTTCAAATGTATTAGATGAAAACGAAAATATTGCATACATTGTGAAGCAGAAAATTTTTTACATTTTGTGAAGCTGAAAATATTGTACATTTCGTAAAGAAGAAATATTATATGTATATTTATTTCATAAAGAAGAAAATGTACATTTTTTGAAAAACAAATATTGTATAAATCATAAAGAAGAAAATACTGTACACTTGAAATGTATTTAATGAAGTCGAAAATAATTGCAAATTTTGTGATTCAGAAATTATTACATATTATAAAGAAGAAATATGTATATTTTATAAACTAGAAAATATTGTACACTTGAAGTGTATTTAATGAAGACAAAAATATTGTACATTTTGTAAAGAAGAAATATTATATATATTTCACAAAGAAAAAATTATTGTACATTTTTTGAAGAATAAATATTGTATATTTTATAAAGAAGAAAATATTGTACACTTGAAATGTATTTAATGAAGACGAGAATATTCCATATTTTGTGAAGCAGAAAATTTTTTACATTTTGTGAAACTGAAATTATTTTAGATTTTGTAAAGAAGAAATATTACGTATATTTATTTCATGAAGAAGAAAATATTGTACATATTTTGAAGAAGAAATATTGTATACTTCCGAGTATATTTCATAAAGAAGAAAATATTGTACACTTGAAATTTATTTAATGAAGACGAGAATATTCCACATTTTGTAATGAAGAAATACTATATAAATTTCACAAAAAAGAAAATACTGTATATTTGTTGAAGAATAAAAATTGTATATTTTATAATGAAGGAAATATTGTACACTTGAAATGTATTTAATGAAAATAAGAATATTCCATATTTTGTGAAGCAGAAAATTTTTTACATTTTGTGAAGCTGAAAATATTGTACATTTTGTGAAGCAGAAAATATTGTACATTTTGTAAAGAAGAAATATTGAGTATATTTATTTTATGAAGAAGAAAATATTGTACATCTTTTTTGAAGAAGAAATATTGTATATTTCCGAGTATATTTCATAAAGAAGAAAATATTGCCCACGTGAAATGCATTTAATGAAGACGAGAATATTCCACAAATTGTGAAGCAGAAAGTTATTTACATTTTGTAAAGAAGAAATATTATGTATATTTCATAAAGAAGAAAGTATTGTACATTTTTTAAAGAAGAAATATTGTATATTTCACAAAGATGACAATATTGTACATTTTGTGAAAAGGAATATTGTATATTTCACGAAAAAATATTGTACACTTGAAATGTATTTAATGCAGACTAGAATATTGTACATTTTGTAAAGCAGATAATATTCTACATTTTGTAAATAAGAAATATTATACATATTTCACAAAGAAGAAAATATTGTACATTTTGTAAAGAAGGAATATTACGTATATTTATTTCATAAAGAAGAAAATATTGCCCACTTGAAATGTATTTAATGAAGACGAGAATATCCATATATTATGAAGCAGAAAATTTTTTACATTTTGTAAAGAAGATATATCATGTATATTTCATAAAGAAGAAAGTAGTGTACACTGGAGTGTACATTTTTTTAAGAAGAAATATTGTATATTTCACAAAGAAGACAATATTGTATTTTTTATGAAGAGGAATATTATATATTTCACTAAATAAAAATATTGTACACTCGAAGTCTATTTAATGAAGACTAAAATATTGTACATTTTATAAAGCAGAGAATATTCTACATTTTGTAAAGAAGAAATATTACACATATTTCACAAAAAAGAAAATATTGTACATTTTCCACAGAAAGAATATTGTATATTTCCCGAAGAAGAGACATTTCATAAAAAAGAGAATATATTCATAAATATTTCCCAAGATAGAGAATAAATTCCCTGATATTTTATAAGAGAAAATATTCCCATTTTCAAAACAAGCCTACACTATTTTTCAAGCGAGAAGGAGTATTTTCTAGAAAATCTATATTTTCCGAGAAAAAAGTAAAGTAGGTAAGAGTATAGAACTGGAATTTTCGAGTTTCTCGTTTGAGTGCACAAATTCGAAAATTTGTAAATCGATATGTGAAGAAGCCGACAGCGTGTTCGTTAAAGAAACACGATTTGAGGTAAACTTGTAGGATTTTTTGTTCGTTGATCGAACGATTCTACAAACTGTTTGAAAGGGTGTAGAGATCGATAGCGGTGTTACGATAAAATTTCTCGTCGCTGGCAGAAGTCGAAGCGCGTTACCACCACGGAAATACAAAAGGTAACCGCCGGGAATGCATTTCAGCATTCAAGATCGGTATGAGGGTTAAACGACGAAGCGTGTTGCGAGTGACCCGTAGGCCATAATTCAAGGCTTAGCCAGAAGAAGAAAAGGAGTTGAGAAAAGGCAGACGACAGAAATAAAAAGAGAGGATGAAAAAAGGTACAAATAAAAAGAGAAAGAGGTAGAGAGAGAGAGAGAGAGAGAGAGAGAGAGAGATGAAAGAATAAAAAGAGAGAGGTGACTTGCACCTAGAGATCGCATCGGGGCCGGTAGCAAAACCGGCAACTATATCACTCTCAAGCAGCAACACCTCGACGACGTTGCTGCATGGCAATATCAACGACCAGTGCTGGCACCACCTCGCGCAACCCAGAAAGCAATAATTATTATTCTAACGAGCCGAGCTCCGATATATATCGACGCATTAGCTCGTACATTCGCTTGTTTGTTTCTCGGTGCTGCTAATTGCCCTTCTCAAGAGGAAGCACATGGTATATCGTGTCGAAGTGCATAAAACCGGAATGCTGTTCGCTGGCTGAGAGCAGCTGCTCAAGCTTTACTTTTGCTCTAGATACGTCTATGGGATCAGGAAGTATCCGAAAACACTTCCCAGAGACTGAGTGGGCGATTTTTCAGGGCTCTTTAAAGATTGGTCTTTTTCCCAAAGAAGCATTCTCCGCCGATTCCCTGGGGATCTACGGGAAAGCTATTTTAGTTAAAGGGATGTCGCTTTCACGACGAAAAAATGCCTGTCGTTTCTCAACAAAAGTTTGTACCGTTTCGGTTTCTTGTGCGGTCATCACAAAACTTTAACCTTTAAATTTTCCAAACAATGTTTCTTCTCTCGAATTGGAGTGAGTTTAGTTTAGAATTGCGTCTTTTGTGGAATAAAAGTAATATAGGGAGTAGTAATGTTGGTATGGGTATAGGAAACAACAGGTAAGTATAGATGTAACATTTTCTGAATTAATTTGCTAAAATTTTAATTATTTAACTCAATTTCAATCATTTTTTTCAATTTTCAATTAGGGGAGAGTCGGGTAGCCACGGCCAAGGGGTAGCCACGGCCACACTTATTATTTATAAAACTACATTACTTAAAAATATTTACATTAAAGTTTTTGTTTGTGAATAGATTCATGATATAAATTCCAAAATATATGTTTAATTGATCAATTTATATCAGAAATATGCAAGAATGAAAATTGCGGCAGTAAGATGAGTGTCATCTTATAAAATATAGACGAACTTAATTATCAAATACTTTTATGTTTTCTAAGCATTTGAATTAAATATTTTACTGTTTCATAAAGCTGAACTATCACTTTATATATAATTACAATTTACTTATTTAATTTTCTAATAATTTGGGTATAAATTAACTTTTTCTAAAGGATAACTTGTCGTCCAGCGCCGGCCACTTTAAATACGGGTATCTCCGGCCAATATTTCTATGCAATCTTCATTTGTTTTTCATTTATTTTAAAATGTAAATAATTCAACTAACCAATTTTGATATATTGTCTAATTTTCGGATTCTCACAATATAGGTAAGTTTCTTTTATTTTATTGCAAATATGAAAACATTTATATTCTTTTTAAAGTGTAATATAGTTCTGTATACTTTATATTAAGGTTTTAATTGATTTTTAGTTGTGGCCGGAGGTACCTGACACTCTTTTGAAATAACCAACATTACACTATATTTTAATTTCCTTATATTTCAAATATTAAGCGTTTCTTTTATGAATAATTAAATTCTAAGTGTAGATTAAGGACTCAAAAATATATTAACAAATCAAAACATACATTTTTTTGCATATTTTAGAAATAATAACTGAAATTCCTTAAGGGGCCGGGGCTGCCCGACTTTCCCCTATTTTCTCCAATTTTTCATTATTCTAATTTTGGTAAATTTATTTCTGAGATTTTCAGGTATTTTTTTTTAAATTATTTTCTTTCATTTTAAAATTAACATTGTTCATAATTGTTATATTTAATAATAATTTTTACACTTCATTGACTTATAGATAGTTGTAATTGAGATAGTGAGTTTTAGATATCAATGAAGGAACATTACCATTTTTGTTTGTTTTGTTTTTATTACATGAAGAAATTTAGAGACTTATTTATAATGTCTAATAGGAAGATATAATTAATAAATGATTGTCAGTAGCTTTTAATTTACAAAATTGCTGTTTTAGTTTAAGTTTAATATATAAAAATATTATTATAATTTTGTTATTTATTACTGTTATTTAATTCTAAATAATTTATAATTATTTTATTATTGATGTTATAGATTGACCAAATATGTTTGGCATACGAATGGAATGTTATTAATCCTGAAGAGGAAACCTTATTGGTTTCGAAACGTTGATTGCTATATGAAGTTTTAAATAAAAAAGTTTTGTCTGAAGCATTGTTATATTCTAAATTTATATATTCTCAGACGTTAAGACTTTGATTAATTTTACCTATATTTGCGAGATTCGGAAACGTTTTAAAGAGATGAGAGATATTTTTTATTTCAAAATAGTTATTTTACCCAATTATGAGTTTAAAATTTTTAATAGTTGTTTAAAATTAAATTTGTCACATTTTGTTTCCAAAATATTACATTAGAAGCTGATTTTTCGATTTTAAAAAGTAAATTTATTTAGAAAGACCTATTAAACATTCTTTACTAAATAAAACAACAGTAATTAAAGTTATTTTAACCAAAACCTTTTTTTTACTGGGTTTAGATACCATATAGGTATTCTGTAGGAATATTTGGTCAATAAATAGGGCATATTTTTTCGAGCTTTTAGAGGGGTTAAATTTTGGACAATAAATAGGGCATATTTTTCCAAGCTTTAAGAGGGTTTAATTTTTGGTAAAAAAATAGAACAGATTTTTCCATGATTATAAAGGGAAGGTGCTTTTTATTCTTTTAAATAGAGCAGATTTTCCAAGTTTTCAAAGGAAAAGCTTTTAGTACAAAAGAATTTTTCCAAGCTTTTGGAGGTGGGTATTTTTGTGGGCAATAAATAGGGAAGTTTTATTTCCGTTTGTGAAGGGGGCAATTTTTATGGTCAAAAATAGGGAATTTTTTTTGCATTTTTAGAGTGGAAGCTTTTTGGGAAATCAGTAGAATAGATTTTTCCGTGATTTTAGAGGGGAGAAACTTTTTGGTCAATAAATATAGCAGATTTTCAAAGTTTTTAAAGGGGAAGCTTTTAGGGCAAAAGTAGAGTGAATTTTTCCAAGCTTTTGCTGGAAAGAACTTTTGTGGACAATAAATAGGGCAGATTTATTTGCCCTTGTGGAGAGAGAAGCTTTTTTGGGCAAAAATATGACAGATTTTTCGCACTTTTAAAAAGGGAACTTTTTATATAATATAAACAAAGTGGTTTTTCGAGTTGAAGCTATTTTTCACTAGGGCAGTTTTTTTTCGAGTCTTTAGTAGAAGAAACAAACTTAAAAGAATGCAATTATTTGCCGAGATTATAAATTGTTGAATTTTTAACACTTCTTTTATGACAATCTCAACAAGTAATTCAAATAATTAAATGCAAACAATAAATTAATTTTGAATTCTTAAAACATCTTTCCAATACAAATATTGCAAACGTGTCAGCTTCTTAAATATCCACAATCATCAAAATTTGCGAAAAACAATTCTTCTCACGCAAAAACACGTTTGGCAATCTGTCACGATGCGTAAACATTCATTTCATAAATGTTTGACAAGAACGTAATAATTGATACAATGGTTATTTACGAAAAACAAAATTTTATTTACCACCGGAAACAAGTTTAATTACAAAAATTTTTCTTCAATTTATTCAATCCGTTATTCGATTTTTTATTTAATACAAAATATCTGCAAAAACAAAAAATCATATTTCATAATGATGAGAAATAAAAATGGATCATATTCCGTTATACATGACAGCTGATATCTTAACAAGATGGGTTTCAATAATATTACTACATTGTAGCCAGTGCTATTGACCAAAACCACATAGAAAATATTGTGGACATGTTAATGAAATGTTAGACGCATTATAGTGAATGACATTTAAAATTATGAACTCTCTCGGAGCAGTGGTATACCCGAGCAGGAGAGAAAACGAGGTCTAACAAATCGTGCCTGGTGGTTGTAGTTGTGAAGAATGAATGCAATTATTGCGACTTTTACAATAAGCCCTCGGAGTGCTGAGCTGAATCAAGAATAGCGAGTGTATGAAAAACATGAACAGAATTCAATTACCAAAGAATAAGGGGACGCGAAAACCTAATTAGTATCGATGACCAACTGGTAAACGCAACGACACCTAGTAACTTGTAGAAAATTATCTGAAATCCTATCCACGAGACTTGACTCGCATATACAAGACTTGCTACCTTCGAAAAAGTAATATTGCCTCGTTTGGCTCGCTCAACGGATGATCGATCGACATCGATCATCGAGAAAAACTTGTCTACCTGTGTATATGTATATACATCGATACTCGCGCCTGCTTACTGCCTACCGCACCCAAAGAAATATACTCAATCTATTTTAAAACGCATTTTAAAATTCGTATTAGACTCAAATAATTTTTTTAAATTTAAATCTATTTAATTCCCAGAAAGCCCCATCTCCAAAAGCGCCGAAAAATCCGGTCTATTCATTGACCCCCAAAAGCTCACCCTCCGAAAGCTAAAAAGTACGTCCTACATTATATTTATTAGCCAAAAAGTTCCTCCCTTAAAAAGCTGCCCTCTTTATTGACAAAAGTTCACCCCCCCCCCCTTCTCAAAAAACACGGAAAAATCTGCTCTATTTGTTGTCCGAAAAAATCCCCTTAAATAGCTCGGGTAAATCTGTCCTATTAATAGCCTAACATTTACCCCTTCAAAAGTTCGAGAAAAAAACCGTTAATTTGTTGCTTTTTTATTAACGAAAATTCCCCTCCCCCCTTCGAAAAACACGGAAAAATCTACTCTATTAGTTGCAAAAAAAAATCCCCCCAAAAAGCTCAGGTAAATCTGTCCTATTAATAGCCTAAAATTTACCCCTTCAAAAGTTCGAAAAAAATGCCGTCAATTTGTTGCCTTTTTATTAACAAAAATCCCTCCCCCCTCCAAAAACACGAAAAAATCTGCTCTATTTATTCCCCAAAAAAACCCCCCTAAAAAGCATGTACAAATCTGTCCTATTAATACCCTAACATTTCCCCCTCCAAAAGTTCGAA
This sequence comes from Ganaspis brasiliensis, assembly GCA_037103525.1. Classification (NCBI taxonomy): domain Eukaryota; kingdom Metazoa; phylum Arthropoda; class Insecta; order Hymenoptera; family Figitidae; genus Ganaspis; species Ganaspis brasiliensis. The sequence goes on from JAZKLR010000079.1 coordinate 299,631, forward strand.
AAAATACCGTAAATTTGTTGCCTAAAAACTTTACTTCTAAAATTATGAAAAAGTATGCTCTATTTATTGGCCAAAAATTTCCACCCCCCCCCCCCAAAGCTCTAAAAAATGCGTCTTATTTATAGCCCAAATGTTCCCCCTTCAAAAATACGAAAAAATAGGTTAGATTTATTACCCGGAATTTCCCTCTGCAAAAGATCGAAAAAATACGCTTTATTTATTGCCCAAAAAGCTCCCTTTTCAAAGGTTAGGAAAAATACGTTATATTTATTGTCCAAAAACTCAAAAAAAAAATATATTTTAGTGATTGACCAAAAATGTTACTCCCTTCAAAAACACGAAAAAACTGCCCTATTGATTGGTCAAAAATGTTTCGCTTCTTAATAGCATGGAAAAAGCTTTACTATTTATTGCCCAAAAAGCTCCCCCTCCTTAAACACGGAAAAATAAACTCTAATTAATACCCAAAACTTCTCCCTGCAAAAGCTCGAAAAATGCGCCCTCAATTTGTTGCCCAAAAAAGTTCCCTCTGCAAAAACTATACAGGAAAAATGCGTCCTATTTAGTGTTCAACAAGATTTGACTTTTAAAACACAAAACAAGCTGTCTATTTAATGCCCAAAAAGTTTCTCCATTAAAAACTCGAAAAAATTTGATCTATTTATTGCCCAAATGTACCTTCACGTTTTCTCCATGAAACCTATATACTTACACTGAAAAAAATTTTTGCTCAAAACAACCGGAATTCCGGTTACTTTAACTGGAATGTTAAATAGAACCTTTCTAATCACTTTGGTCAAAATATAAATTTACAAAAAAATTCCGATTAAAATTGTCCAATTATTTCAACAAGTTATTCTGGTAAATTAAAAAAAACAGTCAGTTGATTTTATCAATGATTTTCTCGTTCAATCTATTACGTTTGACAATCGCATATTGATAAAGCAAACATTTAACATAACGCATTGATGTTTTGACATGGAGGAATAAGAATGAGGAGTGAAACAAAAGACAGTAATAAATAATAGGGTAAATCGCATTTGAGCTTAAACGGCGGAATTTAATCCGGGAGACTTTGGAGATGAAGTTGGGAGCACTACTAGGATCTGGAATATGCACATACAAATACGAAAGAGGATCTAGTGAGCTTATAGGTTATGCCCTGTAGACACAGATGCACCAATGTTTGCACTCGGAGCATTTGTCACGCGTGTCCTACGACTAAAAGGTGAAAGGGACCGGTCCCTCTTTATGTGTGCCGATAATGCCCTCTTTGCAACGAGGCCCAACCAAGTCAATATTGACTTCTGTCCAGATTGATGGACTTTCCTATGTATTTAGTACACAGGCATCGCTTTTACTCACTTATTTTTCCCAATTCCCAACCGCAGATATTCCCGATCCTGTGAAATAACTACCCCTATCACGATCATTCGACAAAGCAAGATTTATCTTTCCAACGTTTTATGTATTTCAAACATATATAACAAGAGATATTATAGTTCCCAGTTGTATAAGTATACTTTAATTTTGTATTTATTTTATTGATTTATAGTGTAAATATGTGCAAATTTTATATAGATTATAGAATTTATTCCAATTATATACATTATACATACACACCTTCAAGCGGGGCTATTTTGTGCACGCTCCGGTTTTAGGGAATAAAATCTTTACATTGAGTTGTTTAAGTTTACTGCTTGGTATAAATATTTTCTGATATAGACTATACAGAGAGTACTAAATTAATTCTTTATCGGGAATCAGAAAAAATTTGTAAAGTCGTGAAAATCAAGCTGAACAGTTTTTCAATTCTCAAACTTTTGTTCAGATCTCCGAAAGTTTTAAAAGTGTATCTAAAAATATGATTGGTAATTGTTGACGATTTAGTAATTCAAATTTTCCCATAATTTTTGAAGTTGTGAGGATTTATACGTCGTGCTCTAACTTTTTATTACATATTTTAATATAAAAAAGTGTAAAAAACTGAAAAATCAGGATTCAGCTGGTTATTTTATGCATTCTTTAAAATCAATTATTTTTCAAAAATTGATTTCGTACACGGGGAAAATATGTATATGAAATTTTACAAAACAGTCAGACAATTCGGGGACATAGTGACATTTAGTAATCTTTAATTTTTAAGTATGTATAAAATATTTGACTTTCTGTTAAAAATCAACAAAAAATAAAGTAATTAACGTAAGTTTTGTATAAAATATTTTATTTTCTATTAAAAAGTAATAAAAAGTGAAGTAACTTTTCATAAAACGTTCTGCTTTTGTTCCGCTTTTACATGACTTTCCATTAATAATTAAATGAATGTCGCTGTGTCCCCGAATCACCGAACTTTGCTGTAAAATTTCACATACAAATTTTCTCCGTGTAGGTAGTAAAAACAAAAAACTTTAGTGTTTCGTTTTGAAACGTTTTTGTTTAACTTTTATTATAAAAAAGACGAGAAATAAGTGTTAAATTTAAATTTTACACGCGGTGCCATGTAACCTCAAAAAAGTAACATCAATAATTACATGTTTTTCAAGTTAATTTTTAAATTTTTTCTCCTAAAATAAATTAAGAAGCGTAGTAGAAGTGAACTAAACAGTAAACAATTTTTTTTCAAATTCTAAATTTTAATAAAGCATAGAGTGGAAAAAGAACGGTTTTGTGCACAAAATAGCCCTGCTCGGTGGTACTGTAAAATGAACGTAAAATTATAAAGTAGAAAGCGTATTTTTATTTTCAAGTCGTTGCGTAAAAACAAAATAGATAAATAATAAAATTTTAGTAACTGCAGTTTATATTATAGCTAATAGTATCATTTTATCTCTTATTAAGGTCTTTGTTTTTATAATCAGTACTCCGTCATTCGATATTGTAATTTCTTTGTATGTGATAAGTTAAGAAGTTATCGAGAACAACGACTTGTGTTTTTTTATATTCGTGTGGTAAATAATTCCAAGTGCTATTACTCATTAGAAGTATTTTTATGTGTATAGTATAGTAGTATTTCACAATCGTGTATAGGAAATCTTCCCGGCTGAATCACTCCGATTTATTTAAAACTCTACACATCGAAAAGTTTTTAAAACTTGCAATTTGCCTTTAAACTAATTCCTTTTAAATTCACTAAAAAATCCAATTACAATTTCTAGTTAAAATTCTCCGGTTAAAATTTTCTGATTATATATTTGTCTTATTGCTGTTACCTAATATTCCAGTTTAAATTACCGAAATACAACATTTACTAATAAATATAAATGCTCTATAATAATATTAATTTAGAATTTACCAATAAATAATTAATTTTTAGGCAATAATTAGGGCAGTTTTTCCGTGTGTTTGAGAGAGAGCTTTTTGAACAATAAGGGTACCTATTTTTTATTTATTGGATCAGAAAGCTTTTCTGGACAATAAAAATCGCATATTATTTCTGACTTTTGGAGGTGGAGATTTTTCAACAATAAATAAGATAGATTTTCTATGCTTTTAAAATAGGAGATCTTAAGCAATAAATAGGGTCGATTTTCCTTTGTTTTTGGAGGGGGAGCTTTTTGGGTCAAAATATAGGACGCATTTCTCCAAGCTTTTAGAGAGGGAAGCTTTTCGATTAAAAAAAGTAAATTTTGGTTTTTCTGTGTTTTTGAAAGAATAGATTTTTGGGTAACAGACAGGGCAGACTTTTTTTGATTTTTTATATTGGAAAACTTTTTTTGGACACTTAAAATGGCAGATTTTTCCTGTCTTTTGGAGGGGGGCTTTTTTAACAATATATAAGGTAGATTTTCAAGCTTTTAAAATAGAAGGTTTTAAACAATAAATAGGGTCGATTTTCCTTTGTTTTTAAAGGGGGAGCTTTTTGGGTAACAGACAGGGCACATTTTTTCTATTTTTAGAGCGGAAAGCTTTTCTGGAAATTAAAAATAGCATATTTTCCTGACTTTTGGAGGGGTAGCTTTTTTTATGATAAATATGGCAGATTTTCTGTGCATTTAAAATTGAGCTTCTTGAACAATAAATAAAGGTCGATTTTCCCATGTTTTTGAAGGGGGAGCTTTTCGATTAAAAAATTAATTTTGGTTTTTCTGTATTTTGGAAGGAATAGATTTTTGGGTAATAAACAAGGCATATTTTTCTATTTTTTTATATTGAGGGGTGCTTTATAGAAGGGTGTTTTTTTATTGTACGAACTTATTGTGATATAAAAAAGATAAAATATGAATTTAAACAGATTCTACCTAACACGGCTTAAGTATGCCTGATTTTAAGTTAACAATCTTATCTTAAAAACAAATATTTTTCAATAAACTTACTAAAAAAAAGTTGTCTTAAAACTTAAATACCTCAACTGTACAGAATAAACAGTAATCTCAAACATTCAAATGTAAAAAACACTCGGAGATTAAAAACCTAATTGAATGCTAATTAATGTAAAGCAAACACGGTGTCATAACGCTTGAAAAAACACCGTGAAGTATATATCTGTAAAGTCAAGTAGTGTAAATTTTGTTATTCCATTAGCACTCGGTGGTGTATTAATTTATGAAATTATAATTTCAAACTGATAAGTTAAGAGGTCTTATTATATTTGGTTATTTATGTAGAAAGGAGATAACATGAAATAAGGGAGATTTAAAGGTGCATCAGCGAGATGGTGAGAATCAGATGAGAAATTGTAAGAGGAAGGAGTGCGAGGGCGGATCTGAGTCAGCGTGTGGATCAAGTACCACCGAGTCAGCGAGCGAAATAGCGCTAACTGCCGACACTTACTATACCAGTAGATTGTACCAACCCAACCTATACAACACCTTGCATTATTACGTCGGCCATTCATAATTTTTACACCGAGTCTTGTCAATGAAAGTGAGTTGTGATGGTTCGTTAAATAAGACAAATCATTTTACATTCCTCGCATAAATAAAACGTCAGCATTTTAGTTTTAAAAATTCACGCAACTATATATAGTGTTTTATAATCCAGATTTTGATTTTAATTTCTTTAAATAATATATTTAAACAAATATTTTGTTTCTTGCTACTTTATTTCAAAATAGACCATTTTCTGGATTTTTATAATTGTAATTTTGAGTTCTCACAATTAAAATTCTACGGACACTATTACACAAGTGCTAATTCGCTTAGTATTTTTTATTCTGATTTAAAGGCGCGGTTCAACTGATCATAGTAGAAATTGATAGATAAGACGAATGTGATCTCGAGAGTTGAGTCAATGTATCAAGAACAACATGGGTCTAGTCTCCAACACGTCGTTGCTCGCCTCGCTACCGTTTTAATAGCGTGGACTGTATATTAATGAGATTTTGATTCCCGGTAACCAGAAAATACTCTTGCCTTAAATTCATTAATTATCCTTTATAAAATTTTAACACTGTCGCCACATTTAAATTCAAAAGATAAATTGTATGAGAATATAAATATAAGCGAAAAGTAGACAAAACGAAAAAATATACTTTTAACAAGAAGAAGAAGAAGAAGAAGAAGAAAATATAAGAGAAAATACAAAAATAAAGAACAAAATATCAGATAATAAAACAATTGTAATATATGCCAAAAAAATTGTGAATAAGGAAAACGATAAAAGTATAGAATTAATTTTGGAATCAATTTAACGTAATTTTTTTGTGAAAGCGACAATATATTCTTTAATATTATTGGCATTTGTAGTTATTTTTAATTCTTAAAGTTAATTTATATGTATTCAATTAAAATGAAATTATTCTTCAACATTACATTATTACTGATATTGAGTAAGTGATTGTCGCAATATAAATAGTACAAAAATAAATATTATTTAATATTTAAACATAATTTGAGGTTAGGTTATACTTTTTTTATTCTGCTTTTTTACGCGCGAATAAGTTTAAGAACTGTTTTACAATTATAGTTTTCAAGCACTAAATTGAAGTAATTTTAAGTAACACAAGTTTGTTACTTGATACAACTATTAATAAAATAGAATAAATTAACTTTTTTAAAGATTCTGTTTTGTGTTATTCGTTCAAAAAAGCTCATTGAACACTATGTATTATTGAACTACCACATTTAAAAACATCTACAATTAACACATTTTATTAATCTTACATAATTATTGTGTACTTAAAAGTTTTCTTGAAAAAAATAAAATAAACATCAAGTATTGTGTCATTATCAATAGACGAGTGTTGGTCAAAATCGTACTAACCGCGCATGCGCTATACGTATTCGGTACTGCCATTAAAACAATTTATGAAACTCAAACAGAATTTTTATTAAGCCCTAATAAATTATTTTATTATTCCTATTACTTTTACTAACTAAATTTATAACTAAATTTGGTATAGTCAGCAAAAATTTCTTAACAAAAACTCTTTGTTATAATTACAAATTGTTAAATTTTTCATTTCATTACCCGAAAAGAAACAAAAGAAAAAATCACAAGAGATACATTAAAAAACAAAAAGGCTGAGAATAACAAAATAAATAAAAACAAAAGTATAAAAATAAATTTTTGTATGAGTAAGAGATAATATTTTTACACCCCTGGATCTAATCCTCGTTTGAAATAGTAACTTGATGTACAAAGGACGCTGTAAATCTAAAATAGAATGACGTGCATGGAGCGAGTTGTCTTTTAAATCTGCGAGAAAGTCAGAGACAAATGACATTAGCAAGCATTCGTCCAATTAGTGGCGAATAAAATGGCAAAAGAAGAGAGATTGAATAAAGCAAAGCGACAATCGATAAGTGGTTTTTCGATAAGCAACTTGACTCTAACTGAAATTAAGTGGCGAGTGAATTCCGAAAATATTCAATATACCTAGAATCTCAAAATTATATTCTCAATTTAGAATGAATGACATAAGGATTAGGACAGTAAATTTCCTCTAATTTTAGGTAAAATTCGAATCTTGAAATTGACAGAATTGAAATTTAACAAAATGAAATGTAAAATAAAAATATGAAAATTTAAAAAAATGCTTTATAGTTACTTGTCACTATTGCTTAACAACTTTTGAATTTACACTATTCAGTTTTTTCTTATCGCTCATTTGCCATGCATCAGCAGATAATAAAACTATACAGACGCTCAATAGTCATTAACGATAAGTTTTACAAGTTCTACAAGCCCTTTACTTATAGACTGACTGGTTTCAATGGACGCAAACCATATAGTTACATCACTGAAAATACCGGTTCGAATAATGTATATTGCAATGCTTCGAAATTTTAAATTACCTCTCGGACTAATGAAAAAGAGTAACTAGTATCAATTTGTCGTTCATTAATGATTGAATATCTTTGAATTTTAAAATGAGTAATTATCGAGAAAATAAATTACGTCTGTGTACAAACTTGTAAACATGTTTAATTAAAATGAATTTGTCGTTGTACAAAGAAACACTTTCTTAAACTTTTCCAAATTTTGCTCAATCATTCACGAATTTAATTAGATTTTGAATTACTTTCTACATTATTTTTTATTTAATTACAGTACCAGGTAAGAAAAAAAGATCTTTTCGTGGGAGAAATTTAATTGCCGTTTATCTGACGAAATCATTTTTCCAAAAAGATCTTATTATGGGAAAAATTGACAGAGGCAGAGACACTTATGGCATTGAATAAATGGCATAATTTCACGCTCGTAGAGAACAACTTTTTACTCTTTAGCTCCACGCGTCCAAGGGAAAAGTATAATATAAATCTGTGAAGCGTTCATGGTTGGACGTAATTATTGGACTAAGCGGCACGCTTCATCCATTTTGAAACGTGCACTGCGTGGCTTTATAGGTGAGCCAATACATGCACAGTGTGCGCACTATACCCGACTATATATGTCTACCTATGCAACATGTCAGGACACGTGGTTTCCAACCTCAGGTTTGCCAATGGGTCACTGATTTTCGCAATGTTCCGCAGATTTGATCCGAAGCCAAACACTTTGATAATTGTGTTATTAGCCTTGACGTCTAATAAAAATCTGACAAATAATTCCCACTATTCTCTCAAATTATCGTTTCTTTTTATTTTTGAAATTACAAGCTAACGAGTGATTTAGAATAAGTGCCACGATAGCCGTGTGGTTTATTATATCTTTGCCTTTTAGTTTTTTTTTTTAAAAAGATTTAAATTTATGTTGCTCATTAAAGAAAGACGTAATAAATACGTACACAATGCACTTTAGAGATAATACAACACAGTATATTTCACGAGATTGATAATGATAGAAAATAGAAAATTTTGTTCATCAAAACTTTTTTCTTTTCCCAACAGTTTGCGTGCACTTTAATTTCTTTATAATCTCGACTTGACATCGACTTACTCGCTGCGTCGGCACGAAATCAGACTCTTTCGTGTGTACTTACACCAGTCGGAGATTAAGAAGTTAAGCCCACATAATTTTCCTTTTAACATTCACGTACTTTCACTCCAACGTTTCTTAACCTGGCCGATTAAGTAATGAAATTCACGGACTAGTTATACTTTTTTCCCCCCGATTGATTAAACAGTATATAAATTTGCCAGATTGAAAATATAAAAGAGAATCAAGTATCATCTGTGTGAACTTCATTTTTTTAAAAAGAAGAAAAAAGTAGTTTGTTAATTTATGGTCTAACAAGGTAATTAAAACCCAATCCGGTGAAACGCAATTTTTCCCGCTAATTTCCATTCTTAATCAGATTAATTAACATTTTGATTCTTCAGTTCCGAAACAGTGTGAACTTTATTTTATACAAATTGGATAGTTGTTCTTGTTAATTTTTTTCCTGTACTTTATTATTTCATTGTTAATTTTTTATATCTTCTTTTTAATTGTTATTTCTTGATATTTTCCGTTTCTTCTGTAATTTTTTAATTTCATTCGTTAATTCCCTCTTTTAATTCAACTCGTTACATTTTTAACTAAAGGAAATTTTTCTAATATTATCTTTTTTCTCATTTTTGTATATCCGCATACAGTTCTAATTTTAATCTTTTGTTACAACCATTTTGAGTCAGTCTTTTGTTCTAAATATCATTGAGCAAAATTGAAGATCACACACGATAAGGAGCCAGAAATAATTAATTGTGAGTAATAACGATTGCTCACTATTCTTATCTTAATTTTTCTTATTCTTTGTATATCAGATTTTATCTTTTCCAAATTTAACAAAAATTTACTCAAAATATAAAGGAGTAAATTGTTGGTTTAGACAGAAAAAGATTATTTATCTAGAATAGCCAAAATCATTGGAAAACTAAAACAGATAAAATGTAAGCTGTTCTGTTCTTTAGATAAAACGTTCTTTAGATAAAACTTTCTTGATGTCTAACATTCTTTTATTGACTCTAAACACAATAGATAATAAACTGTTATATTTTCTCTCAACAATAAATAGTAAGACATTATTTGATAACTTTAGTCATTTCAAAATTGCAAATAACAACACTGACGAAAAATTTCTATAGGAATTTTAAAAAATGTCTGTAGAATTTTATAATATAAAATCAATATCTGTATATAAGGTATCAAAATAAATAAATAAATAAATAAAAATAATTCTATAGAATTTCTGCAGAATAGCTCTATAGAATTTCTACTTTAATTCTAGTAATATATTAATTTATATCAAGGTTAAATTTTTACAAATAATAATAATAGAAAAAAATTTTTTGACATTTGAAAATTTTAGACGTATGAAACAATTTTTGTTTAAATATGAAAATACACGTAAAATTTGTAAATATATTAAAAACGAATTATATGAGTTTATTTTACAAACATCACACTATTTTCACACTCTAAATCTGAATTCGTTAAAAAAAACTAATTATTAATAAAATCGTGTCTGGAGTTTTTGTTTCAGCAATTGGTGAAAAATAACTAATTATTAGTAAAAAAAATATATAAAAAGGTAAAATTTTGACCAATTTACTAGTAGACAGAATTTTACTAAAATATTACTTATTTTGACATAACCTAAAAGTGAATTTGACTAATAATTTGTAATTTTTTACTAAATGATTAGTAGAAATATAAATATTTTAATTGGTGACTGAGTTTTTGCTTTCAAATTAGTTATTTTTAACTAATTCAGATTTATAGAGAAGGTTAAAAAAATGTCTATTTAATGACTATTGGGATTCGTGTAAAAATTCTATAGAATTATTCTATAAACTTCCTATCAAATAATTCTATTAAAATTTACTAGTAAAATTTACTAATAAAATATACTTTTAATGTTTACTAGGTCGAAAAATACTTTTCAAAATTTTATAGAGTGTTTTTAGATACAAACTGTGACAATAAATGTTTTTTGACCATAAATATTTTTTAAAAACTATGCTCCTGTTTAGATACAAAATTTTAAAATGAAGGCAACAGAAGATTGGAAGATGCAAATTCTTTCATATTTTACAACCAAATAATGTTTGTGTATCTCCATAATTGTATCAATTTCCTTCATTTAGTAGTCAAATTAATGAGCAATCAAAAATGTTTCTGTTTTCAAATTTTGAGTATTATTAAGGTTCTTAAAAATCTGTCCATAACCTTACAAAAGTGTATGAAATATTATACTTGTGTAAATTTAGACCTGTATCTTTCATTAATTTCGATTTATAAGTTATATTTTATCAATTCAGATCTATATTTTATATTTAATAAATTCTTCTATAATTATGTTTACTTAATTTCCATCTACATTTTCTATTTGAATCAGTTTCCATCTACAGTTTATATATAATCAATTTTCGTCTATATTTTCAATTCAATTAATTTCCGTCTATACTTTCTATTCTATCAGTTTCTGTCTTTATTTTCTATTTAATCAGTTTCCGTCTATTTTTTCTATTTGATCAATTTCTATCTATAATTTCTATTTAATCAGTTTCTATTTACAGGTTATATTTAATTAATTTTCGTCTATATTTTCTATTCCATCAATTTCTATATTTTCTATTTAATCAGTTTCCGTCTATATTTTCTATTTGATCAATTTCCGTTTATATTTTCTATTTAATCAGTTTCCATTTACAGGTTATATTTAATCACTCTCCATCTACATTTTTTATTTCATTCATTTCTATCCACATTGCATCTTTCATTAATTTCCATCTATATTCCAACTATCATCAATTACTATATACTATATAATCTTTTATACCAATTTCGATTTCATATATTTCAACAATTCCCATCTATTTAATTTCCTAACAATTCCCATCTATTTACTTTCCGAACAATTCCCATCTACTTAATTTCCTAACATTTCCTTATTTCTATATTCCAACTATTATCTATTACTATATACATTTTATCTTTCATACCAATTTCCATTTCGTATTTCCACAATTCCTATGTATTTAATTTCCTGCCAATTCCCATCTATTTAATTTGCTAACAATTCCCATCTATTTTATTTTCCAACAATTACAATCTATTTCAACTTTTAACAGTTACAATTTATTTCCCCTTGGAACAATTACAACATATTTTATCTTAAACGATTACAATCTATATCATATTCCAACAATTACAATCTATTTAATCTTTCATCAATTAACCTATTTAATCTTCCATTAATTTCCATGTGTCAAACTTTCATCAATTCCTATCTATCTATCTTTGGTTATCCCATCACGAGAAAAGTGTCACCTAACGTCTTAACGAAAACTATTAAAAAAAGTGACCCACCTGTAAATTTGGTGATCCTCTGAAGGAGAACTGTGACATGATGTGTCGGCCACTCAGGGCCGTGATGTTCGGAAACCGCTACGCAATCATTGTTCCACTTGGTTGCTCTCTTGCTTAATCACAAACACTAATCAAAACTGATGTAAAGGGACGAGGGTCACTATATCTTTGTCTTCGCAGTTCCACTGGGATCCACTGGTGCAATACATCCACAAAACTGAACAGGTGGCCTCTACCAATCAATCTAGTACTTAGATTAATACCCGATTAATCAAATTGGCACACATATAAACACAAATCACAGATCAGTTACCCCCGGGGGATGGAGATTTTCTTGGCTCAATCACAACCCAATTCGGTCTGTTAAGGACTCGTGTGAAATTGTCAGGAGTTACGACACTGAACACGCTCCTCCTGAAGTGGGACTAATGTTACCACTCTCGGGGTGAAGATGGGACATTCAGCTTGGCAATGGTCGGGTGGAGTCCCCTTTGTGAGTCCCTGGCTGATCCGATCGACGCGCCAGCTATGATCGGTCGCGACTATCGTCCTCCGAAACGTCGTTTCTTTTCGACGGAATCCAGTCCGGCCTCCGGCGAGGAGAGAGACGAAGAATGAGTGATATAGTGGGGTGTAGAGGGAGCGAGAAGAGGTAGCGCTCTGGATAGAGAGGGACAGACGAGTGTGAGGTTGAGGGAGGATGAGTACGAGAGTGAGTCAGGAACAAGAGAGAGAGAAGGAAGGATAGAAAGCGTGCGCACGGAAAGATGAGGAAAATTCAAGGATAGGATAATTGGGAAAATTCTCCGAGACGTATTGAGATGATTCGGCACAGATTTTAGAACTGTCAAAGCACTCGCGAGACCGGAAGTATTGGAGTCGATTTGTTGGCTGCCGTCGGTTCTTACGCGAGAGAGCACCTCCGGTTCCGTGGAGACTCTCCTGGAGGGCGCCAAGTACAAACTGGCGTGGCTCGTCGTCGACCGTGGCGCGGCGTGTAACGCGGTGGCACTTGTCCTCTCTCTCGGAGTATTTCTCCGTCTCTGTCTCTGTCCAGCGCTGTGTACGTGTCTCTCACTCCCCGGCAGTGTTCCCTCTCTTTCTTGCGCTGGGTCCGTCTCCCTCTTTTGCTTTTTTCCGAGCTTCAAGGGGCGGCGCGGCAATCGGCTGGATGTCGGATACTCACACACTTGGTAGGGTTCGCGGTATGTTGCTTCTCTCGCACGTTGCCACCATGAACCGCTCTCCCGCTTGCTCCTACTCCGAGTAAGAACCCGAAGAACCTAAATTTCCTCCACACGTTTGCGACGATGACGGTTTGATCGGTAAACCAGTGTTTGAAGCAAGATAGTGGTGGTGCGAGAGATCAGTGGTAGTGGTGACGATGATGGTGGTAGTGACGCTGCTGCTCTTGCTCTGAGAGGAGGTGGCAGTTGTCGCCGTGGTTCTTTTCCTTCCTGGGAAAAGGGGCCGATTTTTGCGAGATGGTTTGCCCTCTTCTGTCGGATGGGAGGGTCCTGGATCAACGGTGGGGACTGGGTGCCACCTCCAACCACTGTTCCACGTTTCACTCCCTCTTTCTCCCACTTGTACTCTCTCTCTCTACCTCGTGTTCTCTCACTCCCCAATCCTTCTTTCTCTCTCTCTCCCTTGTTCCTTCTCTTGCCCTCTCTCTCTCTCTCTTCCTCGCACACTTTCCTCTCTCTTTCCCTTCCTGCTTCCCGGCACGTACTGTATGCGCGCTTCCAGTCAGCACGACATCCTCGTAGATCGAGAACGGAGCGGTTAGCACCGGCAAACGCGACAATAAAATATGGTGAGTTGGCCTGTGGGACCAGCAAATGCTCGCCACATCCCTTCTTCCTTGTTCCCTCGCAGCCCCTAGCATCCCACCGCGCCAGCACTTTCTTCCCTCTTCGTTCAGCTTTTCGTAGAGGGGATGTACAACGCGCACAGGGGGAAAAACTACACGACAATTTTAGTTCGATAGATCCCGAAGTTTAGCCGACGGCGGCGCTGCTGCTTACTTGCACCGCTGACTTCTTCCCGGTAGTTTGTTCAGTGCCCCCTTCCCACTCTTGCCATTACTACTACTACGATTACTAATACTACTCTACCACGGCTACTACTACTTAAACACAACCGCACTCCTCCCCTCCATCCTCCTTGTCTTTGATGAGCGTCAACCACCTTTAACCCCTTCTTCCCCTCTCTCTCACTCAACGACACTTAACTATACACAACTATCTCGTCATCCCCAAGATACCAGATTCGACACTTTCACAAGTCTCTCCCTATACCCCCAACCCCGATTTATAAACAATCCAAACTCGATTTATTAAAGATAGAACAAAAGATTATCTTTCAGTATAGATGGACAAGTTTTTCATCAAGTGGGTTACTTTTCTAGATTATATGTGTACCTCCTGGTAGATGTTCCTCTCAGTGGACATTAATGATACTATGTTTATTTAGGAAGAGAACTATACCAAAATATGAGAGTAACAATGAGAAGAACCGATTGGAGCAGAGAGCAGCGAAACACTAAAGAACGCTGCTCATCTGATGTCCTGAAAAAGCAAACTCGCGCATTTTTTGTCTTTCCACAGAAGCTAGTCTTTAATGTCTACTTGTCGCCCGAACAACTCGTGCTAATTCGGAATGAGGGGCGGAAAGGGGCGGACGTAGAGGTGGAGCTGACGGGAGATGCTATAAAAGAGGGAGGAATGCAGATAAGCAGAGAGCGTGTCTGCGGGATAGATCTCTTTTCCCCAGACGACCCGATTTGATATTTTTGTCAAAGGAGTGTAGTTGCCGATTGAGGCAAACTGGGGAAGTGGCGATCCCGTGTCACATGGACGTTGGAAGCCGGACGCATGTATCCCTACCAGAGTTCTTTTGTGTCCCCACTCGCGGGGTGTATGGAACTTTGGTTTTTTCCCCTCCGTGGGCGCGGGCAGAATTAGACACGCCTTCTGGCGCGTCTCCACCTCCAGCACGAGTGTCTCAGTCGTCCCTCCTCTCAACGGCGAGCACAAGTCGGTGCTACTACTTGGCGATTTTGCTCGACGCGACGACCACGACATACCGAGTAGGAGAAGGAGAAGAGGCACACCGAGATGTGAAACATTAGTGTACCGTTTGTTAACACCGTGGTCTACACACTGGCTTCAAGAGGGCGAGAGTATATGGTTCTGGGTGTGCGCGTGAGCGTGAATGCTGAGCTTCTTGTGTGTGAGGTCGTAAAGACTGGTTACAGAAAGGTGTGTTGGGATACGTGTGTGTCCTACAATTCAGCATGTGTGCTCGGTGCGCAACTATATCGATGTGCTTTAACACGAATGTGCATGTTGAGTTACACCGCACGTATGTTCACGGGTAATACTCTTACTTGGCTTGCCGCACACCCTACTGTTCAGCTTTCTCAGAACGACTTGCCGAAAATTTGTATGGACTAGGAGAGGAAATATATTTCTCATGTAATGGGGCTTGCAACTTTTCAACGAATAACGAGATGAACGCCGGCTTTGATGTATTAAATTTGCCTTTCAGTCTGCTTTTAGTTCGAGTATCATCATTTTCATCACGACTTGTCTGCTGATTATTATACTGGGGTTCCATTCGAGGCTGATTACTTGAATTAGATAACTGCTCATTCTGAATAAACTTTTTTGGAAATGAAGAACGTTATTGGGATGTTTTGAAACATGACTTTTTTGGTTGTATAATGAACTTGTAATTATGAAATGATGTAAGAAACATATTGGCAATCCTGCCGAGGCATTTTAGGCAGGAAAATAAACTTTTTGGATTAAAAGAACGTTATTGGAATGTTTTGGAACATGGATTTTTTTTAGTTGTTAGGAACTTGTAATTATGAAATGATGTTTGATAAATATTGACAATCCTTAAGGCACTTACACTCTAAAAACAAGTGTCTTATTTTGTCCTCACTTTTAAGACATTTCATGATGTCTTAATTTTAAACCATTGAGAAAGTGTCTTAAAAATACCTGTAAGACGCTTCCTAAACGTCTTATGTCTTAAAATAAGACACTTGTAAGACACCTGTTTTTACAGTGTAAGACAGAAAAATCAGAAACAAGTTTCTGTAGCATTTCGACACAATGATTCTCTTCAGAAAGTAAAAAATCTTTGTTATTGATATATACTATAAGCATTTAAAGATTATGTAAAAGGTAACAGTAATAAAATTCATTTTTTATTATTGTTACAAAGTAAACGCTTTATAAAGAAGACTATTATGTGGTGGTCGAAACGTCAGCAGATTAAATGAATAATAAATATTTTATAATGGATTTGTAATGAAACAAAAACATTGTTTCATACATTTAAAGATAAAATGTACTATCATATGTCTTACATAATATATCAACTTTTA
This sequence comes from Ganaspis brasiliensis, assembly GCA_037103525.1. Taxonomy (NCBI): domain Eukaryota; kingdom Metazoa; phylum Arthropoda; class Insecta; order Hymenoptera; family Figitidae; genus Ganaspis; species Ganaspis brasiliensis. Next base: position 315,706 of record JAZKLR010000079.1, read on the forward strand.
CATTGAGCAAAGTATTGAATAAGAACATTAACATGAATGATTGAAAGACCGCATTGGTATCTATTAGGGAAATAACATAATATTCAAAGGATTGAACAAAATGATGATTATTTGTTGTCATTTGTAATGTACTTATATTATTTTTATTGTACTTCAATGTATTTTTATAGTGACTTATATTAGGAAAATTATTTCCTTATACATATTATAGAGTATATAGAACAAGTTCTTGATCTATTTTATTTATTTTTTTTTATTTATTTCATTCCATGTATACCTAATAGGTTTTTACATTTTGTTCTCTCCTGATTAAAAATTATTAAAGTACATAAGGATTGCAGAGAGAAAAGTAAAAACAAACAAAACTTACAACTATGAGTATAGGTACAATCTTGATCTCTTTTTTAAAATGACAATTAGAAATTAAATATTTATTTTCGTTGACGTTTGCTATTATATACTAATCTCTATAAGTTTTAGCAATACAAGATGCAAAACAATTCAAGTGGTTACTTTAATAAATATCAATTTTCTACCCACAGCATCAGCAACGGCGACATAAAATAAATTTGTTAATTCACTCTAAAAACAAGTATCTCGCAAGTATTTTGAACTAAGACATTCTGGTGTTTTTATTCTGTCTAAGACGAAAAAAATATCTTAAAATGAGATATTTTTGGCGCCTTACTCTCTAAATCTGAACTAGTTAAAAACTACCAGTTTTCTCTTTTTCAATTAGTAAAAAATAACTTATTATTAGTAAAAAAACTACTAATTTATCAGTTAAATTTAACTAATTTAATAGTAAAATATAACTAATGTAATTAGTAAATATAAATCTACTAATCCTTTTAGTAGTTTAACATAACCTAAAATTACTTTGACTAATTAAATTAGTAGTTTTTTACTAAATTATTCGTAAATTATGGTAGATGTACCGTTTGTGGCCAGTGTACTTTTAGTGGACACTTTCAAATATATTTCTGTATATTATGTTTGAAAGTCTGAAATTTATTACATATACTTCAAAATTCATTTAAATTTAATCAATTTTTAATGTTTCTAATTTATTTTCTCTCTTTATTTATTAAATAGACACATTTTTGCAAGTGTCCACTAATGGTATTAAGATGGCCAAAACCGATACTTCTACCATACTATTTATTAAAAAAGTAAAAATTACTATTTGAAATGGTAAACGAGTTTTCACTGTTAAAATGGTAGTTTTTAACCTTTTCAGATTCAGATGGTACATACTAAAAATACACCAAAATGTCTTAGTTTAAAATACTTGCGAGACACTTGTTCTTAAAGTGTTATAATAATGTCTGACTCTTAAGGGCATCTACTACTGCAAAAATTCTCAACGTTTGAACACCGAGCTCTTTCTTTTCAAAATTTTATTCTACTTCTACTACTTGTAATGTTGTGTATTGTAATGTAATATTGTGTATTGAAATGTTATATAATGTAATGTTGTGTAATTTAATGTCGTTTAATGTAATGTTCTATACTATAATTATGTGTAATGCATTGTGTTATGTAATGTAATGTTTTATAATATAATTATATGTAATAATGTTGTGTAGTGTTATGTTATATAATGCAATGTTGTATAATGTAATGTTCTATAATATAATGTTGTGTAATGTATTGAAAGTATAATGTAATGTTGTGTAATGTAATGTTTTATGTTGTAATGTTATGTAATATAATTATATGTAATGTATTGTTTTATGTAATGTAATGTTGTGTAGTATTATTTTGTACAGTGTAATGTTTTATATTGTAATGTTATGTAATGTAGAGTTGTATAATGTAATATATTATATTGTAATGTTGTGTAATGTAATGTAATGTTAATTAATATTAGAGTTATACAATGTAATGTTTTATATTTCAGTTTTGTGCAATGCAATGTTGTACAATGTAATGTTATGTATGCACGGAAAAAAATTGTTGTCTAAAATTTAAGCGACTTTCGAAAATCTTGAATATAAAGTATTAGAAACCTAATATAACAGAAATAAAAATTCTGCAATTTAGTCGTTTCTAAAACGTACTGCTTTCTTTTACAGCGCTTTTTTGTCAAAGTCGCATATATTATATCCAAGATTCTTGGTAAGCTGCCTTAACTTTTTTTAAAAAACAAATATTTTTAATGTGTAATATAATGTTTAGTATTGTAATACATATTGTATAATGAAGTGTGGACAATGTAATATTGTGTAATGTAATGTGTAATGCTACATTGAAATATTTTAGTAAATAATGTTTACTATCAGGTTTGTAAACTGGGATAATCGTGTGAAGCAAAAATTTTTTTCTAGCGAATATATGAAATATTTTCCTCTCAATGCATGAAAGGAAAATTTAAAAAAAAAATGTAAATACTTCTATCCTGAATTTAGATTTTTCTAAAAAAATATATAAATACTCCTATCTAGGTTTAAAACTTTACCATCTACTCTGGGAAACATTTTCTTTTTGCATGATTATGCCAGAATAATAGTTTTTATAGTAAATGTTAATGGATAAACTATAATAATTAATGTCAAAAGTCTTTGAGTGTATGTTATAAAATATAATATTGTGTAAAGTAATGTTGTTTAATACAATGTTGGGTAATGTAATTTTGTGAATTGTAATGTCATATAACTTAATGGGATATAATATATATAGTATAAGTATAATGTAATGTTGTGTAGTTTAATTTTGTACATTGTAATGATACAAAATATAATTTTAAGTAATGTAATGAGATGACCAAGATGCCCAATATATAATGTTTAATGTAATGTAATGTTGTGTAGTGAAAGATTATATAAAGCAATATTTCTTCCTCATGGAGAAAGCTTCGTATTGTGTATTGTAATGTTGTCTAAAGAAGTTTTGTGTAACTTAACATGTAATGCAATGTTCTATAAATTAATGTTGTGCAATACAATGTTATGTAAATTAATGTTGTGTAATATATTGTTTTGAAAAATAATGTTATTTTATGTATTATTGTGTAATGTAATGTTATGTAATGTAATATAATGTAATGTAATATAATGTTATGTAATGTAACATAATGTAATATAATGTTATGTAATGTAATGTTGTGTAACCTAATGTTCCAATTTACATAGCTTAATGTTCTATTCCACTGAAAAATGTAAACAACTCAATCTATCCTAGAAATAAAACTACAGAAACCAAACCATAGTTTGACCAAAATCCATTGCTTGTATCGCGCATCCGTTTTTCTAGAAACAGAACTATCATGATCCTTGGTGAAGAGCTGGAGGACGACTATGACTATTTTTCGAAGGACGCGGAACTGACGAGAAAAATCCTCGCTCAGATGGCAGCACATTTCGACCACAGAGTCTTTCCTCTTTGGTATCAAAATGTCGACAAAAGTGGGGATGAGCATCAGACTCCTGGTGGAAGGGAATAACCTATCCCCTCTCCACTACCCTCCCCTACTATTGAAAAAGGAGAGTTAGGGGTGGAAATAGTAACACTGCATTCTGCATGCATGTGTCCGCGCTGAAAATCGCGCGTGACGATTGCTTCTCGATAGACTATTTGCAAGAGATTCATTCTGATGATGGCGATCGAAAAATCAATCAACTTTTGAGTAATCATTAGATTAATCACTCACGATCAATCTTCTAGTTGGCATTTTAGTAAATTTAACAACAATGCTGCAAAAGATCAGTGATAATGCAAATTATGATAATGTATGATTTGAAAACATTAGGAAGAAAGTTATGAGCAGAGAAGTTGGAAAGTTTGAGAATTTGCGTCAATCTTCTACCGCATATGACCTTAGTCATAAATCAAGTGGAGAGTCATGGAAGCTGAGACAAGAAGACAAGTGAAGAAGAGGTTAGATGTACTACTTATCCAGTAAAGTAGATCGGAGTATGGAGGGTGATGTAAACTTAGGTAATTAATCTTGCCGGATTGATTGCTAGCCTTTCCTTCCTATATGCTCCCATAAATTATGTTATAAAGAGCTACGGCATAATTAATACACTGTAGAGGCCTGTCGTTGTCTCATGAGCAATGACGTAATCTGCGACTCCATTTGGGGATTCACTATTATCGATACAACAACCTTGAAGCTAATCGATCCGCCACCAATAATAATTCAAGGCAAGCTACTGAAGCTCCAAATGGCATCTACGAACTTCGGTAACCAGACACTAATCATTTTATAGCAAGGGTTTAATTAATTACCACATTCATTAAAACATGCAGGTTACATTTCCTGTGAAGAATAAATTTTTAGAATTTTAATCAATTCAATTGATTCTGCAATTTTAATTTTTGCATTTTATTCTGCAATTTCAATTATTGTATTACATTCGGATATTTCAAAACTTGAATTTCATTTTGTCATTATTTCATTCATTTTATTATCTTATTTCAATTATTTCTCATTTATTTCTCTTATTGTTTTTATCATTACATTTCATTCTTCTATTTCAAAACTTGTATTTCATTCTGGCATTAGATTCTCTTATTCAGTCAATTTATTTTATTCTTCCATTATTTCAATGTCTTCATTTCATTCTTCCATTTCAATTATTGCATTCCATTTTGCAATTTCAATCATTGCATTTTATTTTGCTATTTCAATTATATAGCTTTGCCTTGTATCATTTCATTCATTTTGTTTTATTATTTCAATCATTTAATTTCATTCTGCCATTTCATTCTCCATCCATTTTAATCATTCCATTTCATTCTGCTATTTCAAAACTTGGATTACATATACATTCTGTTATTACATTCTCCTATTCAATCATTTTATTTTATTTCCCCATTATTTCATTTACTACTTCCTTTAATTTTTATATTCAATCATTTCATTCCATCTTCTAATTTGAATTTTTTTCATTTTATTCTGCAATTTCAATCTTTGTATTTTATTCTGCCGTTTCAATTGCACCGTTTCATTTTATCTTTTCATTCACTTTATTCTCTTATTTCAACCATTTCATTTCATTCTTCCATTTCAATCACTGCATTTCATTCTGCCATTTCAAAAATTGAATTTCTTTCTGTCATTCCGTTCTCTTACTCAATATCATTTTATTTTATTATCTCATTATTTCAATAACTTTATTTCATTCTGCCCTTTTCATTATTGCATTTCATTCTTCCCTTTCAATAATTTCATTTAATTCTCACATTTAGTCAATCATTTCATTTCATTCTTTCATTTCAATTATTCCATTTATTTTCGCCATTTTAATCATTGTATTTCGATTTCATTCTTCCATTTCAAAACTTAAATTTTATTCTGTCATTTCATTTTCGATTTTAATCATTTCATTTAATTATCTCATTATTTCAATTACTTTATTTCATTCTTCTTTCATTCTTCTTCATTCATTCTTCATTTCAATTATTGCATTTCATTCTGCAATTTCAATCATTGCATTTCTTCATTACAATCATTCCATTTTTCCCTTTGAATAATATCATTTGATTCTCATATTATTTGAATAATTTAATTTCATCCTTACATTTCAATTATTGCATTAAATTTTACAATTTTAATTTATTCTATATATTTTATTTTATTCTATATATTCCAATCGTTTTGTTTAATTCTTATATTTTAATCATTGCATTTTATTCATCTTTTTCCATTCCCTTTTTTATTTATTTCGTTTAATTAAATCATTATTTCAATCATTGCAATTGATTCTTCTATTTCTGTCGTTTCATTTTATACTCCCATTTCAATAATTTCATTTCATTCTCCATTACTTCAAGAACTTCAATTTATTTTTTAATTTCGATTATTGCTTTTAACTCTGCCATTTCAATTATGACATTTCATATTCCCATTTCAATTTTTTCATTTCATTTTCTTATTTTTATTATCGCATTTCGATTTTAGTCATTTCAATTAATTCTCCCATTATTTTAATCATTTCATTTCATTCTTCCATTTCCATCGTATCATTTCCTTCACCCATTTTATTAATTTCATTTAATTCTCCAATTATTTGAATTATTGCTTTTCATTCTTCTATTTCCATCATTGCATTTCATTCTCCCATTTCAATTGTAATTTTTTCTCCAATTTTAATAATTGCATTTAATTATCCCACTTTCAATCACTACAATTCATTCTACCATTTCAATCATTTCATTTCATTGCCTTTTGTCATGATTCTTTAATCTTTCACAAACAGTATTTTGACATAAGATCAAGAAACAGAATAAGTTTTCATTTTGTTTCTTGATCTTTTGTTCATCAAATATAATGATAGCTGTGTCAATTGTAGATGATATGTAAGATCGTCTTGTTCGTTACTTTTGCAAGTGATCTTGACTCTTTTCTGCACAATATCAATACAGATAACGTCATTGCGTGGCTGATATAAGCTTGTCACCATTGGTTATGTGCGAGACTGTTGACATATACTTGTACTCTTGTCAGTTTAATCTCACGATGATGATCGACACTCTTATCATTCAGAGTGCCTAGGTATGTTCACTGACAATTTAAACATTGATTTGTCGATAGAATAACATCAAAGTAGAAAAGCCGACATCTTATGATCGATAAGGTTTCAAATATTCCTTCATTATCACATTTTTCTCGTCTCACTTAATTTCTCTACGAATTAATCTCACATCATTTTTATCAATTCAATCTATCTTGCTTTGAATACAGTAGAAACTCGATTTTTTAAAGCAATCGACAACAAACCTGTTTCACATAATCGCAAGTTAAGTTGCGTTTCTAAAAATGAATCAAAAGTTATTTTTACGAAATTCAAAATGGCGGATTGAATGTGTCGGACAAAATATAAAAGTTTGATAAATCCGCAATTTTTGTCATTATCAAAATTTTAAAGTTTGACCACTACATTAAATCTTTCATTTTAAATTTTGAAAAAATATCTTCAAAATCAAATTCTAAGATCCTAAATAACCTCATAAGCAAAGTTTTGTGAAAATTAATTAAAATTTTTTAATTGGGTGCTAGTTTGAATTCGACAATTACAATTTTAAAAAAGTGGATTTTGACTTACGGAGGGTACGGGGAAAATTGCCGATACCCAAATAATGAGCAAAATTACGGGCAAAATTTAAAAAATTAAAACTTATAGAATTTTAGGGTCTTTAGTATGAATTGAAGTCCGTTTTTCAATTCAAAATGTCGAATCCAAAATAGGGGTCAAAATAAGAATTTTAATCAATTCTGGGGAAACATGCCGAATAAAGAATTCGGGATCACAGAAGTTAAATTTTAAGTCATTTTTCAAAATTCAAAGTATAAAGGATTCAATATGTCAGCAAAATTACAAAATTTTGATAATACAAAAATAGGCTGATTATTCAAACCCACAAAAAAAGTATTTTTTTTCTGGGACACTACGCTCATGTCTTTCTACGTATTTTTCTTCACTGAATTTGAATCTAAAATCAGAATAACCAAATTGCTAAATTTTTTTAGATCATATCACAAAATTGCTCAAAAACCCGAAAAAACCCGAAAAAAATTTGCAGGAGTCTTCCTACGTATTTTTCTCCGCAGAAACCGAATCCAAGTCAGAATAATCAGATCTAAAAAAAATCTCAAAAAATTGCTGAAAAACCACAAAAAAAACTCAAAATTTTTTTTTTTTGTCCGGGACAATATGCTAGTGTATTTCTACGTATTTTGCTCCGCTGAATCCAAATCTGAAGTCAGAATAACCTAATTTGCTAAAATTTTTGAGAAAATCTCAAAAAATTGATCATAAACTCCAAAAAACCAAAAAAAAAAAAATTTTTTCCGGGACAATATGCTATAATATATTCTTATGTATTTTTCTCCGCTTAATCCGAATTCGAAGTCAGAATAATCAGATTGGCTGAAAGTTTTTACATAGTCCCAAAAAATTGTTCAAAAACCCGAAAAAACCCCGAAAATTTTTATTTTTGTCCGTGACAATATGCTAGTGTCTTCCTATATACGTATTTTTCTCCGCTGTATCCGAATCCAAAGTCAGAATAACCAAATTGGCTAAACTTTTTTAGAAAAATTCCAAAAAATGCTCAAAAACCCCAAAAAAAAATTTTTTGACCGGGACAATGCTAGTGTATTTCTACATATTTTGCTCCGATGAATCCAAATTCGAAGTCAAAATAACCTTATCAGCTAAAATTTATGAGAAAATTTCAAAAAATTGGTTAAAAACCCCAAAAAACCCCATAAAATTTTTTTTTTTTCGGGACAATATGCTAATGTATTCTTACTTATTTTTCTCCGTTTAATCCGAATCTGAAGTTTTCACAACCTTATTGGCTAAAATTTTTGCAATAATCTAAAAAATTTGCTCAAAAATTCGAAAAAACCCACAAAAAATTTTTTTTTGTCCGTGACAATATGCTACAGTCTTCCTACGTATTTTTCTCCTCTGAATCAGAATCCGATGTCAGAATAATTAGATTGGCTGAAATTTTTAAGATTATCTCAAAACATTTCTCAAAAACCCGAAAAAGATAAGAAAAAAACCCAAGAAAAATTTTGTTGTTGTCCGAGACAATATATATAAGTGTTTTTCTACACATTTTTCTCCACTGAATCGGAATTCGAAGTTAAAAAGATCAGAATAGCTAAGATTTTTGAGATAATCTATAAAAAAGCGATTTTTTTTTTGGTTTTTTGGACAATTTTTTGAGATTATCTTAAAAATTTTAACCTATCTGATTATGCTGACTTCGGATTCGGATTAAGAGGAGAAAAATACGTCGGAATATACAAGCGTAGTGGACCAAAAGAAAATTAAAAATTTTTCTGGTTTTGATTTGTGTTTTTAAATTTTTTTTTAGGTTATCTCAGAAAGTAGAACCAATTTAGCAATTCGGTTTTTCGATTTTGATTTAGCGAATAAAATACGTAGGAATAGATTAGTTTATTGTGTCTCGGACAAAATTTATTTTTTTTTGTGGCTGTATAATTATAGTATTTCAGTTTCATGATTTCTTTGGCATAAAATATCTATTTTTATTTAATTTTCGACACATTCTACATTCCATTTCACTATACATTTCTTCATTCATAAATTTTTTCATTCACTATTTCCCTTACTTTCTTACTACCTTTTTAATATTTAATTCTCCTTTTTTTTCAATTTCATTCTGTATTGCATTCTTCATTTATTCTTAACGAACAAAATAAAACGCGCGCGATTAGTTTTCTATACATTCTAGAAATTATAAAATACAATAATAAATGTAACAAATCGATCAATAATATTTATCTAATAAGAAGAAATAAATATTTTAAATATAATATTTAAAAATCAATTAATATAAATAAAATAAATATTTATTTAGGACAAAATTTTGCAAATTAAATGAAAAAAATAATGAAATCATTTAAAAATTGGGGAAAATAAATAAAAAAAGTTAAACATAATTTAAAAAAATATAAATAGTTGAAAATTGAATGAAATAATTGAAAAATCAGATAAATGGTCAACATTTTTTGAAATTATAAAACAAATGTAAAGAATTGACAATTAAAGAAAATAAATTTTGGAAAAAAATTGAAAAATGTTTTTAAATTTTAAAACCTGTTGAAAATAATGAAAATATGATACAAACAATGATAAGTTGTAAAAAATAAATGACATTTAAGTGTGAAAATTGAAAAAATTACAGAATTTTTTTTTAAATAATGAAAAAATAATTGAAAATTGAGCAAAATACATGAAGATCTTAGATTCAATTAAAAAAAAAAATAACTAAAAACTGGAGAAAATAATTGAAGAAAACTAAAAGTAATTAAAATTTACGATAATTAATAAAAAAAAATTTGAAATTATAAAAAAAAAGAAATTAATTAAAAATTGAAGAAAATATTTGATTTTGTAGAAAAATACTTAAAAATTTAAGAAAATAATTTTAGAAAATGAGAATAAAATAATTAACAATCGAGGAAAATAATTGGAAAATGATCAAATTAATTCAAAATTGAAAAAAGTAATTGAAATATGCTGAAAATAATTTAAGTTTGAGAAAGAAAATTGAATTATGATGAAAATAAGTTAAATATGAAAAATTGAAAACCATAAATAAAATTTGAGAGAAATAATTGAAAAAATCATAGAATATATGTTTAAAAAAAATAATAATTACAATATTACTTAAAATTTTTTAATTAAAGAGAATAGTTAAAAATCGCAGAAATAACGAAAATTGATGGAAATAATTGCAATATCGGATAAATAATTGAAATTTTTAAAAGTAATGCCAAAATAATGAATATAATTATAAATTGATAAAAATCAAGAAAAGTGGCAGAATTTATTTTTAAGCAAAAGAGAATAATGAAAAAATCGTTATATAATTGAAAATTGATGACAATAATTAGCGTAGCATAAGCTAGATGGTGTAACCTGCCTTTAGAATAAATTTTTAAAGCATTTTTCAAAACTTTTTTTACACAAATGACAAATTAAAAACCAGCACAACACGACACTAACGAAAAAGGTTATCTTATTCTTTCAATTCAAATTTTAAAATATTTCCCGATAAAGAGAATCAAAATCAATAAAATAACAGGGACTAACTTCACTTCAGACTTTAAAACGTGGACAGAAAAAGATAAATAAATATTAATACTAACTAACTTCACTTCAGACTTTAAAACCCGGACAGAAAAAGATGAATAAATATAAATACTAACTAACTTCAGGAGTTTACGGAGATTATTATTATTTAATATTCATGTTATTCTGTAAATTTCTTTTATTTACTAACCTAATTCAAAGCAATTTCGAAACAAAACAATGAAATTTGGATGAAACAAAGTGATAAATTTGTAGAACCCAAAATCTCGAAATTCTTTATACCTGAATTACACTTTCTGAATGAAAACTAAAATCTGCTTGGTCAAGGTAAAATATATTCATAGCCGAGATCTTGAAAAAGTGAATAAAAAGTAATCCTTCATTAAATCTTGAATCGTCGTCAAAAGTGCTTAAGATTTTCGAGAGATAAGAGCAAATCAGAAGCTGGTATTGGCTTCCGAAGCACCGTATCCGTATAATTAAAGAAGAAGTCTCACCATATTGGTTTGAAGAAAAAAGGGTGAAGGGGGTTTGAGGAACGGGAACGGCGACACGTTGCGGTCAAGATGAAAGAAGCTGATGTGCTCTTTCGAGTTTCACGTGTGTTCGTGCGGATTCTGAAAAGAGGAGACAAACAAGTCTCAGGAAAGGAAGACGAAGACGAAGAAAAGAATAAAGGAAAAGGAGGATGCCGGCATTCATTAATTAAGCGAAGCGTGAGATTTTTAACCCCTCTTCTCTCACCCCTTTTCTTTTTTTGTTCCGGATCGTTGATTTGAGGGGACCGCTGACAAGTAAAATGTGCGGGGTTATCGGCCAGAAAGTCGATCGAATCTATCGAAATCGGACACGAGAGACGAGTCCAAAAATAAGATGGTGCTAGAGAGACCGTATTAAATGTCACAAAATTGAGGTGATTTTGAATTCTAATCATTTGTCTGCACTTTTTTTTTCGAATACTATACTGGCGCGAGATAACACGACAAATTTATGATCTAGTAAATTCCCGATAAACTTTTCGAAATACACGTTTCACTTAATTTAATTTTAAAAGAACATTGGTTAAATTTTGTCAGTTATCGGAGAAACAAAAAAACAAAGAAAAACAAGAAGATTGTTTTTTCTCACTTTAGGACGAAAAAGTAGTTTTCAAACTGGAAGTTGACAATTCTAGAAACAAGATATTGACAAAGTTACCGGTTGCTCTTGCCTCATTAAAGTTTTATGCGAATATGCAAATTGAATAAGGTGAAACTTGGAACAAAAACGTACCCTGTTGGAAATTTTTTACTAACCGGTCGCTGAAAAATATCACAAACAGTAATTGCCTATGTCGTGGACGCATTCCAATTGGTATTTAGGAGCACTCTGTATTTGTTGTAAAGAACCGGTTATTTTGAATTGTCGACTCTTGTCAAGCAAAATGAATGTAAACGAAGAATCATGTCGATGGAATTCGACATTATTCTGACAGTTTGCCATTTTGCCTTTTCAATTCCCATCTATTTTCACGAGGCAGGAAAAAATCTATAATGCCTGTGCTAGATTTTAAAATCCTTCTCTTATCTTCCGATAAATAAATCTGTGTACCGATTTTCTTCTAAATTTAAAACGTTTATAAAGTATTTTCCTTTTATTTCTAATTGGAAAATTATGAGGGAAGAGAAAGTTCACGTTCCATTAGATTTTAATTTATTCATTCGCGAAGTAAATAAATGTCACTCTGATTGAAAAAGTAATTAGAAATAATGGGAATGTAATGTGTGTATTTTGCAAGTGATATGGTTGTATAAGACTTGGTGTGAACATTTTCAGTCGAGTAGTAAGGTAGTGATAAGATGCCTACATGAAGTTCCGTACACACACACATACACACATATATATACATACATGAATACAAGTATACATACACACACACAAACATATATAAATACACATTTTTAACTACAATTGCTCATACTGTAATTTTCTACGACCATCATTTGTTCACCAATAAATTAAAGAAAAAAAAAATATTTCCTGATTATTTAAAAAAAAAAGGTATTTAAAGTAAAACTCTGAGTAATTTTTAAATAGAATGATAGAAAATTATATGTTTGTACTTATCAATTGCACTTTCCGGACAATTACACTTTATAATGTGCTAAATCGGTTATCAAAACAGAATCACGAGTAAATAAATAATGGAATAAATTATTGTTTCTGTGCCACTCCCAACAAGTCACAGAACACATAATTTAGATAATAATGAATGTACCTAACGAAAAGCAGTTAAAGTACGACTTCCTATGTAGCATGTACTTAGCCAATAAACCATATAAGTAAACTTTTTTGGTCTACACGATAAGCCTAAGTATATAATTTTAAGTTAGCAAATAAACGATAAATGTAACTTTCAAGCTTGGATTATTTTTCAATTACACTGAGAAAAAAAAAGTACAAAGATAAAATAGTTGAGAAAGATGAAAAAAGATAAAACAAGCCAAGAATTATGTTCATTTTATCAAATTTTTGCCTCCACATCAGAAAAAAGATTTGCTTCCTCATAAAGGAAGCAATAAGTTTATTTAAAAAAATGAAAAATTGCAATTTTTTTTAAAAATTAAAAAATGTGATTTGTTTTTTAAAATTTGGACAAAATATAAACTTTAGATAAATCAACCGATTTGTTTGGAAGCAAGGAATGTGATTTTTTAATATATTATGTGAAATTTATAGATTACAAACTTTTTTTTTTGGGAAAACAGATTTTTCAAAAAATTAAAATACAATTACATTTTTGTTTAATGGTTTTTTTTTAAAAACCCTTGTGTCTGATTCCAGATTTTAGTAATACAAATAACCATACTAAATTTTATTTATATTCGTTAAAGAGTTCTCGAGTTATCATGTTCATAAAAAAACTACATCCAAACACGCATACACCGGACATTTGATCAGGAACTCATATAACACATTTCTAAATAAAGAAAAGTTAATTCGAAGCATTATAAAAAAAATTGTAAATTTGAACGGATTCAAAGCTTCAAGAAGTAAAAGTTACATAATTTACAAAAATTATACTTACTTCAGTGAATTTAAAGTATGCTGCTGTTTTCAAATATTAAAAATTAATAACCTTGAAATTTGTATTTATTCTAATTCTTTTAACAAACTTTGATTTGTCAGAACTTTTATTGACATAATTTTATTATTCAGTTTTTTAAATTTATTGAGTAGAAAACATTTTACTTTTAGAAATAATCTCAAAAACCTGCTTTAAAAAAGACACAAAAAAAAAATTTCTACACTAGTGTATTTCTACACTAGTGTATTTCTACATATTTTTCTCTGTTGCATACGAATCCTATATCAAAATAATGAGATTAGCTAAAATGTTTTCAATAATCTCAGAAAAACGATTTTTTCGGGTTTCTAAACAATTTTTTGAGATTAACTCAAAATTTTTAACCAATCTGGTTATTCTGACTTTTGATTTGGATTCAGCGGAGAAAAATACGTATAAATACACTATAACTAACCTTTTTTTCTGGGAAAAAAAGGAAAATTTGTTTTTGGTTTTTTCGGGTTTTTAAGCAATTTTTGAGATTATCTAAAAAATTTAAATCAATCTGTTTTTCTGTCTTTGGATTTCGATTCAGGGGCGAAAATTACGTAGAAATAGAATATCATATTGTCCTGGAAAAAAAAGATTTTTTTTTGTTTTTTGGGGGTTTTGAGCAATTTTTTGAGATTATTTAAAAAAATTTATCAATCTGGTTTTTCCGACTTAGGATTTGGATTCAGTGGAGAAAAATACGTATAATTACACTAGTGTAGAGTCCCGGACAAAAAAAAAAAATTTTTTGTTTTTTTTTCGGGTTTTTGAGCAATTTTTTGAGATTATCTAAAAAATTTTAATCAATCTGTTTTTCTGTCTTTGGATTTGGATTCAGGGGCGAAAATTACGTAGAAATAGAATATCATATTGTCCTGGAAAAAAAAAAATTTTTTTTTGTTTTTTGGTGGTTTTGAGCAATGTTTTGAGATTATTTAAAAAATTTTACCCAATCTGGTTTTTCCGACTTAGGATTTGGATTCAGTGGAGAAAAATACGTATAAATACACTAGCGTAGTGTCCCGGACAAAAAGAAAAAATTTTTTTGTTTTTTTTTTTCGTGTTTTTGAGCAATTTTTTGAGATTATCTAATAGTATATTAAGCAACAAGGGGTTAAAGGCAGACATTTGTTTACGCTGATGTATGTGTACGAGTGATAGTCGAGGGCGAAGCCCGAGACGTAAACGAGTACACAAACATCATTGTAAACAAATTGGACTGACTTTAAACCCGTGTTGCTTACGATACTTTTTATTCCAAAGGCACAAACTTGGTGCTTTTAAATGTTTGTAGGTTGGGGTCCAAATGCATTCACTTGTTTGACCGTGTAAAAATGGCGGCCATTTTTGCCCTGTGGTGGAAAAAATGCATGGATCAGCTGTTCATTTTTTCCCTAGGGAAAAAATGGAAGCCATTTTTACCCGGTCGAACAAATGAATGCGTTTAGACCCTGCCTACAGGCATCTAAAAGCGCCATGTTTGTGCCTGTGGGATAAAAAAAATTTTAATCAATCTGGTTTTTCTGACTTTGGATTTGGATTCAGGGGCGAAAATTACGTAGAAATAGAATAGCATATTGTCCCGGAAAAAAAAAGATTTTTTTTGTTTTTTTGGGGGTTTTGAGCAATGTTTTGAGATTATTTAAAAAATTTTACCCAATCTGGTTTTTCCGACTTAGGATTTGGATTCAGGGGCGAAAATTACGTAGAAATAGAATATCATATTGTCCTGGAAAAAAAAGATTTTTTTTGGTTTTTTGGGGGTTTTGAGCAATTTTTTGAGATTATTTAAAAAATTTTACCAATCTGGTTTTTCCGACTTAGAATTTTGGTTTCAGTGGAGAAAAATACGTATAAATACACTAGTGTAGAGTCCCGGACAAAAAAAAAAATTTTTTTGTTTTTTTTCGGGTTATTGTGCAATTTTTGAGATTATCTAAAAAATTATAATCAATCTGTTTTTCTGTCTTTGGATTTGGATTCAGGGGCGAAAATTATGTAGAAATAGACTAGCATAATGTCCCGGAAAAAAAGAAAAGATTTTTTTTTGTCTTTTTCGAGGTTTTGAGCAATTTTTTGAAATTATTTAAAAAATTTTAGCCAATCTGGTTCTTCCGACTTAGGATTTGGAATCAGTGGAGAAAAATACGTATAAATACACTAGTGTAGTGTCCCGGCAAAAAGGAAATTTTTTTTTTTGTTTTTTTTTGGTTTTTGAGCAATTTTTTGAGATTATCTAAAAAATGTTAATCAATCTGGTTTTTCTGACTTTGAATTTGGATTCAGGGGCGAAAATTACGTAGAAATAGAATATCATATTGTCCTGGAAAAAAAAGATTTTTTTTTGTTTTTTGGGGGTTTTGAGCAATTTTTTGAGATTATTTAAAAAAATTTATCAATCTGGTTTTTCCGACTTAGGATTTGGATTCAGTGGAGAAAAATACGTATAAATACACTAGCGTAGTGTCCCGGACAAAAAGAAAAAATTTTTTTGTTTTTTTTTTTCGTGTTTTTGAGCAATTTTTTGAGATTATCTAAAAAATTTTAATCAATCTGGTTTTTCTGACTTTGGGTTTGGATTTAGGGGCGAAAATTACGTAGAATTAGAATAGCATATTGTCCCGGAAAAAAAGAAAAATTTTTTTTGGTGTTTTCGGGGTTCTGAGTAATTTTTTGAGATTATTTAAAAAATGTTAACCAATCTGGTTATTCTGACCTTGGATGCGGATTTAGCGGAGAAAAACACGTAGAAATATACTAACATATTGTTCCGGAAAAAAGAAAAAATTTTTTTGGTTTTTTTTTGGGTTTTTGAGAAATTTTTTGAGATTATCTAAAAAATGTTTGCAACTCTAATTATTCTGACTTCGAATTTTGATTCAGTGGAGAAAAATACGTAAAAATACACTAACATATTGTCCAGGAAATTTTTTTTTTATCGGGTTTTTGAAATTTTTTTGAGAGTATCTAATAAATTTTAACCAATCTGGTGTTTCTGACTTTGGATTTGGATTCAGGGGCGAAAGTTACGTAGAAATAGACTAGCATATTTTCCCGGAAAGAAACAAACTTTTTTGGTGTTTTTTTCGGGATTTTGAGCAATTTTTTGGGACTATGTAAAAACTTTCAGCCAATCTGATTATTCTTACTTTGGATTCGTATTCAGCGGAGAAAAACACGTAAGAATACACTTGGATTTTGTCCCGATCAAAAAAAATTTTTTTTTTTAAAAGTTCCATTATGTTTGCCGTTGGTAATTTTCTCTATGAGTTTTCCATCTATGTTCGGAAGGTAAAGTAGATCCAGGTGGCGCATCTGAGAAATAATTGCGCGCTAAATTTAAAAATTTCTATTAAAAATTAATTACAGTTGTAAGCATATCTATAATTAAATTAAAAATATTAAAGTATGAATTTAAAGAAAGATAATAGAATATTAAATTAATTAAAAATATTAAAATATTTGAGAAGTTTTAGAAGTTGTCTATTGAAAAATAATCCACGTTTATGCAAAAATTGTGTGGGATGTAGAAGGTAGGTTGATAGAATAAAAAAAAAGTTAATAAAAGTAGACCTCTTTATCAAAATAATAAACATCCTGCTCATTCTGATATAATTTATTCCGCATTAATTATATGATAGTACTAAATAAATACTGCGCTACCTTCATTATTCTTCAGAATGTTATTAGCCGAGTAATTGGCTTAATTAAGTAATTGCTCTTATATGAATATTTCCACTTACATGAGAATTTATAGAATTTTAAAGACTCAGTTATCACACCCGTGTTGAACAAATAGGACAAAGCTGTTTTTACAACAAAAAAATAATAAATTTGAATCAAAAGAAGTCATTGTAGATTTCAGATTGTGACACCAACAATTGTATAATAAAATTTTAATACATGAAAACAAAAATTTAATTATATAATTAATGATTAATACATTATTATGTTATTCTTCCCACGAAACTAATTAATATTTAATTATGCAATGTATTATAATTTAATATAATAATTTATCAAGATAAAAAAGTAACTAAAGTGAAACAATAATTTGACATAATATTTTAATAGGCTGAAAAATAACTGAAAAAAAAACAAAAATTGTACAACAAAATTATTTTTTTTAATGTAATTAAAGTAATTATTGTACCTGACGTCGATTTGATTGGTTTAATTTCTTTTTCACGAAACAGATGCATAAATTATCGCAAATTGCTGGTTATACTTACTGTTATTTCTTTTTAATAATTGAAGCTTAATTATAATGTAAAAATTGAGATTTGAGGCATTTTTGCTCATCTATAGAGGTTCGGCTTGAAGGCATTCAAGCACACCATTGTTATGTTCTATGTTTCCCATTAAAAGATGATTAAGGATAATTGTCCAATGTAACGATCGCCTTGATAACTAATACAAGCGTACTATCGTTTCCTGCACTAAATTCGATTGCATATGAATCATTACCGATAAAGTGTATGGCAATCTGAGTAATTACTATCATTATTATTACCTCAGCACGATATACATTTATTAATTATAATTTAAAATTATAATTACGCGCTCTTTAAACTGGATATCATGAATTCACATGGCCAATTACATAAATTGCAATAAATATCTCAGGTAATTTATTGGTTGAATTTACTATTTTAATATTTAGAATAATCGTTTCGTCAATTTTGATAGGCATTTTACGAGAAGATCTTAAACCACTGGTAGTTATTTTAGACGTAAAAATAGTTATTTTGTGTTATAAACTGCAAACAATTGAAATTAGTATACAAAATTGAAATAAATGGGTGATATACTGTATTCTTAAGGTGGTTCTCTCTATAGACATACCCTTAAACTAGAAAGTCGTTTTTCACCCCGAATAAAAATATTATTCATATTAATTTCACCAAGTTTCAAAATATTCAGTTGTACATTTTTCAAAAAAAATTAAGTTGACCTAAAATTTTATTTAACATTTATAATGTTGTTTCTTTAAATTTAATTAAAAACTGCAATTTTCATCCAATTCTGACAATTAGTAGTAAATTTTTCTCGTTAATATAATTATAATTATTATTTGACAACAAATGTTAGTTAAACCTATTTTTTTTGAAAATATACAACTGGATTTTTCAAAATTTGGTGAAATTTATTTTAATAATAGTTTTAATTAATCGGAACAGTCATTTTTTAGTTTGAGGTTATGTCAATGAGAACCGCCTTAAGTGAGTGTAAGAATATATTCTCGGGTTCAGAATGTGTGTCAGATTTAATTTGGGAATATATTTTTGCGCGTATTAAAGTGTCAATTCTTATAAAAATTATTAGGGGCTATCCATAAATTACGTTAGACATTTTTTCGGTCATTTAAATCCCCCCCCCCCCACCATCTAAGATTTTTTAAATACATTAGCGCCATTTTTTCTATTGGTCGTAAGATTTGCTGGACCTCTCCTTCCCCCTAAAAAAGTCTTACGTAATTTATAGATGGACCCTTAGAATATTTTTAAGATTATCTTCTTTTCTATGCATAATTTATTTAAACAGACTAAACTCATTTTTATCTAATTAGGAATTATGACTTTTGCACTTATGAAAAATCAAAGTTCAAATCAAGGGTTAATATATAATTAAACGTCGATTATATATTTACCCCGAATATACTTCAATACTGGAAAAATCGCTTCCTTCATCTAATTTTATTCTTCGATTCAGAATAATTTATTTTTGATTTAAGTATATATTCTGAGATAAAGTATATATTTTTTCTTGGTTGAAATATGCAGTTTGTAATCAAAAAGAATTATTTAATTCTTGATTCAAGAATTTATTCTTCTTTTTTTAAACTAATATCTTAATATTGAGTTTAAAATTTAAATACTTGGAAGTTTTAGTCTAATTTTTTCAAATTTTAATCATTTTTTTTTAAGAAAAATTGTGACCCTATAACATAATTTCAAACTAAGAAATGCTATTTAATGTTTAATAAACGAAATGATATTTAATTTTAAACAATTTTGAAAGATTTAGCTGTTTTTAGAAAAATGGATTTAACAACAAATTTTAAACAATATTAAATTTATTACGACTATAGAGAATATTTGAAGGGAGAAAATAAGTTACTGTTTATATAAATTTGACATAACTTACGATTATCTGAGTTGAAAGAGAAAATAATTGAATATTAAATCATTATTATTTCACAACAAATTTTATTGGTTTTTAAAAAATGTACAATTAGGACTTCCAAAATTGTTTGAAGTTAATTCTGGATCACATTTTTCTTTACATTATATGTTTGAGGTTCTGTTATAGACTTAAATTAATTCTTACATTAGGGTTTTGTAAATCTAAACAATTTGATTTAAAAAAATGATTAAGAAAACTGATTAAGAAAAGACTTAAAATATATATAATACATTTTCTGGTTATTTTTTAAAAACTAATTTTGTTCCTCTTTAATTATATTTTTTGTCAACTACCAATTGTCTTGTTTTGTTTTTCTCGTTTTCATTTTTCTCATTTCTTATTTTCATTTCTAATTACATAAACAGTTTTTAGAAATACTTCTTTTTTTTAAACTTTTTTTCTTTTAAAAAAAAATTCCATTTTCTAGTTTTTCTTTTCTAAAATATGTAATTCTTTTTTCACTTTACGGTAAATTTTGCTAGTTACCTAGTTACTTTTAAACAATTTTTAGTATTATTTTAATTTCTAGTAATTTTTTTAATACATTCTAGTAATTTTTATCAAAAATTATTTAGTTATTTTTGCATTCTAGTTCTTTGTATTTATTTTTTAATTTCTTTTCGAGTTGTGGTTATTAGTTTGAATCGACATCTACTTTTTTTAGAAACTTTTCTCTGTTTTCTATAGTTATACTTTTCATTGTTTAAATATTTTTTCGCCTTCATTTATTTTTTCCATTTAGTACCTCATTTCATAAATTTATAATTATTTTTACACTTTTTAGGGACTTTTCTTCAATTTCTAGTTATTGTCCTTCTTTTAGTTCTTTT
Source organism: Ganaspis brasiliensis (assembly GCA_037103525.1). Taxonomy (NCBI): domain Eukaryota; kingdom Metazoa; phylum Arthropoda; class Insecta; order Hymenoptera; family Figitidae; genus Ganaspis; species Ganaspis brasiliensis. The sequence goes on from JAZKLR010000079.1 coordinate 336,402, forward strand.
TTCTTCTTATTCCATAGTCTTTTTTTACAACGTAGTAAATTTTCTGAACTTTCAAGTTAATTTTTTAGGACTTCTAGTTCTTATTTTACTTTCTAGAAGTTTTTTACGCTATCTACACTGCAAAAACATGGTGTCTTAAATTGTCCAAAAATGTCTTAAATTAAGATACTTTTGGTGTCTAAGACACGAAAAATGTCTTATTTTAAGACATTTTTGAACAATTTAAGACACCTGTTTTTGCAGTGTAGTTACTTTTCATCACTTTCTAGTAATTAACACCAATTTTAAAGCTCTAATACATTAATTTTTCTTCTAATAGTTTTCCCTTTTTTGTTTTTTTTTCATTAATCAACTTCTAGTTATTATTTCAATTTCTAGAGAATTTCCACTATTTTTAGATATTTCTTAATGTTTAAAGATTTTTTGTTTTAATATATATTTTTTATTTCCAACTAGTTGATGTTTTTCATTTTTAGTTTAAGGTTACATTTTTATGGTTTTTTCCCCACTTTCCAGGAATTCTTCGACATTTTTTAGTTATTTTGTAATTTTCTATTAATATTTTTCACTTCCTATCAATTATTCTTCTTTTTTTTCCACATACAGAAATCTCTGTGATTACGATAAAATTATTCATTTTTTAAAAATATGTTTAATCTACTTATATTTTCATCTAAAATGAATAAATTTTCATTCTTAAGCAATAAACGTTCGGATGTGTCTGTGTGTGTGTATTTTGTCTCCAGGATATCTCGAGTTCGTTTTGACCGATTTCAGTAACATTCAGAATACTTATTAAACTCTTCAATATTTAAATTTGGACACAAGTAATTTTTAAAACACCAGCTTAAACATTTTTCAGCACTTTTCTTTATCTAAAAATATCGTTTTATGGCAAAAAACTTTTTCACGATGGAATTAATGGCTATTTTTTATTTTTACCGGAATTGAAATTTTCTTTTTTTAATAGTTTTAATTTACATATTGCTTCATTTATGAAACAGCTTACATGGAAGGAAAGTGTTTATGAAATTAACATAATTTTCAGCTTTTTCACATTTTAGTTTTATTTTCAAGTTGTCGTTCTGCTTTTACTTTATTTTAAACGGCGCGGTTCAAATTCTACACATTTAAACTCTAAAATGAAAACTTCTACACGTTAAATCCTACACAGTTAAATTCTACACATTGAAATTCTACAATACGATTTTTTTATAAAATATTCATATTATATTCTACATAGGTTAAATTCTACAATTGAAAACTCTACACATTTAAACTCTGCAATATTAAATTTTACCGGATGTTCTATTTTGATTTTTTAAAAAAAACTTTTCCTTGAAGCCAGGAATACGATTCTTTTAAATATTATTAAAATCTAAAGGTTATTTATTTATTTTTCTAAAATTTCTTTGTTATTGTAGAATTTTAATATGTAGAATTTAACGTGTAAAATTCAACCGTGCACAGTTTAAATTTGTAGAACTAGAATTCTAAATTCTAGAACTTGGATTTAATAGGTTTTATAAAAGACCTTTTTATAGAGATTTAATGTGTAGAATTTATCATGTAAAATTTAACATTGTTCAGTTTACATTTATAGAATTTTAAATTGAAAATTTAATCATGTTGGATTTAATATTAAAGTTTATAAAAACTTATTGTATAATTTTAAATTAGAGAATTTAATTATGTACGATTTAATATTACTGTTTTATAAATAATTGTATTGAAGAATTTACTCTTTGGAATTAAACTTGTAGAATTTAACTGTGTAGAGTTTAAATGTGTAGAATTTTAATATATGTAGAATTAACTATTTAGGCTTTAATATTAATATTTTATAAACAATCGTATTGTAGAATTTGAATGTGTAGAATTTAAAGTGTAGAATTTACTTACATAATACAAATCACAATATTCTTACACAATAAATTATTTTTTAATAATATTTCTTTCAAGGAATATCGTCGATTAAAATTGTCATATTATTAAAAATGGAGCATTTGTTCTTTTTTTTAAAGAAGAAAAAAAATTTGTCAAAGAGTTTAAATTTAATTTCAATACAGTTCACTTAAAAGTCGATAATTAACGGAAAATTTGCTTACAGTTTGTTTACTTTTATATACTTACTAAGTGGTACAAAGAAAAGGAGTTTTTATGTTTATATGTATTGCCATAGTACTTTTTTTATGTTCTTTAATTCTTTCTCGTATTGGTCTTTTTAATTGTCCTACATATGAAGCAGGGCAATCTTGACAATTTATGTTATAAACTGTGTGTGTTACGTCATTTTTGTTACACTACAAAAACTGCTGTCTTCTAAATGTCTTATTTTAAGACATTTTGATGTCTTTTGTATCTAAGATGCAAACAATATCTCATTTTAAGACACTTATTGCGTCTTAGACACCAAAATGTTTTAAAATAAGACTCTTAGAAGACAGCAGTTTTTGCAGTGTAGTTTTATCTTTAATTTTCATGATTATACCGTTCAGATTGTTATTTATAGATGGAACTGTATGTATATTGAGTTTTTTAAATAAGAATGAAAGTTTTTCGTAGAGGTTGTTGTGATATGGTAATTTTAGTTTGGGTATTAATTCATGAGTTTTATTGTTATTAATAATTTCTGTTTTTGCTAATTGTTGCTAGTCTTTTTTTTAATATACCTTTGGATTATATTATTAGGGTATAGTCATTATTAATAACAATATTGTTAAAAAATTTTAAATTGTTATGGAATTTTTCATTAGCTAATATGATTGCTCTGTCTACTAAATTCTAAATTAATGCTATTTTTGTGAGAAAGGGTGATTTGAGTTGAAGTTCAATATACGTCCAGAAAAGGTGGGTTTTATGTACCAAATGCCGATCAGTTTTTTATCCGATTGAATCAATGAAATATGAAGAAAATTAATTTATTCATCTATTTCCATTTCGTTGGTAAATTCTAAACGTTTATTGTAGTCTATTAAAAATGTGCAAAGTTTCATTAATCTTGTCTTTTGGTATACATGTCATAGTATCTATGGCAAAAAATTGGTTTAAAGGATAATAATGAATTCAGACATTCTGTTTCCAAGTCATCCATTACTATGTAATGATTATGTAAAAGTGTAGGCGTTCATTCCATAGAGGTAACAGTTAAAAATTGTCCAAAAATAACAAAATCAGAATTTTAAATAAAACAGAAGAATAGAGCTCAACCTTAATACCCAGTTAGTAATAGTTTGAAATCGTCCCAACAGGATTGAATCGCGTGGCTCAAGTGGAGAGTATCTTCTGGTACCAGGTTCTCCAGTGGGGTACCGGAGCAACGACAATTGGTATCGAAGAGAGGATGGCGGTTGATTATGGAGAACACATGGGGCTCTGGTATTCTCCACCCCATCAAGATCCCATAACGAATCCCCATAATTTGATGCAGACCAACCTTCCAACGAGGTTTGACTCTTCTCTCTTGGTTTTTCTCACCTCTTGGGTCGTCGAATCGCCGGACCAGCTTCTCCAGAGGGTCGAGCCTACAACCAATCCCGTCTGATGATCTCTGGTCCAGAGTACAACCTCCTTTCTCTCAAGCCTAGTACCACCTACTTGACTAAACCGCAGTAGATCTCATTATTATGTATATACATAAGGGCAACGGTGCCGCCCCTTTCCGATAAGAAAGTTATGCTTCATTATTTCTTCGGAATCATTAAGCGAGACAAACTCCTCCTTGCTTCCCGTAAAACACCCACTTACTGGCGCCTCTCTCTCGCTATCGTCTTCCATCTCCGACTATTTTACAGCAGAGCAACAAGAGTGAATCTTGTACCTCCTCGTCTCGCCAAGGATTTATCCATCCGAAAGGATTCAGTCTCTCGCTCTTTCCACACTAGGATCTTCTTTTATTTCTGAATCCTCTGCCCCTCTCTCTCTCTCTCTCTCTCTCTTTCTCCTTCTCCCTCTCTTCAACCCCCTACTACGTGTCCTCCTACCTCCCTCAATGTCCTCCCTCTCTTTGACTCCGCTCTTCTTTCTCTCTCGCTCAGTGACTCTTTTTAATTCTGTATGGCAGTGCAGTGCTGCCATCTGCTATTTGCTGCAACTAAGCGTTTTTAATGCGACGGACACTGCACTGATAATTGTTGACTCTTTTCTGCTTGCTGGTAATTTGCCGCTTTTCGTAGATTCGGGATTTATGGATTTTTTCGTCTTCTCATAGAGCACTGCAACAGCTGTGCATTTTACCGTACAGATTTTATTTCAATGTAATTATGTTTTTTAATTATATATGTTTATTTTGTATTCTTAAACTTTAACTCGCTTCTCAATTCAGAAAATGGAGAAAAATGTGCAGGATTGAAGTATTTTGTATTATTTGGACACAACATTTTACGGAGAAAGTATCTTTTTGACACAAAACTCACAGAGTAAGTATTATTTTGACACAAAACTTACCATAAAGATTGTTATATTGTAAAAATACAAGTAAATATTATTTTGTACAACTGATAAAATTAAAGGTTTTAACATTAATCAATTAGTTTAATAAATTTAAGAAATAATGAACACTTCAATTAATTTATAAAAATCAAATAATATAATAAATTGAAACCTAAAAATTATTGAATTTTAACAGTTGTACAAAATAGCATGCATCAATTTTGCAACAATAATATAACAATCTTAATGATGACTTTTGTATCAAAATGATACGTATACTAATTTTTCGTAGCACACTCTCTAAATCTGAATTATTAGTAGCTTTCTACTGATGGCTGTTTCCATTTCAAATCATACGGGCCGAAGATGTTCAAAATTCAAAATCATGTTAACATTATTTTTATTCTTTTTTAGGGCAAATAATGAGACACGTATTTTTTTGTTTTAATTTTTTCGCAGAGTTACGAGCATTTGAAAGTTTTAGGACAAAGAGTGATTTTTGAACGAAAACGCTAACAAATTTTTTTTAAATCACTCTAGTTTTTTCAAAAATTGATATTTTTTCCCAATAGGTTTAATGTGCGCTAAACTCCGTGAAAGGCGCAAGATTTTTTTTTTTAATACTAAATGGCATTATACTTTGGCTAATCCAGCGCCATAAATTAATCCATTTTATTTTATTTTATTAATGTTTGACATGCTTTTTCTTTACGAATTAAGGAATTTTAAAAATTTCTAAAATGTCCATTTTTCCAAAATAAAAAAGCTCAATTTTCTCAAAAACAATATTTTTTATTTCTTAAAATTTTTTTTCTATTTATTAAATAGAGAAAGGAATTAAAAATTACATTTCTCTAAATAAAAAATAGTTATTTAAAAATCAAATAAAAAATATTCAATGAGATTATTAACTAAAATCAAGAAACAGAATAAATATATAAAAAATATATGGCGCTGTATTAGCCAAAATAATGACTTTTATAATTTTCACACAAAAAATTCTTGCGCCTTCCACAGTGTTTTAGCGCACATTAAACATATTGGAAAAAGTTATTTTTGTTATCTAGTAACTACAAGCAAAATTTAAAAAAAAAAAGAATTATGTTTTTGAGAAATTTGAGTTTTTTTATTTTTCAAAAAACGGCCGCCATTTTGTTAATTTTCCAAATTTTAAAAATTTTCAAAATTGCTAAGAAAGAGCACCTACAATATTAGTAAAATCAGAAAACAAAATTGAAAAATATCAATTTTTGAAAAAACTGTAGAGGTTTTAAAAACATTTGTTAGCGTTTTTGTTTAAAAATCACTCTTTATTTTCTAAAACATTTAAATGCTCTTAACTCTGCGAAAAAATTAAAACAAAAAAATACGAGTCTCAGTGGCGCCCAATCGGCTGGAGCAGGGGGGGGCGGCCGCCCCCCCTGGTCGAGGGGTGGGTGGTGTCAGGAGAATGGTAAAAAATATAAAAAAAAAATTAAATTTTACGTAACAAAATAATCAGAAAAGTACGGAATTCAAACACCCCATGAACTTACGAACATATGAACTATGGTTAATTTGATTTTAATATAATTGTAAACCTAATATTTAATCCCGTAGCTGTTTTTTAGTTAGAATGTCTTTGAAATATTGGTTTTCAAATTCAAGTATAACCATAAATTATTAAATAATTATATTTTTAATCATTAATAATATGTTCCGATAAAAATTCAAGAGTACCCTATTGGAAATAACAAAATGACCGCACCGCAAGGGCCAGAATCTTTTTCACTGTTGTTGGTTATTTAAAACTATATAAATATGAAACTAAAATAATTTCAAATTAAAAAATTAAGGAAATTGTAGGAATAATTGTGGGAAATAATTGTAAATTGAATAATTGGATTGAAAATCGAAGAAAATATTTTGAAATTCAAGAAAATCACTGAAAATTGAAAAATGTAATTGAAATTTAAAGATTATAATTAAAAATTTAAAAAAGTTATTGAAAAAAGGCGAGAATTATTGAATATAAGAAAAAATATTTGAAAACTAAAGAACCGAATTAAAAATTGAAGAATTGGTTAGAAAATTGAACGAAATTATTGAACAATTGTATTTAATATTAAAGAAACTTATTGATACCCGAAAAAATGATTGAAAAATTTCGAGTATTTTTTAATAGTAAAGAAAATACATACAATTGGAATTTAAAGAAAATAAATAAGGATTGAAGAAAAAGTTTGTAGAATTAAACAATTGAATTGCTATTTAAAATCTATTTTTTATATTTGAATAAAATAACTAGAAAAAGCCGAGAATTGTTTAAAATTGAAAAATTAAATAAAAATCGAAAATGTAATTAAAAATTTAAGAAAATAATTGAAAAATTAAAAATGGAATTGAAATTTTATAGAAAATAATTAGAGAAGACGAAAACTATTAAATATGGTAGGAAATTATGTGAAATTGCAGAAAATAATTGAAAATAGAGTAAAATATCGGATTTTTAAAAAATATTTGTAAAAAACATAGAACTATTGAATATGGAAGAAATAATTGACAAATGATAATATTTATTGAATATTGTAAAAAATTCAAAAAGGCCAGAATAATGGACACAATTTAAAAGTAATTAAAAAATTAATGATAAATTATACAATTTTAATAGAAAAATAATTAAAAATAACCGAGAATTATTGAATACTGAAGAAAATAATTAAAAATTGATGCATGTAATTAAGCAATTTAATTCAAATTTAACTGAAATTGAATAAAGCCAAGAATTATTGAATATTGAAGCAAATAATTTGAAATTGAAGGAACTCACTGAAAATTGAAGAATGGAATTGAAAGTTAAAGATTATAATTTCAAGTTTAAAAAATTTATTAAAAAAAGGCGAGAATTATTGAATATGGAAGAAACTAATTGAAAACTGAAAAATCGAATTGAAATTTGAAGCATATAATTAAAAATTGAAAAAAGCAATTGAAAAAAGCCGCTAATTATTGATTATTGAAAATTTAATTAAAAATTAAAGAAAAGAATTGAAATTTGAAAAAAATTGAAAATTGAAGAAAATAATAAAAAATTTCATTAAAATAATCGTAAATTAAATTTTCAATGAAATTTGAAGGAACTAATTGATAATTCAAAGAAAAATTAGAAATATAATTAAATATTGTAATAAGTAATTGAAAAATTGAATTGTGAATTCTTGAATATAGAAAAAAATAATTGAAAACTGAAGAATGGATTTGAAAATTGAAGAAAATAGTCATAGAATTAAACAATTAAATTTAAATATTTGAACAATATTTATGATTGAAAAAAGATAGAAATTACTAGATAATGAAGAATTAATTGAAAATTAAAAAGAACAATTATAAAATAACGACAATAATTTGATATTAAAGAAAGTAATTGAGATAAGTGGAAAATATTTGACAATATTGAAAAAAATTCGATAATTGTTGAGAATATTTGACAATTGAAAAAAAATTGAAAATTGTTGAGTATATTTGACAATTGAAAACAAATTCTAAAACTGTTGAGAATATTAGACAACGGAGCAAGGTAATTTAGCAAATTTAAGAATAATTGTAAAATTTAAGGAGAATAATTATAAATTGAAAACCGTTTAAAATTTAATAAAAAATTATAGATTTATTGGATAATGAAATTAAAATTACAACTGTTAGTTATAAATTTAAATTTTTATCAATTCAAAGGCATTTTTAAAAAAGTAGTTGACTCACTATTACTCTCTAAATTTTGAATCAGTGAGAATTTAGCCTACAAATCAGTAATATTTCACTGACTTAAATTTAGAGAGTATAGATAATTTTATTATGAGAACCTTTTTTTTCTTTTTGCTTGTCAAAATTAGGGTTCATGAAAGGGGGGTGGTATCCTGGAAACGGGTCCGGCCCCCCCTGCTAGAAATCCAATGGGCGCCACTGACGAGTCTCATTATTTGCCCTAAAAAACAATAAAAATAATGTTAAACATGATTTTTAATTTTGAACATATTCGGCCTGTATGATTTGAAATGGAAACAGCCTACTATGAGTTAGTGAAAAGTGAGCTACTATTAAATAGTAAGAATTCTACTATTTTTTAGTAGAAAACTACTATCCATTAAGTAGAAAATTACTAATTTTTAGTAGAAAGCTACTAATTGAATTAGTAAAAAATCGACTTATATTAAAAGTAAATTTCACTATTTCAATTAGTAGTTTTCTACTAAAAAAATAGTGAAATTCTTGGATCTCTTTTCGCTAATTTATAGTAGAAAACTACTAATTTATAGTAGAAAACTACTAATTCAGATTTAGAGAGCATGTCATGTTGTTCCAACCTAAAAAATGTTATTTTGTACTTCTAGTAAAATCTAAAGTTTTTAAGTCACATTTATTAAATAATTTATTTTTATACATTAAATTAATATTAAAATCAATTAATCAAGTAAATTCAATAATTCAACGATTAAAACTTTAAAACCCTTCGATTTTAGTACTCTCTAAATATGAATTAGTTAAAAACAACTAATTTTATTAGTCAAATCGGGGCTGAGTTTTTGTTTCAGCAATAATAAGTAAAAAGTAACTAAGTATTAGTAAAATATGACTAATTATTAGTATAAGAAAATAACTAAAAAATAGTTAAAATTTGTCTAATTAAATTAGTAAACAGAATTTTGCTAAAATATTAGTTATTTTGACATAACCTAAAAATGAAATTGACTAATAATTAGTTATTTTTTTCTAAATGATTAGTAGTAATATAACTGTTTGAATTAGTGTCCGAGTTTTTGCTTTTAAATTAGTTATTTTTACTAATTCAGATTTAGAGAATAGAAGTATATAAAATCAAATTTTCTTTGGACCAACAATATAACGTGTGCTACGAAAATTTTTGTGTGAAATGACACTGACGGGACTAAAGGGCACATTTTTTAAAAATGGGAAACACTTTTTTTTATGACAGTGTTTACAATCCAAAAAATTAAAAATTGGTTTTAAAATTAAAAACATTGCTGATTTTTACTTTACGTTGAAATAAATTGACTGACTTTTGTCTGGAGAATACGTGTTTTTTTTTCTTACTTTGCTGATTTTTTATATTTTAACTTATTTGCTTAATAACCCAAAGTTTTTCTCAAGGTAAAGTTTAAAAATTTAATTATAAAGTTAATGTTTAAATTACAGTTTAAAGTTAACGTTAAAATAAAAGTTTAAAGTTACAATTATAAAGATAAGGTTATAGAGTTTGAAGTTAAGTTAAAGTCGAATTATCGAAAAGATGAAAAAAATTAATTCACATATCAAAATTGTACAGCTTTTGACTAAATCAAAAATTATTTTAATTTTGTTTATTGAAGAATAAAGAGGGTATAAGGGGCCGTTCAAAAAATACGTAAGTCTTACAGGGGGGTGGGGGAGGGTCAAAATAGATCCTAAAAAGCGTTACGTTTTTTTTTAACGGCCCCTAATGTAGTTTCTTAATACTTAAAAAATTGACATTCTTTGAAGTTCATGAAAATTGTTCAAATTCCACCGAATCACCAATTGATATAATTTTTAATCATCCGTGTTTTTATGTCCCCTAAATTTCTTTTACTCGAATTGCTAATCGACATAATTTTTATTTATCCAGATTAGCTTTCATCATAATTTTTATACATCTAAAATAGAAATTAACGTAAGTTTTATTTCGCCAAATTAGAATAATTTTTATTTTTCCATATCAGCATTATAAGTTCTTTTTTACATCAGTATAAGTTTTTTTTCAAATTAACCTAAGTTTTATTTCTCCAAATTAGCATAAGTTTGTTTCTCTAAATTAGCAAAATGTTCATTTATCTAAATCAACGTAACTTCCATTTGTCCCAATTTCCATTTTACCCAAATTTGATTCATCCAAATCCCCATTTGCTTTTAAACTAAAACTCATGTAAATTACCATTTCCTATAACTTCTATAATTATTCAAATTTCAAAACATCCATTGCCAAAAGTTTCACTAATCCGAATTATAATTTGTGATAATTTCTACTTATTTGAATATGTACTTATCCCACATATATTTTATTCAAATCGATATGTATCGTAATATTTGTTTTTCCTAATACTCATTTGTCCGACGGTGTTTTCAGACAAATTTCAAGTAGTTGTTGTTCATCTTTAGGAATAAGTACCAAACACGAAAATTCGGACAAAAAAATTACGATATGTCGATTCGAATAAATAAACATTCAGATAAATTCGAATTTGAATAAAAAAATTATGAAAAATTTCAGTTTGGATGAATAAAAGTTGTGAGAAATCCTAATTCACAAAACCTGTAGTAATTGATGTTTTGGATACATATATACACCAAAGTTATTACAAATAATAATTCGTATAACGAAATATAATTCAATTTCAGTAAATGGAAATTATGAGAAATAAAAATTAGGATATACAAAAATTATGATGCATGTTGAATCGGATAATAAACATTTTGACAAATGCTAATTCGAATAAATAAAAATGATCTTCATTGACATTTCGAATAAGACAAAACTTAATTCGACATTTCCTCCAAAATCCTTAATTATTTTAATAATAAATTACCCATTTTTTATATTCCTAGAGATAATAAATATTGTAATAATATAGTTGTCAACTGATATGAATTGAATTTACGCCTTACTAAATAAGAATTTTACTACTCAGTAGTTTTCATAAAAAACCACATTAACATTTATAAAACGATTGGGAATCTGCATATTTTTTATATATTGATTTATAAATTATCACATGTTCTGTAATCATTAAAACTTGTTTTTTGTTTTTAATCATTAATTAAAATTTTTCAAATAATTAATACCAATTTTGTTCATAAAAAAATAAAGATGTATATCAAATTTTTGTTAACTTTAACTTTAAGAAGTTTAGCGTAAAGTATTTGAACATTTTTACAAAAAATGTTATTACAAAACTATTTTTTATAATTTCTTAGAATTAATTGTATGCTTTATTTTATTAAAAATTTACAAGAAGTTACATAACTCATTGGATATTTTGAAAATAAAATGTCTGAACATCACGGATTTTTCCACTGAAAACTTACTAATAAAATTCTTACCTACTTAGAACATTATTATTTTTAATTGAGATAGTTTTCATATAAATTTGACTTTTTTTATTTCTAAAAAGATATACTAGAAATTTTGGGTCAACTTTTCTTGCTTAGCATGTACATAATTCATGAATAAAATGTACTAAATAAATCAGTCGAGATGTTTTTTAATTTTAATAGGTATTCAGTACATTAATACAAGTATTTATAAAATACTATTAATAAACTTATTGCAGGTATTAATTTTTTTTTTTTTCATGAAATATAAATTATTTTTCAAATAAAAAAAGTTTTAAAGAAATTTAATGTATTAATCAAAAGATGATTTTGTATTCATTTCTTCTAGAAAATGTGTTTTATTCATTTTATAATAAATTTTATTTTATTTTTAAAAATAATTTACAAAAAAAATACCGATTTTTAAACATATTTTTACTGTTTAGTAAAGAAAAGACAGCCAACATTAAAAACATTCTTTCTCTACCGAGAACTTCATCTATTTATAGAAATTTTATAAATTTGCAATTATTAGTAGAAAACTACTATTTTATTTATTGAATTTAATTAATTAATATAGTAGAAATCACTAAAATATTTATTTGAGAGTAATCAGTGAATTTTGTATGTCTGCAAGTGATCTTATATAAGATTCTATAAGATTTTCTACAAATTATCTGAAATGTGCTTTTATTCTGAAAAAAGGGTAGCTTTAATATTCATTAACATATTTATTCTGCTTGTTGACATGAAAATAGTAAACAGTCAATTAACTAAATGTTAAAATGTTGCTCCGGTTGTAAACAGTTTTTCATCATACTATACATTTTTCGTGTTGTTTCCGCATTATAAAGTTATCAAGAAACTTGTCAATTGCTGCCAAGCTTTTATTTCTTGTTACCTTAAGTTTTTTAAAATAAATGCCGTTTTCAAACCTGAATTAAAATTAGAAATTAATTATATTTCCATAACGTTAACATGAAAAAGGACATTATAATCGCAATTTTCTATACAAACATATTTATTTTCATTATTTAATTTAATATTCAGTTCATTTTACGTTTTAATAATATTAAATTTGTTATCATTATAAATCAGCCAAATTAGTAGTGTACGACTTTTCTGTCAGGAAAAAAAATAGTTCGTGATGTTAACAAACTGGTTTCAAATTTTCACAAACTGCTTTTTAACATTACCTCAAATTTCCAAAAAACACTGATTTTTATATTTTTTGTTGCAATACAAAATTGATTTATAACTATCTTACTAATATAAATACGATAATTAAATTTCGAATATTTAGAATGTTTTTTTCGAAAAAAATTCGCCATGTTACAAGAAATCAAAATTAAAAGTGTCAAAAACCTAGTTTTCAGGAAAACGAGTTTATAGTTCGAGTTTACCATTAGCTCCCAAGCTAATTAAAATTTTAAAATGCTATTGCTACATGTTTTTAATTATGAGAAAGTATTGATAAATCCATGATTTAAAGAAAGAATAAAAAATCTTAACCATTTTTTAGAAAAATGCGAATATCTCGATAAATGAAATCGACAAAATTAGCCCTTTCCACATGGACGTACACATATACACATATTAATCAAGGTTTATATTTTAATTTATATTGTTTATGTTGTAAAAACAAAGTATTCACGTAACATAATTTTTATTCAGGAAATTATGAGTAAATGGAAACAGTTAATTACACTATAGTGTAAACATAACCTCTTTTTCCTCAACATTTTTTAGGATTAAGAGGTATACCTCGACGATATTCAGATTATCCAGATAGATACATATTATGAAATTCAATTCCATTAATAGTGTCAATTATTCCAATTTTAAGAATCAATTTATTAATTTTTACTATTTGAGAAAGATTTTATTCTAAACGTCTTATTTTATTTAAAAATTATTTAATCTCTTCCACTGAATATAAAACTTATTTATTTATTATAAAGTTTGAAAAGAAAAAGAACATTTAAGGTAACTGTGCCAATAGTTGATCAAAATCTTGCAGCATAAAAATAAGATCATTCATAGATTCTAACCGAGTCATTAACTTTAATTATTCTTTTTAGGTTATGTAGATGAAATTCTGAACTTTGGAATACGTATAACTTTGTTAGTTGATTTATTGAAATGATTTATAAAAAAAAATATAATTTAAGACTTACTTTTTGAGGTTATGGTCCCAATAGTCGATTAAAGATTAAAGATAAAATCATTAAATCAAGCAATAACTTGTCATATTGGAATATTCATCTACTTATTTATCGAATTATTAAACTGTCTGCTCCTTAATTACACATTTCGTAAATAAACATATTTCAGAATTTTGAATAAACAGCCCTCCAAAATGAGGGAAGTGAACTGACAGATTTTTAAGTTTCAAGTGACTGTGCTTCCTCCTAGCGGTGATAAATTGACACACAGTTTAACAGGAGTTGAAGAAAATATATTTTAATTTTATCAAACTAATCGACTATTACGGCCTGATCGAGTATTGACTCAGTTACCTTAGTACAAAATTACCTAAGTTGCACTTTTCAGCTTTAAGATATAAAGTTCTTTCCAAATTTTCTAAGCTAACACCCATTTAGTTCAACCATATTTGAAACTCAGGTTATCTTACCATTTCCTAAGATTAAATGCGCAAAAAAGAATTGTTAACAATTACTTCCCCGGAATTATTTTAATCGTTCACTATAATATATATGTATAATTAGAAAAAATAATTATAAGGGAATCCTATGTGTGAACTCTTGGAGTTCTAAAACGTATAAAAAATACTTTCTGGAAGAATATTTTTTCCGTGGCATAATTACCTCAAATAAAGATCCTATTTACAGTTTGAAAAGTCTCCTAAATTTCATTGAGGTCTTGTCATTATCCAGAGTTCCTTTGCCAGAAATCACGGCTCAATGTATAATGCTAACTTGGAATACGGATCGACTTTATAACGTCGGCGTGTCCAGTCATAATTATTCCGATGTAGATAGTAGAGTGCAGCGCGTAACTCGAGCGTTAATGCGCCGTTGCTTGCTAGTTGAACGTGTCCATATAGTCTACGTCACAAAGACAGATCACAAGTCCGATTGGCTTAGTATAAGGTGCTGGCTGCTTAAAGATATTCATGCCGGTCAACGGTAATAACGATAAATTGCTGGGGCGTAATGGCCGCAGCAATGATCCTAGGAACACGATGGCAAAAACCTTCATCCTCTTCCTTTTTCATTAACTCTGTAACGAACTAAATTTCATTGCACTCACTATCCACACTTCAATTCTAAATCATTCAATGATATTCTAGATAGTAAATCATCATAAGGAGAACGATAATCTTATCGTGCTTCTCCTAAGGTGCCTGTTGTGGATCTAGACAATGATGTATAGGTTGTGGATATAATATATAATTAATAAATGACACATTTTTGTGGAGTTATAAATATATTAAACAAATAACAAGTTTTAGGCGATTAATTCCTCATTGTCATATATTCTTTTTTTGAACTCTATGAAAGACACTGACAGAATAAAATTCGTTTTGGAAAAATCAATAAACAATAGTATAAATTTTCTAGTTTATATATATATATATATATATATACATTTACTATATATGTCAAAAGAATTCCAGGTTCCACTGGAGAAAAAAATGATATTCAACTTGTTGCACATGTTTCAAAATTGTTCAATGTTTCAAATTTCAAAATAGTTGAAGAAGAAGAAGAAGAAGTTTATTACAAAATCTGTTGCTTTTTATGATAGGATTATTGAACTAAATATAATTTTAAAGAAATAAAGATTTCTAAAAAATGTGTATAATAATTAGACGTGTAAGACCCTTTCGTGACCTCTTATTGGTCAACAATATCTTCGATATTTATCGATAGGTTTTTATTGTTATTATGGTGGTAGTTTGCTAAGAATAATATTTTAGGTTAGTTTTTTTTCTTTCATTTTGTAATTTTGTAATTTTGTAATGTGTAATTGAAATTTTAATTTACTTTAAGAGAAAAGTGTTTTGTAGAAAAAATCAGTGAAATGTTTAGTTTATAATAAATGTGTTGTGTTTATTTAGTGCACTTCACAAGTCAATCTTCTGCAGATTTATATGGGTGAGTAATAATAACAATGTTTTTCATTGCTTTCTTTTTATTTAATCAATTTAATTATATTTAACTATTAATATTAAACTGAAACATAAAATTAAGTTAGTAATTTTGCACTTTCAAAGGTAGAGTTTTAGGTTAAAGTATTTTGTGATATTATTCAGGTTCAGTTACATGACGATCCTCCTTAAATTTGATGACAGGTAAGTAATAACAATAATAATAATTTTCATTACCTTTTTTTTTTAATTGTAAATTGAAAAGGTACAGAGAATTTTATTATTGTTAATTATTATTTTTGTTTTTATTATATCAAGTTAATAGTTTTTCACTTTTGATAGAAAAATAAAAGTTGAAGTATTGTTATTTTTTAAAAAAATACATAAGAAAATTATTTGGCGACAGGTAAGAAAGAATAATGTTTTTCATTAATTTATTTTTATTTTAATGCATATCTAAAAGTTATAGAGAATTTTATTATTTTCAATTATAAACATTTTTAGAACTAGGTGAGAATTATGTCCATTTCATGGACATTTCGCTTCCAAGTAAGCAAAATAATTTGCTTTCTCATAGAGGAAGCAAGAAATTAATAATATATAAGTTAATTATAAAAGTTATTAAAAAAAGAAGAACATAAATTATTTTACGAATTCTTGATTTGTATTCATTAAGTTGTATTTTTAGCATGAAAAAAATTTTTGTCAAAAGACGATTTTTTTTCGATGAAAAAAGGTGCTCAAAAAAATTTGGCTCGGTATTTTCAAAAATCCTTGTGTCCAAATTTAGATATTCATGAGCTTAATAAGTAATCCATTATTTTATTGGAATTTTTTTGTTGGAAAATCGAAAATCTTAACGATCACAAAACTTCCTTTCTGAAGAAGCAAAAAGTATAAAATTTTTTTAATCATCCTCAGTTTGGAAGCAAATTATTTAAATAGTACAACATTCTGTGAAGAAACTGTTGTTCGAGATCTGTGTATCAAGGATCAAGTGTATTTGTTAGTACACTCGAGAAGGCAAAATTCGTGGTTGTTTTGCAATGGAAAAGTTCGTAGCTCCTAGTCTACAAGTATCAGCAGTTTGTTCGAGAACTTTTCTTGCGTAGAATGTTCGAGCGTCTTCATGTCAATGCACAAGTGTTCAAGTGCACATAGTCTCGAACTTTTTCTAAAAACAAGAAATCGAATAAAAGAGATGCGAGACTTGATCTTGTCGTAAAAATTGTCTCATATAAATATAGGGGAGAGTTGGAAAAAGTAGGGTTTTCATATAGGACAATTTGCCCAGTTTATATTCTCTACATTCACTAAAATATCCTTATCCAAATAAACAGCATCGTTGAACACATCTCCTCAGCTTGTGCAACAATTAAATTAAATTTATGCATCGTTCTGTCGAAATTTTGGTATTTTAAGTGATCACATGGCAAAAGAGAATTGTGTTTCGATGCATATATAATGCATGCTAGCAAGCTAAAAAATCAGCTAATGATTTTTTTACAAATACATTTACCCTACAAGCAGACTTACTTTGACTCAGCGGCGTGTTCAACATCTCATGGGCATGTTTTGGTCGACTTATGAATTTATTGGGGCCATTCATTAGACATTAGGGACGACTATGGCTGCGTAGGAGTCGCGGGAAAAAGGAACAGAGCACCTTCCTAAGGGACCAAACGTCCTTTATGTTTAATTAAGCGCTGATGATAATATCTATCTGGCTATTTTAAATTAGGTTAACCTGGCATCTGGAAATTTCGGTTTATGTTAAATTTATCTTTAGTTACATTATTAACAGAAGACGTGTGGAATTTATTAATTGCATTTCAATAAATATTGCTCTATTAAAAATTAGTTTCGTTAAATAAATAGAGAACTTGTTGGATTTATACAATTTTATTTGTTCACTTGTCCAAAGACAGACTATACAAAATTTCATAAAGATAAGGGTAATAAATCTTAAAGGGAGACACAGGTATCAAAGACCCTGACCGTAAGGAAGGAGATCCTTATAATTAGGCTCCCTTTAAGAGCGTACACAAAGTAGAAAATATTTAACTTAAACTACAAATACTGAACAAAATAAGAAACGAGTACTGAAGGTAAGCGTTAGAAGTTAACGGAAAAGGAAACTCTTATATTGGTATCGTGAGTAAGAGAGAGAAGGCAAAGCGTTAAAAGTTAACGGAAAAGGAAATGCTTATACCGGCTTCCTTGGTAAGAGAGAGAAGGTAAGCGTTAAAATTTAACGGGAACTCTTATCTCATTAAAAACTCTTGAAATTTAAATTTTAATTTCTCTCTATCTCTGAAATTTTACCTTATTATACAAATATTCTTCAAATTTAAATTTTATTTCTAAATACAAACAATAAACTATTTGCTAACCCATCATTGTTCGAGCGAACCCTTGCATAATGAGGGTTAATGGTTTTAGGAAAAGAGACAAAATTTTCGAGCTATGACGAAACGAAAGATAAATACATTTAGCGCGTTGTATTGAAAGTTATCAAAAAGTTATTAATAAATAGAACGGAAACATGAATAACGTGAACATGAATAGTGTCTATTATTGTGTATTGTTTATTAAGTGTTTAACAGAAATGTGTTTAATGTGAAAGTGTATAGTGTCTATTAATGTGTTTTGTTTATTAAGAGTTTGTATTGAATAGTTTTAAATACGTGTTTATGTTGTTACATACGAATAAATGAACGAAAAGTGTTTAGTAAATAAATAAATAATAATAATAAATAATAATAATGTTATGAACTGCTCAAACTGTACATATAATGTTATGCGAATGTGTTTAGTAAATAAATAAGTATTCAATAAGTAAGTGTTCAATAATAAATAATACATAATAATCCTATATAAGAAATTACTTAGCTCTTTTCTGTAGACACTGCCAAGGCGAGAGAGACAAATGCATAAGGTAGGTTAAAGATTGAGAGATGCATTAGATAGCTTAAAGATTGAAAGAGATAGTTAGATATTTCTGTAGACGCTCAAAGGCGTAAGTTCAGGGGCTTAAGAGAATCGAGCAGAATAGATCAGTCAGATAATTGCCCATATTGAAAAGCAAGTTCTGATTGGTTCGTTCTATTTCCTTTATCCCCGAAATTGAGAGAGACAAAATACAGATTGTTATTATAAGGCGCCTATGTGCAAACCCCTGCATGTGTGATGTCTATATCGTTTCGAATAATTAGATGCACCAACGCATATACATATATACACATATGCATAAGTGAACGTCAAGTCCAAAGTTTATTTTAGAGTAAAATTATAAGGTAAGTGTTAATCTTATAAAATGAAGTAGGTTTGTTTACATGTCAAACATAACCTTGTAGGATGTTTATTTTGTAAATATAAGGGAGAGGGCCCTAAGGTGGACATTTCGTATACAATTTTTGTTCAAGGTGACAGCGCTTTGTGTTTTCTATCATTTTTGTTGTTTGTATAGACGAAGATTTTGATGCACATAAAAAAAACAGTTTGTTTTTCTTCTACACATACTACCTGATTTTGTGTCTAAAAAAGTTTTGTTGCAGTTTTTTCTTAAGTTGGTAAAGTTATTTAAATTTGTGATTTAGAATAAGTACTTAAGATTATAATATTATTTATTTATCGTATAATAATATTCTAATACTATAGCTTTCAAGCCCGCCTTCGGCGGGCCTCGAAATTTGGTAATAATAATAATAAACAATAATAGCGCTATGAAGGGCTCAAAGTGTCTGAGGTAATGAGCCATCTTAAAAAATGTGTGAACTGACAAATTCTCTATATATTATTTATTGTTCCATACCAATGTTATATTCGTTTAATTTTTCTAGACAAAAGTTGCCAAGATGTGGAGGAAATAAGGAGTCGGTTAATACGAAGGATGTGAGAGTGATTCGTAATGGAGGTGCTCAGGCCGTGCGCATATTAACGCTATCTGCGAGTGAATCGCCCGATTACTGTGGTCGTTACCCGTGCTTACGCGGGTAAATGGCGATAGGCTGTCTGCAAAGTATCACGCTGAAATCATACTAAGTTATTTCTTGAGCCCCAACGTACATGCATACACTACACTGTACTTTAATAGTGATAAGGATGCGTTAGCAAAGAAAGTAAATTATGCACGGGAAAATATATTATAATTACATTACACAAGGTCCGATGCGTTGCCTTTGGATTATACAATGCAGGAAAATATTTTATACTGCGCCTTCAAGACGTGTGTGTTTTAATCACAGTTAAATTATTCGAGTAAAGGAGGACGCTTGATGCGACCTCGATAAAAGCGAATTTATGTCTTCATTCTTGAAAAAAAACTTTCTTCCCTTATTACAGACTCTGTGTGGTTATACACATCTCGCATTTATGTGATTATGTAAAAATAGAAAAATAATGCATGATTAATGACCCGTATTCACGATAAGGAATAAAATTCAAAAGAACAAAAATTAGGAGATTGATTCGTGAAAATAAAACAACTTAATCTCCAGGACAAAGTCAGTCGTTCTTTATTTCGATGCATCAAACGTTTCAATAATAAAAAATGTCAACTTTTTGCTATATATATATATATATATATATATATATGTAAGTCTCTTCAGGACAATAGAAACTAAAATTAACAAAGAAATTAAATTCAATATAAATGCAATAAAAGAACATGTCTCTTTAGGACTATAAAGTGAAACAAAATTGAATTAATAATACTTCACTATAATACATATGGCCCTGCAAAGGATATGTAACACATACCACATTAGGTTTTAGTTTTTTCGACGTGAGACAAAAAATTACACAAAAAATTAACATCTATATATATCATAAATTGTACAAGTCATAACGTCTGTGGTTTATTGTGGTTTTCGGAATATTTATGTTGGTAAACTCTATCTTTTAAATGTTGCCTTGTTTGGCCCATGTACAGTTTACTGCAATCCTGACAACGAATTTGATATATAAGATTTGTTTTTTTAAATTTAGGAATTCTGTCCTTAGGGGAAGGTAAAATATTATTTAGTTTATTAATGACAGAAAAAACAAGTGGAATTTTAAACTTTTTACAAATAGTAAACAGAGATCGAGAAATCTCAGGAATATATGGTACTACTAATATCTTTCGGATATCTGTAATAATGTTATTTTTATTATCAAGGGTGTAAGTATCAACTTCCAATTTAATGGACCTTATCCTTAAATCAGCAAAATGTTTGATGAATTCAAAAGGGTATTTGTTATTATTTAAAATGTCAAAAACGTTGTTAATATTTTTTCTATGAAATTGTGGTTGTGAATATTTTATTGCTTTGTCTACCAAGGATCATACAACGCCTCTTGTTGGGACTTTAACTTTAATAGAGATTTCACGCAATAAGACTGGATAGTGAAATAAATGTGCACAGCTTTATTTCTAGTTCACAAAATGTTTAGACTTTATTTTCTGCTCATCTTACAGACGGTTAAGAAGGGACTGTCCGTAATTTACCTGAGAAACGATGACAGACCCTTTTGCTCGTAGAAGTACATTAGTGGGGAGGTCATAAACGATCCTTCCATTTTATCTTTAAATTCTCAAATTCTACTTCAAAACACAATATTGAAAATATAGTTGTAACTCCAACACCTCTCTTATGGTTTAAGGTATAATTTGAATAAAAATTTAATAATCTTCCAGAAGCGTAAGGTTTTTGTGACCAATCAGTTTTAACGAAACTCTTTTGTTTTGGGTTTTTTTTCGGCGTAATTAAGAAAATAAAACAATACCAAGATTTGAAATTATAAAAACTGTATAAAAACACCATTTATTAAACACTTTAAGAAATTACAAGCAAATAGAAAGAAGTATAGTGTTACTGGTGATAATTTAATAAACTTTTTGACTTTTCGCAAACTATGAATAAAAATAATAGCGTCGCGTCGATTTCAATGGTCAAGTTTGTGAGGTCTTAACAAGTAGCTGTCGAAATAGACACTGTCTCCTTGTCCTCCCTGCAGGCTAGTCCTTTTCTTCAATCTAGTCGTCTTGAAGGGTCTCGTACGTAAAGTAAGGTATATTAAAGTCTGTAATTTTGTCTTGAAAGCACAGTAAGGTCAAAAAAGTCTTTGTCAGATGTAGTCAGTTTCGTCTTTTAATTCTACATAATACATTAATTTTCAAGGTGTCGAAGTACAATATACATTGATTTTAGAAATATAAATTCTTTCTACGTGAGTCCGTAACACCCTTTCAAAAATTAATCTAAGATCTAAAAAGGTTATTTACTTGATTACTGATTCTTCAAGTGTAAACTGTAATGATTGATTAATATTTAAAGATATTGACGAGGATATTCATTAGGATATTTACCATAAATGATATAAATATTTATATTCTCAAAATATAAAATTGTCATATCAAAGCATGTAAAACCACGACACTTAATGTTACTAAATAAAGTTTCCTAAACAAGTTTAAGTTTGCTAGTTTTGTAGCTCAATTTTTGAAAAGTATTTTCAGACATTCGACGACTTCCTACCAGTGTTAGAAATAATAGCCAAACATTGACACCTCTCTGACTCTCTCGCCGTTTCTTTTTTCAATGTAGTAATGCTGGGAAGGATCATCGCGTGCCTCCAGCGTGCAACCGACCACTCGTTGCCCCGCTGGAAAGGATGAATGAATCACATTCGAGCGTGTTTCGTTCAATGTAAAAGTCTCGCTCTTATCCTAAGCATTACCACACGGAATATTCCCGCCATATTTCAAATTCAAACCGCAATTTCTTATACTTGTTCGCCATTTGTTATGTGCTTTCGTTTTCTTATCCAAAAATTGCTTCCAATTAACATTGCACTTTTTCCTCTTTAATGACAAAAACTAAAAGCTCATAAAACACGGCACACATGAAAAAGTCCTGGGACCAGATTTTTCCCGATGAAAGCGGAAGTTCTTCTTCCTGTTTGAGATAAAGACATCGTATATTTATACATGTTCGTAAATAATCCGCGTTTGCGCTCGCGCTCGCGTTATGATTTTATTACCGACCACAGGAGAATGTACGGTCGGCACATTAAATTAAATCAGCTTTACGAGGCTCGCATGGAAATGAATACAGCTCGTCCCCATGCCCCATGCCTGCCTCTGAACGCGATACCATAAAGCCTGGCGTATCACCGTAACGCACACAGCAGAAATCCGCCCACACACTTGGTATATACACAATCTCTCACACTGCGCCAATTTTCTCTGTGAGCTGAATTGTATGTCACGCATTGTATCTTCGACATCCTGCTGAAGTGTGACAGGAACATTAATTGCAGTTTAGTGCAGGTTCACCGGGTACTAGAAACCCCCTAATAGTTATATAGATAAGCCGTAGTTTCGTCACACATGACTAAAGGATTCACTACTCTTCACAAAACAAGGAAAGTGATTTGGTTCTATAATTCCCAACGTTTTATGAAAGAGTACTCCAAAAATTGTGAAATTAATAATATTGAGATTTTTTACATAAATTGGGAGTTCCAGAGTCAAAGACAAGAAATTTTTGTTTGGGACTGATGTCGGGATCTAAAATATGGCCTCTGAAAGTTTCCACTGCATTTCTAACAAACGAGATCGACCTGCGCGCCACGGCGCGCTTGTTATTTTTTTCTTAAGGGCATGTGATGGATTATGACGTCACTGGTATAGGCAAAAATTGTCCGTAACTTTTCTCTTAAAATATTGAAGACTTTGTCACGAAACTTGGTAGAATTACTTAAAATATCATTAGGAAGGTCTCTCTGACCCAAATTTGTTTGGTTTTTGGGTCAAAAGTGATTTTTAAAAAATTTTCTATTTTTTGAAAATTTCTCAAAAATTAATTTTGATCTAAAATTCAAACAAATTTGGGTCAGAGAGACCTTCCTAATGATATTTTAAGTAATTCTACCAAGTTTCATGACAAAATATTCAATACTTTAAGAGAAAAGTTACGGACAAATTTTGCCTATACCAGTGACGTCATAATCCATCACATGCCCTTAATGAAAGTTAGTAACGATTAACACATGAAATAGATTAGAAACAAACATTCTAACCTTAAATTTCTCATATAATAATAATTTAAAAGAATTAATAAAATATTATTTTCAATACAATAATAAATAATTCAACATATCAATTAAAAGTAATTGAATTGTTATTAGTTTTAATTTAATAAATAAAAAATGTCCTAAATGATAAACAACGTAATTGTTTTAAATGTAAATAAATTAGGAATTTAGAAACAAAAGAAATTTAAAAAAGTTATTATTATTTACTATACTTACAATTATTTTATGATTATATTTATTATAACAATACTCATTTTATAAATTTAAAATAATTATTTAATAAACTAATGTTTTACATAAACTTAATAAAATGAATTACTTGTCAAAAAACTTCAATGATAATTATCACATAATGTAATTATTGAATTACAATAGAAACAAACATCCTAACCAAAAGGACAATTTTTTTTAACGCAAATGACATTTATCAATATGATATTTTAATGAAGAAAATACAACTATTGAATTAATGTAATAAGAAAAAAGATACATAAATTAGAAGCTTACAATAAAATAAAATAAAATTATTGAAAATTATTATTATTACTTACCTGTCACTAACCATTACTACGTAACTGGAGAATGATAACAAAAAACATAACCTTAAACATGGAAGTACCTATAATGTTTTTATTTTACAGAAACTTAAAAAGTTAAGAAATTATAAACATACAATAAAACAAAATAAAAAACTAAAAATTATTATAACTTACCAGTTTCTGCTAGCCAATCAGAAGCCCGATAAAACGTGTTATACCTCTGAAGTTGGTCGAAAGAGTTCTCGTATAGGGAAGTCAAGTTCAAAGCTAATTTCTATGTATTAATTATTTTAATAAGATTTTTTGTTATTTTAGATTGCTAACATTATAAGAAATTTTATAAACTATACTTAATTAAAAGATTTTAATTCGTCTGCAAAACAAAAAGTCGAAACTAAAAACTATCGATAGTGAGGTTTGATATGTACTGACCAATGGGAGAGTCGGAAATAGAGTTACACGTCTGAAGTTAACCACAGCGTATGTTCTTTTTAGAATAGGATTCAATTAACTTCGACTTACAACTTAAGGGGGCATTCGCAATTGTAACTTTCGAAAAATCGATTTTTTTCTTGCATTTTCTTAGAGTATATGTTTTCAGAAATTTGTCTACAAAATTTTAAGATGATGCGGTGAAAATTTAATGAGATATACAAGCTGAAAAGGAGGCGCGTCTGGTCGGTCGAGAACAGGCTAACCGCGAGGGAAGGATGCTTTGTCGACAGCGGCAAATCGGGATTTTGGAAGCAACTTTATCTGCGGAAGAACCACTATATGGACCCGGAATTGCTGTCTCGATCTGATTTAAAAAAAAATTTCATTCTCTTGTAAAAGTAAATTGAAACTTTAAACACGTTTTTCTCAAAACTACATTTTTGAAGTCAGTGGCCACTCTTACTCGAAAACTACTGATTTATTTTTTAAATCCTTTAATTAAATACTAGATACTCTTTTAATAAGTGTAAATCAGTTTCAGTTTTGATTTCAAATCGAAAATTGCGTCTTCAATTAATTTATTTAATTCTTCGGGGTTCCGGAAAGGTTCTTTTGAGTTGTAAGGTGAAGTGGGTTGAAATTGTTGGACATTCAGTAGAATGGGTTATATTTTTAAAATTGTCTAATTGAACTATTTTTCTGTTCCTACGTTCCTACGGAAAAACATCTAAAGAAATTAAGTCTAGTGAAATTTCGGTTTTTGTAAAAAATAACACATATTTTTTAACATCGACATTCCCACCGTGTTGTTTGTTTTGGTGTGTAAATCCACCACTTAGGCTTGGTCCAGATTAAAAAACCTAAAATTTCAGAAATGTCTCTTATCTAAACAATTACCAGTATGTTATTTCCGATGTTCAATACTTTCTTACTGTCAACAACATTTCGTCGCGAGTGAATGTTGATTGCGTAAATCAAAAAAATTTGTTTAAAGTGAGTCGTGTGTATTTTATTATTTTAAAGGTATCCGTCCAATGTCAGCGTAAAAGCGTCGGATAGCGTCGGCAAAAAGCGAAACCCGCATGTGAACGAGAGAGAGCGTGAAATGTATATTTTTTTCTATCGCGTGATTTTTGCTCTTTGCTGATGTTTTTACGCCGACGTGGTATGTACAAGACTATTATAAAATAGGGTATAGGTTAAAGTTGATTAAAATTATAAAATTTACTTTTTATAGTTTTTATGATTATTTCAATCCATACACAGGAAGTTACTTTAATCAGGTTTCCAAATTGTAGCCCATCTATGATTGTGGATGATAAATAACCTGAAACATTTACAAAGATTTTTATAATTTGATTATGTGTTTGTTGTTTTTCTAGTGATGTGTAGTGACTAGGGATCTGGTTTGGTTTGGTTTGGTTTTCTATAACCCAAAGGAATATTCGATTATCGATTATTCAAATAGTCGAAACTAGGGTGGTCGAATTTGAGTGGATAACCATCTTGAATAATCGAATTTCGACTACGGAATTCGACTTTTAAAAACAAATTTTTAAATTCTGTTACCTTGGCAGAAATTTAACATAACCTTATTGCTTCTGCGCATGCGAGAGGAGGATTCAGAAATTTCTGTCACGTGTATCAGAATTTATTTTCTGTACTGAAATATAGGAAATTCTGTTACAAATGTAACATAAAAATGCCGTGAATTTCAAAATATTTTTAACAGCGTGTTCTAATTAAAAAATTGAATAAAAAGTGTTTAATAAATGGTATATCTTAATTTATTTATCACATTGTTATATTAACAATCTTTTATTCAATTTTTTATGATTTTAAAAAGCACTAAAGTTGAGGCGGTTGGTGCAGAAACCGCACAAGTCCACAAATCGTAATTGTTCAGGAATCAATAAAAACTGTTTTTCTTGCAAACGTCAGAATTTTTTTTAATTCTTCGTTTTGTATTATTTTCTACTAACCTATAAGTTTAAAAATTCAGTGTGATTGATTTATATTTTAATTAATATAGGGTATAAAAAAAATAATTTAACTTTTGGACTTGTGCGGTTTCTGCACAAAATGAAATGGAAAACACAGAAAATGTATTGAATCAAGTGAAGTATCACAGTTTTAGTAAATTTTTAGTAATATTTATTAAAAATTTGTAATTTGGACAGTTTTTATTAGCATTTTATAAATAATAAACATTTTTTAAAAATCACTTTCCAACATTTTCTTAACAATTATCACATAATTCACTCTTATTGTTTTCTGCCTCGCTTTCAGTGCATTTTATTTATAATATAGACTGTTTTATATAAATTATTTAACAACGTCTAAAACACTTTAAAAATATCACAAATAAATATTATTTCATCCATGGCGCATCTTTGTGCGTAGCTTGGAATCATGGACTTGTGCTGTTTCTGTACGAAACGAAAATTTGTTTATTTATTTTAAAGGGTTTAGAGTTTAGTAACATGTAATATTTTACTAGATCGTAGAGCTTCACTTAAAGATAAATTTTCCATAAAACAGTAATTTTCGAAAAAAAAGTGGACTTGTGCGGTTTCTGCACCAACTGCCTCAATTAAAAATAATGATTTTGCACTTGGAAAATAGATGGGAAACTTCATGGGCCTTGAGCATTTTTTTTTCTCTCTAATTTAAACTGTAAAAACAGGTGTCTTATTTTAAGACATAAGACATTTAGAAAGCGTCTTAAGGTTATTTTAAGCTGTTTCATTGGATAATAATTTTGTAAGATGCTTTCTCATTGGCTTAAAATTAAGACACTCTGAAACGTCTTAAAAGTGAGGATAAAAATAACTTAAAATAAGACACTTATTTTTGCGCTATCGTGTAAATAAGCACCCTTTTAGTCTTACCGTGCTGGACAGTTACTTCTGATTCTCGGAAGCTTCGAAAGTATTGGATCTTTTCTTTTTACCGAACATCGACGTAGAACTTGCAGCTATCATCATTTTGCATACTATGACAAAGACATACATATTTATATAATATATATGGTTCACCCCAAGTAGAACGTACTCAACTGTTTTTGAACATTTGGAAGTCGCGTATCTTTTAAGAAAAGGTTAGGAGTACGTATCTTGAGTGGTCTTTTCAGAAAATATTCATGTTCTGTCTGTACAAAAACTACACTGAGAAAAATGGCTGTTCATGGATATTAAAATTAAATATTCAGAAATTAAAACTTATTATCAAAATATTAATATCTTGATACTCAAACTTAATATCTTAGATATTAAAAATATATACATTTTAATGTCTACAAAATTAAGTTTGAATATATCCATTTTTCTCAGTGTAGCATATATGAGCTGTTTCCAAGCCTTTCCACAAAAATACGTACTTTCTGCTTTGTTCTTAAAAATTAAGCGTTTTCCAAATTGTGACAAACAGTTGCGTACATTTCACTTGGGGTGAACGATATACATATTAATAAATTAGTAAGAATAATGACAATACAAAAAAAACCTACACTGTAAGAAATTTTGGGATTTTTCCCTTACAAAAATGAAGGAAAATTCGCAAATGTCGTAGAAAAAATTCATTTACCGCCAAAAATGGGGTTTTTATAAAAACCCCAAAAAGTTAGGTATACCTAACTTTTTGGAAAAAGTTTGAAAAAGATGGGCCCGTATCATTTTGACACAAATTTTTTCGGGCAACTTGTTATATTGTACTCCCGAAGATGAATGTTATATTTTACTCCGTCTAAAATCAAAGATTTTTAAGTTTTATTTAATAAATAATTGATTCAATAAATTAAATTAATATTAAAAAAACTTAATTAATCCAGTAAGTTCAATTATTAAATAATTAAAACTTAAAAATCTTTGATTTTTGTAGGAGGGCATTTCCACGCGTGACGCAAGGAAGTTTTCGCGATATTTTTTACTATTTTACCCCACCTCCCAGCTTTCTCTGAATTTATAATGCAAAATGACTTTTAAAATCTTAAATCCAGTAAACAGAACTATCTGGAAAATGTATTAAAGTTATTTTTCTTCTTTACTTTGTGCATTTTTTGCGTAAAACAATTTAATGTGACGCAAGGACTTTTTTTGGACACCAATTTTAATATATCTAAATATAATGCATGAATAGTTTACAAATTATGAGAATTAAAATGTTCTAAGGCTATTTAATATTTGGATATTATTTGTAGAATGAGAATACGAGGTTGCGAATAAATTGAAAAACTTTTACCATATATATGATAGAACTTGAAAGAGCGTAAAAGTCTGTGACGCACGGACATTTTGTTGGTATACCATAATAAATAATTGATTATATCTTTTATAATATTTATTATATAATTAAAAACTCATTTGACATCGTTCATACATCCTTGTATTTCTTACTAGAAAGTGGAATTTTCATTCTATGTTGATATTCAAGAAAGTTATAGACTAATTATTTTTCGCGATGCAAAGACGAAATGTCCGCAGTTACGTGGAAATGCCCAGGAGTAAAATATAACATTCATCTTCGGGAGTACAATATAACAAGTTGCACGAAAAAATTTGTGTCAAAATGATACGGACCCAAAAAGATTAGGAATAGAATAATTCTGTTCTAAAGTACAAAAAAATTCCCAAAATATTAGGAAAACAGTATTTGTCCCTTATTATAAATGTATAGATTATCTGAGTTTGAAATAAACCATAAATATATTGAATAATTTCTTAGAAAGTTTCGATTATTATCTGGCTTACTCTACTTGAAAAGTAGATCCTTTGGGCCCGTATTAATTTGACACAAATTTTTTCGGGCAACTTGTTATATTGTACTTCCGAAGATGAATGTTATATTTTACTCCTTCTAAAATCAAAGACTTTTAAGTCTTATTTATTAAATAATTGATTTTAATACATTAAATTAAAATTAAAAGACTTAATTATTCCAGTAGGTTCAATTATTGAATAATTAAAACTTAAAAAACTTTGATTTTAGTAGAAGTAAAATATAACATTCCTCTACTTTGGGAGTACAATATAACAAGTTGCCTAAAAAAATTTGTGTCATAATGATACGGGCCCGATCCTTTGGTCTATTATTCCAATGGATTAAAATTTTATAAATTAAAAAATTTGCAATTTCAACAATTTAAGTTTTTAAATAGAACATTAATAATCAGTTTCTCAAACCCTTAATGTTAAGAAAAAATATAAAACAATAAAATATTTATAAAACAAAAGTAATGTAAGTTCATAAAAAAAAAGTGTAATGTTGAAATAAACATTTAATTTTTATTTTAAACATTTCAAAACAGCAGGTATTATAATCCTTCAAATTTATGAGGTTTAATCAAAAGTCGACCCTTTTGCAAGTAAAAATTTCTTTCGATAGTTAGGAAATATTTTTGAATGCTTTAGGAATTTTCTTTCCCCAACATTTAGGTAATTTTTCCGAAAAAATTTCTTACATTGTAGTTGAAATACTTTTGATCAAGCACTGAAAAAAATGTTTAGTCATATCAACAAAAATTTTGTTGGCTCAACCAAATTTTTAGTCATAGCAACAAAAATTTGATTGGCTCAACCAAATTTTTAGTCATAGCAACAAAAATTTGGTTAGCTCAACCAAATTTTTGTTGATATGACTAAACATTTTTTTCAGTGAGGATAATGTAAATTGTGGTTATTGAGACGGTTTATAAACTACCAGAAAAATATATAAACGCACGACAACAAAAGCCCGCAATGCTGAATGAAACTCTGGAGGCCACAGTCCTATGACTGCGTTTTACTTTAAGTTGTAATGAAAAAAATAGGTTACACGTATATACTTTTGTCTCATTACAACATTGCGCAAAACGTAGTCAAGGGTCTGCCTGAATCGTAAACCGCAGAAACGTTAATCGATAGAAAAGGACGAAAACTATCTCTCATTCTTAAGATTAACGAATTTGCAATTTGGTAATTAATGACTTTATCTGTACCATATGTCTTATTAAAAGACTATTAAAACTATTAAACTATTACTTTATTAAAGACTATTAAAAGACTAGACTATTAAAAATTCTACCTTCAATCGCGGGCAGAAAATTTATTTATTTAAAAGCTAGTGTATTTTTACAATTCTTTTTGAAACTCAGTCAAGACATAACTGTGGTAATTATTTTTTACCTTATTCTTCTTTATTCAATTTATTTTCTCCAAGATTTATAAATAATATTAAATGTTTTTTTTTACTTACGTTCATCGCAAGCAGCAGCATACGCTATTAGCGCAAAGAATAACATTAAATAAGCCAACATTGACATCTTTTTTAATGAAAATGCGTCTTCAATATTATAAACTTCTTTTTAATAGACTGCAATTCACTGATTGAAGCTTAGCTTGAGCATTGGAGTATTTATACTCAATAATTAATTGTACTGAAATTAAATAAGGTACAATATCTCTTCAATTAAGTCATTTAAGCACTTAAATTCCACTCTAAATAATTGTTTCTCTTAAATACTTGTAATTATGTAAACTAAAGGAATTAAATGTGCATTAAGAAAATATTCTTGACCTCATTATATTTACTACACTGTAAAAAATTTTTGTGGTAAATTTTCCATACATGTACTGGACGTAAATTAACCCTTACATTACTGTAATTTTTCCATACAGTTGTATGGAAAAAAACCATACATTGTATGGTTATATTAGTATATTTTATTGTTATTTTTCCATACGATTGTATGGAAAAAAACCATACGTTGTATAGTTATATCAACATACTTTGTTGCAATTTTTCCATACGATTGTATGGAAAAAAAACCCATACGTTTTATGGTCAAGTCTGTTTCCACAGAAGCAGAATCTATAATTATTTAAATTGATATTTTTAGATTGTTATTTTTATAATTTAATCTTAAGTGTACATTTAAACACTTAATTATTATAGACCTAAGACTAATTAACAATTTTAATACATATAAACACTTATCCTATGAATTAAAATATCGCACGCTCAAGGGGGGATCGAACCCACGGCCCTATAGACGAATTCGCTCGCGATGAACACACGCTATTAGTACCACTCGGCTATGCCGGGTAGTTGAGTGTCGATAGAAATAACTTTGGGAGGTTCAGGCCTGGATTACATGCTATTTAAATTATAATAATTCTGGAACGTATTAATTATCTAAAATAAATTAATAGAATTTATTTATCTTTTGTATATACTAATACACAGTTTATACAATCCAATCTCCTAACTTCTAAATATTTTCTAAATAAATATTCTAATATAATAATTGCAATATATGTAAACAAAATTAACAAATAATTATTATTTATTAATTTTAATTTTAATTTAATATTATTATTTAAAAATAAAATATTATTTAAATAATTAATTTCAATAATACTTAATACAAAAGTAAATTATAAAAATTATTTACATATAATATATTGAGGGGGATTTTTATTTAAATAAATAGAATTTATTTAATTTATATAATTAAAGTTTTTTAGAAATAAATGATTTTACAAAATTACGCTATCTAGCACGTAATAATAGGTATATTTTCTTCCAATTATTTCATTAACTTTTTATTTTATTAACTATTGTAAAAATTATGCACTTATAATTACATACAATTTATCATTATTACTGTTTTAAAAAAATTGGAATTTTTCCAAACACGTATGAAAATATTTTGTAATGTATTGTAATTCTTCCATCCCCATGTATGGAATTTTGTCGTAAGGTAATTTTTCCATACTCAAATTGGGTATTTTACTATAAGAATGATTATTTTCCATAATGTCATGAAATTTTTCCATACTGATGTACTGAAAAACATATTTCCATACCAAGTATAGAAAAAATTCGTTACTTTTGTATGGAAAATTTTCCATTATTTTTTACAGTGTAGATAAAAAAAAGCGCACGCTAAATTTTATTATTTCTTATAATAATGTTTCATTTATGTATAATTTTGTGAAATAAAAGAATTAATTAAATAATAATAATCTCCGTAAAATCCTGAAGTTAGTTAGTATGTATTTATATTTATTCATCTTTTTTCTGTCCACGTTTTAAAGTCTGAAGTGAAGTTAGTTAGTATTAATATTTGTTCATCTTTTTCTGTCCACGTTTTAAAATCCAGAGTGAAGTTTGTCCCTGTTATTTTATTTTTTTGTGCTTGTTTTTAATTATCATTTGTGTAAAAAAAAAGTTTCGAAAATTGCTTTAAAAATTTATTATGGTTTTTGAAGAAGTTTAAAATATATACACATGCAATCAATTTCCTAAATTTTCAGTTATTATCTCAAATTTAGATTATTGTCATCAATTTTTTAATTATTCTCGTTAATTAACATTTTTTAAGTAATTTTGTAATTATTATTTTTATCTAAACATATACTCTATGAGTTTTTCAGTTATTTCTCTCACATTTTATTGTTAAGTAGTTATTATACTATATCAGATAGAAACAGTCTGTTTGTTACTAAACATTCGTAGGATCATTATAAACAAGCATATGCTTTTGTAAGTGCAAAAAAAATTATTTTTATATTATTTTTAAAGGTTTTTAAAATATGGTGGAAGAAATTTAAATAAAATCTTAATTACACATTTTATACAGTGATAATTAAAAGCATTGCTTTAAGTGGCCGACTAGTGTCGCTTTCATACTTATTTATCATTTATTTATCACTTATTAATCATTTTTTTTTAAATAAGAAATTTTTATTTTATAAACATTATTGATTTAATAGTTACGTATAATGATAAGGAACAATTATACTTCAACCAAATTTTTAAAAAATCGTTCTTATACTTTTTATAGAGTGTTAATTAAAAAGATCCCCTTAACTGGCCGACTACTGTATCACTTACCCTATTTAACTTATTTTCATCATAATTCAATTTTCTTTCTCAATTTTAAATTATTTTCAGCATATTTCAATTATTTTTTTCAATTTTGAATTAATTTTATCATTTTTCAATTATTTTTCTCAATTGTTAATTATTATTCTCTTTTTCTAAAATTATTTTCAAAGATTTTTAAGTATTTTTCTGAAAATTCAAATATTTTCTTCAATTTCTAATTATTTTCATTTGTTATCAGAATCTTAAACTTTTTTTTTATTAAGGAAGTTCTATTGTATCACAATACTAGTCAAAACAGAGACCATTATTTTGAGGCTAGGTTTAAATTTAATTTTACTAATATATAATTAAATAATTGTATTTATTAACTTTTTTAACTTTATTTACTTTTTAAATATGACTATTTTTCATGTGCGATCAAAATCAACATTTTAAAATGTCAGAACGTCTGAACTGTATCGTGTAAAACATGAAATATTTTTACAAATTAATTTATTGCAACTCTCACAAGAACCCATTGTCCTTTTTTAAATACAATATTGGCTCATTAGATTTCTGTGTTTAACTATACAAACTTTGATCACTATCTGGTCATTTAATAATTTTTAGTTCGAAAATATATATTTGACAGAGTAATGAATTCTCATAAGAATCAATGTTGAACAGGTTAAACAGTGAAAAAATATATCGATCATAACTTTTTTCCCAAGAACCTACAGGTCTCAAAAATTTAACTACAAAATTTTAGAAACTTTATCTATCAGTACACCAAGTTTTATCAAAATATGTTTGATTATTCGATTTACGGTAGAACTTCCTTAATTATCGTAAATTTCAATTATTTTTAGCTTTTTTCCAGACTTTCCTCCAATTTTTAGTTTTTCTCATTTTATAAAATTAATTTCTAAGATTTTTTCTCAAATTTCTATTATTTTCTTCAATTTTAAATTATTTTTTCTTGTTTTCATAATTTCCAAAAATTTTTATTAATTACCGTAAATTTCAATTGTTATTAGCATTCTTCCAGTCTATTCTCCAATTTTTAGTTATTCTCATTTTCTAAAATTATTTTCTAAGATTTTTAAGAATTTTTCTAAAATTTCAATTGTTTTCTTCAATTTTTATTTATTTTTATTTGTTTTCATAATTTCAAAATTTGTTTATTAATTATTGTAAATTTTAATTACTTTTAGCTTATTTCTTCAATTCTTTTCTCTAATTTTTAGTTATTTTCTTTTTTTTTTTAATTGATTTCTAAGATCTTCATTTATTTTTTTCAAATTTCAATTATTTTTTCTTTATTTAAAAAAAATTCTATAGTTTTTTTAATTATCACACTTAAATGTCGTTTATTTTTTACAACTTATCATTGTTTGTATCATATTTATTTATTTATTTAATTACTATTATTTAATTATTGGGCAATAAAAATGTACAGAAATATGTTCAAAGATTTGAAATATACAAAATAAAACTAATTAAATCTAAATACGACTTTGTGATATGATCAATGAATTGAAGCGGTGACATGTAAAACAGATCAAAATAAAATTTTCTGTTTGAAACTATTGCATTTACTTGTTCCGAAAATTTATATTTCGAAATATTTTAATTATTTTCGTCAAGTTTTA
This sequence comes from Ganaspis brasiliensis, assembly GCA_037103525.1. Classification (NCBI taxonomy): domain Eukaryota; kingdom Metazoa; phylum Arthropoda; class Insecta; order Hymenoptera; family Figitidae; genus Ganaspis; species Ganaspis brasiliensis. Next base: position 371,603 of record JAZKLR010000079.1, read on the forward strand.
AAATTTAAAAACATGTTTCAATTACTTTCCAAAATTTATTTTCTTCAATTTTTAATTCTTTACATTTGTTTCATAATTTCAAAAATTGTTAACTATTTATCTGACTTTTCAATTCTTTCATTATTTTTATATTTTTTTATTTATTTTCTCTAATTTTTAATTATTTTCTTTTAATTCAATGAAATTTTGAAAGTTTTAAGTATTTTTCTCAAATTTTGTTTAACTATCCTTTATTTAAAATATTTTATGTAATTTGTTTAATTATTTTCTCAAATTTTAATTATGTTTTTCAATTTTAATTTATTTATCTCAATTTCTAACCATGTTTTTTCAATTTTCAATTATTTTCTCTAATTTTTCATTATTCAATTTTATTTTAATTTACTTTTAAGATTCTGAAGTATTTTTCTCAAATTTTAATTATTTTCTTTATGTTTAAAACATTTTTATGATTGTTTAAATTAGTTTCCCCAATTTTTAATTGATTTCATTTTTTGTCAATTAATTTGCGAAATTTGCAATTATTTTGTTTAATTTCAATTAATTTTTCAATTCTTTTTAATTCTAAAATATTATAAATTTTGTCCTAAATAAATATTTATTTTATTTATATTAATTGATTTTTAAATATTATATTTAAAATATTTATTTCTTATTAGATAAATAGTATTTACCGATTTTTTATATATATTATTGTATTTTATAATTTTTAAAGCGTATGAAAAACTAATCGCGCGCTTGCACGCGTTTTATTTTGCTATTACATAACATAATAAAAAAAGAAAATTAATAATAAAAAGACATTGGAATAAATTTAAATTGATGTGATCTTTGATTCATCGTATATATCAATTTGCAAATTTTGATTAATTGAAGATTAATAAATGAAAATAAAGATAAAGAATATAATGAAGAATATGAAGAATAATCATAAAAAATTATGATATACCTAATACCATTTAAAATGTTGACGAATGTTTGTAGTTTTAAATACTCTGATAAAAGTAAATGGGTTGTAAACCTTACTAAGGTAGATTTGCCGAAAGAGGTCATTGATGTTATTGCTCTAGGACCTAATTTTAGCTCTTTGAAAACATCTTTTAATCTTGAGGAGGTTAATACCTTAATGAATGTTGAGACATCAATTAATAATTCTTTATAATTCGGTTTATGTTAAAGTATGACTGACCGACTCGCTGACAATTCTACTTACAAACTTCTCTCTACCAATCGTTTGATTAAACTACAATCTGACACTAAACTTTTACTTCAAGACTTAAATAATAATGATTTTATACATAAAAAATATTACCCTGATCAATTAACAATGACAGATACAGTCTTGGCAAAGTATTATGGACTCCCTAAAGTACATAAAAAAGACGTCCTATTCCGTCTTATTATTTCTTTGGTAAACAATCCTACACATTTTCTTGCAAAACTTTTATATAATGATTTGAAAAATAATATTTTGACACCTAAATCTCACATTAATAATAGCTTTGAGCTAATTAAGAAATTAGAAAATATTTCAATTCCCACTGATTATGTGTTAATTTCTCTTGATTGTACTTCACTCTTTACAAACGTAACTCAAAAATTGGTCACAGAAAGTCTTCAATGTAGATTAAGATACATTATAAATTGTAAAATGCCGTTTAACGAAATTATAGAATGTACAAATTTTCTTTTTGAAAATACGTTTTTTATATTTGACAACAAATATTATTATCAACAAGTCAATGGCACTCCAATGGGTTCCGCCATTTCACCACTTTTTGTTGACATCGTCATGGACGATTAAGAAAATGATTGTCTTCATATTTTAAAAAATAAATATAATTGTATTCTGCTTTTTTTATTATAGATACGTTGATGATACCATTTGTTGCATACACAAGGACTATATTGACTTAGTCATTAATATTTTTAATTCCTATAACAATAATTTACAATTTACACATGAAATTCAAAAAGATTTTCAGATTAATTTTCTTGATGTTACTCTGTCGATAAAAAATAATACAATTATGAACAATTGATATCAGAAACCTAGTTCTTCTGGTAGACTAATAAACTACTACTCAGCTCATCCCACGCAACAAAAAATAAATATAACTTACAATCTCGTCGATACGGCTATATTACTATCACATCATTCGTTTCACTGTGATAACCTAAAGAAGATTAAAAAGATTTGATTTGATTGAAAAAAGACAATGCTTTTCCTAATGATTTAATTAATAAATATGTCAAACTTCGCTTAAATTCGATTAAATTCTGCAATTCAAATTTTCATTATTCGCCAAATGTTCAGTCTCAGATTTATAAACATTTTCACAAAGTTTCTTTACCATTTAATTATCCTGGTATCTTTGGTTTATCACGAATCCTAAAGTCATATAATATTCAATCAATTCCGACAGTAAAAAAGAATCTAAAATTAGTTGTAAAGCTGGGTAAAGACCCAATTAAAAAGTGGGAAGAAACGAATGTTGTCCACCAACAGAAATATGGCCATGAGTTTGATTAGACTAATACAAAAATTCTTGATCGTGAACCGAATATTAAAAAACGCTGGTTTTCTGAAATGCTATATATTCAAAATAATAATTTTACTATCAATAGAAAAAATTATATTTCATATTTAAATTATTTAAATAAAATTTATTTTCCAATAACCGACAAATTAAACTCATAACTTGATTTCTGTATTTATATTTCTTTGTTTACAATCGTGCTTCATTGCCTCCTTTTCGTTCTGTAGGTAATTAACTGTAAATCGATATAATTTTATTTAGTCTTGACAAGATGATCATTACGATCTGACGGGTTTTTAAACCAAAAAACTGTTTCGACGAGTTACCATGTAACTTATAATTTGAATATTAGGTAATTTTTATTAACAATTCTTTAAAAAATGTAAAAAAGTTTTTTGTATTTTTTTTGTGTCTATTAGTGTTTTAATTGGTGTTTTTATATGTTTTCTTCCAGCCTGAAGAGGATAACGAATAATGTTATCGAAATGTTGCTTAAATAATAGAAAAAAACATTACATGACATAAAAAATGTCTTCTTTACCTTCCTTGGATCAAATTTAATGCTTCGGCTTTTCCTATATAACAAATTTTATTTTTTACAAAGAATTTTGATCAAGAACAGGCGTATCAAAAATCAAAAGTAGCTTTAAAGTAAATAAAATCTATAATCAAGATATGAAATTACAACAAAAATTTAACTACCAAGAAAGCGAAACCTCTTTTATAAAAATAACCTACTTTTACATATAATTCTAAAAGATCTTCATAAAATTATAGCAATCCACATAGGAACTTAAATAAAATTGATATTCAAATATGAAGTATAAAATATTGATCAATTTATTTAATTCTTTCGTCGATCAACCGTCAGAAATAATCTTATCTTAAGTCCAAAAATACAATTCAACGCCCTAAATGCCGGCTCGAGCCCCCACGAAATATTCGTTCTCAAAATCGGACAACTCAAACAAATATACAAATGCATAAAATTCGGTTTTTGTCAAAAATTTTTAGATATGCACATACTCTTGAGAAAATGCAGTTTCCCAAAATAACATTGTTGTTTTTAACAAAAATTAAAGGAGAAAATTCTTTTCCTTCCGGAATTATGAAATAGTTGTCAAATTGAAAAAAACACATGGGAAAGCTTACACAATTATAAAATTTGACAACGCATTATTTTCAACATTAACTTCCCCACTGAATTATTTGTTTTGATGTTAAAATACACCACTTAGGCTTGGTCCACATTAATAAAGTTAAAAATTCAGAAAAGTCCCTTATCTATTATATAAACAATTACCAATATGTTATTTCTGACGTTCAATACTTTCTTACTGTCAACAACCTTTTGTCGCGAGTAAGTGTTGATTGCGTAAATTTTTTTTTCTATTGCTTGATTTTTGCTCTTCGCTGATGTTTTTACGCCGACATGGTATGTACAAGACCTTTATAAAGCAGGTAGTAGGGTATATAGATTAAAGTTGATTAAAATCATCCAATTTACTTTTTATAGTTTTTATTATGATTTCAATCCATACACATTAAGTTACTCAAATCTGGTTTCTAAATTGTAGCCCTTCTACGATTTTGGAGAAGTAACCTGAAAAATTGACATTGTAAGTGCATATGCACTTTTTGAAAGAGTGGAAGACTTTTTTGAATAAGTGAATTTTCACTTTTTCAATTTTAGAGAGTAGTATTACACTTGTATGTAATAAATAGAAATTTCAATATTTTCACTTAGTACAGCGTACTAAATAAATATGGAGTAAAAAAAAAAATTTTGGTAAAAATTCCTGTGCCTTCACTATAAAAGCGTCATAATTGACAGTCCCCGAAATTTTACCGTGCTGTCATACAATTTTTACCAGAAAATCCGGTAAAAATTGTAAGATAGCACGGTAAAATTTCGGGGACTGTCAATTATGACGCTTTTATAGTGAACAGCACAGGAATTTTTACCAAAAATTTTTCTCAGTGCAGAGTCGTACTAATCCACCATCTTGAAAAATAATTTGTCAGTTTTAGTTAAGAGTATAAAACACGGAAAAAAATTAATTGTCTGCAGTGGATAAATAATATTTGCTGTTGAATCTGACAAAATTAGTAACCACAGCAAATTATTTACTGTGACAATGAACAAAGTTTGCTGTGATAAGCAATATTAGAAAAAAAAATTGAAATTTACTCTCACAGCAAATTTGTTCGCTGTCCCTATTTTTGCAAACTTATTTTGATATTAACTGCCCCAGTAAACTTCTTATGTGCGTGTACAAGTATCTGAAGATAATTACGTTATACTCGTATAATACTAGTACAATGCGAAGGTACATGGCAAGCATAGAGCCATTGTACCGGGTATTTTGGATTAGTACGATAAGTTATCTGGGTAGTAGGCAAATGACGTCACATTAAAATACTCTATATGTAAATAAGCAGCCTTTTTTTCTTACCCTGCTGGACAGTTACTTCCGATTCTCCAAAGCTTCGTAAGTAATGGATCTTTTCTTCCCCGGCCCATGGACAAGAGCGGATAGAAAATCGCATACTATTACAAAAACATACATATTTATATAATATATGTGACGCTCCAGGGTGAAAGGGACCTTAGCTTCAAAACATTGGATTTTGAATTTTTATTGTGAATCGATAGAATTTGAGTTACTCTTTCACATACAGAAATCAAAACTTGTTTATGTCTATTAGTTTTTGTGTTATTAGTGATGAAAGATAGGCATAACAGAACAATAACATAGGCAAGATCAACTTCAAACGCCCGTCCCGTAAAATTCATTTTTTGCAGCTAAGGTCCCTTTCACCCTGGAGCGTCACATATATACATGTTAAGAAATTAGTAAGATTAATCGAAACAGTTAAAGTAAAGGGTTGAAAAGGTACATAGTCGTGTAAATTATTATTTTCTGGATATTTAATTTATTTCTAACAATATTTGAAAGCTGTGTACTTTTAATAATTATATAAACAGATTTCTTCCTAATACGATTTAAAGATTGACGTATCTATAATACTATGAGTAAGAGGGGAGAGTCTAAGATTTGGGGGCATCGACGCTTTTTGTAGCAGGGTAGAATTTTTAATAGTTAGTCAATTATGAGCTGTTGAATTCATATAATAGTATACTTTACACCATACTCTAAGAAAAATTTATGTATTTTAGAGGTATGTAAATTAATAAGCGCTAATTGTAATATTTAAGTTAAAGTGTATGTTATAGTAAATTATTTGATTGAAGTACAAAAGTGTCCAAAAAAAAGTGCCAATTCAAAATTGCCAAGAAAAATATCCAAAAAACAAAATTTCCAAAATATATTTTTCTAAAGTCTAAAATTTCAACAACAAAAAATGCCAAAGGACAAAATTGACAAAAAAAAAATTTCTAAAATACAAAAGTTGAAAAAATAATGTTCTGGATTCATTAGTAAGTAATATTATGACATAGTAAGAAAAAAGAAATAAAGAAAATATGTAATTTTAAAGGAAATAGCAGTAGTCACATAGTAATTTTACTGTTTATATATAAGATTGTATAAGTTAGTGTCCTTAAGAAAATTTAAAGTTTTTTGAATCTGTGTTGGATCTCCAATTGCTTGTTTAAGTGAGCCTGGAACTTGAAATTTTCTTCTATGAGTGTCGTATTTAGGACAGTCCATTAGAAGGTGTTGTACACTTAGGGTGATGTTACACTGGTCACATGAGGGTGGGTCAATTTCATCGAACAGATGTTTATGAGTCAGTTTGGTATGTCCTATTCTTAGTCTGGTAAGTAAAACTGGATTTCTTTGGTCTAGTGACTTCCATCCTGAGTGGTTAGGATTTTTCTTAATAATATAGGCACTGTTGTCCTTTCTGGTGGAGTTGTTCCAAATTTTTTGGATGATGGGGTGAAATATCTTCTTAGCATGGTTTCTTGATATTGTTAGGCTTATTGTAGCAACTAGTAAATTAGTTGCGAAGTTTGTTAGGAGGTCAGCCTGTTCGTTTTCGTGTATATTTTGGTGGGAAAGGATCCATATATAGCCGTTATTTCTTTTTTGTTTCGGATACATTTATTATATTCTTCTTGGATTTTTTGTATTATGGGGTCGACTGGTTGTTGATTTTGACTGGCTTGGAGACTACTAAGGGAGTCGCTGAAGATTGCAAACTTTGACATTGAAAAATCGGAGCAAAGTTTATAAGCCTTCTGAATATAAACTGCAAAGCCCGTTCCAGTTTTTGATCCATCGGTGTAGAGTAGAAGTGAGTCGTTGTAGTTAAGAAGGAGGTTTTCGTATTTTTCCTGACACTGACTTTCCGTGAGTTCGTTATTTGAGCAGGTTTTCAGACTTAGATTAATTTTAGGGAGTTTAGTGGTCCAGGGGGGGTTTGCCAAGACCCGTAATTTGATCAATTTGTGGTAGTTGTAGGTTGTGTTCATTTAGCTAATGTTTTGTTATGTCACTGATTGTCATGGGATACTTATTTGATTGGATGGGAGCGGAATCGGTTTTTGGAAAGAGTTGTAAATAGTTGTAAATAGTAGACCCATAGTCAAGTTTAGATCTTATGAGTGATTTGTATGTTGTTAATAGTGTATGGAAATCGGCTCCCCAGTTTTTGTTTGCAAGTACCTTGAGAAGGGATATTCTTCTTAGACGTTCGTTTTTTAATTTGAGGATGTGAGGTCTCCATGTAAGTTTTTTATCAAATAGTAGTCCTAGTAGTTTTATTTCCGTTGATTTTTTGATGTTTTGGTTGTTGATTTAAAGTTCAGGTGTATTTTCTGGGAGTTTTCTTTTCCGTGTAAAGATGATGTATTCTGTTTTTGTTAGGGAGAGTTTATAACCATTTAGTAAGGTCTAGTTGCAGATCTTGTTTATTGCTTCTTGTAGAAGGTTATTGGTCGAGGTTTGGTTTTTCCCTTTACAGTGAAGAGTGAGATCATCAGCGAATAATGTGGAGCCTACTGGTTTGTCAATATCTTTTACAATGTTATTGATGGAGATTAGGAAAAGAATTGAGCTTGGTACTGATCCTTGTGGTACTCCGTTATCTAGAGTAAATTTATAAGATAATTCGTTGTTGACCTTTACCTGAATGGATCTACCGTTCATAAAGTTTTTGATAAAGGATAGTATGTTTTCAGTAATTTCAATAGATGCTAGTGTTTTAATTATTTGGTGTTTCCATGTCATCTCGAATGCTTTTTCTATGTTTATGCAAACTGTTATTAAATGCTGGAGGCAGAGAAAGGCTTCACTTATTTTTGTTTGTAGATTTATTAATGGATCAAGAGTTGATCTTTTTTGTCTAAAGCCGGATTGGTTGGGGACTAGGAAGTTAGTTTTTTCGAGGCACCATCGTAGTCTGTTGTTGATAATTCTTTCAAGAATTTTGCATAGTGTACATGTCAGAGTTATTGGACGATAATTTTCTGCTTTGCAGAAATGTTTACCTATTTTTGGAATGGGGACGATTATTGCTTCCTTCCAGATAAAAGGAAACTTGTTGTTTTTCTAGATGAAGTTTAATAATTTGAGGAGAAACCGTACTCCTTCCAGAGGTAAGTTTTGGTATAGGATGTATTGAATGTTGTCGGGACCAGGGCTATTTCCTTTTGAGTTTTTTATAGCGGTTTGAAGTTCATCCTGGCTTATGTTGTAGTTGATTTCTGGGAAGATTTCTGGCATGTCTGGTAAGGAGAGTGCTTCTTCATTTTCTTTGTGTTATTTTTAAAGAGTATTCTAAATTTTCAATACTGGAATTATGGGCAAAATTTGTAGCTAATTGATTGGCAATACCTTTTGAGTCAGTGGACAGGTAGCCGTCTGGACGAATGAGTCCTTTGATTTTTTTATATGAAGGATTGCCTGAAATTCTTTTAATTTTGTTCCAGACTGTGTTGGTCGGTGTCTTGATGTTCAGGGTTGTTAAGAATTCGGATCAATTTTTTCAGTTGCTTTGTATATAAGTACGTCTTTCCAATGCTCTCAGTTTTTAAAATTGGATTTTACTTTCGAGAATTTTTTCTTTTTTATAGCGGTTAAAAGTTTTGTTTTTTTTATTCGGGCATCTTGGCATTCGTTGGACCACCAAGTTGTATGATTTCTATTGGAGACAGGGGATACTTTCGGTATGGAAATGTTAGCTTATTCAAGAATGATATTTGTAAAGTCGGATGTTATGGGATCAACAGGGATTAACCTAAAAATTCTATTTGTTGACAGGTCCAAATTTGACAGGTGTCTCACTGTCATTACTATTTTCGTGTTCGTTCGCGTTCGCGAATTAAGTTTAATTTGAATTCGGTTAATAAATTAATATTACAAAGTTTATCAAGTAAAAATCAACAGTAATCATGTTAGGTGTTTGTTTCATCTACAATTTAGACGACGCGCCGCCTAAGATGTCAGTCAGGGATGTTTTAATGCTTTTGTTATATAAAGCCAAGATTTATAAACAATAGGGGAGACCGGGGCTATTTGGCGCAGGGGCTGGTTGACGCACTTGAGTTTATTCAAAAGTGAAAAGTCGAATTAATTTTTCTCTTTGGTCAAATTAATGTACTTGATAAACTGTAACTTCACTCATAATTTCATTATTATTGATTGATTATTCTAGACTATAAATTCAAAAAACCAATTTTGGTACTCAAAAGTAAATTTTAACCCCTTCATTTTTTTTGTTATATCTTTTTACAAAATACAATCAGAAAAAATCAAAATTAAGGTTTTGTGTTCTGAACAGTTGCTTTTAAGAAACAATTAAAAATTTTTGATTTATATTTACAGTTTTCATAAAAACGAAGAAAATGTATAAATAGTCTGTCTGGGGCTACTTGGCGCAGTAGGGTCGGGGCTGGTTGGCGCGCTCGGAACGCTAGAAGTTTATAAGCTACATCTAGTGACTAATAAAAATTTATTAAATTCAATGTGGTAACACTTTTATTTTATTATCAGTACCAAGAATAACCCTTTAAGATAAAAAAGTGTTTAATATATATTATTATTATTATTATAATCTCATAATTTTACGTTTCCAGATATTTGTAGTTTTTAGGTTCGTGAACTTCACTTTTTGAACAATATGAACCTTCCATTTTGAATTAATTCACATTTTTTCAAGATAATATTTCCTTAGAAGACTTATTTTAACAATGAAGCATATTGCTTGATTATTAATCACACATTTTAATTCATGCGCCAAGTAACCCCGGGTAGTGCGCCAGGCAGCCCCGGACCGGGGCAGTTTGGCGCACTTTGGTTTTTCTCCAAAAAGTCTGTTCTAAAAAAAAAGTACAACTTTTTTTGGAACTTTTATATTTTGAAATCAAAGCTGAGATGTTAAGCAAAGTTTCTGTACAATATAGTTTTCATGTACACAAAATTGGCAGAACCAATCAACAAAGAGTGAAAAGTGCGCCAAGTAGCCCCGGTCTCCCCTATTAAACATTTTTTTTTACTTACTTTGACCGCAAGCAGCAGCATACGCTATTAGCGCCAAGAATAACATTAAATAAGCCAATAATGCCATATTTTTCAATGAAAATACGTCTTGAATGTTATAAACTCCTTTTTAATAAAATACAATTCACTGATTAAAGCTTAGCAAGAGGATTGGAGTATTTATACTCAATAAATAATTGTACTGAAATTATATAAAGCGCAATATCTCTTCAATTAACAGTCATTTTAGCACTCAAATTCCACTCTAAATAATTGGTTCTTTTAAATAATTGATTTTTTAAAATAACTGTAATTATGTAATCTAAAACAATTAAAAGTGAATTAAGGAGACAGTATGGATTCATTTCTTGAGAAAATTTATTTTTCAAGAACATCAATTTTGTATGCAGTATACCTGTAGAAATAAGGTAAAAACTAATATATATATAGGTAAGAGGGTTCAAAAACATGTTAAAAACGCGATACTGCAGAAGCATATCGGCGCATAGCATATAAATTGTTCAGACAAATGTCATTAATATTAATAAAATATATTATTTGATGAAACACCACAATGATAAAGAACCAATTTGACGAATGTAATTTCTTTTTGCCATATAAATTAATAACACAATAAAATATTTATATTGTCTGGCCGGCCCGAGTAGCCTTTGTTTGCGCGAATGCTAAACGTCTTTTTCTCAAACCAACGTTTTTCGACCTTATACCGACACGATTAAAAACAACTATTGCGCCAATTGAGATAAAATGAAAAAAAATTAGTCTCTATGCAATATAAAAAAAAATTTCAAAAAAAATTAGGGACACCCTAATATAAAATATACACGGAAAGACTTTCGATTTTAATACTTAATATTATAGTATTTATTTTTACAAAATTTCGATAGGAAACCAGGATATATCGTTATATTTTCAGAATTTACTATTTCTATTTAATATTTACTATTTTCGATAGGAAATGTTAAAAGAAACGTGAATCGACATTTTGTTGGGAAAATTGCTATTGAGTTTTGGAATTAGTAAAATCGAGATTAATAAGTAATTCCTATAAAAAGGCAAATAAACCGATCTTCATGATTATTATATTATTATAGGTTACCTGTGGTAATTGACATTCCATATATTTTTAACACTTTTATATACATATAAACACAATCACCGTCACAAACGAAATCCTAACATAACCTAAACACTAACGATAATACGCACGCACATATATATGCTTAACGAATCGCACAATACATATAATGTTTGAAGGGAAAAGTTTTCTTATATACTAATCGACATAATACATTAACACTTTTGAGAAAAATCCACAAAAATCACAAGTTTCCATCTGTGAACAATAGTTGAAGTTTGACATCCGCCAAATTCAAACTTCACTTAAAAGTTTTTACATGATATAACCGGTTTATATTGAATAAAACTATCACGTAGAAAGTATTTATTGTGTTATTTTTCACCCACTTTACGACAACGTTAATGATTTAATCGTTTCTTTTAAGAGAGAAATTATATAATCCGAATAAGCAAATCAACAGTGACAAGACGCGCACAACGGTTAAACTGTCATGGCCGCCAATTTTCCAATAGTTAATGGAATTTCAACAAAACATTATTTTGAAATATAATCTTTTTAATAGTAAGATGTTCAAGATGAACTTATTTTATTGTTGCTTCCTATTGAATATAGTAATATTTTTAAGCTATTTTTGTAAATATTTTTATAAAAATTATTATTTAATAAAAATTAAATAATTTTAATTATTTTTTTTAGATTACACTTTTTCCTAATTTCATTTTCCTTTTAAAAAAAGCAATCTTTCCAGTTTTAAATAGTAAATTTTAATTTCAAAATATATAAATATTATCTGTCGAAAAAGTATATTCTTCTAGTCCTGTAGTATAAAATACCATTTTACAGTTATATCCTGATTTACAATCGAAATTTTGTAAAAATACATATTATAATATTAACTATTAAAACCAAAAGTTCTTCCGTGTATATGTCGATATGAAATTTGTGGTTGTTAAAAAGCATGTTTGTTTCCAATTTGAAGAAAAATAATAAAATGATTTTAGTCCTCAATCGTAGATTACTAAATGACAAGTACAAACATTTTTGTAACATTATCTTAAGGTTATGAAATGATTTGTTGCGCTCTTTAGCGCGCGTTTTTTTTATAGTGGGAATAAAGCCATTGGTGTAAAATCACTGGTAAAGGCAAAATTAGTTTCTAAATTTTTTTTTAAAATGATAAATCTTTGGACACTAAACTTTTTAGAATTTTTTGAAATATGATTGGAAAGGTCTGACTGGTCCAAATATGTATATTTTAATTTTGCCTTTAAATTAATTTTTAAAAAAATTCCCTACTTCTGGAAATTTAAAAATAATTATTTTGAAGGCAAAATTTAAACAAATTTGGGTCAGTCAGACCTTTTTAACCATATTTCAAGTAATTCTACAAAATTTAATGGCAAAATATTTATTAATTTAAGAGAAAGTTAACTGGCAAATGTTGCCTCTACCAGTGACATCATTCTCCATCACATTCTCACTTACATATAAAATTAATGGTTTCCACTTAAAAACTAAAAAAAGAAAACAGACAAAAATTTCTGATTTCTTAAATTGATATAGATAACGATAAATTTGACGAGTTATGTCCTTCCATTATTATGGTATAAAAAAGCATCAATAAATGGTCCAAGAAAAGTGTGTAGGAAACAGAAGTTTCAGGCTAAAGTCAATTACAGTCAATTATAGATATACATACAGTCATACACTATACTTTGTAAATAATGTTTATTGCAAGTTTTTCTCTGGAAATCAACGATTTAAAAACATTACTCTATATAACTCGAATTTTTTTTTGCTCCCCTTGGTAAGTCGAGTTTTCACCATTTATGAATGTTCTCAAATTTTAAATTTATTGCATTTTTCAAATATTTTATAGAATTTCCATTATTTTCATTATTTCTCACTTTTTTCCCTAAATCTTAAATCTACCTTCCGCAAATTCCAATTATTTTCTTTAACTTTTCCAGACACTTTTTCAATTTTAATTTTTTTTTTTTTTCGTCAACAAAACAATTTCATTACTTATGGCTAAATTTTAATATTATTAATCGAAAATTAAAATTAAATTTTTTAATTTACCATTTCCATTTTTACTTAGCAATTATTATCATCATCAATTTTTAATAATTTTCATTATTTCTGAATTAAAACACTGAACTTTCAAATATATATCTCAGTTTTCATTTATTACCTTAAATTTAGATTATTGTCTTCAATTTTCAATTTTTTAAAAGATTTCTTAACTATTTCTTTTCACTTAAAAATAAATTCTGTAATTTTACTATTACTTTCTCCAGTTTCTAATTATTTTCATTACTTTGGCACAATATTAAAAAATATTAATTATACATCTGAAATTTTAATTATTTTCATCATATTTCAATGATCTGTTAACATTTTTAACTCTTTTCATCATATATCAATTATCTTTTTCAATTTAACATTATTTTTATTATTATTTAATTATTTCCCTCAATTTTTAATTATTATTCTGATGTGGTAAAATTATTTTTTTAAATTTTTAAGTATTTCTCTCAAATCTCAATTGATATTATTAAATTTTTAATATTTTCATTTGCTTTTATAATTTCCAAAAAATTTTTTTAATTATCTTGAATTTCAATTATTTTTAGCTTTCTTCAATTTTTTTCTTTAATTTTTAATTATTCTCATATTTTCAATTAATTTCTCAGATTTACAAGTATTTTTGTCAAACAATTTTTTTTTATTCAGAACAAAATTTTGCAAGTTTTTCAATTATTTTTTTCTGGTTTCAGATTTTAAAGTCATTTTTAAATTATTTTTTAAGATTTTTAAATATTTTTCAAGTTTTTCATTATTTAACTCAATGTTTAATTATCTATATTATTTTTTTATTATTTTCTTTAATTTTCAATTACTTCCGTTCTTTTTCATTATTTCAAAATTTTTTTTAACTATATCAAGGATTTTCTTGTATTTTATGAATATACTGCACTTTTTGCAATTATTTATCTGAAATTCAAAATTGTTCGCTTAAATTTTAAATTATGTTTATCCGTTTTCCTTTATTTTCTCTAGTTTTCAATTATTATTTTTTTTTAATCATATTTTAAAAGTATCAACTATTTTTCTGAAATTTTCTTTATTTTTCCTTTATTTCAAATATATTTTATTTTTTCAATTATTTTCTCTAATTTAAATTATTTTCATCAATTTTAAATTATTTTTATTATTTGTTCATTATTTTCTTTAATTTGTAATAATTTTAATTATTTCTGAATTAAATTTCTAAATTTTAAATTATTCATTTCAATTTTAATCATTTTTTTCAAGGACACATTCAAAAAAATGTTTAGTCATATCATATTTGGTTCGCTCAACCAAATTTTTGTTGCTATGACTAAAAATTTGGTTGAGCCAACAAAATTTTTGTTGATATGACTAAACATATTTTCAAAAATTAACGTTTTTGCGATATTCTGTAGATCTTCTGTAGATATATTCGAAAATATCTCATCTCCACCATTCTTGAACAATTCAAGAACTTTTACATCGTTATTACATACGTAATTTACGTACTTAATTTTTACTTAATTTACTTTTTCAAGATGGTGGTCTCAAAAGTGGAAATATTAACCTTAAACATGTTTTTGTTCCTTTTTTAGACGTCCAAATTTGGAAGATTTTTGAAGAATTAATTGTCTTTTCTGGAATTTTCTCATTTCATTATAGTTTATTAAATAAGTTAATAGAACATTATCAGAGATAATGTGAAATCTATTTATTTTTCTCTATCACATGATTTTTGCTCTTTGCTGATGTTTTACGACGACATGGTATGTACAAAACATTTATAAAGTAGGGTATAGGTTAAAGTTGATTAAAATCATACAATTTACTTTTTATAGTTTTTATTATTATTTCAATCCATACACAGGAAGTTACTCAAATTAGGTTTCCAATTGTAGCTCATCAATGATTTTGGATAACGAGTAACCTGAAAAATAGATACAGATTTTTATAATTTGATTATTTGTTTGTTGTATTTCAAGTGATGGGTATACTAAAAACTTACGAAATTTACCGTAAATTTGAAAATTGACCGTAATCAGTTAATAGTGTTTTTCAATTTAAAGGTGAAATTCAAGGGGGGAAAACATTGTTTTTGTAGATTCTATGATAAAAAATAAACGATTTTTGCAGAAGTTATTAATTAAAATTGGACAACATTACAAAAAGAAAATTTAGTAATCTCTCTAAATCTGAATTAGTAGTTTTCTACTAATAAATTATAGCGAAATGTGAGCTACTATTAAATAAGTAAGAATTTTACTATTTTTTAGTAGAAAACTACTAATTTTTAGTATAAAACTACTAACTTTTTAGTAGATAAATACCAAATAAATTAGTAAAGAAATCTACTTATTTTAAAAGTAAAGTTTTACTATTTCAATTAGTAGTTTTCCACTAAAAATTGGTAGCTTTCTACTAAAAAATTAGTAAAATTCTTGGCACACTTTTCGCTAATTCATAGTAGAAAACTACTAATTCAGATTCAGAGAGATTGCGGTAAATTTTCGACTAGAATATGTATTAAATTTAGTATAAAGTATTTTAATTTGACGTCATTTTTCTACTTTGTCGATTTTATTTTCCGGGATATTCGCATTTTGCTACAGAAGATTCAGATTTACGATTTTTTTTTATTGCTGAAAAATAAACTACGTAATGTCGCACGTCGAATCATGCGTTTAAAATTACTTTATTGTAACTAAAAATATAAAATAATTTTAATTTTGATTTTTAAAATACATGGGTGCTAACGGTAATCTCGAACTCTAAACTCGATTTTCTCAAAACTAGGGTTTTGACACTACTAACTTTGAATGCTTGTAACTTTGTGAATTTTTTAATTAAAAGGATCCAAGACCTCTCAAAATGTTCGAAATTTAATGAAAATTAATTAAATTAAAACAAATTAATAATAATTTGATGCTTGAAATTTATAAAATAATATCTTGTATCTTTCAATTATTATTTAAATAATTAATTTGCAGAATCTCCTTTAACCTAATTTATCTTGAAATTGCACTTTTTAAACTTAACCGCATGTTATTTGATTTTTAAATATTAACATTGAAATCGTTCGAAACGTAATCTTAAGTTCGATTTATCACAAATTTTATAAGAACTGTCAACCTGATATTTTCACGTATTTGGGGATAAAAATTGAAGTTCTACACCTAAAGTAAAGGTCAATGACAAAAACAAAGTGAAAAACAAATTAGACAATTGTAGGCATATTACGTCACATTAAAATAATCTATAATGTATATAAGCACCCTTTTATTCTTACCCTGCTGGACAGTTACTTTCAATTCTCAAAAGCTTCATTAGTAATGGATCTTTTTTCCAAACCTCTACCAAATACTCTTGTGAACGCGCATCCTATTACAAAGTCATACATATTATAATATATATACATGTTAATAAATTAGTAAGAATAATTACACTACAAAAAAGCCTAGTAGAAATACATTTGATCAAACATGATGTAAATTGTTGTTATTGAGATGGTTTATAAAAAATGAGAGAAACATACTAGAGAAAACAAAAGCCTGCAACGCAGAATGAAAATCTGGAGGCCGCTGTCCCTATGTCTGCGTTTTGCTTTAAGTTGCAATAAAACAGAATAGGACACACACAATATATTTTGTCCTTTTCTGTCTTATAACAACGTTACGCAAAATGTAATCATGAGACTGTGGTCTGAATTATATAAATCACAAAAACACTAATCAATAGAAAAGGACAGAAACTCTTTTGTCCTTCTCTCTCTCATTCCTATAAGATTAACGATTTTGCAATTTTGCGATTAACGACTCTTTATCCATACCATGTTTTATTAAAAGATTAAATAAAATGTTTGATTAAACCTACTTTCAAGCGCGGGCATAAAATTTATTTAAACGAATATAAATGCTAGCTTGTATTTTTATCATTCATCTTAAAACTCAGTCAAGACAAACTGTTAAATTTTTTACCTTATTTTTTTTTAACCAATTTATTTTCTCCAAGATTCATAAACAATATTAAATATTTTATTTTTTGTTATACTTACCGACATCGCCTTTGCAAGGATTAGAAGGAGGACGAGGACGAGTAGGAGTAGCAGCAGCAGCAAACGCTATTAGCGCAAAGAATAACATTAAATAAGCCAACTTTGCCATATTTTTTAATGAAAATACGTCTTCAAGATTATTAACTTCTTTTCAATAAAATGCAATTCACTGATTGAAGCTTAGCTTGAGGATTGGAGTATTTATACTCGATAAATAATTGTACTGAAATTATATAAAGCGCAATATCTCTTCAATTAACTGTCATTTTAGCACTTAAATTCCACTCTAAATAATTGTTTTTTCTAAATACTTTACTGAAATTATATAAAGCACAATATCTCTTAAATTAACTATTTTTCTAAGCATTTAAATTCCACTCTAAATAATTGTTTCTTTTAAATAGTTGTAATTATGTAATCTAAAACAATTAAAATTCAATATTGAAAAGAATAAAAAAAATTTTATATTTTGGTGTGAGATTTGAATGCTTTGTAGATATTCTTAATCAGTTGAAGAAAATTATTAAAATTTGAGAAAAATATTCTAAAATCTAGGAAATTAATTGAAAACTAATGAAAATAGTAAAAAATCCGAGAAATTATTTGCAAAGTAATAAAAGTAATTAAATATTGAAGAAAATAATTTCAGTTTTTTAAAAATAATTGAAAAAATCACAACATATATTTGTAATAAAAGAAAATAATTGCAGAATAGTGAAAAAAATTGTAAATTGTAGAATTAACTAGAATTTGAGATAAATAATAAAAAAAAAATTAATCAAAAAATAATTGAAAAAAAACAAAAAGTAATTGAAAATTAGTTGAAAAATTAATTTAATAAAAAAATAATTCATAGAAATAATTGTTAATTGAAGAAAATAATAAAAATGTATTAAGAAATAATTGAAAGAATTGCAGAATATATTTAAGATAACAAGACTACAATTACAATTATATATTATAATTCTTTGAACTTCAATTAATTTGAAATTTCATTAATCATTAATTACAAGTTTAATTAATGCTTTGAGAATAATAAATTAAAATTTATTTAAAAATTTCTTCAATTTTTAACAACTCTTTTCCATTATGATTTCAATTATTTGCTACAATTTTCATCTATTTTTATGATTTTTCAATAATTTTCTTCAACTTCTAATTATTTTCATTATTTCTTAATTTTTCCCCTACATTTCAAATTCAATTTCTGCAAATTTCAATTATGTTCTTTAATTTTTTCAAATAGGGTAAATCAAGAAGAGATGGACCACGAGGAGAGATTCATTCATTTTGAATTATTTCTTTCAATGTCAAATTAGTTTCATTATTTATTAATTAATTAATTTTCAATTTTTTTTCGTCATTTTTCAATTATAATAATTTTATAATTATAATTATAATTTTTGTTTTTTAAATTTTAATCTTTTTCTTCGAATTGTAAATTCATTAATCCACATTCTTGTTAAGAAATGTTTTTTTGTTTGTAATTTTGCCATATGGAATTCTACGGGGCGAAATTGAAATTTTTTCAAAAACAAAAAATAATTAGATTTGAATAATTTTTAAAAATCTGATAAATTAAAATCTTGAGGGAAACTCTAATAAACATTTTTTTCATCATTTAACTGAACAATTTTTTAAAATTTAAGCTTAGAAAAATTTTTTTTGACAGTGACAGTAAAAGTTTATTCCGATCTATTATAATTAAATAATAATAATCTCCGTAAACTCCTGAAGTTAGTTACTATTTATATTTATTCATTTTTTTCTGTCCACGTTTTAAAACTTGAAGTGAAGTTGGTTAGTTTTTATATTTATTCATCTTTTTCTGACCACGTTTTAAAATTCAAAGTGAAATTAGTCCCTGCCTTTTTCTTCATTAATTAAAAGTGTCGAATAGTCGAATTTATTAAAAATTCAAATGACCTTATTTTACTATATTGGAAAAAATTAAATACAGTTTAAATTATTCTGTAACTTTTTTAACCATTTTTAAAGTTCCGCAACTTTCATCAAGTTACTGATTTTTTTAAAATTGCTCACTATTATTCACTTTTAAAAAAAAAACCACTTTTCTCACTTTTAAAAATTTACCTTATAAATAGGTATTATTATTATTATTGTCATGAATATTTAAATTTATTACACAAGTTTTCATTTACTTCTGTAATTTTTCAATTAAATTATTGCCAGGAATATTTAAATTTTCAACACTATTTTCTATTCTACTTTTGTTAATTTTCAATAATTTCCTACAAATTTCAATTACTTTTGTCATTATTCAAGTATTTTTGTCATTTTACGATTATTTTCTTCATATTTCTATTATTTTTACAATTTTAGAATTATTTCCTACAAATTTGAATTATTATTTTATTCAAATTATTGAATGCGACCTATTAATATTTAATATATAGTAATTATTATTGTTATATCAAATTTTAAGTTTATTGTTACTTGGAAGAAATTTTTAAATTTTATATTGTAATGGGCTTTTGCCCGTAAATAAATAAATAAATAAATAAATTCAATTTTTTTTATTGACATGGCTTTTTAAATTTATTATATTAGTTTTTAATTATTTTCTACAAATTTTAATCATTTTTTAAATTATTTTTGTTATTGTCATGAGTTTATTTAATTTGTACATTCATTTTCAATTAATTTCAACAAATTTCAATTATTTTTTTCAAACTTCAATTATTCCATATACATTTTTTATTTATACACCAGCTTTCAATTATTTATATCATTATTCAATCAGTTTCTTAAAATTTCAATTGTTTGGTCAATTTTTCAAGAACTATCTTTAAATTTTTATTTTTATGCCCCAGATATCAATTATTTTCTTTAAATTACAATTATTTTTGTTATTGTTCAATTATCTTCTTGTAATTTTAATTATTTTTGAAACTTTTCAATTATTTTTTTTAATTTTCAATTATGTTCCTAAATCTTCAAATTATTATTGTCAGGAATATCCAAATTTTCTACACAAAAGTTCAATTCACTTTCGTTATTTTTCAATTATTTTCTTCAAATTTTAAATAGGTACTTTTGTCATTATTCATTTTGTTTTGTCATTTTCCCATTATTCTTTTCATATTTTTGTTATTTTTGCCATTCTAGAATTATTTTTTACAAACTGCAATTATTTATTCAATTTTTTTTGATTGTCATGAACGTTTAAATTTCTTACACCTGTTTTCAATTATTTTCATCATTATTTTTATTAATGTCACAAGTTTATTAATTTTTTTTACACTTTTTTCAATTATTTTCTTTAAACTTTAATTATTTTTTTCATATCTGACTTTTTTTGACATTTTTGAATTATTCTCTTCAAATTTCAATAATTGTCTTCAAACTTCAATTAATTTCTTCAGCTTTTAATTATTTTCCTCAAACTTATAATAATTTCTTTAACTTTACAATTATTGTCTATAATTTTTTAATTTTTACACCAGTTTTGAATTATTTATTTCAATATTTCAATTGTTTTGTCAAGTTTTCAAGTATTTTCTTCAAATTTTTTTTTTAAAGATATCAATTATTTTTGTCAATATTCAAATATTTTTGACATTTTTGAATTATTTTCTTTAAATGTCATTCTCTTCAAACTTCTTATTATTGTCATGAATTTATTAACTTTCGAAGATCAGTTTTTAATTGTGTTTATGTCATTCAATTAGTTTCTTCACATTTTAATTATATCTTTAACTTTTAAAATTTCAATTATTTTATACAATTTTTCATTTAATGTATTAAATTTTCTTATTATATATATCTCATTTTTCATTAATTTTTTTCTAAATTTCAGTTATTTTTGTCATTATGCAACAATTTTCTACACATATACATTTTTTTGATATTTTTTAATTATTTTTTTCAAGTTTCAAATATTTTCTTGAAAATTCTATTATTTTTTGCTTCCTCATAGAGGAAGCTTTGTGATCGTTAAGATTTTCGATTTTCCAAAAATAGTCTAAATCGACTCATTTTCATCTAAAAAGCGTAAATTTTCATTCCTAAGCAAATGTCCAGATGTATGTGTGTGTGTGTGTGTGTGTATATGTGTGTACGTGTGTGTGTATAGCGTTTTTTGTCGCCAGGATATCTCGAGAACGCTTCAACGGATTTCAATAAAATTTGGATGACTTTTTAAGCTCGTGAGTATCTAAATTTGGACACAGGGATTTTTGAAAACACCCAATCAAATTTTGTTGAGCACCTTTTTTCATCGAAAAAAATCGTTTTTTGACAAAATTTTTTTCCAAGCTAAAAATACAACTTAATGAATAAAAAAATCATATTCCTTATCTTAAAACGAATCGATTGACCTATATAACTTTTATAATTGATCAAAAATTCGTAAATTAATTGATGTTTTTTCATTTTTTTGCACTTAAAATTCCTTTTTTTAAAGAATTTTTCGAATTAAATTTAATATTATTAATATATTGCTTTTTCTATAAGAAAGCAAATTTGTTTGCTAACTTTGAAACGAAATACCCACGAAATGGACATAATTTTCACCTAGTAAAATAATGATAATAATAATAATAATAATAATATTACTAATAATATTAACCCTCAACTGCTAGACTATCGGGATTTAACGTAACTGCTAGATTGGGTCTACGGGACCCGAGCGATTTTCAAACGCTGATTGCTCAGAGCCTAATGAACATATCAGGACGTCTTTTTTTTAAAACTTATTGCCAGAACCTGTAGAAAAAGAATATTTAGCTTAAATTAATGTGTCTTTAATATTTTTTAAAATATTTCAAGAAATGTAAAGATACTTTTTTAAAAAGTCGTTTTTTTCAAATAGCTGTAGTAACACCAAAAATAGGCATAAATAAAATTTCTAAGTGTATTTTTAAAGCTTTAAACATGTACCTTAAGTCTGTTTAAGCCATTTTTGATGGGCTGAAAAAAACATATTTTTTGGGAGAAATGAAAATCATCAAATTTGGTTCATTAAGTGGAGTCACCTGAGAAATTTCAACCCATCGAAATATATATTACTTATCGGTGCCAATTTTTTTCTGGGACTATTTTGGATGTAAAAGAATGCCATATTATCAAAATTAAATTTTAATTTAATTTTAATTTATTTATGTGTATGTGTATTTATGTATACGTACATATGTGTGGGTAAATGTGTATGCGTGCATAAAGTATTTTGTAGAGGATTTTCCATAAAATTTAAATTGGTTATTAAAATCATAAATATCTAAATTTGAACTTAGGGATTTTTGATATTAACTAATCAAATTGTTTTAGTATCTTTTTAATCAAAATAATTCATGTTTTTTTAATTTTTGTTTTTATTAACTTAAAATATTTAAAATATTATTAAATATTGCTTCCTCTATGAGGAAGCAAATTGTTTTGCTTCCTTGGAAGCGAAGTGTCCATGAAATGGACAGAATTCACACCTAGTTTCAACTATTGTCTAAAAAGTGTAATTTTTATACCAGTTTTAAATTATTTATGTCACTATTAAATTAGTTTCCAAACATTTTACTTATTTCTTCAATATCTCAATTATTGTGCGAAAATTTAAATTTTTACACCAGCCTCAAACTTTTGTTCAAAGTTTAATTATTTTTATCATTCTTTTATTTTTTTTTTTGCAAATTCAATTATTTTCGAAACTTTTCAACTATTTACTTCAAATTCCAATTATTTCGTTTCAATTTTTGTCAAAAAAATTTATCACTATTCCATACTATGGAAAGGTTTCTCAGATAATAAAAAGAATGCTTTCTAAACATAACATAAAAACTATTTTTAAAGTAAATTCTAAATTAAATAGATTCATAAAACTTGGTAAAGACCGTAGCAATATTTTAGAAAAAACAGGAGTAGTTTACAAAATATCGTGCAAATGTGGAAAATGTTATGTTGGAGAAACAGGGAGACCTTTGGGTGTAAGAAGAAAAGAACACATAAAAAACAAAAATCTAAAAAATGAAAAATATCACAATGTTATAACATGTCATCAAAAACAAAATGACCGTGATGTTAATGTACATCAGATTTTATGGGATGAAATAAAAGTTTTGCATAATGAAACTAATACCCAAAAAAGAAAATTTGCTGAGATGGTTTTCATTAAAAAAGAAGATGAAAAAAGTATTAATAAAAAAACCGATTTACAATTTTATAGGCCGTCTTTTAATTCAATTTTAGAAATTTTAAAATAATAAATTTATCTCAATGTCTTAAAATTTTAACATTGTCATTATTTCTAATTATATTCATTTAATTTCCTTTTATAAATTTGAAATTCCGTTTGTTTACATTCTGTTAGTATTCTCTGTTCATTCGTACGAATAAGTTCGACATGGAAACGATCGTCGTTTCGAAAAATTAATAATAATTTTTTTGACTGAAAGAAAAAATATTTTCTTTCTATGTTTTGTTTTTTCATGTGTGTTTCATATTGTTAATTTTAATGGTGAGTGAGAGTGATAATAATTAAAATTTGTATAATAAACTAAACAAAAAGACTGTCTGAAAGTGTCGTCATTTTTCAATATTTAAAAACCTCGGACGTTAAATACAAGAATAATAATTTTTGTAATTATTTAATTATTTTCTACATATTTCAATTAGTTTTGCGATTTTCAAATTGATTTTTTCAAATTTAAATGGCTTTTCCTGCTGGTGCCCCCCAATTTAATATTAGTAATATCCTCTATATTGCTTATTCACTTTTTTTATTGAAAAACTAACTATTTAATCACTTATTTTATATTTAAAAGCTCACTATTTACTCACTTTTTTCACTTTAAAACACATTATTCACTCACTTTTTTAAATTAAAAGGTCTTTTTTTTTAATTATTTTCAATCTGCAAGTCCACTTGGCAGCCCTCCTTATTGGATAAATATTTTTCATCGATTTGTTTTATTTATTATTATAGTTTAATTTCTAAATTGTATGGAAAACTAATCGTGCGCTTGGGCGCGTTATATTTTGCTAGTGTTTTTTAAAATGGGCTTATTATTGTATAAAATTAACAATTTAAGATCAATAACACTATTTTATTATAGTTTTATGTTTGTATTCTTTCCGCTATGAAGTAAGTTTTTTATTTTTATTTTGGATACATAAATCCATTCTTAATCCGTTAAATTTATAATAAATCTGTTTTTAGCAGCAATATTCAACATTATACAATTGCTATTTCAGTACAAAAATAATAAAATCGTAAAATTCATATCATCGTTGGGAATATTCAAATTTCTCTTGACTAATACCAATTACAACGGAAATGAAACCTCAAAATTATCGGATCTACGTGACGGTACCAACAGGTCGGAGAGATGGTCATTCTCCAACTTAGGAATAATTAGGGAGCCAAGATCGATGTCCTGGGCCGAAAACCAGGACCGATACGATCGCAGGAAGCTGAATGGAGCCCCATTGATGCGTCAACCTTCACTATCAACATTAGTTAGGCTAGGTCCAACCTAACTTCTCGTGTGTTTCAAGACACTTGTCTTCTGAGAAATCCGGTGTCCTTTCCGGGACGAATTCCAAGATAAAAAGGGTCTTGAATGAATCAAGGTCAACCACGTCGTCTACACGTTTTCACATGTGTAGCCACTCTCACTCCCAGAAGATGAGAGCATGAGCTTTACAATCGCAACGAATGGCGAAACTTTTAAATACCACACGAGATGGGAAAACCTGAATTCAAAGAGTTGGGAACCAAGTTTTGAAAGAAATTCTGTCCTTGTGCTAAAGAACAGTAGACGTTCGAATCTTTACTTTTCTCTGAGTTCTTTACTTCTTTTTTTATTTAATTTGTATTTTATAATCAATTGTAAGACTTTTATAAATGCTTTGATTTAACTGAATATAACATTGTCAAAAACTATGGTTGTGGTATATTAACCATATCATAATATTAACTTGCAATTCTTTCTTACAATTTATTTTAACAGTAAATGTAGTACAATTTTCAGTTCAGGATATGAATTATATACATTAGGGTGGTCCAAAAATGAATAGGTTCTATATCGGAAAAAAATATACCTGTTTTTTTTTTAAATCAAAAAATATTTAAAGGTCGCTCAAAGCGCTCAAAGTTTCCCATGTAAAATGCATTGGCAAAAAATACTTTTTCGTAAAATTACCGTAAAAAATACCGTTTTTGGCTTTGACACCGGTTTTGGCCAATTTCACTTTTTTCTTAACTTTATTAATTCACACTTCATTTCGCAACAAATTTTATGGTAAAACTTTATTTTATAGACCATTCTATTGACAACAATCTAAGAATCATTGTATCAAAATTGTTTAAACAAATAACTATTGTTTAACTTCTACTCTTTATTAAGTTAAGCTATTGAGTTCCAATTCTTTCTACATTTTAAAACTTCTTAAGCAGAATCTTGCCAGTTACTAACAAGAATCTAAGAATAACAATTTGAAAATTGTTTTAACAATTACTATTGTTTAACTTTAACTTTTTATTAATTTGAGCTACAGAGTTACAATTTTTTCTACATTTTACAACTTTTCAAGCCGAATGTAACCAGTTACTAACAACAATATAAGTATAGCAATTGTTACAATTGTTTAAACAAATTACTATTGTTTAACTTCTACTCATTTTTTAATTAAGCTACGAAGTTTCAATATTCTCTCAATTGAACATTTTTTTTGTTGGAGACGTAAAATCTAATTTAAGTATTTATGACGTAATTGCCGTGTAAAAATTGTCAATAAATTATTATTATGATAATGTTAAATATACAAATTTTTATTTACATCATTGCTTTTGATAATGTCTGTTGATTACCATCTAGGAACAGCTCAAGGTATTGTTTGATAACTTGCACCAACTACTGCTTCTGTTCCTCGACTCTGGTAATTAGTTTATTAAAATCTGAAATTAATTTTGTATTTGTCTTGAAAAATTGAAAAATATAAAAAAAATTGCAACTCTGTAGCTCAATTTAATAAAAAGTTGGAGTTAAACAATAGGAATTTGTTTAAACAATAGGTAAAATTGTTGTTAGTAAGTGGTTACATCCCGCTTAAAAAGTTTAAAAAATTGCAACTCTGCATCTCAATTTGACAAAGAGTTATTATAACTCTAGTTATAACAATAGTTAATAACAATAGTTATTTGTTTAAACAATTTTCAAATTGTTATTCTTAGATTGTTGTTAAAACTGGTTACACTTAGCGTGAAGAGTTGCAAAATGTAGAAAGAAAATGCAATTGTGTAAAATTGCAATGTGATAAAAATTTAAAGTTAAACAATGGTAATTTTTTTTTCAATTTTGATACTATTATTCTTAGATTGTTGTTAGTTACTGGTTACACTCGGATTAAAAAGTTACAAAATAGAGAAAAAATCGCAACTTTATAGCTTAATTTAATAACAAGTTGAAGCTAAACTTGATTTAATTCACCTAATTTGTTTAAATTTAAAGTAATGTTAAATTTGTTATTCTTAGATTGTTGTTAGTAACTGGCTATATTCTGCTTGAAAAGTTTTAAAATGTAGAAAAAATTGAAACTCTATAGCTTAATTTAATAATGAGCAGAAGTTAAACAATAGTAATTTGTTTAAAAAAATGTTGAAATTATTATTCTTAGATTATTGTTAGTAACTAGTTGAATTCGGCTTAAAAAGTTGCAAAAATTACAAAAAATTGTAACTCTGTTGCTCAATTTGATAAAGAGTAGATGTTAAACAATAGTTATTTGTTTAAACAATTTAAAAATTATTCTTAGATTGTTATTAGAACTGGTTAGACTCAGCTTTAAACGTTGCAAAATGTAGAAAAAATTGAAACTATGTGTAGATCAATTTGATAAAAAATTGAAGTTAAACAATAGTAATTTGTTTAAACAATCTTGAAATTGTTATTCTTAGATTCTTGTTATTAACTGGTTATACTCGGCTTGAAAAGTTGCAAAATTATGAAAAAAACGTAACTCTGAAGCTCAATTTGATAAAAAGTTGAAGTTAAACAATATTAATTTGTTTAAACAAACTGTAAAATTATTATTCTTAATTTGTTGTTAGGAACCGATTAAATTCGTCCAGAAAAGTTGCCTAATTGAGAAAAATTACAACTTGCAGTTTGAAAAATATTTATTTCCAAGGATTCTATACCATTTCTATTAAAAAATGTTTTTTCCCCATGCACTTTACATGTAAAACTTTGAGTGCCTTGAGCGACCTCTAAATATTTTTTTATTTTAAAAAAATGGTTTTTTTCAATATAGAACAATCCTAATGGGTGAGAGCATTAAAAATCCAACTTTACTTTTTCTAGACCATCCTAAAATTCGATATATGAATTTTATACGATTTTAAAGAATGGAATGTTGGAACCATATTTTCTTTTGAAGAATCGCTTTGTCGTAAGTGACAATGTTGAGACTAGAGTGTAAGAAATGTTATCAAGCACACCTTGTTTGGAGTGCGATAATGGAAGCTTTCATCATTACCATAGGATTCCTCGTGCATCATTTCGTATGCACGCCTACAGAAGGCAACGTGTCGTGTTAAGTGGACGCGTGCGACAATCAGTTGTCGAAGCTTTACGAATCAGCAACAATAAACCAGAAGAATACAATTTAACACCGTCTCACGAACACAAAGAAGAACAATTCTTTTTGCTACTGTACAAAAACGTAAAAAATCCCTTCTCTTCCAAATTTTTAAGAAGGTAATACCAATTCATCCAATGGTCTATCGAAAGTGTTTCGTCTAGAATCAACAACTTTTTTTCGGGTTAAAATTACGGAAATAGAACTTCATTTATGAAGATTTGATTTTGTATTGAGGAAGAAAGAAAAGGGAAATAAAATATTGACTAGGAAATAATAGAAGGGAGAAAAAAAGATTGATAAAGAAATAAAAGATAAAGATATAGGAAATGAATGATTAACTATACGGATGAAAAGATTGACTAAGAAAGAAATGTGTTGGTACAACATGTATATAGTAATGTATAATGAAAGTCGGGAAGTATATTATAGTGAATAAAATTTAATAAGATCGTTAGGAGGAAATAATGTGATCAGGAAGGACGCAACGAGTGATGATGAAGAACTAGGCGACATAAGTAATGAAAACAATGATTGGTATGTGACGAGGGCCATTCTTATCCAGCGCCCGCGGTACCAACTCTACGGAGGTAAATAATATATGAGTTGTGGTACGGTGGTTGGCAGGACACCAGGAGGTAATGGATGCTTAGGATTGCTGGAAGTGACGGCTCTCGCTGTTGCGTGGCCATTCGTGCTTAAATTCCTGGTTCCTTCGAGTGGGCCCCCCGTGGACCTTGCTCGCTGTCACCACCCCCCGCCAAGATCCCCTCAAAACTCCCTACAGTGCTACAGGATATACTTCTAGGTTTACCTATACCTGTATACTTTTAGCCTATCTAAGGAAATGCATACCCTTGCACATACATGGTACTTATACTTGGTGTACACACATTGTATACATACATAATGCACTTATATTGTGCTTCACTCATTATGTTCATATATTGTACTGCACACTTTTGATGTATTTGTGATGTACAGTCTTGATGTACAACAAACATTGTGTTGTATACTCATGATGTACATACATAGTATTGTCCATTCTGGTGCATAAAACATTGTGTTGTAAGTTCATGATGCACATACATTGTGTTGTACGTTCATGGTGTACATACATTGTGCTGTACTTTCATGATACACATACTTTGTACAGCACATTCATGATTTACATACATTGTACTGCATAGCTTTGATGTATGTACATACCTTGTGTTGTATACTCATGATGTACATACATTGTATTGTACGTTCATTATTCATTAAGTGCATACATTGTATTGTCCGCTCATGATGTACACACATTGTGCTATATTCTTATGATATACATACTTTTTACAGCACACTTATGATGTACATACATTGTACTGCTTCCTTTTGATGTACATGTGTACATACATGTTACATTGTACTCCACATTTATGATCTACATACATTTGTGCTACATATATATGATGCCCAAAATGCACATATATGTGTTGTGGTCAAGTACGTTATGCACGTATGGAACACATGTACAGGAGATATTTACATGATGCAGAAATATGAGGTAGATCTGAAAGATACATACATGAGGTACATACATAATGTACATACATAATAAACATATATTCATGATACACATGTTTGGGGTTCATGTATGATGTACCTCAATGAAGCATATCTAAGTGCGAATAAGATTATTTATTCATACTTAAATACACTTTTTAAAATGATTAAAACCCACCTGAAACACAGTGGCGTAACTATTAAGGGGCAAAGTGGGACAGTGCCCCAGGGCCCTTGAGCTCAGAGGGCCCTCAGTCAACCCTAATAAACCTTTTTTTTTTAGAACAAAATTTATAAAATTTTAAAATTAAAAAATTTTTAAATTAAAAAATATTGCAAGAAATAATTGAAATGAAACAAAATAATTGCTGATTTTTCAAATTAGTTGAAAAAAAATGAAATCAAATAAAAATTGGGGAAAGTAATTTAAAAACTCATAGAAATGTTTTAAAAAGAAAGAAAATAATTTAAAATTGAGAAAATTACTTGAAAATCTTAAAAATAAATTAAAAAATTGAATAATGAAAAATTAGGGAAAATAATTGAAAATTGAAAAAAATGATTGAAAATTAAGATAAATAATATAAAATTAAAAAATATAACTATAATTTTAGAAAATAATTGACAAAATTACATAATATATTTTAAATAAAGGAAAGTTTAAGAAAATTTCAGAAAAACACTTAAAACTTTCAGAAGTTCATTGAAAAAAAAAAGAAAATAATTAAAAATTAGAGAAAATAAATAAAACAAGATAAACATAATTTAAAATTGAAGAGAATAATTTTTAATTAAACAGAAATAATAATCAACTTTTTGTCAATTACGAAAAAGAACGAAGGTAACTGAAAATTGAAGAAAATAATATAAAAATTCACATAAGTAATTAAAAATTGAATGGAATAATTGAAATCTTAAATAAATAGTTTAAATTTTTTGAACTTATAAAAGAAATTAAAAAATTAAAGTTCATAAAGTTTGGAAAATAATTGAAAAATAATTTTACAATTTGAAACTTGATGAAAATAATTGAAATATGAAACAAACATTGATAAGTTATAAAAAATAAATCACATTTGAGTGAATTAAAGAAAACTAAAAATAAATGAAATTTACAATAATTAGTAAAAAGATTTGAAAATTAAGAAAACAAATAAAAATAATTAAAAATTAAAGAAAATAATTGAAATTTTAGAAAAATACTTAAAAATTTTAAAAAATGAGAATAATAATTAACAATCGAGGAAAATAATTGAAAAATTATAAAATTAATTTAAAACTGAAAAAATAATTCAAATATACTGAAAATAATTGAAATTAATGAAGAAAAAAATTGAAAAAATCGTAGAAAATATGTTTAAAATAGGAAAATAATTACAAAATCACTTAAAAACTTTAATTAAAGAGAATAATTAAAAAATCGCAGAAATAATCAAAAATTGATGAAAATACCTAATAAATGAAATTTCAGATAAGCAATAGAAATTTTTTAAAATTAAGCCAAAAGAATGAAAAAAATTAATAAGCGGAGCAAATAATTTAAAACCCGCTTAAAAAATTAAAAATTAAAGACAATAATCTAAATTTAAGATAATAACTGAAAATTTAGAAAATTAATTGAAGTAGGTATAATGAAAATACTAAAAGATGGAGAAAATAATTTAAAAATGAGTTTTTTTAAACTTGAAGAAAATCATTGAAATATAATAAAAACAATAATAAGTTGTAAAAAATAAATCACATTTGAGTGAAATAATTAAAAAAAATTACAGACTTTTTTTAAATAAAAAGAAAATAATTTAAATTTGAAAAAAATATTTAAAGATCTTAGAAATTAATTTTATAAAACGAGAAGAACTAAAAATTGGAGAAAAGTCTGGAAGAAAGCTAAAAATAATTGAAATTTACGATAATTAATTTAAAAAAATTGAAAATTATGAAAACAATTGAAAATAATTAAAAATTGAAGAAAATAATTGAAATTTAAGAAACATACTTAAAAATTCTAGAAAATAATTTTAGACAATGAGAATAAGAATTAACAGTCGAGGAAAATAATTGAAAAATAATAATATTAATTCAAAATTCAAAAACTAATTCAAATATGCTGAAAATAATTTAAGATTGAGAAAAATAATTGAAATTTATGATGAAAATAATGCAAATATGAAAGAATGAAAACAGTAAATAAAATTTGAGCAAAATAATTAAAAAAATTATAGAATATATGTTTAAAAAAAATTGCAAAATTATTTAAAAATTTTAATTAAAGAGAATAATTAAAAAATCGCAGAAATAATTGAAAATTGATGAAAATAATAATTGAAATTTCAGATAAGAAGGGTAGCATGACAAAAGGGGTCAAGCGCCAATTTCATGTATTTACAGGAAGCGAAAAAAACCAATTTAAAGATTTTACTGGTTGTTTGAAACAAAACTAAGAAAACCGTTTTTAGATATTGATGTGTTTTACTAGAAAAATAATAATTTGTTTAGCTAAACTTACATATTAACGAGAAATATAAAAAAAATTGTGCTACTTTAAGGTTACATCAAAAGTACATTTTTTCTTTAAACGTTGACTGTGAAAAAAGTATTAGATTTAAAGAAAAATTGGGAAACTAGTTTTGAATTAACAAATTGAAGAATCAAATGCAAAAGAGTTTGTTAAAGAAACATTGATTGTTTTCAAGAAAATAATGAATTAATAAATGTTTCTCTCGAAATCGAGAAAAAATTTAGGTTAGACGTTAATACGTATACCATTTTTAGAACTATTTGTTAAAATTTTAATATTAGAGTCCCAATAGTTTTTAACTTTATAAATTTCTTTCTTATAGAAAGTATTTTTTCCATTTATGTGTCACTTTCATTGTAAAAATAGAATTTTTTCAGATTTTTTAACCTTATTTACAAATTATTATCCACTTTACACTTCTATTGGTTTTCAATTGATTTGTGATTGTAGGTAAAAATTTATGCATTTGTGATTTCAATTTTGTTTAAAAATCGGTTTAAAAACGCAATTTAAAAGAAAATTCTTTTCCAAAAATGTGTAAATGAATTTTCTTGATTTTTTAATGAAAAAATCTCAAATTCGAAAAATTGTCGCTTGACCCCTTTTGTCATGCTACCCTTCATAAATACTTGACATTTTTAAAATGGTGCCAAAAGAATGAAAATAATTAAAAATCGGCGAAAATAATATAAAATTACACAATTTATTTTTAAGCAAAAGGAAATATAATTGAAAAATCTTTTAAAAAATTGAAAATTAAAGACAATAATTGAAATTTGAAATAATAACTAAAAATTTAGGAAATTAATTAAAAAATAATGAAAATATTAGTATATGGAGAAAATATAATTGCAAAATAATAAAAAGAAATGAAAATTGAACAAAAGAATTGAAAATTGAGATATATATTTCAAAGTTCAGTGCATTAATTCAGAAATTATGAAAATGATTAAAAATTGAAAATAATAATTGCAAAATGACAAAAATAATGGTAAGTTAAAAAAATAAATTTTAATTTGCAATGAATAATATAAAATTAAAGAATAAATAATTAAATTGATTTAATATCAAGGCATATAGAATTAAAATTGGATAAGTGTTTGAGAAAAGTAAACAAAATAATTGAAATTTGAGAAAGGTAAATTTAAGATTTAGGGAATCAGTTGAAAAACAATTAAAATGATTAAGGGTTGTAGAAAATAGTTGAATAGTGATAAAAACTAGTACAAAATTGGATTTTAAGTAATTGAAATCATAATTTAGAAAAGAAATGCAAGTTTACATTAACTTAAATTTAAAGAAATTAAAATTGCTATAGATTTAAAATCTGAGAAGATTTTAAAAAGGTGAAATATGATTTAAAACTTTAAAAGAAAAAAATATCTAGTGACAAATATCAGGTGTGGACAAAATGAATGAATTGTATTAATTAAACTTGTAAATTGTTATATATAATTGGAGCTCCATTTTTCTTTTTGACCCAGGGCCTTCCCCCCCCCCCCCTTGTTACGCCACTGCTGAAACATATTCAATCTTATATTTATTTGTTTGAAAATAGGATTATTAAATCATATTCAGGTACGAATTATAAGTATATGTACTCATACATAAGAAAATGATATGTATTTTCCCTAAATTTATATATACAAAGTAGTTTATACCTTACAAAATTCAGACACCTTAAGCTTTCAACTTATGTATATATATATATATTCACTGAAAACTTTTATGTATTAAAATAATCTGCAGCACGATTGTTTTAAGCCAGTTTCAGATTATTTAAATTCTATTTGGTATAAAAAAAGAGCGTTGCAGATTAATTTAATCTAAAACAGTTTTCTGTGTTAATATAAATTTTTTATAAGTTTTATATATAGGTATATAAAACTTGTATGTGTAATTGTGTACACTGCAAAAACGGGTGTCTTAAATTGTTAAAAAATGTCTTAAATTTAGACATCTTTCGTGTCTTAGACACCAAAAGTATCTCAATTTAAGACATTTTTGTCCAATTTAAGATACCATGTTTTTGCAGTGTATGTATAGTTACATATGTGTTGATGTATGTGTAGATGTATATGTATGGATACAGATGTGTACATGTGTATATGTATAGATACATATTGTGTAAATGTATAAGTACAGATATATATGTGAAGATATATTTTATAGATAAACATGTATAGATTAAATATAAGTATAGATTCAACTTACATATATGAACCATAAGGAAACAAATATACCCACCTCATGTGCACATTTACGCAAACCTACTTATATATGTAAACACGTACTATTTCTATATTTATATCTACTTCTGCAGTCTTCCATCATCTCTCTAAAATGTCCTCTTTCCCTATACTCCCTTTCGCCTATTGCAACAAATAACGGATTAAATCCACTTCTTTATAGCCAGCAACTTAATCGGCGCTTGTCATAAATCACAAATAAATCATAAATTCACGTATCTATAGAGATAAACTTAACGCATTAATCTCTCCTGCTAAGCCACATTCAGGATATTTAGTATATTCAAGATATGTGACCCAAGTTTGTAATTGGAGTGAAATATCACATACCAATTTGAAAGTGGTATGTCTTCTTTTTACTGGCTCGAAATTTTGTTATTGACAGTTGAGGATAGATTGGCTACAATTCTGAGATGTCGGAAATTGATGGACACGGCTAATGTGGATAATTAATATGTATAACCTGACTGTGGACCACCCGTTAGTCTAATATATCTCTACTTCTCAACAGTCCAAAGATGAATAACAATTGGAGTGGCATCGACGGTTGAGAAATGTTCAGTATACTTCCGGAGTTTATTGATACTTTTTTTTCTCGGTTAAAGATTTGCGAGGCAATTTATGCAATTTTAATTTTAAAATAGAATAATAGAGAATGTATTTGTCCTTAATTTGTATTCAGCTCGATTTTAAAAACTCGAAAACAATAACGTTTGCCTGTTAACGTAAACAATGAATTAACATAAAGAATTGTTAGAGCCTCAGAAAATCAAGATGTAGCGTGTAGTTATTGAAATGTTAAAGTCTTCTTTTGAAATGCACTAGTCGTTTCTTGATGACAATGACAACCCGCGAACAATGGCATCAAATGATGAAGACAACATGATTCTAGACGCTGTTTAGAAGCCAAAAGGCACAACAATGCGATGACAAGTTCTGACTCAGAGTGTAGACATCAGTCAGGAATATTCAATTAGTGATATAAAGAGTCAGTGCTACGACTTAATAACTCCGTGTCATTATTTAAGACAACAATGCTCGTAAATGACTGGTATTAACAATTCTATCGATTTCCTTTTCCATTTTACAAAATCGACAAAACACAAAATGAAATTCACAATAGCTTCGTTTTAACATGCCATGCAGGCATTTTTACAATCGGAATTTAAATTTAATTTTATCGTAAACTTCTTTTCTTATATTCAACGCTCACGATTAAATGAAACGTAACCTAAAATTTTTCCTGGATTTTTTGTTTCACATTTGATTCTTTCCAGTTTAAAATTATCGGGGTGTTTAAATCATTGTTTTTAAATTCCCAGATCGTATTTTTCCCAAATTTGTTTCATTGATCTTTAATAAATGATTATTTAAATATTATTTGATTTAAAAGAAATATTATAGAAAGTTAAGTTTTGAGTATGTTCATCCCGATGACATAACCTCAAACTAATGAATGGTTTTTCGCATAAAAGAAACGTATTATTAAAATTGATTACACCCAATTTTGAAAGACACAGTTGTACATTTAAAAAAAAATTAGGTTTATCCAAAATTTGTTACTAAATAACAATTATTTATTAGTAATCAATTGTATTTTTCATCCTATTCTGACAAATACACTGCACGAAAGACCTGGAAAGAAGTTTTTTTTTAAATAAGAATTTTTTTTAATATCCACGCTTATAATATTGTTCAGAATTGTAAAAAAATCCAGTAAAAAAATTGTCCATAGAAAATAGTAAAAAAAGTAATAGATAGATTTTTAAAAATTTTTATCATTTCAAAAATAAAAATTTTAAACATTCAAGAAGTTTCATTTTTTTATTTTAGGCATTTTAAGATAATTTTATATGCCCAAATTAAGCTAGATAAAATTGTCACCTCTAGGCGTCATAAATTTGGATGGGTTTAAATGTCACCGATGCCTCCCATTAAAAAAATAAATTTTTTTAAGACAAGAAAAATGTAGTTTGGAAAAGAAGTATAAGAAAAATAGCCAAGAAAATTATTTAGAAACTTCAAAAAGTCAATGAAAAAATTTTAAAATATGCAAGAAAAAAGTAATGTTTAAAAGTAAATTAAAAAGTTTTAAGGAATAAGGTAAAATGAAAATATTTAGTGTAAGAACGAATGTAAAATGAAAAGAAACAATTAATGCTGTGACAAAATCACAAAAAATATTTAACAAACTAAAAAATCCTTTTAAAAAATAACATATATTTTTATAAATTGGGAAAATAAATAAGAAAATCAGTGAAAAATAGTGATGCATGTCGAGCAAACGATCTGATCGACTTCACATCTGATCGTCTGCTGTTTGCTCGATTATGATTGAATTAAACAAATTACTTTTTATTTATCTTTTAATAATTAGCATAATTTTTGAAAATATCTTTAAGTAAGAATCATTTCTTTTTGTTGTCATTTTTTATCTGTCACGTGGGTAATTTTATTGACTTTTGTCTAAGGGATGTTGCTGCCATAAGTGTTTCAAAAATAAATTTGTTTTATAAGTCATTATTAAACTCCATAGAATTAATGTCTAATAATATTCATATTTCAAATTTTTTTAAATTACTAAATATAGGTTTAAATAAAATTTCGCTAAAAAAGAATGTCAATATATATTTTAAAGATTTGTGTGTGGTAATTTATTTTTTATATAAAGCATAATTATAATAAGAAAAATGTATTTACGAAGTTTGAAATTAATACATTAACTTTTCTTACTCAGAACAATAACTTAAAAAAAATTTCGTTTATTATAAAATTAAATTTTAAATTCATGAAAAATGACATCTTTCAACACAATGTATCTTTCTTCTGTAAGCTTTTAAAAGTTTCAAACTTAACACATATTTAAGTTTGTACAAAATAAATTCTATATTCAAATTTTACGAGGTTATTTTGCTTCATTTGTAAAATTTTTAATTTTTCAGTTAATCATAAAAGAGGTTACTTTTTTAAAATTTCGGTATGTCAGTATATATCAACAAACAGAAAGGATTCTTACTTAACGATATTCTCAAAAGTTATGCTAATTATTAAAAGGTAAATAAAAAGTAATTTGTTCAATTCAATCATAATCGAGCAAACAGCAGACAATCAGATGTGAAGTCGATCAGATCGTTTGCTCGACATGCATGACTAGTGAAAAAGACTGTTTATTAAATGTTATAAAAAAATGTATGAAATAATAATAATAAATAAATAATTTGGGAAAAAAGAAGAAAATGAAAGAAAATTTTTAAACAGAGAAACTTTAAAAGCAATGGAATAACATTTTTTTTAAAACGAAAAAAATGAAATAATTACGATAAAAATTAAAATACAATTTTTTGAAAAATTTAGAAATTATAAGAAAAAACGTGAACATTTTTTAGGGGAGAGTTGATATTTATCGGGCAATTTACGCAGATTCCCCCTATTGCCAATATGCAAAATAATTAATTTTTAACTAATTTAATTTGTATGAATTGACATTGAAATTTTCAAAATTTATCTATGATTAACCGTATCAAAAATACTATGAGGAAATTTGGTCTCAGTATCGCATTGTCTTAACTACGCTACTCGTCCCCGGTAGTATAGTGGTCCTCGGTAGTATAGTGGTCAGTATCCCCGCCTGTCACGCGGGAGACCGGGGTTCGATTCCCCGCCGGGGAGATTTTTTTGCTTTTAAATTTTTTTTTTATTTCACAAGAATATTTTAATACAATGAACAAATTTTATCGAAAAAATATCGGGCAAGTACGAGTTACACTCGTACCAAGTCGAAGGGTTCCGTACCACTCTAATTTTTTTCAATTATATGAGTCAGAGATTATTTGAATAATAATTTAAATAATGATAAATTAAAATAATTTTTTTTATTTTTAAAGAAATTTAAGTATAAACTTAATGATTTTTATAAGATTAAAAATTTCCAATTAAATAGACTAAACTTTTTTATATAATTTTAAATTTTAAAGCCAAAAGAATTTTTTTTTTAATTTTTTTTAATTTTTTAACTATTAAAGTAATTTAAACATAAAAATAAACATTTTGTACAAAAAAAATAATCTGAAACTATAAAATATTGTAGCTGTTTAGAAGAAAAAAATTTTTTTTGGTAAAATTTCAGTTTTTTGGAAAAAATGTTATAATAATAAATTTAAACCACAATTTTTATGGTTTTATAAAAAATTCTGCATAAAATTACACATTTTTAACCAATTCCCAACCTTTCAGGATAAATACGCTGAGCGCTAGCATAGGGGTTTTTTGTCATTTTTCAACTTTTCATTAATAACTTTTGAAAATTAAGTCCAGCAACGTTCGCTATATTTTTCCTGTAAACTACACGTAAAAATACCTAGGTATACCAAATTTCAAACCTCTAGGTCAAATGGTTTGGAAGATAAGGGGGGGGGGGGGGACACGTTTTTTTAAAAAAAAAAAAGTTTTTCCTTGACAACGCTATGATCATCACCTCCAATCATGTTCTCTATATTTTTCCTCAACTCTACTCGCGAAAATACATATGTGAACCAAATTTCAATACTCTAGGTCAAATAGTTTAGGAGATAAGGGGGGAGTAAATAGGCATTTTAATGCATTTTTTGAAAAAAATCTTGTTATTTCCTTGACGACGCTATGAACATCACGTTCAATCATGTTCGCTATATTTTTCCTGTAATCTACACGTAAAAATACATAAGTGTACCAAATTTCAACTCTCTATCTCAAATAGTTTGGCCGCTAGGGGGGGGGGGGGGTAATGGTTTTGGGCGACGGACAAACGAGTGAAAACATAAGGGTTCCGTTTGGACACTTTGTGTACGGAACCCTAAAAACATCAAATCAAGGAAAACGGAAGCCCCATTTTCCTTTTAGTCCCAGGGTCCTTGTCTACCCAGCTACGCCACTGACTGTTAGATATAATTTTATTTTACAGACTGGAATACATTTAATAAGAAATCATACATTTAATTTATCGAAGTGTTGGATTCATTATAAATAAGTGACAGCTGCTTTATTTGACATAACCTCATATTATATAATCGCAAGAAGGTTATGTGTAACAAAAAAATTTTGAAATGTTTTGCTCCTACCCCCCAAAAAGTTTCAAAATCAAAAAAAATACCACTTGTTTTTTTTTAAATTGGACAATACTTAGGGGTGACTAAAACCCTTTGAAATTTCCCATTGATCTTTTATATAGGAAAAACACACTTTTTCCTAAATTCCCAACAAAATCCTCAAAAACCACTCAAAACATGAGTACAGCCAACCGCATCTTGAAAAATCCTTAGTCAGCAATATTTCATAATTTATGTAATAATTTATTAATATTAACTATTTCAACCCCCATAAAAGCAAAAAAATTATAATTTTTTTTAAATTACAAAATAATAGTTTCTTTATGATTTTTCAACAAAATTGTTATATTTGGTCAATTTACGAATGTTTACAGATATTTTTATGTATTTTTCATTTGTTTAAACAATTAATTATTGTTAATTTATAGATATTATTTAAATAAACCTACCGAAGTGTATTTTTTTCTGACTTACCTTTTTTTTATATTTAAAATGAAGAAAAGTATTAAGTAAAATTAACTACAACAACCATTTGCAATTGTATAAACAAATTATTGTTAATAATTATTAATTCTTTACAAATGCACCTAAAAAGGCACAACTTTTTCCTAATTTTACAAATTATTTTTATATTTGAAAATGTTCGTTGTAATACAGATAATACGTTTTATTTAAAAAGATTATTATTATTATTGCTTCCTCATAGAAAGAGCTTTGTGATCGTTAAGATTCCCGATTTTCCAAAAATAGTCTAAATCGACTCATTTTCATCTAAAAAGCGTAAATTTTTATTTTTAAGCAAATGTCCAGATGTATGTGTGTATGTGTGTGTGTAGCGTTTTTTGTCATCAGGATATCTCGAGGACGCTTTAATGGATTTTAATAAAATTTGGATAACTTATTAAGCTCATGAATATCTAAATTTGGACACAGAGATTTTTGAAAATACCCTATCCCAATTTTTTGAGCACCTTTATTCATAGAAAAAAATCATTTTTTGCCAAATTTTTTTTTTCATGCTAAAAATACAACTTAATGAATACAAAAATTATATTTCTTATCTCAAAACGAATCGATTGACCTTTATTACTTTTATAATTGATCAAAAAGTCGTAAAGCAATTTATGTTTTTTTTATTTTTTTGCATTTAAAACTCTTTTTTTTATTAACTTTTCCAATTAACTTGTATATTGTTAATTTATTATTTCCTCTATGAGGAAGCAAATTATTTTGCTTACTCGGAAGCGAAATGTTCATGAAATGGACATAATTTTCACCTACTTATTTCTCAATTGTCATCACAATTTATTACCCAAGGAGCAATTTTTCCTTTTTTCTAGTTATTTGATATTCTCAGAATTTATTTTTGAATTTGAGGTATAAATAAACTGTTTTTATTAGATTTTAATTATTACTTAAATAAATTACTGTTGGTACTTATTATCCTCTGTTATAAAAGAGCCTTGAAAAGTGCAAATTTTTATAAAACTGCAGGTAAAGTCATTGTTTCTAATTTTCCTTGTTAACTTACTTGTAATTTAAAGACCATTTATTTGTAAAAACAGAAAAAAATTGTATCTTTCTAGATGCATTTGTAAAAAAATAATAATTATTATTAACAATAATTTGCTTAAACAATCGCAAATGGTTGTTGTGGTAAATTTTACTATAAATCCTTGTTTTCATTTTCAATTTTCAATATAATTAAGTCAGAAAAAACTACAACTCGCTAATTTTATTTGAATAATAGCTATAAATTAACAATAATAAATTGTTAAAACAAATTAAAAATACATAAAAAGATCTGTAAACATTCGTAAATTGATGCAATGTAACAATTTTATTACAAATTCTAAAGAAACTATTAATTTGTAATTTAAGAAAATTATAATTTTTTTGCATTTATGGGAGTTGTTTATAATCCTATAAAAAATAGTTAATATTACTAATTTATTAAATAAATTATAAATATTGTTATATAAGGACTTTTCAAGATGTGTTTTGCTTATTGATGCTTTGAGTGATTTTTGAGGATTTTGTAGCGAATTTACGAAAAAGTGCGTTTTTCCCTTATAAGATCAATGGGAAATTTCAAGGGGTTTTAGCCACCCCTAAA
The DNA here is from genome assembly GCA_037103525.1 of Ganaspis brasiliensis. NCBI lineage: Eukaryota > Metazoa > Arthropoda > Insecta > Hymenoptera > Figitidae > Ganaspis > Ganaspis brasiliensis. The sequence continues at coordinate 412,907 of JAZKLR010000079.1, forward strand.
TATTGTCCGATTTAGAAAAAAAACTAGTGGTATTTATTTCGACTTTCAAACTTTTTGGGAGGTATTTTCTGGATTGTTTTCATGCTGCACTAAATTCCCGTTAGTTTTCCAGATCGCTCTATAGTCACTAACACTAAAATTTCAAAAACATTTGAGAAACGAAACAAATGAAAATTTTTCTATCAAGTCTTGCGTAAGTGCAAAAGTAAAACGGCAGCGATAAAATGTCGCTGAACACCAAAACGACTTATAGTGCTCGTCTGAGTGCTATCAACCGCAAGTTGAGAATTTGTTTAAGAGCATAAAAGCAGAGTAAACGAGGCCCGTCTGAGCAATAAAATCGGCCTGAATTTAATTACACCCTGTTATCTCAATGGAAATCTAGCTCCTTTATCGCCTCCGCTCTTCCGTCTTTTTTCAACATTTATAGTTTAACGGCGAAAATTTAGAGAAGCGACTCATCGTTATCGCTTAGATACGATATATAAGCGTTCGGTGGAACATAGTTGAAAAAAATAACTCAAACGATCTCCTGTAAAATTTTTAATGCCTTGAATCATTTCCAGTCCAACATACTCGCATCTTTACAGCCTCGTAAAAGTTATAAACACGCATAATTAAGAAAAATTTAAAGGACTTGTAAAGCAATTGGTCGCTCATTTTCATCCTCATTTATCTAATGTAATTTTATTGTAAATCGCCTTGTAACGTTTCAATCTTTCCTCGCTGATTTTTATTTTACAAACCTAGTCAACAAATTACGGCAATTTATTATTATTTAGATAAATAGACATTATTAATGCTTTATACCAAAATTTAAGTTTTCTAAGAAAAACTTTATCAGTTGATATTTTAACCTTGAACATCATTTTGTGTTCAACAGGAGGTTCAAAAGGATCTTCTATAACTTCTTTTTTTTATTCTGGTTTTTTAAAAGCAGGTTCGCATAGCTTGTTAAAGGGTCGCTGTTTATACTGCTCGTCGCCCACGTCAGAGATAAGAGACTAGTCGTTCTGATTGGTAGAAAAAATGAGCAACAAAGACTGCACAGATTTAAAGCTAACTAATTAAGGTTTTTACTCGGCGGACGATAATTTTACTAGGAGAAGAATTTCATCCCCGACTATAAAACAAGTAATCGACTCGTAACTCAAATGGAATCCGAAAAATCACAAACACAATATGTGTATGACGACGCTAGGTCGTTTCAAATTTTGGCAATGGTCCTACTCGTAAACTGGTAAATAATCGCTGGGACAAAAACCAGCAATAAAATGTGTCGCCAGAGTCGGTAACGAGCCGAATGGCGGACCACCCAAAGGCATCTCGAATCTCTCCTCGCACCTCCGTTAATCTCGCCATAAGCGTTAATTTAATTAAACGCTTCCTGCGTCCTGTGTCGGGTTGTGCATCCATTTCGCTGCAGGTCCTTTTTTCGAAAAGATAGCGGCACCGATGTCATTCTAGTGGACCATCCTTGTCTCGATGGAAAGGCCTCCATCTGGCAAATCTTTGACTATAATCAGCGTTAATTAAACGCTACTGTGTGCCAACGATGACCTTTTCTTCGGTTCGTAGGCGGAGACATTTCTATATTGCAAATAACGCAGTTGAAACTAAACTCTTAGAAGAAATTCTATAAAGCATGTTTACTCTTATCTCAAGGTTCGACAAGCTATGTCTCTTGATTAAAGCTCCTGGGCGAAGTAAAAGTTGCTTATCTTCATTAAAAAATGTTTACATGCTTGTCGAAGCTGAGGGATTTAAAAATCATGTGGAATATTATAGAGAGGTTGGCACATGTCAAGTTTTACAGTTTGAGCTTACTGTTAATCTTATTTTTATGTATTTGCCGTTAATCTTATTTTTATGCACTTACCGTTAACCTTTTTGTTATATTTATTTATTGTAGACCTTTTAGTCGTATCTACTTTTAACCTTATTTGGTCAGATTTAACGATAACCTGTTTATTCTACTTATCGTTAACCTTTTTGTTATATTTATTTACCGTTGACCTTTTATTTGTACGTACTTTTAACCTTATTTGGACATACTTAAAGTTAACTTGTTTATTCTGTGTTTATTCTACTTACCGATAACCTTTTTGTTATACTTACTGCTAATCTTTTTGTTATATTTATATACCATTGACCTTTTGGTTGTACCGATTTTTAACCTTATTTGAACATACTTTAAGTTAACTTGTTTATTTTACTTATTGTTAACATTTTTGTTATACTCACAGTTCGCCTTTTTGTTATACACTTACCGTTAAGCTTATTTTTGTATACTTACCGTTTATCTTTTTTTACACTTAATGTAACATTTTTGTTATGAACTTACAGTTAACCTTTTTATTATATTTACGGTTAAACTTTTGCTACACTCAGTGTTCACATTTTTTATATAAACTTACCGTTCACCCTTTTTCAACATCTAATTATAACCTCATTCGCATATACGTACGGTTAAACTGTTTATTATACTTACTGTTAACCTTTGTGTTATTATTATAAACTTAAGTTTTTTAAACCTATTGTTAACTTAACGTTAACTGTTTTTGTTTTGTACTCACTGTCAACCCTTTTGTTATACTTACCGTTAACCTTTTTATTATATTTACGGTTAAACATTTGTTACCCTCAGTGTTCACATTTTTTATATAAACTTACCGTTTACATTTTTGTTACATCTAATGATAAACTCATTCGCAAATACTTACCGTTCAACTGTTTATTATACTAACTGTTAACCTCTGTGTTATTATTATTACCTTTAAGGTTTTTAATTGTTAACGTAACGTTAACTGTTTTTGTTATATACTGACTGACAACCTTTTTGTTATACTTACCGTTAATCTTTTTGTTATATTTATTTACCGTTGACCTTTTGGTTGTACCTATTGTCAAGCTTATTTGAACATATTTTACGTTAAGTTGTTTATTTTACTTATTGTTAACTTTTTTGTTATACTCACAGTTCAACTTTTTGTTATACACTTACCGTTAAGTTTATTTTTGTATACTTACCGTTTATCTTCTTATTATATTTACGATTTACCTTTTGTTAGACTTAGTTTTAACATTTTTGTTATAAACTCACCGTTAACCTTTTTATATGTACGATTCACCTTTTGTTAAATTCAGCGTTCACTTTTTTATTATAAACTTACCGTTCACCTTTTTGTTATACCTAATGTTAACCTCATTCTCATGTACTTACCGTTAACCTTTATATTATACTAACTGCTAACCTTTGTATTGCATATGTACCATTAACTTTTTTAAAACACATTTTTAACGTGATGTTAACTGTTTTCGTTATATGTATACTGTCTGTCAACCTTTTTGTTATGCTTACCGTTAACCTGTTTATTATACTTACTGTCAACCTTTGTGTAATATATGTACTGTTTAATTTTTCTTTGTACCTATTGTTAACGTAGTTTTAACTGTTATTGTTATAGATTGACTGTAATCCTTTTTGTTTTACTTACCGTTAACTTTTATATTATACTTACCGGTACACTTCTTATTGTACCTACCATTAATCTTTTAGTTATAAACTTATCGTTAACCAGTTTAATTTACTTACTGTTAACCTTTGTGTTATTACATACCGTTAAATTTTTGTTGTACATATTGTTAACGTAGTGTTAATTGATTTTGTTAGATATTGCTAGTCAACCTCTTTGCTGTACTTACCGTTACATTTTTATTATACTTATCGCTAACCTTTTTATTATACCTACCGTTAGTAGGTTAACCGTTAACCTTTTAGTTATAAACTTACCGTTATCTTTTTTGTAGTACTTTCTTACTGTTGATCTATTTTTATACTTACGTTAACAACATTTTGATATCCTTACCGTTCACCTTTTGTTAAAATTAGTTTCTACCTGATTCTTATACACTTACCGTTAACCTTTTTATTATACTTATCGTTATAACCTTTTTATTATACACTTACCGTTAACATTTTTCTAATATTTACTTACCGTTGACTTTTTGCTTTTTTACCGTTAACGATATTTTGATATATTTACCCTTAACATTTTTATTCTACTTACCGTTAATTGTTTGTTACACTTAGAGTTAACCTTCTTATTACAAATTTCAAAGATTTGAAATATTAAAGATACATATGTCTACCATGCAAAACAAAAGTCATAACCAACAAACATTGATCCTTTTGATATATTTTTACTTCAAAGACCTAGTACTTACAAACCCTATTACCCACGTATCTTTCTAAATTTGAACATCACAGGTGATAACTTGATCAATTTGAATAAACATTTATTGCCAAATGATTCATTCATAGACTATTTTTGATTTTCAAGATCCAAAAGATCTGAAAAGGTTGAGTCACATTGATGATGGGAATCAGCATTCCGACTGATGTAACCGAAGATGAATTTGGTTTTAACTGAAAACAAATTCCTTGAGAAATCACGGGTCGCCGCCATGTCCGAGTTTTAATCCTGATAGGTAATACTTGAGTACGAGCAGAGAATATGGGATTTTAAAGTGCGAGCCGACTTGGAAGGCAGATATCATATCTGAGCGGAGACCTGCGAAGAGTGTATAAATTTGTAAAGCCGGGAGCTCTGGCCACTCAACCTGGAATGGCATTAACGGCCGGCAATCGCCACTAAAACACTAAAGTATTAATGTAAAACACATTCTTAGAGATACTCCCACCCGATCTCCACTCTCACGCGCCAATCGAAACGAATGTCACTTCGTGTAAGTACGTGCTGATACTCTTGCGCATGCAACTACCGGTCTCTTCATCATCAAAAAACACCTTCTCAGATTATTATTAAAGTATGAGCGTGTTCTGTAAGCAACCCGATAGTCCACAGCTTCTGCCTCATATATTTTCTTAGTCGCTTGCTTTTCTTTTATTTGGCGCTCTTTTGACTTCTAGTCTGATTTTAAAACATGATTTTCTTATGCAAAATTCAAAATTTATTGTGGTATGAGAATTTATATTAGTGGTGCGAGGTTTTATCATGATTCCAGGAATTATTTTTGGTGATACCATGTATCTTGTGACACCTGGTCTTCCTTATGGAGCCAGGTGATTTTTTAATGTGTCATTGCGATTGTACTATTCGATTTATATTATTTGATGGTATCAGATGAAAAATTAAGTTTTTGGATGTTATATGGACTATAAAAGTCAGAGTCGGAATTAAAACTGATGGTACCGTATTTTGAGTTGAATTATTTTGTTACGTACATTCTGTAACACCTGGATTCTGATTATTGCAAATCCGTTGGAATTGTTCTTTCTTATTTCTGAATTATGTTACTCATTACCTGAACTACTCGATAAGGGACTTTTTTTTAAAAAAAGGATACTCTGAAGTTATCTACACATTCCTGCAGGACGCAACCATGTGGCCAAAGACCGTGTGGCAACTATTCTTTAAAATAGTTTCTTCAGTTTCCCAAGTTATTATAACGCTTTTTTTGTTATTTTTATTGCAAGAAAGTAGATGATGTAATTTATTCCGTATTCCAGAATCCATATTTTACATTCCATACGATAGATTCTATATTCTACGTCAAGCATTCCAGATTCAGAGTTTCACATAATTCGTATCAAATCATGGATTCCCAGTTCTATGTCTCAAATTTCATATTTTAGACTAACATAAACCAGATCCAACATTCCAAATATGAAATTCCAGACTATACAAACCAGATTACACATTCTGTATTAGACACTCTAGATTTCACAATCTTACATTCCAATTTTCAATGTATTAAAAATTCTACATTCCACATCTCATATCCTGAATGCTGGATTCCAGATTTCACATTACAAATTCCAGATTACTTATTCCACATTCAACATTCTAAATTTCACATTCCAGATTACAGATTCACAAATTCCAGATTCCATATTTCACATTATAGATTCAACATTACAATCTTCAATTTCTATATTTCACATTCCAGACTCTAGATTCACAAATTCCAGATTCCAAATTACTGTAAATATACATGTAAAAAAAAATAAAGATTCCACATTCCAAATCCTAGATCCCAAATTTTACATCCAAGATTACAGATTCCACATTATAGATTTCACATTCCAAATACTAGATACCAGATTCCACATTCTAGATTTCACATTCTTGATTCTCGATTCCAAATTCCAGATTCCACATTCTAGATTTCACTTTCCATAATCTAGATTCCAAATTCCACATTTCACATTCTAGATTCCTGATTCCGGATTCCAGGTGTCACATTCTAAATTCCACAATCCTGTCTCCACATTGCAGATTCCATGGTTCATATTCCAGATTTTACATTCCAATGCCAGATTGAAGGTTTACACATCCCAGATTCTAGATTTCACATTCCAAATACTAAGTTTCAAATTCCTGATTCACTTTTCTGATTTCACATTCTAAATTTAACAATCCAGATCCTGCAGATAAGATTGCTTATCTTAGATTCCAAATTTCATATTCCACATTCTAGATTTCACTTTCCAGATTTTAGATTCCAAATTCAACATTTCACATTCTGGATTCCAAATTCCAGATTCCATATGTCACATTCTAAATTCCATATTCTAGTCTCCACATTGCAGAGCCCACGGCTCATATTCCAGATTTCACATTCCAGATCCCAGATCCCAGTTTGAAAATCCCACATTCTAGATTTCACATTCCAAATACTAGAATCCAAATTCCATATTCCACATTCTAGATTTCTCTTTCCAGACTTTAGATTCCAAATTCCACATGTCACATTCTAGATTCCATATGTCACATTCTAAATTCCACATTCCAGTCTCTACATTGAAAATTTCACGGCTCATATTCCAGATTTCACATTCCAGATCCCAGATCCGAGTTTACACATCCCATATTTTAGATTTTACATTCCAAATACTAGATTCTAAATTCCATATTCTACATTCTAGATTTCACTTTCTAGCCTCTAGATTCCAAATTCTACATTTCACATTCTATATTCCTGATTCTAGATTCTATATGTCACATTCTAAATTCCACATTTCAGTCTGCACATTGCAGATTCCACGGCTTATATTCCAGATTTCTCATTTCATATTTCAGATCCCAGTTTACACAACCTACATTCTAGATTTCACATTCCAAATACTAGATTTCAAATCCCTGATTCCACTTTCCTAATTTAACATTCTAGATTTAACATTCCAGATTCTACAGGTAAGACTCCTTATCCTAGATTCTGTATTACACATGTCAGATTCCATATCTTATATATCCTAGGTTCCAGATTTGGTATTTTAGCTTCCGGACCTGGAATGAGAACACCGGAATCTGGAATATGGACTGTGAAAACTGCAATCTGGAGTCAGAAATGTAAAATGTAGTATGTGGAATCTAGGTTATGGAATCTGAAATCTGTAATTAAAAAATCTTGTAATTATTAAATAAATAAATAAATCTGGAATACGGAATGTGAAACTTGGTGTTTAGTATGTAGAATTTTGAATCTAGAATCTTGTATGTAGAATCTGGAACGTTGGGTGTGGAATCCAAAATCTGAAATTTGGAATCAGAAATTTGGAATCTAGAATGTGTAAGCAGAAATTTGAAACATAGGAATTGACACGTGGTGTCTAGAGCGTACAATCGGGAATCAGGAGTCAGGGATATGGAATCTGGAGTTTAGAGTATGGAATTTGAGATTAGTGATTTCGAAATTGAAATCTAGGATCTGAAATGTGGAATCTCAACTTAAAAATTTACAACGTGGATTCCGGAATCTAAAATGTGGAATCTGAGATTTTCGGACGAGGAATGTGCAATCCGGAATCTAGAATCTCGTATGTAGAATCTCGAATGTTAAGTATCGAATTGGAAATTTAAAATGTGGAATCTAAAATTTGGAATCCGCTATCAGAAATTCCGAATTCGAAATCAGTTATGTGAAATCTGGGAAATGGGATTTGAAATTTGGACCCTAGAATCTGAAATGCGGTATGTAAACTAAGGAATTTAGAACATGCATGATTGTAGAATCCTGAATCTAGAATCTCTGATGAAGAATCTGGAATTTATTAAGTCGAATCCGGAATCTGAATTGTGGAACATGAATTCCGTAATCTGAAACTTGACGTACGGAATTTCGGATGTACAAAATGGAATCCTGAATCTGCAATTCTGCAATCTGCAATTTGGAATTCGGCATCTAGTATGTGAAATCTAGAGTATGCAGAATCCGGAATCTAGAATGTTGAATTTAGGAAGTAGGGTTTGGAATACGGAATCTAGAACATAGAATCTGTAACGTAGGATGTGAAATCCGAAATTTAAAATGCGAAATCCGAAATTTAGAATGTTAAATCCGGAATCTGATATGTCAAATCCTCAAATATAGAATGCGGAATCTAAGATGTAGAATCTGATGTGAAACCTGGTATGTGGAATCCAGAATGTAGAATCTGAACTCTCTGAAGTTGGACCTGGAATCTGAAATTTAATACATGAAATCAGGAACGTGAAATCTGAAATATAAAAACCAGGATATAAAATCCGGAATTATACCATTTTCCACAATATTAAGATTCCCGCTCAAAGTGCGGAATTTTACTTCTTAGTGTCCGACAAAACCTAAAACTACTATACAGCAGGATACAATATATAAAGCAATGTACACAAGAGTCGATAAATAATAATTATCGAGTGGTGTCAATATGACTGTTATCCTTGGATGCATCGCGAAGGCTCATTGTCAAGTTTCTTGAGAATTCAGCGACGCAAAAGAATTCACGGGTCGAGGATCGAGATAGTTTCTAGACAAGGAAGGATCAGGATGAGGCTGTTGCCGCGGGAGCATGAACAGGAGAAATCATTATATAGTGTTATGGTGGTAAACGCACTATATAGCAGGCCGGTCAAGTCGAACCACGACGACGATGCGGTGGTGACGGTGATAGTGGTGGTCACGGCTGTGGCGGTGGTGGTAAGTATGGTACCCCTGGAGCGGGTGTCATCATTTATCTCGCACCGGAGATCGGGCCCGCCGATACAGCGGGACGTTTTAATGGCCGAACCATGTTGGAATTAACCAAAACAAAGACGAAGCATCAATTAGGCGACTTTTTCTTCCACTTCTCTTTCTCTCGTCGTCGACTTCGTCCTCCAAGAAAAGAGAGAACACCACGCACCAAAAGGGACGAAAAAACACGCGATCCCAGTACACAAGTGGGAGAGAAAGAAACGGAGAAGGGAGAAGAAATACTCCAAGAGAAGAAAGGAAACAGTGAATAAGGTAAAGGAAGAAAGAGTATATATCGAGAGTAAAGGAGTAGTATGGTGAAGCTAAAGGAAAGAGTATAGCAAGCGAAAAGGAAGGAAATAGTTCGAAGAAAAACGAGAAAGAAGGAAACAGTCGAACGGTAAAGGAAAAAGAGAGGAGAGGGGAGGAATAAAAAAAGAAAACAAGGTGAGAGAAAGAGATCGAGGTATTGGCGATTTAAGTCGCGTTTTTGTCGTAACATTTTTCGGTCCCGTGCAAACTTCGACACCTCCCCCTCCAAGTTCGGACCCTTTGGCGCCCAGGTAGTAGCATTGTCTCAGATAATGGCTAATAAATTGCGACCACCGCGAACTGCGCTGTACCCGCCGCCAAAACTTCAGTCATACAGAGATTACGGAATTGCTCCGATATAACGCCCAGTTTATTTTCAGAGAGGACATCTTCTGTCCAATCGAGCTTCGTGGTCGTCCGATTCAGTGTTCATAAGCCGATAAAAAATTAATCGCGTGATAATTTCTGATTTATTAGACGTATTTATTGCTCCTTAGAGTTCTGTATTGTTTAAATTCTATTAGAATCATCATGTTCTATTAAATTATTTTTTATTTATTACATAATATTTAGTTAGATTAATTTAATTTTTACTTTTCTTCGGAGGAAGAATTTTGTGGCTGAAAGGCATAACATCGTAACTAACATTTTATCGAATTTGAGATAACATTAGATTTGAGTTAATTAAGTAATGCTTTTCAAAGTTTCATAAAGGTAAAGTGATTTAAATGTTTATTTACATAGAAAATAATTAATTAACCAACAGCATAATTGCATTCAAATCGAAAAAAAAGAATTATTATTCTTTTTTGAAGTGTTTATATTTTATTAAAATTGATAAACAGATGGATGTAAAAACTACACTAGAAAATAGGATACAATATGTCAAACACCAAAAATAATGGTTGATTTTTTAATTTTACAAAACCAAGAAAATATAAACAAAAACAGGTTTTTCTCAAAACAATGAAAATGCAGTTATGATATTCTGCCTTTCAGCCACAGAATTACTAAAAAATAATTGTCAGCAACCCTCGAAATAAATTAGAATAAATGGAGAAATTGATTAATTAAAAATTGATTAATTGAAAATGAAAATTTACGCTTTTTAGATGAAACCGTGTTGATTTAGACTATTTTTGGAAAATCAAAAATTTTAATTATCACAAAGCTTCCTCTATGAGGAAGCAATAATGAATGAGAAACATCTTTAAACACTATTTGATAAAATTTTCAGGTGAATAAAAGTTAAAGAAGAAAGAATTTGTTAATATTTCATATAGGATTCAAACAGATATTTGTTCTTGCGCAGAGATCTTTGCGCATTCAATATGGCGTCACTATTTTAACGTTAGTTGTTTACTTTTCCGGTAAAAAACATGTGTCTGCGGTGTTCAGTGATTACGTGAGTTTTTCGTCTTTTTAGAAAAAAATGTTTCAATTCGTGGCGTTGTTTTTATTAAAGTAATTACTTAAATGTGGAAGTGTTATTATTTTATCAAAAAATTAAGGTATATCTGAAGTGACTGAATCTTTCGTGAACCAGTAGGTTTACTAAAATTATTGTCTTTTTTGTCCATTTTGCTTGTAAATTTGACTAATTCAAAATACTACATTTCCGCAATTGTGTACAAAATGATTGAAAAATACAATTTTCTTCGTTTTTTCTCCCATTGTAAATTGATATTTGCAATAACCTCAAAATATAGAGAATATACTTTATAGAAAAGCAAGATCCTAATGAACACAAAAATCATATTTCTTATTTAAAAACGAATCGATTGACCTATATAAGGTTTATAATTGATCCAAAATTCGTAAAATAATTCATGTATTTAATTTTTTAGCATTTAAAATTCTTTTGTTTTATTAAATTTCCCCAATTAACTTATATATTATTAATTTCTTGCTTTATTTATGAGGAAGCAAATTATTTTGCTTATTTGAAATGAAATATCCTTGAATTGGACATAATTTTCACCTAGTTTGAAACATATATTGTGCAAATTTTCTATAAAATTTATCATTACACCAAGCACATTAATAAATCTTTATTATTTCAAAAGTTATTCGAAATCTTAAAAAACACCGCAATTTACTATTTTTTCAATATACCTATATGTTTTAAAAATGTACAAAACAATTTTATCCTGGTCTCATTTTATTCAGAATTTAGATAGTTTTGAACCAATTACTTTTTTGTGTTAAAAAAATGTATAGGGTTTAAAAAATAATAAGTTAAAGATGAAGATTTCTTTCATTCAAATTTTAAAATAAAATGTACTTTGTTCAAAATAAAAAATTACTTTACTTAAGTTAAATGAAATATTTGTTTGAATCAAACAAAAAATATGTTTAAATAAAACAAATTTTTTTAGCAATGTAATATTTTGATACATTTTTATTAGTTGAAATATTACATAGCAACCTTGCTGGAAAATTTTTGCAATAACAGTTTTATTACCTCTTTAAAAGAACAATGATAAATGAAGAAATGAATTATTATAAATTGTAATAGGCTTTTACGAGTTGCGGATAAGGGCTGTAGATTCGCAAGTGGAGTGTTCTTGTGCTAAAAGCTAGTGGACCGTTGACATTCCAAGAGGGTTTCTTTGGTCGTGCCACTCGAGAAGAAGTAGGCAAAGGTCCAGTTCGGGACCGAATCCCCGGACACTCACAGCATCCGGTGATATTTCAAGCTGGGGTCCAGACAACCTCCTTCGTAGAAACAAACAAATGGGCGTATATTACACGCTACCCCGTAAAATATATCGTATTTTGGCACGAGGTCGCCGTCTTAATGGCAACCCAAGAAAAACTCAGCACGAAGCCAAACAAATTTTTTCCTTTAAACAACTCTCACCTCCTTCTTTTAATTAAGCTTTAGACATCTTGATTTTCCTGAAAAAGTCTCCTGAAAAGTTCCCTATACCTACACAATCCTTGCCTACAACTTGAAAATTTCTTAATAATTTTTTTCTAAAATTAATATTAACAAAAATCCTTTGTACCAGTTGATAATTCACACTAATCTTAAATACTTGTAGAATCATTTATAACCTTTATGAAAAATATTGTTTAATTTGAATTTTTTGTAATATTAGAACATTATACATAACCTCTAAATAATAATTATAAATTCAATTCAATAAACTGCTGCTACTTTATTATGTTAGTATTATCGGATGATAATTTTATAAATGAGCAAACTTTAGAATTAAAAGAAAGAAAGAGAGATCTATAAAAAAATTCATATTTTCGATATAACAGTAATTAAATAAGGTCAAAAAAATCAGATTGGTATAAAAAACCAATTTCTTCAGGATGACTGATTAAATATTTTTCAAATCTTTAGATTCAAGAAAAGAAGAACATTGTATTTAATTTTGTCGATCGTGCGATATCTTTATCAAATCATAGGTTTCATTCTCACAATATTAGGACACTGAGAAAAATATTAAAAAACAATTACTATTCAACTGAGTGCGCCAAAAACATATAAAAATACGTATGAATAAATTAAAATATTCTCTTTCAATCGAAAAAAAATAATAATGACAGTATTAATAACAACAATTTATTTAAATATATACCAAAAGTTTGTTTACTATGAAATGAAGAATGTTTTAAGTTGTCTCATATGTTAAAAAATATCAAATTTCTACGATTCCTCTTTTAAATGAGAATTTAAATTGCATTGTAAAATTGGGTAAAGATGTGATCAAAAAACTAGATCGCACTAACACTGTGTATAATTATTTACCTCAAATTTTAATTAATTTGTTTAATTTTTAAATATTTTCATTATTTTGCAATTGTTTTCTCCAGTTTTAAATTATATTCAATATTTTTTTTTCTAAATTTTTCAATTATTTATCTTAAATTTCAATAATTTCTATCAATGCTCAATTATTAAAATTATTTTTAAATTATTTTTTTAAATTTTTAATACTTTTTTACAAATTTTAATTATATTTTTCAATAAATTTTCAATTATTTATCTCAAATTACAACAATTATTATCAATGCTTAATTATTAATTTTATTTTTTTTATTTGAATATACGGGACCAGCCCTTTCGTACATAGTACTATTATTCTAAAGTTACAAAACGCAACTATATATACTTCTATTATTTTTTGAATTTTCAATTATTTTTCACACATTTCATTTATATATATATATATTTCAATTATTTTCATAAATTTGCAATTCTTTTCTCCAATTTGTGAGAATTTTCAATATTTTTTAGTAAATTATCTTAATTTACAATTATTTATCTCATATTTCAATCATTTTTATCAATGTTTAATTTTTTGTATTGTTTTTCAATTTTTTTCTTATATTTTAAATATATTTTGTAATTTTATGAATACATTTTTCAAAAATTTTAATAATTTCTTAGACTTTTAATTATTTTTTAACTAATCTCCCAAACATTTGAATTATTTTTCATTTAATTTAAGACATTTTCAATTATTATTTTTATAAATTTTAATTATTTTCTTCTGTTTTCAATTATTATTATTATTTTACTTTCTATTTTTCCCCACTTCTAATTAATTCTTTAAAATCCAATTTTTTTTAATTTCCTGAATTTTCAATTATTTCTCTCATATTTGAATTACTTTCTTCAATTTCAAATTAATTTGGTGATTTAATCACTTTTTCAAAATTTTAATTATTTTCTTCAATTTTCAATTATTTACCTCAGATTTTAAATATTTTTTTCAATTTTTAAATATTTTCATTATTTTGCAATTGTTTTCGTAAATTTTAAATTACTTTTTAGTGAATTTTCCAAATTTCCAATTATTTATCACAAACTTCAATTAATTTTATAAATATCAATTACTTTCTTCAATGCTTAATTGGTTTTTCCATTTTTTAATTATTTGCTTTAATTTTAATTTTATTTTTTTTTTGTTTTTGCTTTTTCATATAATAAGTATTGTCACTTATTTTTCTTAAATTTCAATTATTTTCTTCAATTATTGATATATATGTAATATAATATTAATTATAATATTTTCAATTATTTACCTGAAATTTCAATTATGTTATTCAATTTTCAAATATTTTTATTATTTGCAATTGTTTTCTTCAATTTCTAATTAATATTTTTTTAATTTTCTAACTTTCCAATTGTTTACCACTAATTTCAATTAAATCTTTAAATATCAATTACTTTCTTTACTTTTTCATTGTTTTCACCATTTTCCAATTATTTTCTTTAATTTGGATTAAACTTTTTGATTTTGTTTTCTCATATGGGAAGATACTATTTTAGTTCACTTATTAGGAATTATTTTGTTCAAAATTGAAATTTTCTTCAATTTGAAATTATTTATCTTAAATTTAAATTATAACTATTTTCATTTTTCAATTATTTTCATTATTTTAAGATCATTTTCTCCAAATGTTAAAGATTTCAATTGTTTTTCAATTAATTTTCTAAATTTTCTAAATATTTATCTCAAATTTTACTTATTTACTTCAATTTTCCATTGCCTTCATCATTTTTCAATTATGTTTTTTAATTTTAAATATATTTTATATTTTCATCACTTATTTTTCTCAAAGTCATGAAAGCTATTAGAAAAAGAAAAAAATCTCTGAAATGATCCGCATAAATTCTAATAATTTAATAATAAATAAAATTGGAGGTTGTTTTTCTTTAAAAAAAAATGTTCTCTCCTTTACTCAGAAAATTAAACTCATGATCAATTTCTTAATATTAATGTTATTTTTTGTCATAGATTAAGGAACGTCTCAAGACCAATGACCTTTTATTATTGTTTATAAACCACGAAAATTCTAATTTTAATTCAGTTCTGACATAGCCATTGACAGAATGTTACTATTTCGCAACAAAATTCAATTTCATTTTTTGACGTGTTACAATATTTATGTTTTAATAAATTTAGGTAAACAATTTTTAAGTTTCTGTTTAATTTTTCCTTATATTTATTTGACTATTACTTTAATTTCAATTTAATTTACTTTAACTATTATCTTGTGAACAGTGTTGTGTTAATGAAGTGATTTTTTTAAAAATAAATGTATAGCCTGATGAGGTTAGCAAACCTTAACCAACAAAACGTTGCTGTATGCAATTAAAATAAAAAAAATTTCAAATTTTTTATTCACCTCACCTTCCCAACAACCATGAATCTTTTTTTTAATCATATAATTTTTTAGAGATGTCCAATTTTTTATTATTCTGCATTTCTAATTTCATGTTTCCCTTTTCCTATATTCTGCTGGCTCATACTTATTTTCTAATGTTAAATATAAACTCCTGCAGAAATAGATGGTAAAAAATTTTCAGAAAGGTTATGATTTTTAATATTATTTGTTTTTCTCAGACGCCATCTTTGAAACGTATTTTACAGGTTTTCTAGTTTTCTACGTATTCTCCCTCCAAAACCAAAATGATGCGTCAATTTCCGATCTCTGACTTTCTGCGCAGTCTCGAGATTACCAAGTCGATTAATTCGATATTAATCTGGAGTCTGCGCAGAACGTTCTATAATAAATTTAGAGGTTATGTATAAAGTTGTCAAAAAAAAAAACACAAAATCCTATTGAAATTTTGAGTTAAAAGAACATTTGAAAATGAAAAACCAAATCAAATGATTTGTTAAAGATCCAGCAAAAAGAAAAAGTTAATCTGAACCTGTCCGGTTGGTAAAAATTGATAAACTTCTGTTAGAGCTGGAAGTCATATAATTCAGGATGTGGGTTTATCCAAGCGTCGCAATAATATAAGATAGGTTTGATAAGTGGAAGTTGTAGCCGAGAAGTGGAGTTTCTTAGGATGGTGGTCCTTGAAGGAACGCGACGACAGGACGTTCCTGAGATGTCATCGTGACACCTGGTTTGTGTCTAATGGTGCCGGGCGCATTACGTCATTCACAACTCCGAGTGGCGATTTATCACAGCTCGATTTGGCCTCATGTCCATTCCAACATGGCATAGAAAGCCGTCATTATTTTAGAATAATCTAAAACCGATGGTGATTAGTGGAGGCGGCGTCATCTGCGTAAAAGCTCGTTTATATCGTCCGCGATTCGAAAATGCCAACCGACGGCTCATTTCATCTATCCATCACTCATCGCAATCACCTCGTCTCTCCTTAACTTCTGATTACAAAGAACCAATGATCGATGATTATTTTATAAATTATTTGTAACTTCTGGTGCGACACTGCTTTTCCTCTTTGCTGTCCATACGGGGCAAGTTGAACCCAAAGGGAAATATTTCTACAATTAGAAACTTATTTATATATTCTTTCGTCACAGACATGGAAGATACAGTTCGCACGATTGTGAGTTTTTTATGTCTAATTTAATTACCCGCTTTAAGGATCCTATAAAACAAAGGAATGTTTGATGCCTGGAGGCTATGATAAAATTTCTCAAGCGACTGTGTGTGGGGAATTTGAAAAATTATTTTTAAATTACTGGACAGATGAATGACTGAAGTTGGCGCCGCATGCTAATTAATCATAGATAGATTTTATGAGAGTCTCAAAGTTTATGAGCTGCAAAATAATTCGGGTGTGGCGATGACATGCCTGGAACTTCCTGCTAACCGTCCTCTTCGACCGGTTTCGGAATTCTCACGGATCTTCCAGATATTTCGAATTGATTTCGAGGAACACTCATATCTTGATTCGGCATCTTTTCAGTTTCTTTTCAACATTCTAAAATCGCATTTTTTCATACTTTTATAACAAATCAAATTCTGTATAGGAATTAGCACTTTTCTCCAATTTTACGATTTGGGTAATACAAACTTGATATTAAGAAAAATACAAATTTAGAAAATTATATGTGAAAAATACACAAAGTAATCTCTAAATCTGAATCGGTGAAATTTTGATAAAGATTTTGTTTTTGCGTCATTTTTAAGGATAAAATATCATGTAAGTACAAACAATGGTTAAACTGCAGTTTAGGAACGTAAACCTTGAAGTTTTCTTCGTAATCTGTAGAGCAGAATGCCAACCTTGTTAAAAGAAAGACGATAGTTGGCGGTAAATTCAAACTAAATTGAAAATATTAATATAAGTTGGACGAAATAAAGGGGGGAAAAGAATCTAATATTACCCCCTTTATTTCGTCCAACTTATATTTTTCAGAAAGTAATACAAAAACATATTTTGAATTTCGCGCGCTTGTTAGGTTGCAATCCTAAAAACAGCTGATCTACTTACAGCCAACTTCAAGGCTTACGTTTCTAACATAACCTAAATTTACCACTAATGTATTTAATTATATTTCTTTTTGTATTTTTCTCTTTAATTTATTAATAATATTTCAATCAATAATTATACTCTGCCAATCAGTGAAATTTCGCTGATTTAGATTTAGAGATTATAGATTTGCAAAATTTTCGGTAATTTAAAATCCGGTTACATTCTCGAGAATATAACCGAGAATATTCTCCTTCCGGAGAATTTATGAGAATTTTCTATGTTTGAATGAGCCCCACTATTTTGAAACACAAACAATTTATTAAAAAAAAAAGAAAATGGATAAATAACAAAATAATTATCATTACAAATTAATGATGAAGTGTCAATACAAATTATTATTAAATATAACAATTATGAACAATTTTAAAATGAAAAAAAGTAATTTAAATATTAAAAAAATACTTCAAAATCTTAAAAATAAATTGAAAAAAATTAGGGTAATGAAAAATTGGAGAAAATAATTGAAAATTAAAAAAAAAATTCAAATTGAGATAAATAATTAAAATTTTAGAAAACTAACTCAGAAAATGATGAAAATGATTAAAAATTTAAGAAAATTATGAAGAAATAATATAAATAATTTAAAATTTGAGAAAATAATTGAAAAAATTGCATAATATATTTTAAATGAAGGAAATTTAAGGAAAATTTCCGGTAAAATACTTGAAACTTTTAGAAGTTAATTAAAAAAAAAAGATATTAATTAAAAACTAGAGAAAATAAATGAAAAAAGATAAACATAATTTAATATTGAGAGAAATAATTGGAAAACATACAGAATATAGGTACATAAAATACAAGAAAATCGTAGATATAATTGAAAATTGAATAGAAAAATGAAAATTTCAGATAAATAATTAAAAAATTTTCGGAAATTATGAAAAAGAACGTAAGTAATTGAAAATAATAGAAAATAATTTTAAAAAATAAGAATAATTAAAACTTGTAGAAAATAATTGGAAAATTATTTTAAATTTTGAAACTTGAAGACAATAATTGACAATAATTCTTTAATCTTCCATTTAATTCTTTAATTTTCATTTATTTTCTTCAATTTTCAATCGCATTCTACGTTTTTCAATTACTTTATTCAGAATTCAATAATTCTCACATTTTCTCAATTATCAAATATTTTCTAGAAATTTCAATACAATTATTCAACTTCCAAATGATTTCTTTAATTTTCATTTATTTTTTACAATTGTTTCCATTATTTTCATCAGTTTTAAATTGACAATTTATTTTTCTCCTTTAATTTTATGATACCGTAAAATAGGCTTATTTCGCTCAAATTTTCATGTTTTTTTTAACAAAAAGTATATGAAAACGTTAATAATAAATTTTGGTACTGAAAATATGTAATCTCTGACTCTTTCTCTTTAATTTCAAAAAAAAAAAATTACCGGGCAAGTACGAGTCGGACTCGCGCACAGAGGGTTCTGTACACAAACTTAAAATGGATTGCAAATTTTTTTTTAATTATTTATTTTTAACGATTTATTTCAATTATTTATTAGATATTTATTATTTGGATTATTTGAATAATAATAAATTAAAATCATAATTTTTTTACTTTTATTAAAATTTAAGTACTTAACCATTTTTATAAGATTAAAAAATTCCAATTAAATAGACTGAGCTTTTTTATATAATTTTGAATTTTAAATGAGCAAAATAGACATCTTTAAATAAATATTATTTTTATTAAAACTTGACTATAATTTCACTTTAACATACCTTTGAGACACAGTTTGATACTTTTCTTAACATTAGCAATTGCAAATTTTATATTTTTCCTCCTATAACAAATAACAATAAATAATTTTTGAAAAAAAAAGTTTCCACTGAGCGAAGTTACAATACATGAGCGAAGTTAGCCTGATTTACGGTAATTCATCAAATACTTTTTTTTTAGAATGCAGATTATTGTCACCATTTTTGGAATTTTTTTTTGAATTGTTAATTTTTTTTTTAATAGTTAATTATTTTCGTCAATATATATTTAATTATTTTCGTCATATTGTAATTTTTATTTTGATTATCAATTATTTTCTTTAAATTTACTCTAAATTCTTTAGTTTACAATTTATTTCTTCAATTTTTAATTTTTTTCTTCAATTCTCAATTTTTTTTTAAATTTCAATTATTTTGATCGATTTTCAATAATTCCCTTAATATTAATTAATTCCCGCATTTTCTCAAATAAATCTGAAATAAATAATTTTCTCAAATTTTCTTTTAATACAATTCTTGAATTTCCAATTAAGTTTCTTTAATTTTCAATACAATTGTTCAATAAGTTTTTTTAATTTTTAATTCCATTCTTCAATTTTCATTTACATTCTTCAGTTTTTAATTGTTTTCTTCTATTTTAATTAATTCTCGGCTTTTTTAATTAATTTTTTTCAATTTTTAAGTATTTTCCATAAATTTCAATTCAACTCTTCAATTTTTTATTGCTTTCTTCAATTTTCATTTATTTTTTCAATTTTAATTTTTTTTTTCGATTTTCAATCCAATTGTTAAATGTGCAATTATTTCCAACAATTATATTCTTATAATTTTCTTAATCTTTAAATTAGCAATTATTTTCTTTAAACTTAATATTTCTTGTTAATTTTTATAATTATTATTTTCAGTTGTCTATTAATCAATTTTTGATATATTTCCGTCAATTATTAATTATTTTCCGCGATTTTCAATTATTTCCTACAATTTTTTCAGATTTTAATTATTATCTTAAAATTTTATAATTATTCTTTGATTTTTAAATTATTTAGTTCGGTTGTGTATTAATCTAGCCATTTTTTGAATTTTGTTTCAAATTGTCAATTATTTTCCTCATTTTGTAATTTTTTTTTAAATTTTCAACTATTTTTTTAAATTATTAATTTATTTCCTCAATTTTTTCTTTTTTTCTTCAATATCAATTATTTTTTTTTGATTTTCAATTCAGTTGTTTAATTTGCAATTATTTGCAACTATTATTCCTATAATTTTTCAACAATTTTGTTTAAATTTAATAGATTATTCATAAGTAGGATGAATTAATCAATCAGTCCAAGTCCATAAAAAACCACTTTTTTTAACGTTTCGACAGTTTATACTGTCCTCTTCAGAAACGAAAAAAAACATGTCAATATTAAAATTTATTAAGATAACATTTTCATGTGAAAACGGAAAGTCAATAATAGTTTGAATTGAGCTGTGTTATTTGACGTGTCTAACAATTTTACTTATTGACTTTCCGTTTTCACATGAAAATGTCATCTTAATAAATTTTAATATTGACATTTTTTTTCGTTTCTGAAGAGGACAGAATAAACTGTCGAAACGTTAAAAAAAAGTGGTTTTTTATTGACTTGGAGTGATTGATTAATTCATCCTACTTATGAAAATTTTCACCAAGTGATAAATTCAAATTATCAATATTAATAGATTATTCTTTATTTTTTTAAACTATTCTTTTCAATAATTGTGTAATTATATAACCATTTTTTGAATTTTTCGAATTTTGTTTTCAGCAGTCAATTATTTTCGTCATTTTTCAGATATATATTCTTTAACTTCGTAATTTTCATTATTTGATTTTGCAAAAATTTATAGTTTTAAATGACCAACAACAATGCAAAGTTTGTCTTTAATCATTACTAATAAGAATGACACTATAGACTCTATTTTCGTACATTGATTGAAAAAATTCGACTTAATTTGATGTATAAGGTAATTTTCTCCAGGTAATATTACTTCTTTGCAACTCTAAGAGAGTATATGAAAAATACATAAACAATGAGTTGAAGATGAGAGAAGAAAAATTCCCTTTCTGAAAGAAAGTAAAATATTTCCAAATTGATAAGGATCTTGATAAAAGGCAGTAAAAAGAAGCACACATCCTCTAGGCTGAAGCTCATTGCCAAATCGGAACAAATTTCGTATTCCCACGGGCGGTCCGGAGCGATAGAAAAATAAAAAAAGTAGAAAAGGAGAGGAGAGCATATCGAGAGAAGTTCACAGGACGAATTCGCCGCGAAGACAAAGGACAGAAAAATCCTCCCAGGTGTGACTATAAGAATCTTTTTCTCTCTTTTTCGCGGAGTTTTAAGATCTGAGGACCGGCAGGATCAAGGATTCGGCTTTTTGACCGTGCTCTCACGCATCACGAAACCACCCTCGTTACGCCATCGCATAGTTTCTTACGGACGTGTCAGCAAGTCTAGCTACTCTCTCTCGTCTCTCTCGACGCAAGACCATCAATGGGTTGGTTGGCGTGAATGAACCGGCCAAGAATACCGCTCTCACGGTTTCCACCTGGATTCGGCACCAAGTTATCGCTCCAGCTTCACAAAGAGACGATAACTTTTCTCTCGAGAACTGGAGAACGTCCGAACGTTAAATGTCTCCCTTCTTTGTGACTTTGGATGCAAAAAATTGCATCGGGACACAAATTGATATTTCAGCTGAAGTAAATAGTTGTATAGGAAACAAACAAAAAAAGTAATGTCTAAGCAAAAGATACTGAAAGAGTACATAGTAGGGTTGCAAAAAAAAAAAAATCGATTTTCATAAATCTTACCCCAAAATTTTGTTCTTTGGCGAAAAATATGAGATACGTATTTTTTTATTTTTTAATATTAATCCGTGCCGCAAAGCCGTTGAAAATTACCATTGAATTCCCATAGGAAAAATGAACTTTTTCGTAAATTTGACATAAAATCGTGAAAAATTGACCTTTTCCTTGCTGTAAACGATATTTCTGTTCATAAATGTCCAAATAATAAAAATCTGTCGTATATTTATTAAATAAATTATATTAACTATTTTTTATGTCACTGTAAAAAAAAACCCATAAACGTAAAAAAAACCTGTAATTTATTAAAAAAAATATTAACTATTATTTTAAATGCTTTTTTCTTCTTTCATTGATATTATTATAAAAAAATATATGATTGTTTATGTTTTACCATGTTACATAATTTGTTTAAACAATTTATAGTTGTTATTTCCCTACAAAATGACAAATAAATCGAGCGCTTTGCAATTTTCTTAAACTTTGTAACTTTAGACGCTCGATAGAAATATAAATTTATATATATTTATGTTATATAAGTATTTATTATCAAATTAAGACGCTAACAATTGTTTAAACAAATTATTGTTGTTATTTATTAACTTTTTCAAAAATGCTTATAAAGAGTTGTAGTTTTTTCTCAATGTTGCAAATTAATTTACTTAAACCAACCACATGTTAATAAAAGTAATAAAATTATTAATATAACAATTATTTAAACAAATTATTGTTGTTATTTATTAACTTTTTTAAAAATGCTTATAAAGAGTTGTAGTTTTTTCTTACTTTTGCAAATTGATTCTCTTAATCCAACCACATTTTAATTAAATAAATAAAATTAGTATTATAACAATTATTTCAACAAAATATTGTTGTTATTTATTAACTTTTTCAAAATGCTTACAAAGAGTTGAAGTTTTTTTTTTCAATTTTGAAAATTGATTTTCTTAAACCAACCACATGTTAATAAAATTAATAAAATTATTATTATAACAATTATTTTAACAAATTATTGTTGTTATTTATTAACTTTTTTAAAAATGCTTAAAAAAAGTTGCAGGTTTTTCTTAACTTTTTATAAACATTTTTTAAAATTTAATAAATAAGAACAAAAATTTGGTTAAATTATTTTTAAAATAATAATTTTATTAATTTTATTAACATGTCGGTGGTTTAAGAAAATCAATTTGCAAAATTGAGAAAAAACAATTCTTTGTAAGCATCTTTGAAAAAAATAATAAATAACAAAAATAATTTGTTTAAATAATTGTTATAATAATAATGTTATTACTTTTTATAACATGTGGTTGATTCAAGAAAAGCAAGTTGCAAAATTAAGAAAAAACTACAACTCTTTTTAAGCATTTCTGAAAAAGTTAATAAAAAACAACAATAATTTGTTTAAACAATTGTTTGAGTCTTAATTTGATAATAAATACTTATATAACATAAATATATATAAATTTAATGATAATTATTATGATATTGATAATTGTTATTTGACGTGTCTAACAATTTTACTCATTGACTTTTCGTTTTCACATGAAAATGTCATCTTAATAAATTTTAATATTGACATGTTTTTTTCGGTAAATATATTTTTATTGTTTATTTGTATAAATTGTTTTGTAAATTTCAATAAGTTTTTGTTATAAATTTAATGTACAAAATTGTTAATAAATTTCCAGTTTCTGAAGAGGACAGTATAAACTGTCGAAACGTTAAAAAAAGTGGTTTTTTATTGACTTGAAGTGATTGATCAATTCATCCTACTTATGAATATATAAATTTATGTTTCTATTGAGGGTCTAAAGTTATAAAGTTTAAGAAAATTGCAAAAACGCTCGATTTATTTGTCAGTTTGTAGGGAAATAACAACAATAAATTGTTTAAACAAATTATGTAACATGGTAAAACATAAACAATCATATATTTTTTAATAATAATATCAATGAATGAAGAAAAAAGCATTTAAAATAATAGTTAATATTTTTTTTAATAAATTCCAGGTTTTTTACGTTTATGGGGTTTTTTTACAGTCACATAAAAAATAGTTAATATAATTTATTTAATAAATATACGACAGATTTTTATTATTTGGACATTCATGAACAGAAATATCGTTTACAGAAAGAAAAAGGTCCATTTTTCATTATTTTATGTCAAATTTACGAAAAAGTTCATTTTTCCTATGGGAATTCAATGGTTATTTTCAACGGCTTTGCGGCACGGATTAATATTAAAAAATAAAAAAATACGTATCTCATATTTTTCGCCAAAGAACAAAATTTTGGGGTAAGATTTATGAAAATCCTTTTTTTTTGGGCCACCCTAGTACATAGTCATGTAAGATATTATTTTTCTGAATATTAAACTTTGTGCTAACGATATTTGAAAGCTATGTATTTCTTAGCAATTACATACACCGAAAAAAAAATTCTTAATATGAAGGGATCAGGAGCGGCGACTTGTAAATGTTTGCCATCTGCACACTTAATAGTGACCGGGGGAGGGGGGGGGGGGGAGCAAAATATTAGAAAAATGAGATAAATAATTAAAAATTTAATTGAGGAACAGTAAAAATAATTAAAAATTGAAGAAACTGATTGCGAACGATAAGAAAAATACTTAAAAATTGAAGAAAATTACTAACATTTGAGGAAAATATTTTAAAATCTAGGAAATTAATTAAAGAATATTGAAAAGAGTTAAAAATCCGAGAAAATATTTGCAAGGGAAAAAAATAATAAAAATTGAAGAATTGAATTTAAAATTTAGGGGAATAATTGAGAAATAATTAAAATAATTAAAGAAAATTTCTGAAAAATGATAAAAATAGTTGAAATTTGTAGATATTAATTACAATTTTAGAAAAATAGTTTTAAAAAATACAGGATATTTATGAAGTAAAAGAAAGTACCTTATTACAAAATGATTTTAAGAATTTTAAATTCAGGAAAATAATTACAACATTATAGAAATAATCGAAAATTCATTGAAGAAAATAATGAAAATAATCCAATATTCAAAATAATATAAAAATGGTAAAAGTGATTGAAAATAAAAAAAAATTAAAAATTGACGAAGTAATTGAAATTTGAGAAAAACAATTCAAGAATGATAAAAAGACATTAAAAAGTGTATACAATTACTTAAATTTGAGATAATAAATCAAAATTTAGGAAATTAATTAAAAAATAATTAATTTATCTAATTTAAAGATGAAGAAAATAATTGCAAAAAGATAAAAGAAAATGAAAATAAAAAAAAAGTATTTGTAATATAAGATAGATAATTGAAAATTTAGGGATTTAATTCAGGAATAGTAAAAATAATTAAAAATCGAAGAAAATGATTGCAAATGATAACAATAATAATTGAAAATTGAAGAAAATTATTAAAATCTGAGAAAAATATTTTAGAATATCGGAAATTAATTAAAGAATAATGAAAATAATAAAAAATTCGAGAAAATATTTGCAAAGTAATAAAATAATTAAAAATTGAAGAAAATAATTTTAATTTGTGAAAAATTATTGAGAAAATTACAACATAAATTTGTAATAAAAGAAAATAATTGCAGAATGATGAAAGTAATTGTAAATTGAAAAAATAACTGGAACTAGAGATAAATAATAAAAAAATATAGAAATTGAATTAAAAAATAATTGAAAATGACAGAAAGTAATTAAAAAATTATAAAAATAATTGAAAATTGAAGAAATTAATTGGAATTTGAGATAAACAATTGAACTTTTTCGAATTAATCAATATTCAAAATAATATAAAATTTGTAAAAATCATTGCAAATTAAAAAAAAATAATTAAAAATTGACGAAGTAATTGAAATTTGAGAAAAATAATTAAAGAATGATTAAAACTTTAAAAAGTGGATACAGTAACTTAGATTTGAGATAATAAATACAAATTTAGGAAATTACTTCAAAAATAATTAAAATATCTAATTAAAAGGTGGAGAATTGATTTAAAATCTAAATATATTATGTGCAAAAAAAGAGAATTTTCACAGTTCTATTATTATGACTAAAACAATTAACAATAAAAGTAGTGAAATTGTAAGATGATTAAAGATGAATAAAAGTATAAGTTAGAAGACTGGTGACTGTAACATAAACTCAAACTATAAAATGATTTTTTATAACCCTAAGAACTTGTAAGTGAATGAAATAAATAAATAAAGTTTTAAAGAAAAAAATATATAATGGATATTAATTCCAAACAATTTTGAAAGATCCAGTAGTACAATTTGCAGACAAAATAAGTTGAGCCAAAATTTGTTGTCAGAAAAAAATTGCGAAAATTGACAAATTTATTTAAAATATATATAGAACAAAATATTTAAAAATCGATGAAAACCATCCAAACAATTGGAAAAAAATATTAAGAAAGAAAAGCAGAATTTAATAAAATAATCGAAACAAAAAATAATTATTTAAAAATATCATTGAGTTTTGGAAAAACTATTAGGAATTGCAGAAAATAATTACAACAAAAAAAAAGTTATTAAAAATGCCGACGCTAAAAATCAAGAAATAATAGAAATAATTCTATATTGATAAACCTAATTGAAAAATTTAGGAATATAATGGTAATTTGAAGAAAACGTTATAAATTTTAAGAAAATATTTGAAAAAAGTCGAAAAAAATCTTCAAAATTAAAGACAAATCATAATCGATAAATGTGGATATAGATTTTATATTAAAGAAAAATTTTTTTTAAATTAAGGTTATAGTTAAAAATTGAATGAAATAATTTTAAAAAATTTAAAATACAATTAAAGTTCGAGGGGTCAATTCAAATTTAAATTAAAATTAAATTTAATTAAATTTAAATTTAAATTATTTAAATTTAAAGAAAATAGTTAAAAACTCAAGAGAATAATAATTAAAAAGTGAATAAAACTGTTTAAAAATTAAAAAATAAAATTGACTTTTCAAGAAAATTTATTAAAATATTTGAAACAAAAAAATAAAACAACGTTAAATTTGGATAACGAAAGAACATTGAATATGGAAGACAGTAATTGAAAATATTGTAATTGATTATTGAAATTTGCATTAATAATTGAAAATTAAATAAATAAATTGAAAAAGAAAAAAGAAAGTAATAAATGACTACGCTAATTAAAAAATATTAAAACAATTGTATATTATGATAAAATAAATTGAAAATTTTTAAGAATATAATTGTAATTTGCAGAAATAAATTGAAAACTAAATAAAAGAAATAAAAGATTCAAAATAATAATTTATAACTGAAAAAATAAGTGAAGACTGACGAAAGTAGTTAAAAAAATTGAACAGCATAATTGAAAAAATTAAACGAAATTATTGAAGAGTGATGAAAATAATTGAAGACTAAGGAAAATAATTAAAAAACTTGAAGAATATAATAGGTGGAAATCGAAGAAAATAATTGAAGTAACTAAAGAATGTTTTTGAAATAAAAGAAAATAATTTAATGTCAAAGAATATACCATTATGAAATCAATAACTGAAAAGAGGAGGAAAATAATAAAACAATGATGAAGTTAAATAAAAAAGAATAAAAATAATTGATTATCGAAGAAATTAATTTAAAAGGCGATGAATATTATTGTGATAAACAGTAAAAATTCATGAAAATCATTGAAATATGAAGAAATAAATTGAAGATGAAAACAATTTATCTAATAAATAAAGAATTAGATTAAAAATTGAAGAAAATAATAGAAATTGAAGAAAAAAAGTGAAAATTTTAAGGATCAAATATTAAAAGATTCTGATAATAATTTAAAATTTAGGAAATTAATTGCAAAGTAATGAAAATTGTTTATAATTAAAGGGGATAATTAAATAATCATAAAAATAATTGAAAATGAAGTAAATAATTTAAATCATAATAGAAAAATTTTAAATAATTAGAAAATTAAAGAAACATTTTAATTAAGTCAAACTTAGTGTGCTTGAAGTTTGATTTAACTGATATTCTGATTAATGAAAATTCGAATCGATTTTGAAGTTTGAATAAAATTATTTTACAATACAGTACAATACATTACATTACAATACAATAGATTAAATTATGTTATATGCTTTAATTTATTACATTATATCATATTACATTTTTCATTTTTGGGTTGAAAGATAATATTT
This sequence comes from Ganaspis brasiliensis, assembly GCA_037103525.1. Lineage (NCBI taxonomy): Eukaryota > Metazoa > Arthropoda > Insecta > Hymenoptera > Figitidae > Ganaspis > Ganaspis brasiliensis. The sequence goes on from JAZKLR010000079.1 coordinate 441,223, forward strand.
AAAAACATGGTGTAAGAATCATGAGTGACTAATCTCATCAAACCGTGTCCAGGTAACTAGTTTTTTTTTTAAACGATCCTTTGTTTTTCCCTTGTCTTAACTTTTAATACCTAGACTTAATAGTGGCCTTGGACTAACAACCCAGACGCCTGGCGACATGGAAAATGTGAAACCTGCCCTCCAACCGAGACCTTAAAATGGGCTCATCTTAAATCATGGATTTTCGAAAAACGAAGAAACAGCAAATGCCTACAGGGAGAAAATATGTTAGAGCGTTTACGATAAGATAAAAACCAAGTCCTTGAAACGAAGAGAGAAATCCTGCTTAACGTCAGTGTCAGTTTTCTATATGTATAGCTACTCAGGAACCCGAGAGACACATATATATAAGATAGGGAAACTAGTTTCACACAGGAAAAACACAAAATTAAGTTAAGTGTGTAATATATTTTTTAGTCTTTCAACTCGTTAAGTGATTTTAAAGACTTATCCTCTCATCATCAGTTAATTCTTTACATTCATTGCTTGAATTCACTTTTATTGTTTTTTAATTGCCTTCAAATTTTTTTTTTTTTTACTTTTATTATTTACCTGTTCTATACTCCTTAATTATTTACCCCATTCCATAAAAAACATTATAAAATGACAAAAAATTTTTTTTTTTTTTTTTTTTTAAGAGAAAAAAAAACTGCAGAAATCCAGAATTAGGAAAATGCAGTCAATGAGAAGAGGGTGACAAAGACAAGTGACAAAGACCAATCGAGAATAAAAGACAATTATTGAAGTTAATGACTCGAGTAATGAATTATTGAAGGTGGTGAGCTCAGAAAATAATGAAGATAATAAGACAACGAAACAATAACGACAATAGAAAATCTTGAGATGAAATCTAGTCTTAAATCCCACACTAATGAGCTTCTATTTTTATTTTAATTACACTATCATCAAAACACAAATATCGATTCTGTTACATTACATACAGAAGATACAGGAAACATGCATTACGTACAGCATCACATATTAGAAAGATCAAAAAAGTTAATATGTCATCAAGTCAATTATCGTCCCGAGATAATATTCCCGAGGGGTTTTAAGGCATTCTAATCTGTAATCTTGTTCGTCTCTTTTTTTTTTAATCAGAAACTAATTCCCAAAGACCTCCTACATTTCAGCTACATAAATGTTCCCAAGCTTTTGCGTTATTTAATTTAAGTTAGTGAAGAAGATAGCACTGGTGCCACAAATCAATTAGAACGTTCGTTTCTTTGGATGATAGTGATAGGTTTGTAAACATCTTTATTGCCTGATAAATGTGTATATGTGTATATTTATATGCACAAGGACCAAGTGATTGCCACTTGCTTGAGGTGGTGGTTATCACTAGTTTGTTCAACGATTATTTCGTTCCCCGGGATCATTGCTTACTGTCACTGATTTTATGCTAACATCGATTCCAGTACAGATCTTCATGTTATTTACAAACCTGCTTAGCGAGTCTGTATTTTCCTTATATTTTTAAGGGTACAAGCTTCTTCCAAGCAAATGGTTACCTGTGTCTATAGATAATGTCTTACAATTTTTTAGAATATTCCCAAATTCTTTTGGATGCTTTTTTTCATTTTGACTCTCACTGAGTGATATGTGATAATTAAATATTTTAGGTTAAGTTTTTCTCACTTGAAAAAAAAATGTTGCAGATTTACTTCGAGACTGATTTTTGAAAAAAGGAGTAATAACCTAAACGTTATGATCAACAAAGGTTAAGTTTTTTTCTAATAGGTTTAAGTTTTTAAAAGTTTTTAAACCTGAAAAGAGACTTTCAGATGGTTGAATGTATTATTGTATCAAGTTATAAATCGTAAGCATTTTTAACTCATTTCTGATAGGTTTAAGTTCTAAGGGATTATATTTTATACCAGAAAAGACACTTTCTGATAGTACAGTGATCAAATCGAGGATTTTCAGTTTATACGGGAAACACATTTTAGTTTTCAAAAACTAAAACATTTGGTTGACATAAAAGCAAGAAAACTGTTTTAGTTGTACTAATATTTGTTGTGCATTATTGTTGTACATCATTGTGTTGTGTAACATTTGTTGTACAATATATTGTGAGTAAGTATCATTTTGACACAAAACTTACCATGAAGATTGTTGTAATTTGTACAAACATATAGGTCACTGTTATTTTGTACAACTACTAAAATTTAAAGATTTTAAGGGTCTAATTATTATTAAATATCTGGTTTTTATAAATAAACTGAACTGTTCATTACTAATTTAATTTATTATTGTTAACACCTTTAATTTTAACAGTAGTACAAAATAACACATACCTACACTGTTAAAAAAAGTTAGTGTACTTTTACTACGTCCGAATCTGTAAATTTGTTTCATCCCATCTGACGTAGTAATTTTACAGACCGGCAGTGATTTAACACAACCTTGTTGTTAAGAAACATACGGTGTGTAATTTTACTATGGTCGAGTTATCGAGCAACATAACCTAAAATTTATGTATATATAATATTTCAATTTGCCTGACAATTTACATTCTTTTTAAATATAGAAATATCTATTTATTTTAGGAAATATATTTCTTTTTGTCAACCTTTCTTTAAGTGTCGTCAACTTTCAGAAAGTTTGTTGCAAATTTATAAATTTGAGGAAAGGTTGCCAAAGTTGAGTCAAGTTTATAGGTACTGTGGGGGTAGAGTATCTTTTTTCGTAAAATATATTTAAAACTTTATAACATGAAGTAAAACTTGTGTGGTAATCTTTTCTATTGTTTCTCTCAGAAACACAAATGTTTAAATTAAAAGTAAAAGGCTGTAAAGTAGCAAACAAGCGTATACAAAAATGGCACAACGTGAACGCGTCGAAACTCAGAAAATTTAGAGACTGCGCAATACAGACGGCAAGTTACGGTACTATTGCCCACAAAGTAAAAATACACACCGGTAGTAGTACTACCATAACCTAGTAAAATTACAAACCGACTGTTCATTTACAAATCAAAGTAAAATTACTACGTCAAAAGGGATGAAACAAATTTACACCTTCCGGCGTACTCTCTAAATTTAAATCAGTGAAAAGTCACTGGTGAATCAGCGCGAAATGAGCCACTGATTTGAATCAGTGAAAATTTCAATGGAATTTCACTGATTCTCAGTCAAAATGTAACTGATTGAATCAGTGGTGTTACTGAATCAATCAGTAAGACAATTGACTGAGAATCAGTTAAATTTGATTGATTCTCAGTCAAAATCTCACTGATTGAAATCAGTGGCTCATTTCGCGCTGATTCATCAGTGACTTTTCACTGATTTAAATTTAGAGAGTAGTAAAAGTACACAGGTCTCATAACATTAATACGTTGGACAATGTAAATGAACAATTTTAGGTTAAAAAACATTCAAGACGAAGTATATATACACGCTAGACGTATTAATCACTTGTGTTAAATTACACACGCAAGTTTTTGTACACAAACTTTTTCTAACAGTGTATGTTGTACAATATAGCAAACTTCATGGTAAGTTTTATGTCAAAATGATACATACTCCATAATGTTGCGCAAAAGTTGTTGTGCAACATTTTTTGCGTACAGTATTATAACAAAAAATTCGTTATACAGCATTTGTTGTACATCCTTGCATTATGCAACACTTGTTGTGAAATATTTTCTATTGTTGGACAATATATGTTGTGCATCGTTATTGTGCAATATATTTTGCAAATGTTGCTTTTTAAGCAACATTCGTTCCATTCAGCATTATTATAGAAAATTTGTTATACAACATTTTTTCAGTACAGTGTTTTGTATAAAATCTGTTGTACAGCATTACTAAATCTGAAATAGATAAAAATAACTAATAATTAGTCAAATCGTGCCTAAGTTTTTATTTCAGCAATTAGTTAAACATAACTAATTATTAGTAAAAAAATGACTAATTGTTAGTAAAAACATAACTAAAAAAAGCTAAAATTCGACTAATCGAATGAGTAAACAGAATTTTACTAAAATATTAGTTATTTTGACATAACCTAAAAATGAATTTGACTAATAATTAGTTACTCTTTACTAAATGATTAGTAGAAATATAGCTATTTGAATTAGTGACTGAGTTTTTGCGATCAAATTAATTATTTTTAACTTATTCAGAATTAGAGAGTGTACAACATTTGTTGTGAAATATTTTCTTCAGCATCATTGTTAGAGAATATATGTTGTGTATCGTTATTGTGCAAGATTATTTTGCAAATGTTGCATTTTATGCAACATTTGTTCCGTTCAGTATTATTGTAGAAAATTTGTTCTTCATTATTTGTTCCGTACAGCATTTTGTAAAAAATTTGTTGTACAGCATTACTGTGCAATATTTGTTGTACAGCATAACTGTGCAACATTTGTTGTACAGCATTACTGTGCAACATTTGTTGTACAGCATTACTGTGCAACATTTGTTGTACAGCATTACTGTGCAACGTTTGTTGTACACTATTATTGTGCAACATTTATTGTGAAATATTTTCTTCCGCATGATTGTTGGACAATATATATATGTTGTGCATTGTTAATGTGCAATATTATTTTGTAAATATTGCATTTTAGGTAACAGTTGTTCCGTTTAGTATTACTGTAGAAAATTTATTATACATTCTTTGTTCCGTACAGCATTTTGTAGAAAATTTGTTGTACAGCATTACTGTGAAACGTTGGTTGTACACCATTATTGTGCAACATTTGTTGTGAAATATTTTCTTCCGCATTATTGTTGGACAATAGATGTTGTGCATCGTTATTGTGCAATATTTTGCAAATGTTGCATTTTAAGCAACAATTTTTCGTCCAGCATTATTGTAGAAAATTTGTTATACAGCATTACTGTGCAACATTTGTTTCGTACAGCATTATTATAGAAAATCTGCTATACAACATTTGTTGTACAGCATTAATGTGTAACATTTGTTGTGCAATATTTTCTTCCGCATCATTGTTGGACAGTATTTGTTGTTCATCATTATTGTGCATGATTATTTTGCATTATTCGACGTACATCATTATTACGCAATATTTGTTGTACAACTTATTGTTGTGCAATATTTGTTCAGTACGGCATTATTGTAGAAAATTTGTTATACAACATTTGTTGTACATCATTGCGTTGTGCAACATTTGCTCCGTAAAGCATTTTGTTGAAAGTTTGTTATACATTTGTTGTACAGCATTTACTGTGCATCATTTGTTGTGTAATATTTCTTCCGCATCATTCTTATAGACAATATATATGTTGTGCATCGTTACTGTAAAAAATTATTTTGGAAATGTTAGATTTTATGCAACATTTGTGCCGTTCAGTATTATTGTCGAAAATGTTTACTCATTATTTTTTCCGTACAGGATTTTGTAGAAAATTCTTTGTACAGCAATACTGTGCAACATTTGTTGTGAAATATTTCCTTCCGCATCATTGTTGGACAATATATGTTGTGCATTGTTACTGTGCAAAATTATTTTGCAAATGTTGCATTTTATGCAATATTTCTTTCGTTCAGTATTATTGTAGAAAATTCATTATAGTACCTTATTTGTTCTGTACAGCATTAATGTAGAAAATTTTCTATACAACATTTGTTGTACAGCATTATTGTGCATCTTTGGTTGTGCAATATTTTCTTCCACAGTATTGTTGGACAACGTTCATTGTGCATCATTATTGTGCAAGATTTTTTTTCCTTAATCGACGTACATCAATCTTGTACAACTTTGCGTTGTGCAACTTTTGTTACATACAGCATTATTGTGGAAAATTTGTTATACAACATTTGTTGTACATTATTGCGTTGTGCTTCATTTGTTCCGTATACAGCATTATTACATGTGCAACATTGGTTGTGCAATATTTTCTTCCACAGTATTGTTGGACAACATTTGTTGGGCATCATTATTGTGCAAGATTATTTCATTATAACAAAACATTGATCAGATCATCCTTGCAATAATTTCAGTTACTCAAAACAATAGTGAACTGAATGAATGGGATTGTGCCAATTGATTCAAGTGTTGAACTCGATGACCTCGTGTGCAAAAGATTCAGACTTACAAGTCCAGAAATGAAATAGTGTTGATAATTTAACGTAAGTTAGCGCGCGATATCCCATGGTGAAGATGAACCGAGCTGTTGGTCCATCCGTGTCCCGTAGAGCGTCTTCTGAAACCTCCCTGCCTCCATCTCCTTCAGATACATATCTCTCTCTATCTCTTAGACGTTATGAGGATGCGTTATCTACGTTGTGTGCCCTGCATATTAGTCACCCTGGAATACCAACTGCCGAGTCAAATTGAGTCTTTGCCATAAAGTTAACTATAAAAGGTCCACAGGGTGATAACGGAAGAAAATGTGTCTCGAGTGTGAACTCGTGGACATTCAAATTTATGATAATTGTTCATCCCACTCAGTAAATTGCCAATTATTATTATTATTATTATTATTATTATTATTATTATTTCTGTGCAGACAATAAATTTCTTGGTACACATAGAATGTAGAATAATTAATTACACATTTTATCACAATCGATAATTTTTTCAATATGATTTAGATTATTAAAATTTGCAGAATGTCGATTTTGTAGAATTTTTTATTTCAATCAACAGAGCAGATGAAATTTTGCTACAAAGTGTATTTATTTAATTTACGTGTCGAGTGTTATAAACCTTTGTAAAATTGACAGTGAGTTTATGAAAACCGTAAAATATAGACGTTATGACAAAGCTGTGTGTGTGCGAACGAATCCACTGCAGTTAATCCGAGAGTATACAACACACCGCTTGGTGGTTATCAATTTATATGGAGTGAAACATATTTTATGAATACGCCTACTAGCGTGTAAATCCGGTGTTATGTCCCTTATTCTTCTGGGACTCCCGTTTGCACCTTTTTCAGACTGCAAATCAATATAAATCCTCTTTTAAAACTGACCAGCCCTATGTGTGTTTTGAAATAAATCTTCCGTATTTATAAATCTAGGGAGCCGTTCATTATTACGAATAATGCAAAAACAGAATGTTTTCCAGTGTTCTGCTTCCTTTTTTTTTTTTCTTATTTCCCTGAAGTTTAAAAAATAATCGACAAATGTATTACATTAAATCACATGAATAATATGAATATAAATAATACATGTGAAAACTATTAAAACTATATTAATAATGTATAATATAAATTATTATCACTATTAAAGGATTATAAAATATGACTTATTAATTGTGAGAGACTTAAGTATACTTAAGTCACTGCAAAAATAGATTCAATAAGCACTCAAAACAAATAAATATCATCCACAAAGTGCAAGATATCCGTATCTTAAATTGAATTTTTTTATCGTACACTTTGCGGTTGATTCGCGAATGAGCATTAATGGCGGCAGCAATGCCGGCTGCACAGGTTCTCATATTTCTCAACGAATGATATAAGGTAGTTGTTATTCTATGCTTGCATCTGCCCGACTGGTGCGTGCCGATATGTACAAAAAAAACATTTTTTTAGAAAAAACAAACCATACATTATTTCATTTTTTGAAAATTAAATGGCTTATTGTCTCAGAACGCAGAAAAAATTGTTTCCTAAAGGACTTGAAATAATAATCAGAAATGGATTTAAATTTACCAGAAAATGCAAAAAGATTACGATAAACTAAAAGGAAAATAAGAGATAAAATAAAAAAAAACAATTCATGAAGGAGAATGACTAAAATATCAAAAATATTACCAGAATGTGAAAAAATACGTAGACAAAAGGGTAAATATAAATTTATGACAGTTATTGGAATTTATTGAAAAGCAACTAGAAAATGTAGAAAAACCCCAAGAAAATGTAAAAATAACTGAAAATAAATGAAAAAAACTAGTAACAAGATTATAAATTAATAAAAGTATTTAAAGTGATTTGCCATTGAAAAATATAAGTTGGAAATGGAGAAAAATTTCTCGACAGAAAAATATTAATTAGAAATTATGACTAAAACAATCTGGAAAAACTATAGGAAGAAAAATTAGAAAATGTTTAAAATTAATTATTAAAATTTTTCATCCAACGGTTGAGGATAAAACTGCCGGTTCATTTTGGTTAAATCTCTCTTTAAGGGGAAACACTGGTAAAAATATCTATAAATCTTTTTAAATTAGTTTCGTTATTGAAAAATATCTGAACTATTATTATAATTACCAAAATTAAAATTAGTATCAAATTAATTAGAATAATCATTGTATAATTGATGACCCCTTTTTTTCAAATCGAAAATTTTACCAATTAGAAAAAATGCTTATGTTCAAAATAAAATTTAATCCCTGTGGCCATAAGTTACCTAAAATATTGTTCTTCCATCCAGTATAAAACATTTTAATATATCTTATTCGGTTTAGATACTAGATTATTAAATCAAAACTATGTCCATCTTGAAGCCCACTCCCCTATATCTAATTCAATAAATCTCAAAAACATAGTATTAACTAATTTTAAGAAATATTCTTATTTTGCTGATGAAAGTTTGTAAAAAAAATCCATCCCACGCGATTAAGCTAGAATTAAAAAAATTCCCAGACAATGATTGAGGTAATTTATTCATTCTACTTCGTATGTGCTATGTTGTGTTATTAAATGTTTTTTGAACTAGGAACTGTTTTTTTCGTAAATGTTCTAGCGTGTTTTCCCTTAAGCCAGAGTATTGTATATGTAGTTAGAAGTACGAAGGAAAAAAAAGCCAAGTTATGACTTTATAGCCCCGTTTCGTGCAGGATATAAGGCCCTTACCTCTCATGACTTCATGGCTCCATTCTCCTTTGTCTTAGCAGATCCAACTGGCCTCCGGGACTTTTTGTTGCCCAATTTATAGTTGTTAGGGTTCTTTAGAATCGGCAATAAACGCGAATGAATCGCGAGCAGTTGTATTATACGAATAGCATCTGCATACAAAAAACCATAAAATTTCCGTCCCACGAATTTCTTTTCTATATCCTAAAAACCTAAGTTGTGCCTTTTCTAAATAATTCAGTTTCTTTTCTTTTCCTGTTTTCAAACTTTCGTTAATATTTCTATATGTATGCATATAATATAATATATAAATTTACTTTCACTAACTATTTCCACGTAACTGCAGAATAAAAAAAACATAACCTTAAATTTGAAAGTATAATATTTTTATTTTACAGAAACTTTTAAGGGTTAAATAATTATAAACATTCAATAAAGTAAAAGAAATGACAGAAAATTATTATTATTTCTTATCAGTTTTGTCATTACCACGTGACCGAAAAGAAATCCGATGTTAATATCACCACGTGCATTATAATAAAAACAAATATCCTAACCTTCAATGACATATAATTATGACACTTTCATGAAAAAATACTATTACTTAATTAATAGAACTGAAAAGCAGAGAAATAAATTATAAATAAAATAAAAAGAAATAAAGGATTATTATTATTATCATTATTCACCTGACAAAAATGAATGACAATGTAAACAAAACTTTATTTCATTGAAAACATTATAAACTTAAGAATTTCACTATAGTCACTAAAACTTCTTAAACTATCACTCCTTCATTAATCAAATTTCATTTATTTTTTATTTCTTATTATTAAATAGAATGTACTTATTCAATAAACCAAAATTTTAAATAAATTAAAAAATACTATAAATCATCATCTCAACTGGGATGTTATTGTTGACTGACCTTAATGTATGCCTCGAAGAATAATAATTTTCAGATAAACATATGAATAAAATTTCTATGTTATTACTTTTCAAAAATAAAATTCCAGATATATCAATAAAAATCAGCCACTAAAATCGAGTCTTTCTTTTCGGAATATATAAAAAGTTTCTGAAATGTTGCCGACCATCATCATCGTCATGATTGTAAATTAATTGCTGCAATTCATTAGAGGGAAGCTGATTAGAAAGGAAGGTCAGACAATAATTTTCCAGCTTTTGCTTATAATTATGTCCAGTTGTGAGTCTACTCTATACATATGTGTTCAGTGAGCAAGTTTAGTACTAAATTAAAGACCATTCTACCCTTGTTTTGGACCAGCCGCGAAGGGAGAATAGGCACATATATATCTAATCTATAAAAGTGCCGCAATTGATTTTAAAAGCGAGTATAAACTTTACCTCTGTGAGATCTTAACAGGACCACACTTATGCACCTTCTTGTTCTCAATTTTATTATCATTTATCTTGATGTTTATGAACATCGTTATTAGTAATCACGTGTATATTCTGCTCCTATAATTGTATTACAACAGGTTTATTACAAGTATTTAAATTTATATACCCATAAGATCGCAAAACACAACTATTTAATATTAAAAGCTTTGTAAGAGAATCATGATCTTATTTTTAGAACTGTTAACTTTGAATTTTAATATTCGAGTCATTTGAATTTTAAATTAAATTAATTATAAAAATGTATTATTCATTTAATTGATTAAATAAATTAAGGAATATTTATTATTTGATTAGATATTTATTGTTTACTTGATTTAGGAATGTTGTAACATTTACTTCAAATGATTAAACTCAGTAGGTATTGACATGTATAAACGGTTTATGGTTCGAAATTTTTGTTATTAAAACAATTTTTTATTTTTCAATATAAACAATTCTGCATTAAAAGAATTCGTAATAAAATTTTTATATAGATTTTATTTATCACTAATATGTCATTTTTACTTTTCAGTATCAAAATAATATTTGTCATTTGTTTTAATAGAGAAAATAGAATCACAGAATCTCTAAATCCACATTAGTAAAAAATCGTCACGAATTTAAAATTTTGTAAAATTTGTTACTGATTTTTTGTAAATTTTTGTAAATTTTTTGTTTAATTTAGTGGTATAATTTATTACTGATTTACAAACTTAACGGTTTAATTTAACTGGGTAATCTAACTTTTTATCAAAATCTTAGTAAAAAAATAACTAGAAAATAACGAAAATTTTTACTGATTTAAATCAGTGACTAACATTTCACTAATTTCGATTTAGATGAATATTTATTGAAGAAATTATTCGTTTTTAATTAGGTACAACAAGAATATTGTAATAACAAATTAAATATAAAGTTTTCCCTTCTGATATATGAAACCAATTAATAATAATAATAATAATAATAATAATAATAAAATAACTACAAGAATAATTTTCATAATGCATTTGATACTAATACGAATATTACTGAACGCGCTTCTTATTTAATACCAGAGGATATAATTTTCGAAAAATTTAAAAAAAAACTTTAAATTACTTTAAACGTAATATGAATACTTTTTATCGTTATTAAATTATTCAATTCCTATTTTATAATATGCGGTTTTCAATTTCAATTAACAATTTTTCAGATTTGATTTTACTATATTATTCAAATCCGATTATTATATTATTCAAATATTTTTTCATTTACTTTATTCATTTTTATTCTTTTATTATTATTATTATTAATTTTAAATAACCACAATCAGTTATGTTGAGGAAATAATGTAAAAATAATTGTGTTGACCAATAAGTCCTTTATTTTCCTCAAAAATATTATTATTCATATTTTACTGTATTACTAGATTAAATTATTATCATTATTTGAGTTTGATAATAATCATGTTTTTCAAATAAGTACTGTAAAAATTCGATTATCCGGACAAATTTCCAGATTCTTTTTTTATGATTGATATTTAATGCCACAAAATAATTAAAAATTAGTATTTCCGAGGCTTAAACTAAAAGAAACCATTAAAAGGGTAAAAATTAACTTTAAGATTTCATCCCAGTATTGGAATTTTTAGCCTAATTCTGGAAAATAAATCTGATTGGTCATTGGTCAGTCAAGTTTGTAAGATTATTGTCATTTACCGTCATTATTTACCGTTCTTATGGAAATTTCTCTTAAATAATCAGATTTTGCAATTTTTAGCTTTAAAACAGTATTAATTTCGATCATTTACTTTCGAATTATAATAATTTGAAAGAAATAATTAAAAATACACTTTAATTTACTCTCTAGTTACTTCTATTCACCTTTAGCTTTTTGAGGTTATGCTACTTTCAAATAAAATCCAACTAAAATACTACATCTTCAAATTAGGCATATATCGCTCGTTTGTTTTTGACTAAATTTTTCGCTATATGAGGAAGGACAAGGTGATTAAATAAAAAAGCGACATGTACAACGTAATAGTTCTTCTTTTTAATATAATGTGAATTCATAATTGTAGTAGACAATAATAATATAATAATATAATATATCGTGATATCGACGCTAATAATAATAATAGATATTTTTATTTATATTCACATTCAGAGCTATGTACACTTGTATTTTTTAATTAATTTACAATCGAATCCGTACGAACAACCGTATAGAACCTAGTATTTATATTAATATAATAATAACTAGTACCTGTACTATGTATATTCACAACAAACAGCATTTTCGCCGATTTTTTTCACGACAGAAGTGACACGTTCGACAACGTATTTCCCATCGACATATTGCGATTATTTACAAAACATTATTATCTATATTTCTAATAATTATATTCGTGTTTATGAATACACAAGCACCGACCGCCTTTTTTTTTATCAGAATAGAGTGTGTTGTACAGATACATAATTTTTCAACTCTATTAACTTCCGCTTTTTTCGTACACTCATTCCTCCCGTTTTCTTTCCTCACCCCTTCAAATTTATTTCTCATTTCTTCCTCGACACTTTCTCTCTCTTGACGCTTTCTCTGTCTCTCGCATTATCACAGATACAAATAAATGTATTTTTACAAAACAATGTACAATTTTTTTTCGAGTAAGTTCTTACCCCCCTAAAATTTGCAGTTGATATCTTTTGAATAAATTCGACAAAAGAAAAACTAGGAAGACAGGATTTCATCCTTACTTTTACAAAATTGGGGGGGATATTCTCTTTTTTAAATTTTTTATTGACACGTAAAATGCGTATTACGCTCTTACCAAAAATATTCAACAATCTTAAGCACCGGGCACCGAGTTTTTTCTATTCTTAAACTTTTTTTTTTAGAATTTCGTAACAATCACGTGCTTTATTCACTTTCTTGTTATGTACAAGAGTGATTACAATTTTTATTTGTACACGAAAATTCAAGATTAACAATTTTTTTTCTACAATTATTTTTCGTTTAAAATAATGATTCTCAATTCAGAAAAAAATAAATTCTTTTTCATCGAAACATAAACATTTTTTTTTTTTTTTTGTCAATTCATGTAATAAAATTGCATTTATAAATTTGTTAATAAAGTGAAACAAAAAACGAATTTTCGTGTCGGTTTGTGCGAGCCGAATAACAAAATAGGGACGAAATGTATATATGAAGAAGGGACGTCCCCTCGTTATCAATGCACACTTGTTAACGTAATTGATTTGGATGCCGGAGGCTCGGCATTGGTGCGAATTGCAAATCGTCTCACCCTTTAATGCTCTTATTTATAGATTCGTCTAACTTTCGTCACTCGTGATCTGATATACAACTAATCGCTTTATTTAATATTTATAATAATATACATTCAGCGTACACTCTCCAGACACCCTCGCCATTTTCATAGTTTCACAACGCGGACCTAGTTAAGGATTCTACCTATCTAAATTATTATGAATACGTTAATATCTCATTGCAATAATTAATCAATTAATGATATTTAAAGGTAATAATTGTAGTAGCTATGGTGTCTGCATTTTAATCATTATTTTCTTACAACAGGAAGCTGCTTCAACTGGTGCCATTTGCAGGGTGGTCAAAAGATTTTTAAATTGTTCAAGTGAATAAAGCGTGTACGCTTCTCTTACCGTGTGACTCGATAATGATAAAAATAGTACAATAATATAATAAAATTAAAAAAAAAAAAATCTCAGCGGCCTTTACCGCCTTTGGATAATAATCATAATAACAACAATTACCCTTTACGGTGCCATTTGCACATTGCCCGTGGTTTATTTGAAGAAAGCTATTTCCACTGATCTCTATAATTGGATAAACGTAATTTTATTTATTTATATTTTTCTCTTCTTGTTTAATGATTGGTGAGTGTATAAATAAAAGGTTATGCGTGTAGCCGATGTGCGCATGCGCGATGCGAAACGACCCGAATGTTGCCGAATATAGCCGAACGGCTTTAGAAGCGAGAAAGTATCTTCCAAAAGTTATGTATCCTTTTTTTATCCAATTATTATAGAGATCAGTGGATATTTTTATAAAACAAATATCCTTTCCGTAAAAACAAACTACTCAAAACAGACTCTGACTACCAATTTCACTGGGAAACTCCAAAATGCGATTTGGAGAAACATGATTCTCTTTCCGATTTTTAATCCCCAAATCTCGCACCTTGCACGAGGACAATTTATGTACAGTTTGTGTCCCGACATTGATTTCCTTTTCTCTCGGTTGCTTCTTTTTTTTTTTTTTTTTTTTTGTAAACTTGCTTTCCCTGGCTTTCTCTTTGATTCTTTCCCTTTTTGGCTCGAACCCATTCATTCGTCCTGTCTCCTCTGAATCTTGGTTTTTTCTCTCTCTTCACTTATAAATCCCGGAGCAGGACCTCGTGGTGCGCGTGTGTTTGTGTTTTGCGTACGCGTACAGAATCCGGCTGGACATTATCCATCGACTCCTCTCGCGGTTAACCTGCAACAGAAAATACGAACGGTACCAAGTTAGTGACGCCATGTTCCTTTGTTACTTGACAGGAGGAAGGGACCTGCGCGGCAAAGCAGTTACACGTACATGCGATAGCTAATACGTTAAAAGCACCGGTTATATTCGTCGGTGGTTGGCCACCATCTAGAGTGGGTGTCGGTATTAAATCCGCCAAACATACAAGCGCCTGCGTCTACTTGCGATTTCAATTTAGTGTTACAATTCAAGCCTCTTACATAAGGTAAAAGTCCCGGTTATGGAACAGATTTCGGATAGGGTTAGTTATTTTTAGGGAATTCTAATCCTGAAAAGCCATGAAGTAGGATAAGGAGATGAAACGCCTGTAGTTTGTCGCTGGAAAACTTGACACCAATCAGGAGGGTCCCAGTAGTACAGGTCTTTTTTTCCCTGTTGACAACAGCACTTGCTGTGGTGATTTTTGTAACTATAATTTATCACGTGACCATATCACATGTACATAAGACACAGCCACGCACACAACGAAAATTAATTCTACTTTTCCCCTGAAGGGGCGCATAGTCGGCAGGGAAAAAGCAAAGCTGTCTACTGTGACCCCCCTGTATGGGGGCCAGTAAAAATACGTCGTTTCATCTCCTTATCCTACTTCATGTGAAAAGCATATTACTACTAAAAATCTTTTTATAGTTCATTGTCTATACTTTCTCATGAGAATAAAGTTTTTAAAACTGCATTTTCTTTATAATAATTAAATGAAACTGTAAAAAATCATAGAGATCAGAATGTACGTATTGTGAAACAGTTTCTGCACCTTATGTACCAGTTTTTCCGTCCTTATTGTGGAACACTAAATTATCCTTTGGTTATTCAGAGTTAAAGGAATAATATTTATTTCATTCATTACAGTTTAATGTCTTTCATCAAAGCAACATTTATTAGTTTAAAAAAAGGATAAATTTTTCTAAATAATCTGATAATTAAAAGTCTCATTTATACACCCTCCTGTTTCATGATAAGCACACAGGTGTAAAAAGCTGTACCAATTTTGAAACAGTTGATGTCGTTGTTTCATAATACGGACAAACGGATACATAACCCAATGTACCAAATATGAAACATCAATTTGAATTAAAAAACATGTTTAATGTTGACTAAATTTATGAAAATGAATTAAGAAACTGTCTTTAAATTCTTCAATGTTGATAATTTACCATTTTATTTTACTTCATTACAAAAAATGATCTATGTCAAAATTCTGAATTCTGTAGCAAAGCGTTTCATATCAGGGCATCGTTCTACAACCGGGACTTTTACCTTAACGGAAAAGTGATTTTTACCTAATTTCAGATAAATTTTGTACCTTATTTCAATGCTCGGGGGAGAGGCTAACAGTGGAAGGGGAGAAAATGATTCTTGGCAAAAGTAAGGGTATTATCAACCAATTAAAATAATTATAGAAATATAGGTAAATATGTCCAATATGAATTTAAATCGTGAACCGTGTTTTGTTTATGTGCAACATAACCTATTTTCTGGTACAACTGAAAAGTTTAATTCTTTTCGGGTTTCCAAGTATGTCATATTAAACAATATAATTGTATATATTCATAAACAATGTATCAATTTTAATTCGTTTAGCAATTATAAAAGCAGTTTCATAGTAACGATAATTCATATTGGAAAATTATTATTCATTAACAGAGTTGTTTAGTTGAAAATGAAGTATGTATGACATTTATTATTTACGTGTCAGTGACCCATTGATTCTGTGGCAATGAATTAATTTTCCCAGTTATAGGTACACGTGTCGCTTCGATAGGCGACACTTGACAAGCCAAGCGATTCCTGATTACAGAAGAATCGAGTATTCGAACCGGTTTCAAGCCAGTCTGGTGTCTCCCTAGCCACACAAGATCGCTCTGGCTTCCTTTGTATCGTTTTAACTGCTTGTTGCTAGAATACTTATGTTGTTGAGAAAATAGGTAGCCGCGACGATTACGCGGTGCATATCGTTGTGATTACAACGTTTCGCATGGACAAATCCGGTACGTGTCCCATTCGATAGACATTCGTGATAATTCCCACTAAGCCATGTTTTAACGGACCTTTAATCCCTTGTGGAATCAAGAACGACCATGTAAATAGCAAATCCGGATGCCAGCATCTGGCTATTTAAATCAAAGACAAACAAGAAGAAATAAGAGTAATTAATGTGAAGAATCAATCAACAATGCTGCTAATACAAGACTGCGGACTTGCAGATTGAAGTAAACAATAATGAATTTTGATATTATTGATATTAATTTGGTCCCGTGTTTAAAAGATTTAAAAATTCATGACAATAATGTAAAGATTCAGGAAATCCTTTCAAATTTTAAGAAAATAATTCGAAAATGTCAAAAATAGTTGAATAATAAAAAAAACCATTGAGAAATGTCAAAAATAACTGATAACTGATGTATAAAAATTAAAGTTTTGAAGACAATAGGTATTTGAAAAATTGACAAAAAAATTAAAATATAAAGAAACTAACTGAATAATGACATAAATAATTGAAAGCTTGTGTAAAATTTAAAAATGTATATTAGAATTATATTATATTATTTATAGACAATTATAATTATAGAAAAATTGAAAGAAATATTAGATGTTTGAGAAAAATAATTGAATGTTGAAGAAATTAATTAAAGTTTGAAGAAAATAATTTGAGACTGGTGAAAAAAATATAAATTTCGAGTACAATAGTTGAGATATTGATGAAATGATTGAAATGTGAATTTGGAAAAAAATTAATGAGAAATGAGAAATATAATTCAAAAGTTGAGCAAAAAAAGGTTTAATACTCTAAGTGGAAAATTGCATAAAATAATTGAAAAATTAACGATATAATTGAAATGTCAAGAAACTAATTGAATAATGACATAAATACATAAAAACTGGTGTAAAAATTGACAATAATAAAAAAAACTTGAAGAAAAGGACATTTGAAGAAAATAATTCCAAAATTTCAAAAATATTTGAGAAATAACGAAAATAATTGATAAATGGTATAGAAAATTAAAAATAATATTTATGTCGTTATTTGATTGATTTCCTAACATTTCAAATGTTGCACCAATTTCTCGAATACTGTCTTTAAATTTTTAATTTTCTATAACATTTCTCAATTATTTTTGTTATTTCTCAATCATTTTTTTCATTATTCAAATTATTATTGTCAATTTTTACACCAATTTTTATGTATTTATGTCATTATTCAATTAGTTTCTGAACATTTCAAGTATATCGTTAATTTTTCAATTATTTTATGCAATTTCTCACCTAGAGTATTAAACCTTTTTTTCCGTCAACTTCTAAATTATATTTCTCATTAATTTTTTTTTTAATTCACATTCCAATTATTTCGCCAATATCTCAACTATTGTTCTCGAAGTTTAAATTTTTTTCACTAGTTTCAAATTATTTTTTTCAAATTTCAATTTTTTTCTCATTTTTTAATTATTTTTTTATAATTTCAATTATTTTTGAAACTTTTTAATTATTTTCTACAAATTTCAATTCTTTTGTTTCAATTTTTTTATTATAATTAAATGCTGGTGTATAATAAAATAAAATAATAATAATAACAGCTGTAATGAAAGCTGGTTTCTTAATAAATTAAGAAATTAAAAAAGCTTTTGCAAGTTTGAGGAAAATAATTGAAATTTCCTCTCTAAATCTGAATTAGTTAAAAATAACTAATTTGAAAGCAAAAACTCAGTCACTAATTCAAATAGTTATATTTCTACTAATCATTTAGTAAAAAATAACTAATTAATAGTAAAATTCATTTTTAAGTTATGTCAAAATAACTAATACTTTAGTAAAGATCTGTTTACTAATTCGATTAGTCAAATTTCAACAAAATTTTTTAGTTGTATTTTTACTAACAATTAGTCATTTTTTTACTAATAATTAGTTATTTTCAACTAATTGCTGAAATAAAAACTCAGCCACGATTTTACTAACAATTAGTTATTTTTAACTAATTCAGATTTAGGGACTAAAAAGAATAATTTAAAACTTGCAAAAAGAATTTAAATATTAAGAAAGTAATTAAAGTTTGAAAAAAATAACTGAAATTTGTAGAAAATAATTCAAATTTGAAGAGAATAATTGAACCCACCGCGATCAAAAGGGCATATGAACGAGTGCGCAGGTCCCCTGGCGCAGCCATAGACTCGCTGTACGAGAGGCCAACGAAAGTCACGCGTAAGCCCTTTTGATCGCGGTGGGTTCAATTCCAAAATGACAAAAAATTTTAAATATTAATAAAGTAATTAAAGTGTAAAGAAAAGAATTTAAATTTGTATAAAATAATTGAAAAGTATCAAAAATAATTTAAGAATGACAAAAATAATTGAAATTTGAAAAAAATAATTTGAAGCTAGTGTAAAAAATTTAAATTTCGAGGACAATAGTTGTGATATTAACGAAATAATTGAAATGTGAATTGGGAAAAAAATTAATAAGAAATGAAAAATATAATTCAAAAGTTGAGGAAAAAAAAGTTTAATACTCTAAGTGAGAAATTGTATAAAATAATTGAAAAATTAACGATATAATTAAAATGTCAAGAACCTAACTGAATAATGACATAAATACATAAAAATTGGTGTAAAAATTGATAATAATAAAGAACTTAAAGAAAAGGACATTTAAAGAAAATAATTCCAAAATGTCAAAAATATTTGAATAATGAAAAAAATAATTGATAAATGGTATAGAAAATTCAAAATTTGAAGACAATACTTGAAAAATTGACGAAACATTTGAAATGGTCAGAAAACAATCGAATAATGACATAAATAATTGAAAGCTGGTGTAAAAATTAAAATTTTATAGATAATAATAAATTAAGAAATTGAAAAAGCTATTAGAAGTTTGAGGAAAATAATTGAAATTTAAAAAGAATAATTCAAAAATGACAAGAAAAATTTAAATATTAAGAAAGTAATTAAAGTTTGAAGAAAATAATTGAAATAGGTGTAAAAAATTAATAAATTCATGACAGTAATAAAAATAATGAAGAAATTGATCGGAATATGAAGAAAATAATTGAAAAATGGTGTAAGAAATTTACAAATTCATGACAGAAAAAAAAATTGAATAAAATAATTTAAATTTGTGAAAAAGAATTCTAAAATTTCAAAAATAATAGAAATATGAAGAAAGTAATCAGAAAATGACAAAAATACTTAAATAACGACAAAAGTAATTGAAAAATAAAAAAAGTAAATTGAAACTGGTATTATAAATTTAAATATTCATGACAATACTTTTGACTTAAAAAAAATAATTGTTATTTAAAAAAATTAAATTCAAAATCGAAAAGATACTCAGAAATTGACAAAATTACTTTAAAGTTGAAAAAAAAATAAAATAAAAAATAAATATATAAAGAATGAATCAAGCAATGTTTTGAAATTTTATTTATTCCTTGTAATTATGCGGTAGATCTTATTTAATTCTTCTGCGGTAAAACAGGAAAAATGGAATATTTAGAATTGTAAATACCAACTAAGTGGACAAATTGTCGATGCGACAAATTCATGTACTCGGTATGTTTACATAATCGAGTACAGAAAACGGTGACAAATCAATATGAAAATAGAAATTTATGTGGCTATAAAAGAGCCTATTAGAATTATTATTTATCTCCTGTTGAGTGCCAATATTATGCTTATAGGCAATCCAAGACTCTTTCAGCATTAGCTGTAAAACATTAGTTGTAAAAGATGGACCCATTAAAAGATTAAAGTGAACAGCAATTGCCCCAGGTACCCTCAGTAGGTAGAGTACCACCCAGACAGCATTCTTCGAGTTCTTCTACATCAGGAGATTAATTCCTGAGCAGTGCTTGAGAATGCATGGAAAGGGATGGATATTGATAGTTCAGAAAGAGAAGGAGCTCGGACTAGGAAGATAAGACCTCGATCTAGCTATATAGACGGTGAGGAAAGATAACTGAAAGTAGCTCTAGAGAGAATAGCATTTGTGTAGAAGGAAAATAATATATTCTTGAAAAAATAGCACAGTATTAAAGGAAAATAGCATAGTTTAAACATCTAATATCAAAAATGCCCAAATATATGATTTTTAATTGTTTAAAATTTCCCCTAAATAGAATCAGAAGACCAATTTACGAAATGTTCAGTCTAAAAAAAGATTTGTCTTTAAATAAAGTTACTCCAGGAAAAGAAAACTAGTTCCTAAAGTTTGATACTTACTACAACGAGAAAAAGTTTGCTACTTACTTAAAACTAGAATAAGTTGTGTCTACAAAAAGATTGTATTAGAAAAAGATTGTTTTAGAAAAAGGCTAATCTAGAGGATCAAACCAGACGTGAAAAGACTAGAGATATCTTTAGTTTGAAAAAGATGACAGAGAGAAAAAAGCTGATGAGCTAGAAGGAAAAAAACGCACAGAGTTGTTGTAGATGTTTCGCTTAGTTGGATGATGGTCATAGATCATCAACGGCTGATCCCACCTATTTCACCACAATCGCGATTCTGTTGGCAAAGCTAAGTTGGAAAGGGAGCCAAGTGCAGTATAGTATATGTGTAGTGAAGCACTCAATCACTCGATTTAATGCTTGGTACGACTAATTGACTCGTGGATCTTCTATCGTCTTTACAAGGTAGATCTATTATGGCAAAGAGCTATAATACTTGAAACACCTCTCGAGCTCACGGCTTAATCTTTTTCACATTCTGACTCGAGTCAGTTGGTATATGCCTGACAACAAATTGGCCGTACGTTACGTTTGCGGCCGCGTGCCTGCATAAATTAGCGGGAAAGGACAGAAAAATATCGCTCTCTTGCGCAAACCCACCACCTCGAGCAATACAGCAAGAATCGCTGCAGAAATTAATGATTTAATAAGAAACATCGTTTCGAAAGCAGAGCTATTCTTAACTTGATGAATTTGCCAGTTACGTGCCAGAATTCTGAGATTTGTGGTTCTGGTCATTGGAACAGTGAGAAACGAGTGTTAGAAGTATTTATGATTGGATATTAAATGAATTAAGATGATGATTTTAAAGAAATGGGATGATAAGGGATTTTAGTAACTTGGCTAGAGATGATGATTGTAAACATCTAGACTGGGGATAATGGTTATAAACAACTTGGTTTAGGAAAATGATCCTAAACAAACAGGTTGAGAATTTTGAACATAAGAAACTAGACTGAGGATAATGAGCTTAAACAAATAGATTTGGGATAATAATTTAAAAAACTGGCTTAGGGTAATTATCCTAAACAATTAAGCTTAGGTTGAGGACATATGGAACCAGACTGAGGATAATGATCTTAAACAAATAGGTTGGGAATAATACCTTAAAAGCCTAAGCTTAGGTTGATTATCTTAAACAATTAAGCATAGGTTGATGATCCTAAACAACTATCTCAGAATAATTACGATACTGAACAAGGCCTAGAACAATGATCATAAACAATTTGGTTTAAGACAATTATGGTACAAGAGAAAAATTTTTCTTTATATTTTTTTTTAAAAACATCATTTTTCTCAAGAAGTTTACTAGATATGAAAAAATTTCTCAAATAAACGCTGTCAAATAGTCAAATAACATAAACAACTATTACCTATTAGGTTTAAAATAACGATCGTAAGCAATTAGGTTTAGAACAATAATCCTAAACAATTTGGTTTATGGAAATATTGCTAAATAACCAGGTTTAGGACAATAGTCCTAAGTGATAAGGCTTGAGAAAATGTTTTTAAAGTATTAGGTTTAGGATAGTGTATTTAAACTACTAGGGTTAAGATAATACTATTAAACAAAGAGGTTAGGTTAAAGGTTTTAAGCAACTAGGTTTGGGATAAATATCTGAAACAACTAGTTTTAGAACAATCATCCAAACGATTCAACTTAAAAGAATGTTCTTAAAAAACCAAACTTAAGGTAATAATTCTATACAAAAAGTCTTAGGAGAACGATACTAAAAATTATTCAGACTAAGATAATTCTTAAAAAACCAGGTTTAATAACAATGCTCCTATATATAAATAAGCTTGGGACAAAGATTTTATGCTACTAGGTCTAAGATAATAATCCTAAACAACCAGATTTAGAACAATGATCCTAAACAATTAACTTTATGCTAATGATCTTAAACAACATGGTTCAAGACATAACAGTACCAAAAAATGGGGTTTGTTTAATTATCTGTTACTAAACAATTTGTCTTAGGATAATGTTCATAATCGACTAGGTTATGACAATACTTATAAACAAAAGGAAATTAAATTAAATTTAATTTTTATTTTAAGATAAGCCTTATTTAAGATCAAAAACAATGATCTTATACAACCAGGTTTATGACAATATTCTTAAACAATTGGACTCAGGATAATGTTCCTAAGAAACCAAGCTTAAGGTATACTGCTTTTAAATTGAAAGCAAAGAAATAACGTTTAAAACAGCGTTGTAAACAAAGATCCAAAACAATTAGGTTTAATTTTATGGTCCTTAACAATCAGGCTTAATTTCATGTTCCTAAACAACCAGGGTTCTAAACAATAAGGTTTAGGACAATGCTCCTAAATAATTAAACATAGGAAAATGTTCTCTAACAATTAGGCTAAAGATTATGCTTCTTTTAACAAAAACGATTGAAACGGAGTCAACAAGGTTTATGACAATAATTTTAAACAATTGGACTTAAGATAGTGTTTGTAAACAACGAAGCTTAGGATGACAGTCCCAATCAACTCTACTTTTAAAACGGAAATTTATGAACCACTTGAAGGAACATGATCCTAAACAATAAGGCTTAGAATTAAGCACTTAAAAAATCAGTTTTTATATAATTCTTCTAAACAATAAGACTTAGGACAAAGATTACAAACAACCAAATTTAGGATGATAATTTTAAACAATTGTACTGAGGAAAATGTTTATAAACAATCAAACTTGTTTAAAGCCTTTCTAAGGCTTCAGACAAAAATCCTAAATAACCAGATTTAGAACAATAGTCCTAAACAATTACTCTCATTCCTTTGTCATAATGTCTTCATTCCAGCATTGGTTTTCCTAATATATGTACTAGTTTGTACCTATAGATCTTGTACATTATACAAGGTGTCCTATATTATACGCATAAAAAGGTCATAATATACATAAAAAACTAACTTTTCTATAAGATGGTCCTATGCTAAAGTCAATTTTGATTAACACTTTCCGAATTACTTCTAAATCCCCTCCATTCAATTGAATCAATTATCCCATTGACAGAATCCAAACAATTATATTTTTTGTACAAAGCAGAGGAAAAGTAAACTCAACAAAAAGCAGTTGTTCTGGGTGGTCCGCATAACGTCAAGTGTAACAACCAGAACAAACTTCCAAACTCCAATAATGACAGAGTATAAATAATTCAAGTTTAAAAGCAAAACTAATTTTTTGCAATGTAAATGGCGTTCTTTTCAAATCGCCGTAAAATTTACAAAACAAGGGAAAGCACCGTTATATTGTAACGGTACGAATAGTAATTGAATCTCGACAATGTAGTATTTTTCGCAGGTAGTCTTTTTTCGAGTGAACGAGCATTGACGCTACCGGTGAAATATCGTCATACGCAATCGTTTTCTGATTGGCAGTTGCGCATTAAAAAGCAATCGGCCCTGGGAACAGCGAGTTTTCATTTAACTGGTGATTTTTCTCCTTTTTTTTTTTTTTTTTGCCGGACCATCCATCACCGTTTGTTCTGTCGTTAAATGCCTGCGCTTCGAATGACAATGTGCAAATTCGGCTCTATTGCCATATCGATTGTTGCGTTCCCCAGCTTCAAATACCGAGGATTCACTCGTTGGTTGAAAACTTTCTCACCTGTCGCTTTGGTGTTGTCGCCAAATGGTAATAAATGCAAGCACCTTGCCACGCTTATCGCACACTAAATCCGGATGTTCCCGTGACGTTAATTTATCGTCACTTGACCGGGCTTTCTACATTCAAGTGTCGCAATTTCAGAGAATCCTCCATTCAAAGTTTTCTAATATCCAGCTCGGATCAAAATCAGTGAATTCTGAATAGAAATGGTGGGCCCAGACTATTTGGAGTCAGGGTACTAAGTGGTGGAAAGGTTAATTTAATCGGAGAAGGAGGTTCTGTAAATATCCCATTAGAAGGTGCGACCAGGCAGAGTAAAGTGACGGAGGATAAGGTATCATGGACGACCACCAAGGTCCGAACACTCCACCCACTCTAATGGCAATTAAATATCCAGCGAGCTAATTGGCAATTACCACGAGCGTCGAGGTTTACTTTTTCAGTCTACCAGGTAGCCGCTGGATTTCTTTCATTGGTACATGTGTGTTCCTTGGGCGGACGAGTGTATTGGTGGATACCTGCCGGACTGGAAAGCTGCCGGACCAAGAGATCAGAGAGATGGTGGCAGGGAGAGACAGGTTGGAGTCTTTGGTGCATCTTAAGTTTTGGAGTTATAAGCCACGGACTATGAGGAGGCGAAACCACGGCAGCCAGCAGCCTCCACGCTGAAAGAGAGACGAGACGAAGACCGAAAGCAAGGCGAGGTGACGACAGCGAAAACTAGTTTATTTGGGACCTGGCTATAAATTAGGATCAGATCGCCACAAGATAAGGTGGTCCCGGTAACACCCGGGACCCGAAAGACGTCTCCAAGACCTGGAAACTGACGTTGCTGCCTCTTCTTCTTTGTTTTATTTTTTTTTTTTTTACTCTTCTACTTCCCCTCTTTCAAACACTTTACATTCACGCTAGAAAATGCTATACTGCCTTGTCCTTCTTTCTACATTTCGAAAACTTGAAGAGTATCGGGTTAAGGCCGACAAAGGCGTCCACCTGGAATAATTTGGAATCACAGATCACGCGCTAAATCTATTCACAAGTATTATATCTTCCATCCGAATCTTGAAACAATTTCGAATCTTCTTGTGCAGAATAAGTTTCTTTAAAGACAAGTTTAGTCTGAAAAATAGCTCGGAACTCAACTAATAACTTGGGAAATAATTTTATAAATGTAAAGTTTTTAAAAATATGAATTAAAAAAGGTTTTTTGTTATTAATAATATTTTTTCAAGCACGAAACACAATCTGGGTCTGTGAGACCCTGTACACTTTTCAAAGATCCACTATTTCTAAACTACTCTGATCAACTTGAAAAAAATATTTAAATATTCTTTACACATTGTAAAATGAGTTGCTACAATTTAAATTCCTTAATAAAAGTATAAAAATATAAAAAAAAATTTCCAATGATTAAAAAAAAAACCATTTTCTATTAAATTGTATTTTTTGTAATTTTTAATATGTTTCGATAATATTTCAGTTTTGTACTCTAAAAAGGTGAAACAAAAAGCAAAAGATTAAAATTTTAAAAATTACAATTTGTTGTAAGATTTTGAACCCGGTTTTTATTTTTGACGAGGAATTGACTTTCAAATGATTAAAGTTATATAAAAGAGGATAAACAAAACTTGTAGTTAGGTCCTAAAAATACGGCCAAAAACTTCAAACACTCTAATTTTCAAAATACCTAAAAGATATTCAAGGTTAAACTCAGAATATAGGTCTGACATACCCAGAGTGTGCTCCAAGAGTTAAAAGCAAAAAAAAATTAGGAAATTGTTAAATTTACATAAACGTGCGACATCTTTAAAGATTTTAATAATATACTCAGAGAAAAGGCAGAAAAAAAGAAAACTGTTAAAAAATTTTGACTTCTTCTGGGGATCGAACCTAGTGACTTGTAATTACTGGTGGACAACTTTTTCACTAAGCTACGAAATAACCGATTACGCAGTCCCCCAAAACAAGTTTTCGTTTGAGATACTACACTAGTGTATTCCTGAGTATTTTTCTTCGCTGAATTGGAATCCGAAGTCAGAATAATCAGATTGGTTAAAATTTTTGAGTTAATCTTAAAAAACTGCCCAAAAACCTAAAAAAAAGAACCAAAAACATTTTATTTTGGTCCGGGACAATGTGCTTGTGTATTTCTACGAATTTTTCTCCGCGGAACCAGAATCTTAACTAAAAATAACCAGATAAAAAAACCAGAATAAAAAACTTTTGAGATAATCTTTCAAAAAAAGCAGCTAAAGAACCCAAAATATGTTATTATTGTCCGGGACAATATGCTTATGTATTCTTACGTATTTTTCTCCGCTGAATTCAAATCCGAATTCAAAGTAACCAGATTGGCTAAAATTTTTGAAATAATCTTACAAAATTGCACTAAAACATTTTTTAAAAATCGATTTTTTGAGATTATCTCAAAAAATTTAGCCAACCTGGTTATTTTGAGTCCAAATTTGGATTTAGCGGAGAAAAATACATAAAAATAGATAAGGATATTCTTCTGGACAAAAGACACAAATTTTTTGGGGTTTTTGACTTCGGATTCAAAATCAGCGGATAAAAATACGTGGGAATACACTAGCTTTTTGTCCAGGACAAAAAAGTTTATTTTTTTGTTTTTTTTCGGTTTTAAGTACTTTTTTGAGGTTATCTAAAAAATGTTAGCCAATCTGGTTATTTTGACTTCGGATTCAAATTAAGTCGACAAAAATACGTATAGGAATACACTAGCATGGTGTCCCAGATAAATCGAAAGTTTTTTTTTTTTCTTGTTTTATAGCAGTTTTTTTTTTTTTATTCGAATCAAATTTTATTCAATTTAGGCTTATAGAACTACAATAGTAGAAACTATAGAATAGAACAAAAAGAAAGAAAATTTAATATTTTCTTAATTATTTAATTTGTTAATTACAATCGAATACTGAAAATTAACCGAACTATTATTTAATAAGCGAAATTAAAAGAAGTATCACAATTAAATTAGCAGAACAATAAAGTATTAACTTGTTCGCTCGAGGTAAATGGTTCATTTCTGATTTTGTTGGTTTGCGTTGGGGGAAAACTAATTGGAATTTAATTTAAAAGTAAACTAATTGAGAAGGGACGTGGACTATTGCAAAGAAGCTGGGAGAAGTCAGTGTCGAAGTTTTACGGAGACTTCAGGGTTGAAGAGCCAAGGGATATCGAGAATAAACCCTGAAGATGAATCCAGGGAATCGTTTGTAAGGAAACGAGGGTAGAGTCGTTTCGGAAAGCCTCATCCTCTTGCTTTTTGGTGTGACTGGGATGAAGTCTTCGGTTTCCCAAGGCACTTTAACGATCGCCCAACCGACACTGATAACTGCTCTCATACCATCTTCGCCAATTCTCTCGAGTATAGAAGATTCTCTGGAAAATCACTCTCAACGCAGGAACGAATTTTGAGCTCACGTCAAGAAAACTTGGGAAAATTGTATCTATTTTTAAAATACCAATGAGTCCTATACAAAGCTTCGTTTGAAACAAAAATAACTTTTCTCTGTGACGACTTTTCATTAACGTAAATTTAAAAATTTTTTTTAACTCTTTCGTTGGGACAAATTATCGTTCGGAAAAATTTAACAACTTTTCGTTTTAAGGATTTGTAAACTTATTTTTTATTTTTCGTTAAAGTGAAACATAACCTAAATTTGTCAATAAAATTCCGTTAATATTTCTAGCTGGTCGCAAAAACGGTTCTATGAGTGTTTTACCAAAAAAATTGACAAAAATTACGGGTTCATTGATTATTTCTTAAAATTGAAGGTACAGTCCCATGTCAGCGTAAAAGCGTCGACGCAAAGCGTAAACCATGTGATCAAAAAGATCAGGTTTATCAAAAATAAAATATCGACAATAATCAACAGGTAGTTTCAGGATTATCGTGCCCTCTACTGGTGAAAAGAGAAACTATAATTGATCAAATAAATGCGCAAAAGATTCAAATTCGGACTTTTAAATTGTGAATAAAAATATGAAGGTTTATAGAATGTATATAAAATTAATATTTTTGATCTCGTCTACTTTTGCGGTGGCCATTTTCGCTTCATGAATTTTGAGGTTATGTTTCAGTTTAACAAGTGCCTTAAAACAAAAAGCAATTGATTTGTTTGCATTAGCATGAAGCTACTCGAATGTGTCTATTTCTTCATCGTTTTTATTTGCATATATAAGCTTTGGTGAGAGACTTTTTATTTCGTGAGAAGATAGTGGCCAACACGAATCGAGTGACTTGGTCGGTCACTAACGCGACAGGTCGAGGTGTGTCCGAGTGGAATAGTTGGATGAGAGTGTGTGCAAGAGAGAAAGGAATCGTAAGAAAGAAGCAAGTGGAAGAAGACCGAGGGAGAGAGAGAGGGACGGTGGTGATTCCATTCACTGATTGAAATCTCCGTCCATTTGTTACTGTCAAGAAGGTGGCGATATCCTCTCTCTGCCCGCAGACTGCCCACACGCTACTCAATACCCAATGCCATTATTATTTCGACGCAGGCCCAGGGACTAACGACCAATCAACTCGGCCGGATATTAATTCCTTATCGATTGTCTTAAGGTGTCCGTTCGACTTTGGAGGCGAGTTGAGCCCTGGTCCAGGGCAGTCAATCGTGGACCGTGACTGATCGTGATCGGATAAGACTGTACCGTTGCTTGAAACGACCTACCTTCGAGCCTTGTCTCTTATGTCTATCCATTTTATTTTTACTCAATGGCGAAATAAATTATTGTACTGTCTATCCGCGTGCATTTCTCGTGTTAATGTGCTTAAGGAGATAGTAATCTGCTTGTTCGGTCGGTTAATAATAGATCAACTCCAAACGACATCGAGAAAAACAACTAGAGTAATAATTATCAGAGTAATAGAAATGGACATTTAGAATGTGACAAACCTTGAGAGATGTGGTGGTCCTCCGTCGGTGCTCGTCGATATCCTTAAACTGGTGACACGAACCCACTTCCCATTGTTTGTGACCTAAAACAAATTTGTAGGGAATACGATTACAAACAGTGTTTAAGGAAACGTTTTAATTTTTGATTGTTTAACTAACAATGTGCCCCATTTTGTTTATTATGGGTATTATTATTTAGAACTCGACCCCATCAATGAGTAGCATTGTTTCCAATAACTTGCTATGACCTGCCAGTAGCCCTATTAATCCGGTTACAAACAATTTGATTGTGTCTAAAATGATAGGTTACGCAAACAATTGGTTTGTGTCTGAAATGGTAGGCTACAAACAATTTGTTTTGTGTCTAAAATGGTAGGTTACAAATAATAAGTACTCTTTTGTGTTTAAAATGGTAGGTAACAAACAATGCGAACTCGTTTGTGTCTAAAATGATGGGTTACGAACAACTCGTTTGTGTCTCAAATGGTAGGTTACAAACTAACTCGCTTGTGACTAAAATGGAAGGTTACAAACAATTCTTTTGTGTCTGAAATGGTAGGTTACAAACAGCTCGTAATTGATTGTGTCTGAAATGGTAGGCTACAAACAATTTGTTTGTGACTGAAATGGTAGGTTACAAACAACTCGTTCTTCTGAAATGGTAGGTTACAAACAATTGGTTTGTGTCTTAAATGGTATGTTACAAACAACTCGTACTTGTTTGTGTCTGTAATGGTAGTCTACAAACAATTCGTTTGTGACTGAAATGGTAGGCTAGAAACAATTCGTTTGTGACTGAAATGGTAGGCTACAAACAATACGTTTGCATCTGAAATTGTAGGTTACAAACATTTGGTTTGTGTCTGAAATAGTAGGTTACAAACAACTCGTTTTTCTGAAATGGTAGATTACAAACAACTCGTACTTGTTTGTGTTTGCAATGGTAGGCTACAAACAATTCGTTTGGGACTGAAATAGTAGGCTACAAACAATTTGTTTGTGACTGAAATGGTAGGTTACAAACAAATCGTTTGTGACTGAAATGGTAGGATCAAACACAAACGAGTTGTTTGTAGCCTATCATTTAAGACACAAACGAGTTTTTTGTAACAGTATCCATGTTAGGAGTGGTGGGGTAATCTACAGACTGGGGCGAGTTCTATATATATACTAAAGATGGTACTTAGGTCAAATGGATATTAATATTTATTAAATAGCATACTTAATCAACTTTTCTATAACCTTTAAATACATTATATACTTATTAATAAATATATTAATAATATTAATAATTATATTAATAATAATTAATAAACAACCATTATTATTATATATATAACAATTAATAAATAAAATTATGTATGCCATTTAATTAATTAACGAAACAATATATTGAAAATTTTGAAAGTTATGCTCACCCTTTATAGAAAGGCTTGAAGGCCGTGGTGGCTTCCGTAGGTGGAAGGCTAGCAGTGGTCTGATGTTGGTGAAGTATCGAATTCTGCGAGGTAGGTGAGAATTCCTTGTGCGGCGAGTTTTGAAGACGAGAACTAAAGGAGGAGACACTGCTGGAGGATCCAGAACTGGTAGACAGGTATCCGCCATTATGATTAGAGCCATAGTGGTTTAGATTGCCGTTGCTGGTGTTGTTATTGTTGTTGTTGTTGCCACCAGGGCAGTACCCGGTTGGAGGGCCCTGGATCACTCCATTCGGGGTGCCCACCTTCATATTGGGAGGTGTTTGGGGTGGGGTATCGGTGCCAACTTCGGGAAACCCCGCCGCCGCTGAAGACGATGCGCTGGACGTTGAACCGGAAGAGGAATTGGGATTATAGTGAAGTTGGCCTCCCGAGGAAGACGACAGGAAACCACCGTATCTCGTGGACGCGCTGGAGTACGGTGCAGTCGCTCCCGAGGACGGACTCATCGACGCTGACGAAGGTAGTGCGAACGAACTCAAACTTCCTCCACCAGGAGTGCTTCCCACTCCGCCCGAACCGAGCCAAGGTTGTTGAGAGTGATGGTGAGATTGGTTGGATAAATGGTGTTGTTGTTGGCCGTAGTGTTGTTGCTGATGATGTAAGTGATACTGTTGTTGATGATGAGGATGAGAGGGTGGAGGAGGTGTTTTACAAGCTGCCGTGTCAGCTAAGGACCAAATCTTGGGTTTCGTGGCGGGAATAGGAATACCTCCTGCTCCACACTCGGTCTTAATCCCTTCTTCTTTGAGGTGATCGTCACTACCAAAACCCTGGTGATGGTGATGATGCATCACGTGGTGAAAAGAGTGCTCACCCCTCCGAGGATCATCCTCCAGGTCCAAATCGTCGTCTTCGTCGAGATCTTTGTCGATCTTCATATGCTCCGCTTTCACATGCCTCATTGGTTCTGTGAACAAACATGATGAGTCAACTAAATATAAGTGCCCCAAGGATATGGCTGTCACGTCATCGAGTTATTAAACGCAGCTGATAAATTTTTGACAGATCTAACTTATCTCGTCTGGGCATCCCGTTATTCGATGAAAGCTTGGCACGTGACCTCTAAATGAAAACTAAAAAAAGGCTTATATACATTTTACTAAAAAAGAGAGGAGTTTCTGCTCCGTCATTAAGGTAATCCGATAAAGATCCGACGGCTTGATGCCCGGTATCTAGAGAAACTATTTGCTTGTCATTTGGAAATACGAACATTGTCCCGAGCTGTAAAAACTTTCTTAACTGCTCATTAATTATGATTAATTCTTCAAGAAGGTAATTTCCACTCCCTCCGGGCAATATTGACGTTAATGGGCTACATTTTCTGGTGTGAAAGTGAGACTCAGGATGCGTGTCATTATGGGGTTATATAGACATTGAGAAGGAAAGTTTTATATAGCGAGTGTCTCCTTTCACACCCTTATATAGTTAAGCTATAAGGGATGCTGTGAAAAAAGGGGCGAAGTCTGCAACCACTTTGGGGCGCGAGAGATTTCAGCAACCCTCGAGTGGATATCTCCATCTCGCTCTGAATCCTTCTTTCTTCATACCTCCCGCTTCCTTTTCTCTCGGGGCACTCTAGGACTGCTCGGGCCGTCTGCCTGCCTGCCAGCCAGTCAGTCAGGGGTGAGAATTTCATTAAGAGGTTCGAATGAGTCGGCAGAGGGTTTACTTGATGGGTCGTCAAGCGATAATTCCCAAGCTAGAAAGGGCGACCAACTCAACACAGACTGCGGGACAGACAGACGGAGAATTCACGAGAGAAACAAGAATAGAAGAGGTAAAAGTTTAGGTGAAGGGCGCGCGCAACACCCCTTATAAAGAGAGCCTTATGGACCAACTAAACTGATACTACTGCCAAGTCCACAAGTGGCTCTTTAACTTTTGACCCTCTTTTATCAGACGCTAATCGCATGATCTACTTCTGCTAGTCAATACCTTTCTACGCCTCTGCTTACACCAGTTTACAAACCTAATTCGTCAAATCTTACCATACCCCTATTAGAGTACAGGATCAAATAAAATCACGACTGACACCAAATTTGTATCCCTCTGTAATTTAAAACTACTTTCCAAACTTGTTAATTGAACCCTAAACCAAGTAAACTTGACACTATACTGGAAAAAAAATAATTTTAGACATTCAACTCACATAAATTATAATTCAAAATTATCAATTAAGGGGTTACATGCACTCAGGATCGACCAAAAAATGCATTTTTGTCATTGCATATTCTTTAAGTAAGTCTTCTTAAGAATACTCTCAATAACCTGGATCCTTCATAGTGTCCAATTTTTGAAATTTGAGGTTGAAATGCCGAAGAATTTGGCAGGAAATGACATGGACATCGGTTAGTTAAATTAAAAGAACAATATTCAAAGACATTAATTTATTATCTCTTCGTTACCGTCACGTGTAAAACTGTGTACTAAATGTGTTTGTGATAATTAAACAACTTTAAAAGGATATCGTGTGTTTACTTATAAAATAGTGAAACCTTTTTCCCTTATCCTGTAGAGATTATTTAATTCCAAACAGATGAAATAAAATAAGTTTGCGAGCAATGCGGCTTAAATGAAGGCATCTTTGTGAGTTAGGGGTATGAGTTGATTTGTATGAAAAACAGGTGCCAGGAGGGAACCGATATTGGCCAATGTGTGGTGGGGAAATGCTGGCTATAGAAGGGTCTATACCATTCGTCTCGCCGCGGGCGCCGATACATCACCGTGCCTCGATCCAGTGCCAGAGCACTGTATCTATACACATCTACCGTGGTGGATGTATATATATTCTCGTACATATACTAAATCTGCCAGTATATAGAACCGTGGATAGAGAGTATATTGGTCCTACGGATGGCTACTCAAACCCGACCGCACCCTCGACACTACCACTCTGGAACGATCCAGTATCCACCAATACCATCAACTACATCGTCGACGTCGTCGTCCAAGTCCACCAGGGGACCAAACCGAAGGCCATTAATCTCTTCGCGCGGCAACCCGCAACCCGTCACTGTGTTTACCCACATGTGAACCATTATGTCCGCCCCCGCGATATAGACGCTCTACGGATATTCATTCTGAATCTTGCTTATTCCCAATTTCCGGACTAGAAATTGACCGCAAAGAGAACAAGTGTTGGATTTAGGGTATTAGTTTATCTACAAGTTCGATATTTAGTGTTAGTTACAAGCGTAGGAAAAATTTGTTTTAGATAAAGTTGTAGTCGATGGCAGGTTTCTGAGTAAATTTAACGGAAAATTTGGTATTGATTTTTGACAATTTTATTTCTGAAAACTAAAGGCAAAATGTAAGATTTTGTAAGAGAGATGTGTGTGATAAAAATGTATCTGTTACTGTTAAGTAAACCTGGGTGACGACATAAATCTGTAAATTTTTGTCATTTTGTCAGTAAGGTTAGGTGTGGAACAATAGTCTTCTTGGCGCGGGATCAAATGTACATTGAGTTGTAAAGTGAATTTTACGACAATTTAACAAACAATTGTTAAAATTATTAAAGATATGAGAAAACACACATTTTTGAATACTTATTTTCAGTTTATATTATCAAAGATTAAGTTTTAAGTGATAACAAAATAATGGAAAATTTAGCAGAGGTTAGAAAATTCTTTCAAGTTCAAAGCAAAAAAAATCGGAACGCGAAATAGATAGAAATATTTTCTGTTTTTTTCTATTACATGCTTGTGTTCGTGTTCCGTTTTATTCTGTTTTGGCGTTTAGATACAAAAAAACAATTGACAAGGAATATGAATATATTATAAAAACGCAAAAAGGATGTTTTATCTTTTAATTGTAAGAATTAATGCAATTTTAAAATAAATTCGTCTTCAAACCATTTTATTGAAAAAAATTTCTTTATAACTCAATGTAAATCCCTAAGCAGAATAAACCGGGAACGAAACGCAAGTATGTGATAGAAAAGGACAGACAATATTTTTATCATTATCTCTCACATGCTTCCGTTCTATTCTGCTTTAGGCTTAAGGAAATTTTTTTCATTGACATAACCTCAAACTAAAAAATTACTGTTCCCATTAAATAAAACTATTATCTAAATTAATTTCCATAAATTTTTAAAGATCCAGTTGCACATTTTCCAGAAAAATTATATTTAAATAAAATTTTGCTGTCAAATAATTATTTAATATTTTATGCTTTTTCTTTAAATTCAAGAAACAACTGCAATTTTTATATAATTCTGACCAAATATAGCTTATTTCTCTCGTTAAATCATTCCGTAGTTTTATCTGTTGGGTTCTCTTAAGTAATATTTTGTTTTAAAGTTATTAAACTAATAAAATTTATTCTCTACGTATTTTTTAAATAACAAAAATAAATCTAACAAATAAGAGTGTAGAGAATGTTTCAACGAGAAAAATAAGCTTGCATTTGTCAGAGTGGGATGAGATTGCAATTATTCATTAAATTTAAAGAAAAAACATTAAATATTTATTATTTGACAACAAAATTTTAACTCAACCTACTTTTTTCTGAAAAATGTACAACTGGATCTTTCAAAATTTTGTAAAATTAATTCAAATAATATTTTTATTTTGGGTGAAAAACGACTTTTTAGTTTGAGGTTATGTAAATAAAGAGAACCTCCTTAAACTTGGTTCTGTGCCTAACCTTCTTGACAGAATGACCAAACTTTAAATTGTGAATAGTATTTTTAAAATATTTTACTTGCTAGTTGCTTCATGCAGAGATGTGAATTAACCTTTAAATTCTTATTGCAAACGCATCTTTTAAAAAATTACCTATATATTTATTTTAGTTTTGTACAAATCGAAATTTGACGAAAACAGTATGTAATTATTATAAATTATATTATAAATTATTACTACATAAAATTAGATTAAATTTGTATCTAGAAACTTATTTTGCAATAAATCAATTTTAAATATTCGCGCACTATTTCTATTAATCGACTTTAGTAACGTGAGAATCTCTCGAACTACATATTCCGCTTTTATAGCACCGTCAAAACGTCGTAAACAATCCGAAATAATAAATCAACTAATTTTACTCATGACATTGAAATACGGATATTTCGAAAATAATATTTTATCAAAGAGTATTTTAGTTCGAATTTAGTACAAGGTAAATAAACTTTTGTTTTTTATACTGTAAATAAAAAGTCAACTCCGAAACAAATATAACCTTAATTTTTAATCAGGTAAAAAACTAATCATACAAATAAATTTTTAGTTTTTTACACGTAAAAAAATGCTGTAATTGCATCTACTCCAGGAAACTAGTAGTCAAAATACTCCAGGCTGTGGTGACAGCAGCCTCAACTGTAGTGAATGTAGCTACAGTTATGAGATACATGAGTTGCGTGAGCATGCGCGGTAATGCTCTACTCAGCTGACAATCGAAATTAATCGAAATTGTGTTAACCTTTACTCCAGGCTGTAGCTATCCTATATATTACTATTTTTTGTGATTCCCATTACTCCAGTTGAAGTAAGCTGAACTCCAGTTTTTTTTACGTGTAAGCTTTTGCGAAAAATTAACTTGTAAACAAACAAAACCTGTCAATTTTCAATAGATTTTTACCATGTAAAAATTTTTGATAGCACGCAACGAAAAAACAGAAAGCAGATTGAATAAACTTTTGCAGAATTTTTGTGACTAATAAAAAATTAAAAACTGATAAAATGTTTAAAAATTAACAAAATTGAAACGAAGAAAATTACCAAATGTTATATTTCATTTTGAAACATTTCCTGTCCATTCATACATCGTATAAATTTTTCCAACTGAGTAGGATGAACTTAGAAAATTAGAATAAAAATTTGTCATTCCATTCAGTCCATTGGCGGATTCAATCAAGGTTTTTGGAGGGGGTATTACATGAAAGAAATAGCACTATCTCTCTCCCATAAATATAAGGCTTTCAACCCAAATACTATAATAAATTATTAAAAACATAACCTAAAAAGGTGAAATTTACACAATTACTTTTTTCCCATTTACGAACACACTAAAATATGAGCTTATAAATCCACGTAAATTCATGATTAAAATTCAATTGGACATGATTAAAGCGTTTTAAGAGCTCATTATCTTTATTAAAATCAGCGTCATCCAATGAACTTGATGGACTGTAGAATTAGACTTGTTCAATTGATCAGTCAGTACAGTTCACAACCAACGTGACTAGTTTAATGTGCTGTCTATTTCGTAAGCAAATTAGCGAGCAAGAGCAGTGACGGTTTTCCGATTGAGTTATCACTTGGCGAAATCTAATTATGGTTTGATTTGAATTTGACTGGCTATTAAACTAGTGACAAATGAATCGCCTATCTGTCAACCAGTTTGTTTATTTCGTTGAGTTTCGTTAGCTCAAACGGCTTATCGATTAATCCAAGTTAACATGAATTAATTCATGTTCATTATATCTCGGGTTAACCTCCAAATTTTCAAATCTGTATCTTGTAAGCAGTAGAAATTCCCAAACTCAGTTTTGAAAAATGTCCAAGTTTAGTGAAAGATTAGTAAAACTTTGCAAAAGACCTTAGAGCTTAGACATTGAGAAGAAGAATAGAAAAGTCGACAAGAGGAAAATAAAAAGTTTCCAGTGTTTATATTCTCCACATGCGGAAGATAAATTGATAGATCTGTAGATGAAGTGTTGAATGAGCTTACCATTGTCATCCAGACCTCTTCTGGCTTCATCCCCCACTCTGTCACTCCGGCTGTCTCCCATTTCTTCTTTCATTTCCTTAACATCCTCCGAATCTGATAAAACTGCATCGTCATCGTCGTCCGTTTTATTTTTTGGCTCCCAGGTCATTTTATTCTCCTTCTTTAAACGTCTCCTGGCATTTGCGAACCAAGTTGACACCTGGGTCAGTGTCATTTTCGTAATTATAGCTAACATAATTTTCTCTCCTTTCGTCGGATAAGGATTCTTCTTGTGTTCATTCAACCACGCTTTTAAAGTCGCCGTTGACTCCCTCGTTGCATTTTTTCTCCGCGCTGCCATGTCGTAACTAGCACCGTACCTAAAACAAAAATTAAATTTTAATTAGTTAAATATTACGCCAAGAATAACAAAGCTTGGGTACCTCAAGTTGAACCACTTTTAGTTAACCTCAAAACAACTTTTCATACTGTCAAGTTACAGAAGCGAGGGAAAAGGAGAGTAAATAAAAGATAAACAATATTGAAGAAGTGCTCGAATCTCTCATGAAAACGATACATTTCTCAAGACATCTAAATCTGGTTGAAGGATCCTCGAATCCCCCCAGGGCTTTGGAAAATCTGGATAGAACTCGTCGATGCGTGAGTTGCGTTAAAGGCAAGTTGCACGCCCCTATTGCCTAAACTTTGGCGCTTTCTCTCTTTTCTAGTTTTCTCTCGAATCTCACTCTCTCCCTTTGTTTTTCCCCCACCCAACCAGGACGACATTCTACAAGGGCGAGGGTGATACGCCAGCAAATATATACGGAGAATATAAACCCCCAACGGCAGCGTGATTCCATCGAGTCTCTGCACTCACTCTCTGTAATGGCGATCCGATCGATTCCCCTCCTCCTCCTACTCCACCTCTCGCCACACTCTTTCACCCATAGACTGCAAGTACCCACCATAATATATACTAGTCGACAATCCATCCTACATTTCCAACCCATTGCAATATTTCTCCCAAGAGCTAGTAGTCTATTTTCCAGATATTTTACCCCATTCAAAATAAACGTATCAGATAAAACAGATTTTAACATAGATTGCAAAATAGAAAGGTTAGATTAATAAATTCAATGATATAAGTAGTAATAAAATATTAAATTATGATAAAGAAATGTGATAACGGATTAGAAACTAGGAAGATAAACCTAAATATGTAAATGCAATTTATTTGGTAAATAAATTTGTTTAAAGTCTGGGTAAATTATACAGTTTTGTGAAATAAACACGTAAGCTTCAATTCAGGAAACGGCAGGTTTTACTCAAAATAAAATTGAACGATTGGAATGAGCAAAACTGTGGTACGTCACCTGGTGGAAAGATTGTCAAGCTTCATTAGTAAACAGAATTTGAGAAGGCGACATTTTCACCAAAATTCAATTGACAGAATGTGCAATAGATCGAAATTTATTTTGCCGAATATTTAAATTCCCCAAACTTTATTTGGCGGAATATTTAATTTCCTTAAACTTTATTTGTCGGAATATTTAACTTCATGAATGCGCATTTTCAGAAATCCGAATATTTAAAACACCAAAACTCTATTTGTCAGAATATTCATCATTTGCATTTGTCCACCACACGGAAAGTAGAATTCCTAAAGGACCTATCTGATTGGTTGGTAATCTTTATGGAAATATTACCGGCCAATTAGCGTGCTCTTTTAGAAATTCTACATTCCATGTGTCGGGCAAATGCACATTTTGGAATTTTTGGGAAGTTTAAGACTCGGATAAATGAAGTATCGGTAAAATAAATGTTCGGACAAAAGGAAAGTCTGATAAATACAATTTCTGGAAAATGCATATTCAGGAAGTTAAATATTCCGACAAATCAAGTTTTGCGAAATTAAATATTCTGACAAATGAAGTTTCAGGAATTTAAGTATTAGGATAAATAAATTTCGGTCTATTGCCCATTCTGTCAATTGAATTTTGATCAAAATGTCAGATTCCCTAGAATTTGCCATTTTGAGTGCGTTTTGTCAACAAAGTATATAAAAAATAGAATTTTCTCCATGATAACCGAAAAGAAAAGTGAGTTTCATGAATGAAGTTGTATTAATATTGCACAACAGGTGCCAATTTTAATTCAAAACAAAATGAACCACTAAAAGTCCCATACTTGGATAAATATCGAGAATTTTCGTGATGCAAAAACAAATTCAAATGTCCAAAATTTTCATTTTTTCGAATCGTGTGCTTTAATGGTTTATTTTGTTTCAAAATTAATTTTCTTCCTTTTGTCTAAAAACAAAGACATTAAAATTTAGTTTTTTTAATTTACATTTATTTAATATTCATTTAGTTATTTTTCTAATTCTAGGATATTTTACACTTTAAACTTGAGAATGACACTTAAAATGTTCAAAAATTTTGTACTTTCGGAGACAATATTATTGTACATTTTTGCTAGTGGTGCCCTCTAATGTCAGTATCTTGAATACAATCAAGATTTAAAACTCTTTTAAAATAAATTTACTAAATTATTTTCTTTTATAAATCTTCTTTGGACTTTCAAATAAAAAATTTTTTCTCGTCATTAATTCAGTTACTTAATTAATAATATTTAAGTTCGAAAAGTTTTATAAAAATTGATGAAATATAAAAACATTTTTTAAAATAATTATTCTTGTATATATCGAGGAACTAGAAAAAAGTAATCATCAATATGAAAAATACTTTATATAAAATTACTTGAAATTTTTTGTGTATAATATTGTTTTAAAAATGTAATAAATAAATTGGATTAAAATCTATAGCTTTTTTTTAGGAATAATAACAAAATAAATAACAATTTTTCAAATTTCGTGCCATTTTTACAGTGGCGTCAAAATTTCCGTAAAATTCCGCATTTCAAAGTTAATATCCCTTGTGCTACTAATATTTCCATGTTTATAATCTAAAAGTAAGTGTCACTTCAATGGCTGTGTGTTGAATTTTAACTTTGAATTAATGTGATTTGATTGATTTAAATTATATTGAATTGAATATTGTGATTTTTTTGTGAATTGAGTTTATACGAATTGAATTAGCCTCACCCTTAGCCACATATTAGAAAAAGAAGAAGAAGCAATTGACTTTCAAAATGGACAAAGTATTGAGTCTAATTTGTTATTTACATCAGGTTATTATAATCCTTCCTACATTTTTACATAATTATTCGTTAAGAGTAGTTCTTTTCGTTATAATTATTCGTTATTTAACAGTACTTCCCAGTTTCTTTTTATACTTAACTAAAACTTGATTAGCTCCAATGATACGTTTTACTAGTTGCAATTCAACATGTTACTTTGAATAAAAACGATTAGAGAAAGGTGAGGGAATAGAAATCCAAATTATCGAAAAAAATTTGTGATGTTTCATTGCTTTAATTCGCAAACAAAATGTGGGATTAGTGTTAAACAATTTTTTTTACTTATAAGCCTAATAAGTTTTTATCAAAAAGAACTAAAACCACTGAAGGGATAAATTTTATTTCTACTCAATATGCTACGCTACTCAATTTAATCAGATTTTTCGGCCCACAAAATACCACTTTTTATATTTTACGTTTAAACCACCAGGCTCGAAAACAGTTAACGCCATAAAAAATGGCTTTTTGGACATAAAAGATGTTCACAAGAGGATAAGAATCGGATAGCGAGGACCCTGGTCTAATCCTGGAGGTTAAAATTCTGTTTCTAATGCAAGGAGCCGAGTCCAGTAGTCGAGATTTCCGATAACGGAGAAAGGAGCGAAGGCGGTAGGTTGCGGTAGAAGCTTGGAAAGAAACGAACGATGAAGTAAGGTGGTGGTTAAGGGAAGGGTAGTGGTGTTGCGGACGGGGTGGAGATAGTTTCACCCTCTATTAAACTCCCTTCAGACAAGGGAAAGGCGGCCTTCGTGGATCTCGTCGTTCCTTTTCCAATAAAACCGCGTGGCTGTTGCACGAAAGTGCCAGAGAGAGGGAAAAGAGGGTGAAGAAAAAAGCGAAAAGCGCCTCAGGCCTCGGAACGGTGAATCGATTGCCGCCATTGTGTTGCACCACGAGGGATTATTTGCCTCTGCAGAAAAAAAACCATAATGAAGCTGCCGATTATTCCCCAAAAGGTCCCGTTTAGGGGAACGAAAATACCGCTTCTCTTTACGCCGATAACAATTTTTTTCACCCTGGAATAGACAATTAACAAATTTTAAAAGGGTAGGTAGAAAGCTTTGGTAAAGTCGAAAGAGAAAGCTAAACTAGAGCTAAACAGAAAACTCATCAAGAAATTATTTTAAAACTGTGGTCTGTGATAAACTTAACGATTTTTGGAAGCTTTGTTTTTCAGTTTAGATTCAGGTATAGAGGTTCAACTTAAGAAAGCGTTGAAAACTAAAAGATTGTTGACCACAATGAAAGATTTAGGCATACATTTTAATAGTTCGCTTAAATTTAATTTACATGTTGACTCTATTGTTAGAGAAGCAAATCGTCGTCTGGGCTTTATCATACGTACTTGCCGTAAATTTAATAATGAATCATTGTTTAAATCTCTTTTTTTTGGTTTGATCAGAACCAGGTTGGAATATTACGCTGTAATTTGGCATAAAATTGCTCAATTTTTATCTGACTCAGTTGATAAATGTCAAAAGGGATTTTTAAAATTTCTTTATTATACAAAAAATCAAGAATTTTTTCTTCCTGGTTCTGATTACAAAGAAATTTGTCGCACATTTAACGTGCAGACACTTGAGCAGCGGAGATTGGTTAACCTAACATCTTTCTTTTTCAAAATTGTTAGGACTATTGTTGATGGTCTGGATTTACTATCACTAGTTCCAATCTTTGTCTCTCACTATGATCTTAAGTCTACTAGACCATTTTATACTGGTTGCAAACCATTAAAGGGCACTTATGTTGATGATACGTGTAAACTAATTAACAAAATTTGCGATGAAGGAGATATTAATATATTTTCAGTTTCTTTTGAAATGTTTTTGCGCTTTGCTATTGATTATGCTAGCAAAATTTAGAAAAGTGATGCGCTCCTTCTTTCTAATTATTTTTTATATTTGTACATTTTCTATAGGTTAATTGCCTTCCATC
This sequence comes from Ganaspis brasiliensis, assembly GCA_037103525.1. Taxonomy (NCBI): domain Eukaryota; kingdom Metazoa; phylum Arthropoda; class Insecta; order Hymenoptera; family Figitidae; genus Ganaspis; species Ganaspis brasiliensis. The sequence continues at coordinate 484,003 of JAZKLR010000079.1, forward strand.
TAATTGTATTTTAATCTTTATTATCACACTATGTAATCCTGTTATTGGTCCTCAGACTGTTGGATTTATTTTAAATAAACAAATGAAATGAAATTTTGTTTGAGGCAATACAAGCCATCCTTGCAATAAACATTATAACCAGAACAATTCAAACTATGAATAAAACCATACTAATCGAATGATCGTTATAATTCCTTCCTCCATTAATAGATCGAAATTCCTCAAACAATCTTGCACTGTCGACAATATAAAAGCGTGGAGAGTTGAACAATTTTTTCTCTCTATGCGGATAGAATTCGGATGATGTTCAGGAATTCCTCTACGATTTGTTTTAAAATCAACTTTTCTTCATTATAAAAAGAAAACTGCGATTGACTGTTTGGGTTAAAATGGTGGGTATTTTTTATGTGTTTTTGGAATGTTGTGTCTAAATAGATAACCAATTGATAATCTCTCATGTTGTTCACAATAATGCAAAAAATTCGCAAACGATATATCAGATTTGTTTTTTGATTGCTCGACAATGGGAAGGCTATGGTATTTACCTTAAAAGCATCATTTTGCGAGAGGATGATGATAATTTCCGCTGGGTTGCAATCAAAATTCCAGGATATTTAAATGTTAGCTGGGAAACCAGTAGATAGGAGTAATATAACGATATGGAGTAGCAGAATGGAGGGCTCTAGTAGAGCGTAGGTACTTGAGCGACTCATTAGGGGCTTTGCATATGGTGGCGTCAACCTCGAAAGGTTAACCAATATTGGCAGAACGCGCGTAATTACGTCGTCGTATATGTACAGTACCTTCGACAGTTACTAGATCGGCCGGAAGTGCAAACGGAGGTATCCAGATACCAATCCTCTATCGTACGAGCCAATCTAATACCCTTCTCTACCTTCCAACCTACGACCATTTGCTCACACGCGCATCTGCATTGTACATGCAATGCTGAACCTTCATTTTGCCAGACAAGTCCCATTGACATGCGCATTAATCCACAACCAGTTCCCGAGAGATGATTTCCCTCATTTCCCTAGAAACTGAATTACTTCCTCTAAATTGATTTGCCGAGATTAGATCCATGCCGGAGGATGAAATTGGTCTTTATTTAGATGGCCCATTTAGGAAATTTAGGAAATTGAAATTGGTATCTGGTGAAATAAAAATTAGCGAAATGGATCTGTTTCACAAGATTTGCCACTTTCTTTACTTAAGTAAAGTTCTTTTCAACCGGTTACACGTCTCGGGAAACGAACCATAAAATTAATAGTCTCGCTTTAAGGAGTAGGTTTCAAAAAGTGGTGCACCCTTATTGGGTCAAAATTAAGTTAAACGCCAGACAGACCCACCCTGCTCTGGCATGAGGAAAAAATGAAAGTACTGCCAATTACACGTTGTGTCTAAAGGAACGGGAAAATCAGCTTTCCCTATCAGGCTTTAGTAGCCCGTTAGCGAATAGTGATCCGATGTGAGGGAATGCGACATTGGGTTCTAATTTCACCGTGAAAATTAATTAGGTTTTTCCTAACAAACAAAACTTGTGTTTCTAAGCAACGATTTCTGTTCCTAAACAATTTTCTTCTTATTTCACTAGAGAAACTGCCGTTATGATGGACTCCTCATACAGTAACTTTTATGATAAAGGCAGAATTTGAACTTGAATTATGATTTTGAGTTGTGGACGGTCTTTTTATAAATTCAAGCGCCGTAGTTCCCATATGAGAATAGGATATGGCGAGAGAAAAGTGAAAAGGAAAGCAGGGGTGCCGTCACAGCCGCATAGAAATGAGAGTGCAAAAGTAAGAGGGACTCGGATGCGCGTGTGCAAACGAAGGGGTTTCCATGAGGGATGGCGTCTTTATTGAATAGCCCGACTGTTGCAGAGGCGCCCTGGAAAATAGCACCGACCCTCCAGGACATTTACGAGGACCCAGAAGAAAAAGTATCGACCAAGGGCACGTGAAAAAACCTTCAATAGCCCTAGAAACCTTCCCTTTCTAAATCACTATAAAAACCTCAATTTGAGGCTAATACAGTATGTATTCATAAAAGACCACATGACCCCTTCAGGATAACATTCATGAATTATTTTACTTGCATTAAAGTTTTAACTTATATAAAAAATTTATGCACTTGTAAAAGTTTTAACTTATCAAAAACTTAATAACTTTTAAAAGTTTTAACTCTCATCAAAAACTTAGTAACTTGTAAAAATTTTAACTTATAAAGAGCTTATTAATGAAAATTATAAGAGTTTTAGCTTATAAAAAGGTTATTAATGAAAGTTGTAAAAGTTGAAACTTGTAGAAGCTTGATAATAAGAGTTATTTGAGTTCTAACTTTTGTGAGCTTGTCAATGAAAATTATAGAAATTATAGAAAAATATGAAAACTAAGGAAATTTAAGCACTTGATAGCGCTTAGAGAAAGAATTGGTTGGGACGCCTATTTTTTCTTGGATTGAAATTTTGCACTTTAAGAATAGGATGGTACCCCTAAAACAATATATGATGCTAGTATCGTAAAAAATAATGCTGACCCTAAAAGATTAGCATGGTATTCCAAAAATAATAGGTAGCTATAGTAAGAATCTATTGTTTTAGAAGATAATTGAAGGTTGTATAAAACGATTGCTACTCTTAAAAGAATAGCATGCTCTACCAAAAAGAATAGGTTGCTATCGTAACAATCTGTTATTTTAGAAGATAATTGTAGATTTTATCTTCTTTCTTTAGGAACATCTTCCAAGGAAAGAAAAAAGTTGCTAAATTTAAAGATTAATATGTTGTTCTTAAAAAATAGGATGGTACTCCAAAAAGTAAAGGATGCTACCCCTACAAAAATATGATGCTAGTATCCCAAAAGAAAATGTTTGTTATTCCTAAAAGAATAGAATACTACTCCTAACAGAATAGGTTGCTATAATAACAATGTATTATTTTAGAAGATAGTTGTAAATTTTTAATTCATTTCTTTAGGAGAATGCAAACATAAGGAAATTAAAAAGTTGCTATTTTTAAAGGGGTACTCCTAAAGGTTAAGGATAATACCCCTAAAAGTAAAAGATATAATACTTCTAAAATTAAAAGTTGCTACCCCTAAAAACTGTAATGTGACTTTTACAAATAAATGATACTTTTCAAAGTTAAGGATGCTACCCCTAAAAGTAAAAGATGCTATCCCCAAGAGAGTGTGATGTGACGTGAAAAAACGCTACTTCTAGAAAAGAAAAAGATGCTAACCCTAAAAGAATATGATGCTACTTCAAAAAAAAAAACTATGATATTCCTAAAACAATGCTACTATCTCAAAAACATGCTACTCTAAAAAGAATAGATTGCTAGTAACAATCTGTTGTTTTAGATGATAATTTTAGTTTTTAGACTACTATTTTCGGAAAAATATTGTAAGGAAAGTGTATAGGAAAAGACAAAGGTATCTATAGTGACATACATTTTTTTTAGAATAGTTCAACAAGGTTTCAAATTATCTGTAAAATGTTATGGTTGGAGCATTTAAAAGAATTTTGTATTCATGGTATGTAAGTGTAGACACCCACGTCCAGCCTCGAGTCCCAGTAAACTTTACTCTCGACATAAAACAATGGCGGATCGAGGGGGTTGACGCAGGGGCCACATGAATGTGTGTATAAAAGAGGGGTCGTCATGTACAAAGGATGAACGAGCGAGGGAAAGAGGGACCTCGCAGTATTAAGCAAGTAAATTAATAGAGGCTCGTGGAGAGGCTTTGCCAGATCGCTAGACTGAAGAGGCACAGGCCAGAGGGTGGATATTCCACAATAAACAATGCCTACCCTTTCAACCCTTTCGATTCTGACTTCTCAAAATTACTCCACTCATATACATCATCATATAACGACACTTTGAGAAAATCGTTCAAATAAACATAATATTAATAATTTACTGAGAAAATAAGATGACTAAATGTAACTAATTTTTGATTAAAACAAACTGATGAGTGTCATTGCTGCTACTAAGTTGTACTTTATCTCTTCTATAAGTACTGTTAGATCACGAGATATAACATTTGTGTAATATGTTCCTCCATATTTCCACCTTCGTGCAAAGTTAATCTGCATATGCGCTTCAGGAAAAATATTTTTCTGGTTAATGTTTTTGTGTACTCTATTTATAGTTTATACTAGTCTAAGTATTTGATCTCTGGGCCCATAACCTGTTGAAGTAGTGCGAGGAGGTCATAAATGACCCTTCCAGCTTTTCCTCAACTTCTCAAGATTGACATTAAAAATATAATATCGCAAATGTAGTAGCAATTCTAACAACTTGGTTAAAGGCTGATTTTCTTTTTTGCAAATCGTTGATTCCTTTTGACCAATGTCTAGCACACATTGAATCATAAGAGCCTGTTAACCCTTTCGTCAAATATGAATAACTTTGCATTTGTGGTGATATTGGAGTTGTTGGATGCTTCTAGTGGCTTAGAAATGTCCATTTCCATGCATGAGGACTGTCCCTTTACATATCGATAAAAACGAGGGTGTGTTGGTTGTGAATGTGCAGAGGATGTGGGTTGCTAAGCAAGTAAAGCACCTGTGGGAGTCGACTTAGTGACAAAGGGTGTGGAGGAACTGTAATAAAAGAAAGGGAATGAGGAAAATGAAAAGAAGGAAAGGGATGGAAAGAAGAGAGGTAATGCCAAAGAGCAGAGTGTTGAGAGTGGAGGCATGGCAAACAAGAGAGTGCGACGAGAGAACCCCGGAGGAAGCCAATCAATAAACTCACTCTCTAGCTCTCCTACAAAGAGACCTACTACTACCACCATTGCCACTATTACCTTCAACCATCACACTCCTATATTCTCCTGCACTTGCAAGTGCCTACCCAAGCTAGAAGCCTCCATTATGTACGCCCACTCAGCTCTCTCTCTATCTCTCTTTCCCCCATTTCCTCCTTGTTCTCTCAATTTCTCTCTCTCTCTCTCTCTTACTCTTGCTCTCTTAACTGAATACAGCCATTTTGTAACCGTTCGTCTGTAACACGTTCGACATGTTCATCCCCGCGATCCAATAAAGGATTTCATCCTTTGATCTTCAGCTATCAGGAAATCAAGAATTTTATGTCGAAACAGGGAAAAAAAAGTATGACAAGAATCGAGGAGAATCACTTTTTGAATTGGATCATCGAGAACGAGTTCTATTTTCTAGAAAAAGATATCTGTTTTTGTTTCCTGTTCAGGATCCCGATTTATAGAGTGGGTCTTCAAAAGGTATATAGAAAATAAGAAAAATTGTAACTGAAGTTGAGATTCGGGTAAAACTGTAAGTAGAGTTTGAATGATAACTGTTGTAGAAATATTAAAAACTCGACATCTGCTTTTAGTATGTTAAGTACAATAGTACAATAAACAAATTTTAAGGGATTAGTTTTTGAATTTGTAGTTTCTAGAAATTTATTTAAAGATTATAATAAGCAATAAACTTAACGGTTTCTGGAAGCTTCATTTTTTAGGTTAGATTCAAGTACTTAGGTACTAGGGTACTTTCTCAGCGGACGTAAGAACACCATTTTGTAAATCTTAACCTTCCTTTTAATATACATATTTCTACATGTTTTTTCTCCTACATTACATACGTGTTTTCCATTTATTTAAAAACCCTCAATAATAACTTGAAGTAACTTTTATCTCTGTCCAAAAGTTTTTTTATCAACAATTAACTTTCCCTAAATTGTATAAAATTATATCAAAAATAATTTAATCCTATTTACTTCAAGGTCTGCTGGTTAGGAGAATAAAAAAAAGCTTTTCTAAATTACGAGGTGATAAATTTGTGTTTACTCAAATTGAAACCAAACGCGGCTAAGTTGTAAAAGCACCACGCGCCCCTCTTCTTTTTCTTCTTTAATCCCTTTTTCCGGAAGAAGAGAGTGGAAAAGAAGGGTCCTCGTGTTGACAGATCTCTCATATATTTCTACTCAACTTTAGTAGGGACTGATAAGCCTTCCCTCTCATCTTCACATTTTTCTGGCGACATTTATAATACAAAAAAAAATAATAAAAAAAGGACACTAAAGAAAGTGCTGACTCGATAACCCCAAATATGCTCAATCATATTCAATCGTATAAAATAGAGAAAAAGTATAGTAATAAAGTGTTACATTCAATTAACAAGTAGAAATAAAAGTTTATGTAAAATTGAAGAAAAATGTAACAATAAATCGTTACATTCAATTAAAATAGAAATTGCGTGTCTATAAAGATAAATGTAAGATAAATGTAAATAGAAAATTAACGATAGTTTTAAAAAAAGCATAATTTATCAAATCTGGAGAGTAATATACTCAGTATTGAGTAAATGTTACGAAAGAATAATAGGCAGCAAGAAAAGTCTATTAATAACGACTGTAAGTGACTTTGAGAAGAGTATAAAAAAGTGTGAAACTTTGTTGAAAGCATTATTAAAGTTGTTGTAGAGAGGTCATTAATTAACGTACCCATAAGCAGCAAGCGTTGGATCGTAGTATGCGTATCCAGGGGCAGCAGGTTGTAGAGCAGCAGTGCCCCATGCAGCTCCCATGTCTGCCGTCATTCCCATTCCCGTTGCATCCTTCAGACCGTATGGATTTCCCTGGAAAAGGAAACCAACATTGATTTCCGTCCTATCTCTAGAAGTGCTTTCCTCTCTTTCAACTGAAAGAGAAAGTTTTCTACCATCGAATTTTTCTTTTTTTCAACAGAAACTTGGTATTTATACAAGATCATATTCTTCAAACGGGACATTCACGATTTCGTTCTAATCGGGAATTTCTCGGTGATTATACAATAACTTTTAGGTTTTTCTTTTTTCACCGATTTTTTTTTTTTTTTAATATGTATTTCTATTAAAAATTAAGGGTGTCAATTCCCCTCCAGTATTAAAAGTGGGAAGAAAAAAGGGATTTTAACCCTCCCCCGCCCCCCAGAAATGACATCGTTTAATCCATGTACTAAGGTTTAGGTGTACACATATAAACGTAAACATATACTCTCTAAATCTGAATTAGTAGTTTTCTACTATGAATTAGTGAAAAGTGAGCTACTATTAAATAGTAAGAATTTTACTATTTTTTAGTAGAAATTTCTAATTTTTAGTAGAAAATGACTAATTTTTAGTAAAAAACAACTAATTAAATTAGTAAAAAAAATCTACCTATTTTAAAAGTAAAGTTTCACTATTTCAATTAGTAGTTTTCTACTAAAAAATTAGTAAAATTCTTGGCACACTTTTCACTAATTCATAGTAGAAAACTACTAATTTATAGCAGAAAACTATTTATTCAAATTTAGAGAGCAGTCAATGTTTATGTATACTATTATATGTATACCAGTTAAAAAAATTTAATTCACCTCCCACCCCCCCGAACCCGAAAAAATTTTCTCTTTTATATGCGCCAGAAAATAACTTGAAGTTGATTGAAATTAACTAGAAAATGCAGAAAAATTACTATAAAATAAAAGAGGAATGAGAAATTGAAGAAAAAATAAAAAATGATCTACAAAAGGTAGAAATTATTACTAAAAAGTTACAAATTAACAAGAAAATTACCAAAATTATTGTAAACTAATAAAAATTACTATAGAATTTACTGAAAAATAACTAGAAAATGTAAAAATAATTTTAAATAAAAGAGGCAACTAGTACACTGAGTAAAAATTTTGGTAAAAATTCCTGTGCCTTCACTATAAAATCGTCATAATTGACAGTCTCCAAAATTTTACCGTGCTGTCTTACAATTTTTACCGGATTATCTGGTAAAAATTGTTGGAAATCCGGTAAAAATTGTAAGACAGCACGGTAAAATTTCGGGGACTGTCAATTATGACGCTTTTATAGTGAACAGCACAGGAATTTTTACCAAAAATTTTTCTCAGTGTAGTAACAAGAAAAAATTTAAAAAAAAAACAAAAAAATATTTAGACATTAAGAAAGGTAACTAAAAAAATAGGGAAAAGCTTCTATAATACAAAGTGAAATTTTCACTAGAAGTTGATTTACAATAACCAGAAAAGTAAAATAAAAGAGAAAATAAAAGGAAAATACAGTTCGAAATATAGTGGAACGCTAAAAATCGAGAAAATAATTACATTTTGACGATGAGCACTAGAATGTTTGGAAAAATAACCAGAAAATTTATAAAAATTACTAGAAAGTGAAATAGTAACGAAAAGATTAAAAGTGATAAGAAACTAGGAAAATTTACTATAAAGTAAAATAAAAATGAGAATTTAAAGAAAACAAAATTTAAAAAAGTAGTATAACTAGAGACTGAAAAATAATTACTAAAAATTAATTAAAATGGCTAATAGAATTAATTAAAAAATATAACAAGAAATTTAGGACATACTCACTAAAAACAAAGAACTACTCTCTAAATCTGAATTAGTTAAAAATAACTAATTATTAGTCAAATCCTGCCGAGTTTTTATTTCAGCAATTAGTTAAAGATAACTAATTATTAGTAGAAAAATGACTAATTGTTAGTAAAAACACAACTAAAAAATAGTTAAAATTCGACTAATTGAATTAGTAAACAGAATTTTGTTAAAATATTAGTTATTTTGACATAACCTAAAAATGATTTTGACTTATAATTAGTTATTTTTTACTACATGATTGGTAGTAATTTATAACTATTTGAATTAGTGACTAAGGTTTTGCTTTCAAATTAGTTATTTTCGACTAATTCAAATTTAGAGAGTAACAAACCCTGAATTGTTGTTATAACGAATTCTTGTTGTTGTATTAACAATTAGGTTTGTTGTCATGACAAAAATTGAAATGGTTTTGTTACTACAACAATCTCAAATAGTTAAGATAACAAAAAATTTGTTACAACAACAAAACAAAATTGCTAGTTAACTATATTAATAATTTCCTTTTTCTAAAAAGTAAAATAATATCTAGGAGTTTATTAAAAAAAATTAAAATTAAAAAAACTTCTATAAATCGATAAAAACAAGGACAAACTTAAAATCTAAAAAATGTAAAAAAGTACTAGATAGTAAAATAATGATTAAAAATTGTTTAAAAATAACTAGAAAATTCAGAAGGTTTCCTATAATGTAAAATATGAAGGAGAACTTTTAAAAAATAACTAGGAAGTGTAAAAAGTAACTATTTATCGATAATAACTACCAGCATGGTTTGAAAAATAACTAGAAAAAGTAGTAATATTACTAGAAAGGAAAATAATAACTAGAAGTTGATTTTGAATAATTAGAATTCGAAAAACTACTATTAATTCAAAAAACCAATGGAAAATTGTCAAAACAAAACTATAAAATGAATTAAAATGTGAAAATTAACTAGAAGTTGAAGAGAAATAATTGAGAATTAAAAAAATATAAAACTTTTAAAAAATAACTAGGAAATGTAAGAAGTAACTAATATTTATCAATGATAACTACCAGAATGTTTTTGAAAATAAGTAAAAAATCTAAAATTAACTAGAAAGCAGAATAATACTTAGAAGTATATGAAGAGTGACTAAAAAAGTTTAAAAAATCACTATAAGATTAAAAAGAATAAAAAAAAGCTAAAATTTGATTATTAAAAAGAAAAATAGTAACTAGAAGTTGATAAAAACTTGAAAAAATAAGACCATAAAATAAACTAACTTGTAAAAAATTTCTGTGTATCGCAGGAAAAATGAAAAGCTGAAAAAACAAAATTATAAAATAAACTAGAATTTGAAAAATAAATAGCAGTTATAGAAAAATAATGGAGAAATGCAAAATAACAATAATATAATATGAAATTTATAATATATTGTAATATAATAAAATAACTAAAATAAAAATAATACTCGTTTTAAAAATATAACCGACAAGAGTAAAAAGAATCTATTTACTGATTAAAAATTACCAAAAATCTTCCGGGGGCGGTTTCTGGACGCGGCGGCTCGATTGGAAAAAATCGACAATTTACGATTTAATGGGACACTGTATTGACTTGTTTTCAAATAAGAATATCAAATTCACACTAGTATGAGAAAATAATATTTCATCAACAAAATATTCCTCAAGAGAAAGAAACAAGCCCAAAACTTTGGGAAAGTGCAACAAGTTTACCGTCGGCACGTGGACCCAAAGATTTTTGATATCAGTTCATGCAGCTCATCGTAAAATGAGCCGCTGAATGCATTATGGCAAGCGTTAAAGCAACGCGGCATTAGGTGGCTAATGGTAGCACAATGGGATATTATTAGGACGGCTTAGAAGCTGCCGTTCCTGGCGCCAGAGAGTTTCGTATTTCAGGTCGGCTTGTCGTCGACTTAACTCTTAATTCTCTTCAGGTTCTTCGTTAATTCCCTATTTTTTAACCTTCATCTTTCTTTTTTTTTCCTTCTCCCCCAAAAAAAAAAAAAATCTTGTCAATCTTTTGTTTCTCTCCCTATTCGTTTTTTAGCTCATTTATTACCTCACAGCACTATTCTGATCTTTAAAGAAGTGACCTTTTCAGAGAATTGATCTCGAGTCCTTTTAGAATGTTTAGTTAGCTACTTTAACAGTTTTAAGTCCGACCACGTAAGGGCTGGTGATCAGCGGGTGGTCCACTACTCAACAATTGTTACGACTGGAAATGGAGGAAGTCACCAACCGAGCAATTCTGCGTATGCGTGTCACGTGTTCACAATCTCCATCCTGATTTTTGCTCTATATGTACATGCACAAACTTCCTGGTGTAATTGGCACTCCAACAGGAAATCCTTTATTTTGGAGTTACACAAATTGTTGTGTTTTTTAAAATCATACTGTATGCATAAAGTTATACATAAAGTTTAACCTCTGAAAATTAGGGGAAGTGTGTCTACAACGGCCTACCTAATGAAATTCATATTATTTAATCGGAAATATAATTTCTTGGATCTAAATAAGTATGCTACATTATAATTTGATATTTAATTAATTTATTGTATACAGTTAAATTCGATTGAAAAACAGTTAAATACTATTTGCTATAAATTATAAGATATTGCTAAAACTAAAGTTATTAATAAATTATTATTCTAGAATGGTTTTCTTATTAAAAACTCACTTTGGTTTAATAAATTTATTTGGATTTTGCAAAATATGAGATTTTAGTGATACGATGTAAAAACTTGTCAATAACAGTGTACAGTATATTATAGAACTCACAGTAAACTTTTTTAACTAAAGTGATTAAATTAAATTTTTTTTTAATTATATTTTGTGCTACATAACTCATCAAATATATTTATAAAATTAATAATCTGTGATATTTGTAAAAAGTAACAATCCTAACCTCAAAATCAATTCTCTGTTGTTAAATGATAGCGCAGCGAATTTAAAAAAATTTTAAGACCCTCTTAGCAGCTGATTATAATTCTTATTGTTCCCGCTAGACTGCGCTAATTTCTATAGGCTGTTTTATCCACACACGGGATAATTGCACACTTTTACTTTTTTATTTTATTTTATAAATTATTATTATTATATTATTTTATTTATTAATTAAAAAATCTCAAATAACTTGCACATGGTATACTTTATGCACAGTTAAAAATATTTTAAAATTCACGAAATGTTTATGTTACAGTTATAACAAAAATTTACAGAAAATAATTTCTAAATCGCGCGATAGATTTTATATTTAAAAATATAAAACTATCACTAGTTGATGAAAATTTTTTCCCTGTAAAGTGTTTTATTAAAAATTGGCCATTTTAGAGTCTAGGCCGTTTTAGACACGCTGTTGTTAAAATCTTAATTTTTCAAAATTCAAATTCATTAGAAAATATTTATGCACGTGAAACTGATAAAGGCTAAAGTATTTTATAAATAGTAAAAGGTATAGGACTGATGAAATTAATAAAAACACTTCTTTCAACTCAAAGATTAAAAACAATGATGCCGTTGAAAGATTAAACAGGGCAAGTAAACGCGACTAGAGTAGTTTTATCGAAAGGTGGACGCGTCTCGTGCACAGCCCTTTCACAATGTTAAGGGGATCGTGACTCTAATTAAAAGGTGAAAAAGTTTGTCGGAAAGAAAAAGAGGTTAGACGCGTGCAGGTATCAGTTTGATTAATGTCGCCTCTTTGCATGAATTATTGCACATTTTACGGCTACTTTTGCTAATAGAAGACTTAATAATCCTCAAAAGAAATTAATTCTTATTCCAAATACTAATAAATAAATCTACCTGTTTTTTGTATAATTCAAAAAATGTATTTTTGTATAAATCGATGTGTTTTTTTAGATAAATGGAAAAATTTGTTTTTATCGGAAACAATCACGAAATTAAGGGTCTGCTCTCTTTAGTGGTTTTTCAAATTACCTACAACATGTCTCTGGATTTTTCTCAAAGATCGAAATCAAGTTATCAAATGTAACCAAATGTCAAAAATGTAAAAATGAATTTTTTGTTATTTACTCGATATTTTGAAAATATTCAAAAAGACCCTAATTTTCACGACCCTGTTTTTATACAGCTCCTACAAAAATTTGTTTCTTAACAGCTTTGTATGTAAAATTAAATTCCCAACGTTATCAACGAGGAATCTAATTAACATTTGTAAAACAAAGAAAAGAATTGTAAACATTTCCATAAACATTTGTAATTCAAAATGAGCACATTAAAATTTGCAACTTCTTTTTTAAATTAGCGATATTATCACGAGTTTTAAAACAATTACAAAAAGATGGAAATAACTGTAAAAAATAGAAGAAGCAATTATAAAAAAAAGGAGGTAATTGTAAAAATAAAAAAAATAATTATAGAGAAAGGCAATTATTGTAAAAAATGTAAACATTAAGTTAAAAATTTGTCGTACGAAGTGAGTGATATTACTTAAAGCAATATAGCTTTCACACACTCTTGTACTTTGTTTTGTACTGACAGCGTTCGATTGTCAGTGGAATATAATTTAATTATACAAGAAAGGGCGAGAAAGCAAAGCTTTGACGTAACGAAGCCGTAGGTTGTTGTCGTTGCAGTGATATCCGATTTTTTAGTTCAACTTTATTTGTCAGCGATATCGTGACGGTTTGTTAATTGCATCATTATTTTGTCTTATAATTAAAAGACTAATTGTATATTGTTTCCTCAATCCCACGCAGAAACAAAACTTTATTCTCTAAAGAATCAGTGACACTTTCTAATACACTAAAACTCCTGAAGAGTGCACTCCTGAAAAGTCCCCCCTCCTTAAACTGCGCACTCCTCAGAAGTTCCAGTGTAGTAAAAAATTACCGACTCACTGAAATCAGTAGAAATTTGACGTAAATTTAATTTGTAAAGGGGAATAAATACCAATGTCTCAAATAAATTAATAAAAAAATAATAAATTCCGTAAATATACTAAATAATATAATATAATAAAATAATAATTAATAAAATAACAGTAAATTTATAAAAATAAAAGAATTTATTTTTATAAAACTAAAATAATACAATAAATTCTCAAACCTTGAATGATTCTACTTAACAGAAATTGTGTCGAATTTCAAGTGGCAAAATCCTCGGAAAGGAGAAGGGTGAAAGAAAGTTGTACGAAAGGTAGGTACCGGGTATTACCTTTTTTAAGTCAGGGACCACCGTGCACGTTGTAAAAGGTCTTCTCTTTCTCGTTGCTCTTATTGTCCCCCCGCCCATCTCATTCAATGCTAATCCGTTTCTTATTATATTATAATGCCCGTCGTAACGACGCTCAATGCTCGCCGCGTCGTCAGAAGCACGTGCCCTCCGACATCAAACCCCATTACCACCCTCGCGCAAATTCACCCCGAGCATTCACAAAAATATTTAAATTACAGAAAACCCCCACAATTTCTCCTTTTAAATTCAATGAATTCTTCCCGGATACTAAAACTCACCGAGAAATGTCCATAATAACCGCTTTTATACAAGAACGAAAAGAATTAAATTAGACATTTTAATTCAGAGAAAAAAGTTCAATAAATTAAAAAACACCTTTGGGTTATTACAAATTATATATTTTTGTGTCTTTAACGCTTTTGATGAAAATTAAAATTAAGACAATATTTTTAGGCTATTCTAAGCTTTGTTCAGGTTTTATACAGACACTGTAAAAAAACTCTTTGGGTAATTTTAACAAAAAATGTTTTGGAAGCAAAAAACGCAAAGATTTAATGGGTAAAAATCAAGGAGATTTTTTGTAATTTTACCTAAAGCTTTCTGAAAAAATACGCAAGAAGATTTAGGTAAAAATTCAGAAGTTTTTTGGTAATTTTACCTCAAGCTTTTGGTAAAAATACCCAAAAATATTTAAGTAAAAATACACAACCTGTTTAATAAATTCCTTTTAAGCTTTTGGAATAAATAACCAAAAATATTTAAGTTAAAATTCACAAGCTTTTTAGTAACTTTACCTAACGCTTTAGAAAAAAATATCAAAACAGATTTTGGTAAAAATACCCAAGCTTTTTAATAAAATTACCAAAAGCTTTTGGTAGAAATACCCAAAAATATTTAAATTAAAATACACAAACTTTTTGGTAAATTTACTGAGAGCTTTTGGGAAAACTACTCATAAAGATTTAGTAAAGATTCGCAAGCTTTTTGGTAAATTTACTGAAAGTTTATGGAAAATATACCCAAAGAGTTTTAGGTTAAATTAAACAACCTTTTTGGTAAATTCCATTAAAGCTTTTGGAATAAATAACCAAAAATATTTAAGTTAAAATTCACAAGCTTTTTAGTAACTTTACCTAACGCTTTAGAAAAAAAGATCAAAACAGATTTTGGTAAAAATACCCAAACTTTTTAATAAAATTACCAAAAGCTTTTGGTAGAAATACCCAAAAATATTGAAATTAAAATACACAAGCTTTTTGGTAAATTTACTGAAAGCTTTTGGGAAAACTACTCAAAAAGATTTCGTAAAGATTCCCAAGCCGTTTGGTAAATTTACTGAAAGTTTATGGAGAATATACCCAAAGAGTTTCAGGTTAAATTAGTTTTAGGTTAACCTTTTTGGTAAATTCCATTAAAGCTTTTGGAATAAATACCCAAAAATATTTAGGTTAAAATTCACAAGCTTATTCTTAGTAACTTTACCTAACGCTTTCTGAAAAAAAAAACCTAAAAGATTCTGGTAAAAATACCCAAGCTTTTTAACAAGTTTACCAAAAGCTTTTGGTAGAAATACCCAAAAATATTTAGTTAAAAATTCACAAGCTTTTTGGTAAATTCACCTAAAGCTTTTGGTATAAATATATAGGAAGATTTGGGTAAAAATACACAAGCTTTTTTGTAAATTTACTTAAAGTTTTTGGAAAAAATACCTATAAAATTGTAAGTAAAAAACACAAGCTTTCTGTAATTTCACTTAATGCTTCTGGGGAAAAGACCCAAAAAGATTTAAGTAAAAATACACAAGCTTTTGGTTTATTTACTTAAAGCTTTTGGAAAAACTACCCAAAAAAATTTTGGTAAAGATTCGCAAGCTTTTTGGTAAATTTATCTAAAACTATTGAAAAAATACTCAAAAAGTTGTAGGTAAAAAAACACGAGTTTTTAGTTATTTGACCTAATACTTTTGGATGAAATACCCAGAAAGTTGTAAGTAAAAAGTACACAGGCTTTTGGTAACTCTTACTAAATTTTTTTGTAAAAATACCCAAAAAATTTTAGGTAGAAATTCCGAAGCTTTTGAGTAATTTTATTGAAAAAGTTTGGAAAAAATACCCTAAATTATTATCTTAAGATATTTAAACTATACATAATGAGCCAGAAAAATTTCCAAGAATTTTTGTGTAAAAAATACGATAAGCAAAATAAAAAGAGTTATTATACTGTTAGAAGTTAAAATTATTCTTTTAAATACGAAAATAAATACGAAATTATATATACTGACATGTAGTAATTTTTTTTTCATAACTATTTCTTAAAAAGAAATTAATACATGTAAGTAGCTTCTAAGGTTTATTGTTTGAAATAATAATTTTTATCTGTATTATTATTTATAAAAAAAATTTTTTTTTAATATAATTTTAAAATATACAAAACATTATTATGTATCAAAATGTAAGTATTCTTGTAAATGTATATGTATAAGATTTGAAAAGAGCTATTAAAATAGCCGAAACATATTGTCTCAATTTTTAATTTACCTTAATTATATAAGGCCACGAAAATAAAAAATTTTACATAATATATAAATACGTTTCAAATAATTTCTTATCATAACTTTGGTTATTATTCCCGATTTAAAATTCACGACAAAATGAATGTGATATCTCAAGGTTTTTGTCGGCATTAAAAAGTACGGGAATGGAGGTTACAGTGGGACAGACTAAAAAACACTACAAATATGAAAGCATTCATTTTTTTTTGTTTCTCCGTAGAAACTAAGCATTTCTTCTCGTCAAAATTCTCAAAATTCCCGTTAAGATATTTATGACGTGCCGCAGCTGGTTTCACTTCCTTTATGCCAGCGAATGATAATCGTCGCGTGCTCGAAATTGCGCGTCGCTAAAATTCCACGTAGCGAGTATCAAACAGTATAACAAACTTGGCGAAACCCTTGTGTGCTGATGGGCACCCTTCCTAAAGTGATAACAATCGAAATCGTGACTTTTCGATGTATCGACGCATCTCTCGCGACAAATTGTCCCTCCTCCTTGTGTATTTTTTCCTCTGAATTGGGGGACGATAATGGTTATTACATATCAGAACAGCCATCTTTCTTACTAATGATGACTACATATTTGAAAAGTAATAAGAAAGTTCGTTAAAAATAAATCGCTTAATGCAACTTTCGTATTATGTAATTTACAATTAAGTAATTTCCTAATTAATTATGCGATTATGCTCTTAACTGCAAAAAATATCTCATTGACTATGTACACGGAAAAAAGTTTTATCGAAATTTTATCAACAAGAACCTTTAATCCGTGAAATTTTTTATGTTTATATCTTCTAAGCCAAATTACAGTTATTTCATTATTTGTCTATTTCCGAATTGTTGAATTTAATTAAAATTTTCTCTCGTTTGATAAATAATTTTATTGTAAATCGAATTTTTGGAATTATTAAAATTTTTAATTTAAGGAAAATGTTTATAACATTAGTTTTTTATCACGGGCATATCTTAAAAAATATATATATATTTATTCGAATTGTTGAACTAATATTAAATTTTAATAATGTAAAATTATTGTTTTAGTAATAATTATAATATTATTATAATTCAATGATGTACTTTCAATAGAGTAGAATAATTCCACTTAATATTACATTTTTCGAAAAATTGTTTTAACAAGAAAATATTCAAGACTCTCAGAAATTATTAAAGATAATATGTATACTTTATCATAAATGTCTTTTTAAAAGCTAAATTAACAAGTATCTTGTCTTTCCAACAAAGAAAAATGTCTTATCGACAAGACATGACGTAAACAGTGCAATTTTCAAAACACTACTCTACTCGTATAGTAAAATGTATCACAAAACGTGCATACATGTTTTCATACGATTATGGATTCGCAATTACGAATATCATTAGTTGAATGATAACGATGGTTATTGAACAAGTTTACCTTGTCATTTCTGTATGTACAAAAGCATTAATTTTATGTAAAATTGTAGAAACTATTAAAACTATCAATAAAAAGAGGGCGTTTTGAAAACTTGAGGAAACAAATTACTGACTACATTTTTAAAGTTTATGCACAATTTTAGTGTATACTTTGTAAAACAACTTTGTATAATAACAAAAAAAAAAAAACTGAAAAATATCAATTTAATGTAGAGACATAAAATTGAGACGATTAGTAGCATCAAAACGACTTTTTAATACGATTTATGTTATCGGTTTGTTATACCCTTGGTTTCAATTTGATACCTTTAAGGTAGCAAATTAAATTTGATAGCTTTTAGTTTTGTGTGTACTAATTTGAATATCGAACATAAAAAGTTCGATTTATTTAAATGAAGCTGAAAACTGCGATTAACCCTTTCATATACCTAATAACCTATACCTATAACTTTTAAAACGTAACTTTTAAAAGTTTTTCTCAAATAAAGTTTGTATTTAATAAAAAGTAATTAAATCTCATTTTTATTCACTTTTGTAGTAAATTTGCTATCTAAGCCGGTTTCCAAAAAAAGAATTTTAATTATAGATTAATTACAAAAAAAGTTTTAATATAAATATAAAGATGGGCACCAAACCACAATGTATATAGGAATAAAGTATAAAAAATATTAAGAAGCATTAAAAAACAAAGAACCTAATTTTTCCAATTATAATTTCGATGTATTAAATACTTTTTCTTCGAACTTAAAATTTCGAATCAAAGAAACAAATTTCCAATTGTCATGAAGTCTGGAATTAACAATAATCGACAAAATCAAATCTTGATAAAAAGTTTCTTATATTTCACATCTTATCAAATCCCGAAAAGGCGGTCACTTCAAAGGGTTTTTTCCTCCTCTGAAAACAAAAAATTATCCGCCAGATTAAAAATATCTTGATACACGATTAAATTCAAGTTTTCATTCTGCTTAAAGTCTGCCTATTTAAAAATATTTTTCTCTATTTGTTACAGATTAATAATAATAAATTATACTCAATTTGCCGACTATCTTTAGCTGATAAATGAAATTCAGTCATGAAATTGTATATCGCTTTCATAAATAACTGTTTTTAATTTAAACTGTATACGGTTTTCGTTGAGAAAAGTTATCGAATCGATAATTATTCTTAAGAATAAACTTTATTGCGAGTTTATTGATACATAAGTAACAAAACAATATTACCAGTATCAAGTATACTTTATTGGTGGTTGAGACCGATATTTTTGTCCGCTCGCGGAGTTCGTTTGCATTTCTAAAGTGACGATAATTTCGCGGCAGTGCCTCTCATCTGCGACTCGAAAAGCGCGAGGATAAATTGACCTACCACGTCGTACGTAAAAGCGGCCAATTAGTATAATTATGCCGATAAATTCAAATTTAATTGGCTGCCGCGTCCCTTCCTCGCCTAAACTAAACCATCTCTCTCACGGCAAAACATTTCGGATTTTCCCGTGTCGTCTACACGCTCAATTGTGTGCTCTATTTAGAAAAATGTCTCAATAACTCAGCCACATAATCGCACTTGAACAAACACGATAATTCTGTTAAAAAATCGTCGATAAGAAACGTAAATTAAATCGACAAGTAACAATTGCAGAACGTGTAATAAAGTGAAAATTATACTAATTGGTACATTTAAGGAAAACATATATAATTAGTTTAAAAAAAAGTGTTTTGCACACAAAAAAAAAGAGAGTAACAAATGGCATTATATATAAAAAAAGAAATAGACCAATTTTAAAATGTCATACGACATTAAAAATACCATTTTCTTCTAACGGTTTCTAAAACGAGTCTAGACGTTAAATAATGTTTTTATCGTCTCTGTTAATTCTTGTCGGTGAAATTAGTAGTCGACTGTCACCATTTTCTTTCCGTACAAGAACACTGACAGTTGTTGAAATATGTTTCGGAATAAGTCACGAGGCTCGTTTAAGGTCGCATGCACATTTCATTTCCACGAAGTTAAAGCGCTATATTGCTTACCCAGGATTATCGCATCTTTCTCTCATTCGCTCGCGACACGTAAATAATTTTATGCATCATGTGCCTCATGATCTTTCTTTCTAAATGATCTATAGATCATCGTCTCGGAATCAGTCAAAAAATCTACTTTTCGTAAAAGTCGGGAATGAATTTATAGACAATCGTCTGAGGAACTTTTATAAACTTATATTCAATACTGAGAAAAACATTCTTTAACCAATGTGAAAATGCATTAAATCAAAAATAAGTTTTCTTTAGAATAGGATGTAGTCAGCGTCGGCTCGAGACAACTAGGTAGAACAAGATCACTTTCAACATTAGTGGGAGAAACAGTCACTTTCAGCATTAGTAGGAAAATGATCATTTCCGAAAGTGGTGGAAAAATTGTTCATTCACGGAAAATTGTTTTGGATTGAATTAAACTGTATCGTTTTTCAAATACTAAATGGAATTTAAATAATCTGGAATTTATGTAAAATTGTTGATATTTCCGGCAATGGTGTGGAAAATACCCATTTCCGTAGTGAGAAAAATGGTCTTTTCTGCCACTGGTGAAGAAAATATACTTTTTTGACACTAGAGGGCTTAGGACATTTTCGGCACTAGTGAAAAAATGACCATTTTGATAGTGGTGGCGAAGTGTAGTTTTTTTTATCTATATCACTCTACAGGTCTAAATTTTAGGGCAAATAAAACAAATTTTTTTAAATCTTCGTAATTAAATTTCCTATCGATTCATCGAGCCAAACATTTTATTTTGTATTAAATTACTTTCATTTTTTCACAACAATTCTATGGAAA
This sequence comes from Ganaspis brasiliensis, assembly GCA_037103525.1. NCBI lineage: Eukaryota > Metazoa > Arthropoda > Insecta > Hymenoptera > Figitidae > Ganaspis > Ganaspis brasiliensis. Next base: position 504,372 of record JAZKLR010000079.1, read on the forward strand.
AATCAGAATTTTGCAGAAAATTTATTTTCTACCCTTTAAAAAGTCAAATATTGCATCAGAAACCATATTAAAGATATTTTGCAGTATTTCTATTATATAAAAATGTGTATAATAACAGTTTTGCAAATTAAATGATAATTTAATTTACTAAATTATGTAAAAAACAAAAAAAAGCGGTAAAAATCAAATTTATTATATATTCCTTTAAGATTATCACCAAAATTTTAATAAAAAATACTTAAAATTTGCATTCTCTTACATATTCTTAGACATTTAAAAATCGTTTAAACAATCTCTTATTGTTGATTTTAAGTGTTCTTAAAAGTAATCATACCGAATTTTATTTTTTTCTCAATTTTGCTACAGTTTGTGTCTACAATAACAACGCATCAATATGAAGTGGTTAAAAATTGTAAAAACAATCTATTATTTGTTAATTTCAAATTTTCTTAAGGTAGTTCTCTTGGTTCAGTGGTTCTTAACTCAAATTTTGTCATTCTAAATTTATTTTGTGATGTTTATTGAATAGTGCCAACTTCAAGGTGTAGAATCTCTTTTGTATTTATTAAAAAAAATGAATAAAACGTCAAAAAGTGGACTTCAAATTACCATTTTTTGGAATTTAGTACTGCAAGCCACATTTTTCAAAAAGGGATCTTATTCCCTTTACTTCAAAATATAATTTAGTAGTTTTTATTTTTAAACCTAAAGAAAATTCATAGTGCTGTTAGCAAAATTGTATATTTTTTAACCATGGCTTCTACATTCTTCCATGTTAAAAAGTTCAAGTACATTCTGAAATATAGCACCGCTTCCTACCTTTAAAAAAAGTATTTTCGTATTCGTTGAATGTTCTATTAAATGATATATTTTAATTAGAAAAATATTTTTAAAAAAATTGTTTTCGAGAGAACTACCTTAAAAATAATCATACATCTCATGTTCAAAATTTAGAAAAAACTAAAACTTTGTATGATTGTTTTTAAGAAAATTAAAAATTAACAATTACAGATTGTTTAAACAATCGTTAAACATTTAATATTATTCTTTAATTTCATACTTAGTTATTGTAGACACAAAATATTGCACAATTCAGAAAAAACTAGAACTCTTTGTAATTATAAAATTTAAAATTAACAATCATAGATTGTTTAAACAACTGTTAAACACTTAAAATTATCCTTCATCTTCATACTTAGTTATTATATAGACACAATTTGTATGTTGCTCAATTTCGAATTACTAGAACTCTGTATGATTATTTTTAAGAAAATTTAAAATAACAATAAGAGATGGTTTAAACAAAATTTTAAATGTGTAAATTGATGTAAGGTAATACAAATTTAAAGTATTTATTAACATTTTGATTAATAATAATATTATTATTCCTTAAATAATCTTTAAGGAATATAAAGTATATTAAATTTTGTTTGCTTTGGTTTTTTCTATAATTTAGTTAATATTAAAATATTATTTAATTTACAAATCTGTTATTATAAAAATTTTTGTATATTAGAAATACTAATATTTTTAATGTAACTCTTAATGCAATATATGCTAGGGTTGGCCAATGACCCCTTAAGTTTAAAGACCTCGGAATAATACCCCACTTTGCCCAAAAATACACTGAAAGAAATTTTAAAATAAAATTTAATATAAGATTATTGAAAGGAGACTATTCAAGACCTACTGGAAGAAACTAATCGTTTTACTTTTAAACTGTTACAGTGAAGAAAAGATAATTTAATAGTGACTATATTAAACACTAAAACGAAATTTTGAATATTAATATAGTCACTATTAAATTTTCTTTTCGTCAATGTAACAGTTTAAAAGTAACCCAATTAATTTTTACCAGTAGGTCTTGATTAGTTTCCTTTCAATATATTTAATATTAATTTTATAGTGTCATTTTTAAATATTATTTTATAATTTCTTTCAGTGTAGTTACGTCACTGTCCAGAACCGGCACTAGATGTGGTCAAGAGTTAATATTAGTAACTATTACTAATCTAGAAATAAGGCTACCATTAAACATTTATATAAATATATAAACTTACCAAAGGTGAATAGAAGGCAGAACTGTCCATGCCGATACTAGGATAGGGTCCTTGATCGGTGGTGGAAGGCGTGGGGGTGGGATACGTAGAGTAGGAGGTAGCAGAGGGTCCCAACCTGGGGTAAGCACCGAGCGCTAACCGGGCGGCACTATCGTATTGACAGGAACACACTGTATGTCCGGTAATTTGGTCCACCATCATAGGCCTTCCGTTTTCACAACAAACCCCAGGACCTGTCGCTCCTCCAACCGGGGTACTAGCGCCACCAGATGTCGCCCCTGGCGCCGCACCAGTCGTCGTCGTCGCGGTCGATGACGGCGACAGGGCCCCGGGACTTAGGGCCCCTCCTGACATCGCCGGCGACGTCGCCGTGGTTGGTTGTCCTCCACTCACTAAAAGCTGCAACACAAGATTTCCTTCATAAAAAAATTGAACAATTCCCTTCTACATAGGAAGAAATAGAAATATTCATAGGAATAGAAATTAGTACATTGAACGTTCTGAGGATGTCACACCTTACAAACTGTTACATACTTGGACATTTTTTCTGCAAATCATCACGATCTGCTTATTCTACCCATCCTCTCAAACATTATGTTGTTTATGAACAACTTCATAGTAGTTGTTTGTAGGTGCAACCTAAAGCTACATATATCGTCGGAGCATCTAATACAATACCACGCATCTACACTTGGTTAATAAATCGTATCCACAAATTCCTTAAGGGCTATATTGCAATACAAGTTGCACTAAAAGTAACCCTTAGGGGCTATTATACCTATCCATGTCAGACACAATTGCATACTTTAGCGCCATTTTTCTGCTGGTCGTAAAAAATAGCCGACCCACCCCTCCCCCTTGAAACCTTACGTAATTTATTAAAGGCCCCTTAAAGTCGCCCCCTTATAATTTTGAAGGGTTTTCGTAGATCAAAACAAAACTTATTATGCTTAGTCTGAATTTTTATGAATTGGTAATTCGTTATAGCTTCTGTAGCAACAATAGAAAATAGTTTTGCGTGTTCGGGAAATGTCTGCATATATTGTCTTTTATGGATTGTTATAGCTTTGACAACAATAGAAAATTTTTTTGCACAATTTGAACATGTCTGTATGTGTGGAACATGTAAAAATTGTTCACCCAAGTCAAAGATACGTAAATATTTGTGGCAGTTTCGAAAACTTGTAACTTTTAAGAACAGGGCAGGAAGTAGGTATATATCTTTGTGACGTGGTTTGGAATCAACATCTTCTATAGCACATGAGCAGTTTCTAGAAACACCACAAAAGTACACGTATGCTTTCCAATCTGCTCTTACAAATTACGTGAGTTCCAAATATCCCAAAACAAAATTACATACATTCGACTTAGGTGACAATTTTTTGGATTGTTATAGCTTCTGCAGTAACAATAAGAAATTGTTTTGTGTAGACGGAACATGTTTGTATGCATACATTTTTTATAAATTTAACAATTTTATAAATTGATATAGCTCCCGTATAGCAACAGTTAGAAAAAGTTTTTTATGTTAGGAACATTGTTGGTTTTTTAGAACTTGTTAATTTTTTTGTATGCTTGGTTTTGACTTTTATGAATTGTTACAACTCCTGTAGCAAAAATAGGAAATTGTTTTGATTGTTATAAGATCTGCATCAACACTAGATATTTTTTAATAAGCTATAAGTATGCCACTGATGTTTAATATAAGCCATCATTAATAAATTATAAAGAAAAATACAATTAAATTGAACAATAAGTATTTTGTCAACCTTTAGTGTTGTTTAAATATTTCCGAAATAGTAGATGATTTTAAAATCCACTCGCGACAATTCGATCGTGTTTCCAGCAGGTATAATTTAATGTCCTTCCTATTTTTCTTTGAAGGATGTTTATACTTCATCCAGTTAATCTAAATTGAACTTCCCCATAAAATTTACTTCTTACAAAAAGAAATATAATTAAATACATTAGTTGTTTTGAGGTGATCGGCCAAAGACTAAAATGTATAGGGATTTATTTTCCAATAATCCATAATAACCCAATACTTCCCATAACAATTTTAAATATCACAAATTAAATAACAGAAATATAAGACATAAATAAGTTTATCAACCATTCGAGTCAATTAACGAGATTGTCAGACAATGAATCGTTTAAAAATACAATGTGGTTATTCGGCTGTTATTCTTTCCTCGAGAGTGTTTAGCTAGGTCCAAAGAAGTACGTGGAAATGAATTTGGAGCTGGGAGTCTGGGTGATTTAGAGTCGATTTGTGTACATTAGGAGGCACGTTCAGGGCATCTTTCGTGCGTGTAACCACGTGTAAATGACTTTGTAAACTCGTAGCCGTCACGTATGGTTCGGGCGGCGTTTCTCGCGGTAAATTAGCGCGTCTTCAGACAAGTGGAAGGGTGAAATCCCGGTAATTAATATCGCGAGGGTGCTGGAGGTGAGTATATGTGTTCAGTCTCGACTTATTTCGAGAGAAGCACTCTCGTCTCAAGTCTCAAGGGCGGATCTCAATTGATAACAGAGCCCTTCTCAAGCCCCCTTCAAAATCTCCGTGTGCTGCTTTTTACCGTATATATATCCAAACAAGAAGCTTCCTCTTCACATTCATCTATCTAATTTCATTTCTTAATGTACGTGTCACAATTTATCTTTTCTCTTGCTAATAATTATATTAAAATATATTATTTTCACAATATAACAATATTTATAATTGTTAGAACAATGATAATAACAATGATAATATAATAATTTATAATCAAAAATAAATTACAGATTATTTCATTAAAGACCCCCAAAAAGAAGAAAGCTCTTAATTCCCGAGAAGAAAGTGAAGGGGTTTATTCATGCGCGATTTTGTTAACGCCCCAGTGTCAACCCTTTCCGCTTGAAATTCCTTAAGAAAAGTAAGGCGGTACCCTATCTTAAATTAATCAATTCCTTTATCTTCAAATGCACTCTCTTCAAATCAGTTTCTTTGGAACCACATAACTCACGAACAAACAACTTCTTGAAGAGAGAAAAGAAAAATCCTTGTCTTAATCATTTTAAAAATGATAATATACATTATAATACAATTAATGTGAACATTAGCGATCTGAGATTAGCGCATTTTTAATTAAAATAAGAGAAAATTTCTACATCTTGAAGTAGTATAAAATCTCACACCGGGAGATCGATTAGCAAAAGCAAGAGTTTCTATGACTGTATAAGTGAGATTTTTCAATGACGCAGAATAATTAAGTGATGAATTAATTTTCACATCGCAATGTGAGTATTAATTAATAACGATATTAACGGTCATTAATTATTTGTAATAACACTTCTTATCCTTTGCTCGAACAAGTATCACACGCTGTGAAAATATTACTGTGATACAGTAGCATGATTCACAGTTATTTTTTATTGAGCCACGTAATTACTTGTAATATATTTAAAAAATGATCTCTTTATAATTATAAAAAAGTGAATACAACGAAAAATCAATCTCTTGAAGAATTTCATGGAGTTTTTGTTACATTTTAATAAAAGTATACTATAATAAATTATTTAAAAATGTTAAAACTGCGTGAAATTACATTTACGATTATCTAAATTGTTCTCCAGACGCATTAAACTTTTTGCCTTGAAAAGTTCGGTTATTTTATAAAATTATACACTTAAAAATACAGAATTACTTCTCCAGCACAACTTACGGGAAGATATCTGTTTTCTGAGATCGAACCAAGGTAACATAAACCGCAAAACCGTTCTTTTGGGAACAAAAGATCTACTTTGGTTTCCATAAGCTAACCATAATAAGGTCATACGTATATGTTCATGTACATGCATGTTTTTATATCCTCACACATCCGCGATATCTATGTTCCAACTCCCAATTTCAATCTTTCCTTTTTTCTGAACCCATTCACACCCGACTTCCCATTGGGAACCTTTTAAGGATTTAAGATTCCACTTTCATCCAAGCAACCACGACCACGAAATCCCAAAGGATCACCAAAGTAGAAAACTCATGCAAATTCACTTCCAGTTTCTCGTTAATAAAATTACTAGCACTAAAACAAGATTAATTGTTCATGTGGGGATTTTTTTTAAATATAAAGTACCTGATCGTATGATGAGATTTACGATTATTTAAAATTGATTATTTTAAATTTCAGATTTAGAGAGTAAACTATCTGCAAAAAAGATTCCATATAGTCAAAACGATCAAAAGAATTTTTGTGGATATTTTATAAACAAACTTTACATTGGAATGAAACTCTAAAAACGGGGTAATTATCCAATCAATTGTAAATTTCTATAACTCGTTAAAAAAAATTTTCTTGCTATCGAATTTCTAAAAAAAAACATTTAAAAGAGTATCTACAACGTAACTCAAAGGTTAAGAAAATTATTTCATTTCTAAATTTTAATCAAGCTTCCGAGTAAAAAGAATTAAGATTAAACATCTGACTATTATTGGAGCATTAACCTTACCTTAACTTTTGTAAATGCAAATAGTTTTTAATTACTACTTTTTTTCAAAATTTGAATTATTTAGCAATATGGATAGTGTCCAATTCTACTTCCATACTGTTAATGTTAGTAATTTTGAAAAAAGAAGCTTTCTAGGTGTAATTAATTTTGTTATTAAAAAAAAAAATTTCTATCACTGACAAAAAATATGGTTACACTAATCCCGCATTAAACCCCGCGCTAAAAATATAACTACTCTGTAAATCTGAATTAGTTAAAAATAACTAATTATTAGTAAATAAAGGCTGAGTTTTTGTTTCAGCAATTAGTGAAAAATAACTAATTATTAATAAAATATGACTAATTTTATGCAAAAAAAATAATTAGAAAATAGTTCAAATTTGTCTATTTGAATTAGTAAACAGAATTTGATTAAAATATTAGTTATTTTGACATAACCTAAAAATGAATTTGTCTAATAATTAGTTACTTTTTACTAAAACTTATTAGTAGAAATATAACTATTTGAATTAGAGACTGTGTTTTTGCTTTCAAATTAGTTATTTTTAACTAATTCAAATGTAGAGAGTACTTTTTTTAGGTTATATTAACCATGAATATACTCTAATAAATTTCTTGGAGTGAGTTTTCACTCCACGAAGAGTGAAAATTTAGCCACTTCAATAAGAATGAAAACCCCACTCTAAAAAAGTGATATCTCACTCTCATAGAGTGAATTTTCACTCCAATTCGAGTGGAAATTCACTCCAAAATTAGAGTGAGAATTTACTTTTTGCTCGTAGTGAATTTTTAAGACTGAGATCTCCCTCTTTTAGAGTGGGGTTTTCACTCTGATTGGAGTGGCTTAATTTTTTACTCTTCCCGGAGTGAAAACACACTCTAAGAAATTGAAAGTCTAGTTAACTTTACCATTTCCATTTTTAAACTAACCATTGTTGTTTGTTAATATAATCAAAATGTAAATAGTAATCACTTTGTTTTTTCAGTAGTACTAATGTAACTCTGTAAATCTGAATTATTGAAAAGTGGTCTATTAATTAAAATTAGTAAAAATTTTGAATAATTTCTAGTAACTTTATACTAATAATCCTTCTTTCTGAATTTTAAAGAAAAAGTTTTTATAAACCTAAATGAAATATAGATATTTTAATAATAAAAATTAGTCGAAATACTATTTTAAATTAGTAGCTCACTTTTTACTAATTCAATTTTAAAAAGAAAAATTGAAGTTAGGTTTAATTAAATTTAAGATTTATTAAAATAAAAATAAATAAAAGTTTATTTTTAATAATTGGATAAATTTAAATTTAGTTGAGTTGAAGATGGAATGAAATCATTTTGAGCTTGATTAAACTTTTTTGGAATTAATAATGGATTAAAATTTGAATTAATTGAAGTCTGGACCGATTGGATTTGAGGTTGATTAAAATTAGAATTAACATGTTAATTTAAATTTTGGATATATTGCAATCCGGTTAAATTAAAGTTTGCTTGAATTAAATTTAGACTTGATTAAAATATACAACAATAAAAAATTGAATTTACAAATTTTAATTAATTTTAATTTCCACTGTGCTTAAAACTTCATATATCCTTCAAATTTTAGTGAAATAAAATTAAAAACAATTAAAGTTAAACTCACTTGAATCCAAGATTGATTAAAATAATACAATTACAATAAATTGAAATTTACGTCGTTTAAAATTAGGACGAATAATTAAAAATTAATAGGCCCCAATTTAGGGGACGTTCAAAAAATATGTAATGCCATTAGGGGGGTGGGAGGGGGGCTCATAGAGGTTTTTTAAGTTACATTCGCTTTTCTATTTATCAAGATTAGTACAATCAAGAGCTTTAGGAGTAAATTTTTACTACCCTGATTTTTAATCTGGGATACTTATACATAAAATCTATGAATGTTAAATATTTAAAGTTTAGTGTAAAATTATTAATTATATGAATCATGGAGAAAAGCATTTTAATATAAAAATTAATTTAATAAAATGTATTAACAACAAAGATTAATAAACAATGAATAAACTTTAAGTCACAACAATATAACTTATTTACAAATCAACTTAAAAGAAATAATCAACGATAAAACGACAACCAATACAAATAATTGACCCCCGTAATTGGCGCCTATATGAAAATACGAGTAACTTTTTTCAGCCTAAACTTTAAATTGAATTAAATCTCAAGTTTTTGCAATAAATTAAAAACGGCGCCGCCTCCAATACATTTGAGTCCAGAAAAGGAAAACACGGGAGTGAAACAGTAACGAGCAATCATATCGTGAAAAAGTGGTGGAATGATCTATCGTACACTCTTGACCAAGTATCGCCGCGCAATTTGTATTCAAGACTCGTCTTTAATAGCATTGCTCTTTGTTTACAAATGCTTTTTAAGCGGTGCTTCACAGCTTCAAGACTGTGAATCTGAGAGAGATCAAGAATGAGAAAAAGAGAGGGAGAGCTTTAACCACGGCCCATTGTGACATAAATATACATTCCCTGGCATTGTCAAGTACATTATATGTATAGTGGCTCACAGAGAGACTATATTTTATTTAATGCACATAAAAGTCACGGCTTTGTCGCGCGCTCGATGCCGCGTCACGAGCCAATGCGACTTTTCACGAGGGGAGCAAAAGGGAAAAAGAATTTTTTAGAAATAAAAACAAAAAGAACGAGAAATTAATATTAAGTCGACGATTTTCGTGATATTTCGATTATTAATCGAACAATCGTATATATAGGGTTTTACATCTATTGGCTGTGATATTATCTTTAAATTATTTGTTATTATGGATTCAATTTATCACTCAGTGGCAAATTTAATAAAAAGTAGGAAAAAAGAAATTGTGCCAATTAAAACACATTTATTTAAGACGTTAACGTTTCAACAGCTATGCTGCTCTCATCAGAAACAAAATATATTTATATTATGAATTAAAATAATTTATAAATAAATAAACATAATACATCAAAAATTAATAAATAGTTACCAATAAATGAAATACAAAATCCTGTTACAGGTTACAAAACATTGAATGTTACTAAGATTTTGTGTATCATCTTTTTTGTTTATCGAATTTTTTTATAATTTTATACCTATCACTTCAGAAGTCCAACGTTTTTTAAGATCTTATCCTCTATCTAAAATTAAAAATCCATCCCAATTAAAATTATGTTTAACTTCATTTTTGTGTGCTGTGAGAACGATGTTAAAATATTTTTTAAAGAAACAGTAACAATGCATTATCTCTTTAGTCTGTGAGCTGTTTTTTTATATAAACCTTTTGTATCAGTTGAAAATAATGAGCCCTTAAAATCGAAGAGGTAATTTAGGTTTTATGATTGAGTTGAGATCTGATTTTTCGTGACCTCAAACACTGGCATAAAACAAGAGTTATTTTGCTAAAGGCGTCGAGGTCTATTTGAGGAGTTAAAAAGTCCGTTAAAGTGGCAGTAACTTGACGTTAAGGAGGAGGAAGAAAGAAACGGGAGCATAAAGTTCGCGGCTCAACACGCAGGGACAGAAGGTATTTTTATGTTGGCTGCTATGACATTGCACGAAAAGAAATAAGAGACAAGAAAAGGAGTCGTCAAGCCGAGAAGATCGACAGCGTCATTCCCCCTTATTCGAGACGAAAAATGTCATAAGGACTCCTGTATGCTAAACAGAAGACAAAATTGTTTGGGAAACCTTTGGGAAGTAATCAATTTTAGTATCCCGAGAGATATCCAATAAAGATATCGAAATTCCGAATCATAAAAAGCAAAAGGTGTCCATATAATTGAAAATCGAAACCAAAGAAACATCTTATTTAGCGTATAAATCACGATATTAAACTAACTTTATGGTAAATTTAGGAACTTGCGTTTACATAAAACTAAAGACGAGAAAAGAAGAATTTGATTAAAAATTTGCGCAAGTTTATGATAATTCGAAAAGGGTAAGTTTATGTAAATTTATATATAAAATTAAGTTCATATAAAAAGTAAGGAGTGTAATTTTATATGAAATTTAAGAGCTGTGTTATAAAGAAAGAATATATATATTTTTTTTATTTATGCACAAGTGAATATACGAAGCAAGTTTTACGACAACAGTAAATTTTACACTGATCGAATAGGCGGTGAAAATCGCACTCGGTTCGTGGAAAGCCGCCTGAGCATGCTCTACACGTTTCCTTTTGTAAGAGATGAATTGCATGAAATGCGCATATATGCATGAAAATGCAGGGAAAATTGAATTAATTACCCTCAACCTTAGCTTTGTGTGTCGCCAAGGGAGATGCATTTGATTTTCATGCAGCGTGAAACGCAGTAATTACTTTCAGAAGTGAAAAAGTTGATTTCAGGGCATATAAATTTGTAGACCTATTCTTAAATTCAAAAGGCAATAGCAATGAATTTTTTATGATTAAAGTGTACCAAGAAACATACTTTTTTCTGTACAAATAAAAACTTGTGTAGAAAATGAATGTATATAAAACATTACAATTGTTACACAAGTAATAAACAGATGTAACATTCTGCATACACAATTTTACAGAAGAGGCATATTATTTCTCATCCATTTTACTCGACTACATTCGATGTTAATTGTCGTAACTTTGTTAGTTAAAAATTTATGTTTCATTAGGATAAAACGATCTCAACTTACGCGGCTTAAATTTTAATCAAGAGTAGAGAAACGAAGCAGTTAATAATGTCATGTTTACTTTCAACAACTTGCTCACTCGAACCTGAATGCGGGTGCACCTGCGCGACCCCATCATGTCGCAAACGTTCACATTTTATTGGTCGTTATTATCATTATTATTGTTTTTATGCGCAACCCGTTCTGGCGCATGCGCCCCATAGTACGCCCCGCACATTTTTCCCCAGCTTCTACCCCCTTTATTTTGCTACAAGTTTTTCAGTCAGCTGATGACCTCTGTCTTCCGAAACCATGGTCAAGGCAAAGAATCTTTAAGATTTTCAAAATATCAAACAAATTTAAGGAACAATTTAAAGAATTAAAAGAATGTTGAAAGAAAAATCAAATTAGAAAAATGAAGAGACAGAAAATTAAAAAAAGTACATGCAAATTTGCAGGAACTGAAAAGTCAAATTGAAAGAACAATGAAAGTCAAGTTTGAATCTAGAAAAGTGGTAGAAGTTTTTTATGAAATCATTGCTTCCTGAATAATATAGCATTTCAAAGTGAAATGACAAATTAAAAATCTTTATACATTGTACAAAGCAAAAAAGCATTCAAATGAATTCTAGTTTAAGATATTAAAATTGCAAATAATCATTAATTTGCAAGAGGATGATTATAAGACTACAATGTATGCGAAGTTCAGAAAATTACGGAGAAAGATGTGAAGAATATAGTTTAAAAGCTGTTAACACTATAATTTAAAACTGTAGAAAAACTTAAAATATTTAAAGCTTCAACCATAAAATTTTAACAATATTCTACAAAATGCAAAAAGTTGTTGTTTAAGTTTTAGAAATTGAGGAGAATTTGAAATTCTGAGGAGCGCAGAGAATTAATAATCCGTTTTTTAGATTTTCAAAAGCCTTTACTACAGGATACACATAATATTATCGAACTATAAATATAATTATCCTACATAAAAGAATACATAAAACAAGATCTAAGTTAAAGATATACGATTTTTTAATAAAGAGAATCTGATACCATCTCTCAGAATGGGATAATCATGTCAGAATTGTAACTAACAAACCCTCTAATTACTATACTACTGTAACAAATTCGTGTTGTTGTCCATACTAACAATTTCATTTTTCACCTTGTGTAAGTAATGTGTTGAAATGAATAAGCGACGCTACATTGTAATCCAAGTGTCAAGAGGTTAAAAAAGTATCATGACCTTTTTTACGGATTGTGTAATAGCAGTCGCACTCTAGACTGAATAATTGTATCTAATTGGCTACTGTTTAACTTTAATGTATACATTTCTAAAAAGCGACTCGTGTATATAAAAAATTATGTAAATTATTGTTTTATGAAAGTGGTAATTTGTCAAAAAGAATAACATTAAAGCAACAATGATTGTTGTTATCCAATTAGCAGTTCTTATAAATTTTAAGCACATATATTCTATTAACTTTAGCGAAAGATAAATTGTTTACTTATCACCAGTCATTAGTTTTAATGGCGAGTGCAAGCATTTCACTGGAGCTTATACAAACAGTATTGATACACGAACCCCTCAAGTATTATTAGAATCGTAAAAGGGGAAATATTGAATCTCAACATTCGATCCCCTTAACTAAACCATAGTAACACAATTTCGAAAAAAAGTTACTAAAATTGAATTTTTCTCAAAATGCGAAGTATTCCATTTTTAATTTCAATTAAATGTTCATAAAAAAGAAAAAGAGTTTTCTCGAAAAGGAAGAGAAGAAAATGTTCTCAAAAAAGAAGTATATACTCAAACTTATAAAATCTTTTCAAAAAGGAAGAAGCATGCTTTAAAAAAATGGAAATGTATTCTCAAAAAGAATGAAACAAAATATTTAGATACGTTGAGTTATTAAAATGCGGAGGACATTTCATAACACATTTGTGAGTTTCGATTCTGAGAAGCGTTCATTCAGACCCAGAATATAAGTAGTTACGGGCGTTATTAGTTAGACGAGTTTCGGGGTCTGGCAGGTCGGATGTCGCATAATCAAGCGACGGCCGACGGTAGGCTTCAGAAAAAGCAGCCGGTGAGATCTGCCAGTTGGGCTCATGCCACCCTGAATACGATCTAGAGATAAATAAAAGACAGAATTCCCAAAGACCTAATACGAATTGAGATGATAGCATCTTTTGCTGTAATTCTGATCTGTCTACAAAGACAAGGGTCATTCTTAGAATACATCTTTTCAATCAATGCTTCTAACACTCTCATGAACTTTTTACAGAACACCTGTTTCCTGCAAACCAACTTTTTATAATCAAAATTTGCATTTCCTCATTTTGCGTATGTAAATGCATTCTGAAATTATCAATCAAGTTGGTACCCTAATAGTTTTTTAAACCAAAAACAACAAATCGGTTTTTTTATCAGTGTAACTTTCGGAACTCATTATTACTATTAAATTAAAAAAAAAATTGAAAATATCTTGACCAAATTGACGAAATAAAAGACTAAACACAGATTTCGAGACACTTTTCCGGATATTAAGAATAAAGCAACATTTGAGGATTTTCTCAGAAAAGCTCACCTGGGAGGCAGTCGTATACGACGAGTATCCAAAATGGGCATAGGCCGACATTTCTGCTCGTTTTGAACCTAAAAGTCAGCGTCCCTTTTTCACGACAGTGTCGCGAAACTAAGCACACACTTTCACGGCACTCCACTGTCACTCAGTCTCAATTCGTGGGACCAAGAAAAACCAAACTACGAAGAGGACAAAAACCAGTTTCTTAATGTCACGTCTCCCATCAGGATATATCATCTGAGCCTCCCAGCGTCATAATCCCAAGTCCTATTGTTTTGCATCTTGCGTCCCATTGGACTCGTTCAACTGACTGTGCACCTGGTATCAACCAACTTTGAAAACCACCACAGATTTCAAGTCCTTGCATCCAAAACACGAGAACTCCTTGAGCGTCGGTCAGAGTTCCACTTGACAATTTTTCAGAATTTTCTCCTTCTCACACGTGAACGATCACAAATTACAGAATGGAAAAAAATTGCACCACCGAATTTTAGGAGGACGGACGGACATTTGGACAGACTTGAGCGTTACGAACGATTCAGGTATACGGTGCGTTCGGTCCGTCCCCTGCTCTCTCAGGGCACTCCAGTCTGCGACTGACTTCGCTCCACTCACACCACTTCAATCGACCTCCTCTCCACCTCGCATCGATCCCCCTCTGGCGGCCAAGTTGTGGAACCGGCTTTCCCCACTGCGCTCTATGGGCGGAGCCTAACAGTAATAGCCAATAGAGAGTATTGTGATTGCTCCCCAGGCGGGTCAAGGAGGTGGTGTCGACTACTCTGATAGGTCGAGAGTACCTGATGGAGGCGTGGCTGCATTTGTGACGGCCTCTGAAGGTTTAGTCCCCAGCTTACAGAAAACCAGCGTGAAACGATTTCAAGCAAGCTCCCCCTCCACTGGCCGTGAGCTCCTCGACAAACAGGCTACGAGTATGTTTACGCGAGTCGACTCTTGTCAACTCGGCGGCAAGGGACTTAAATAAATCTGCCGTTTTTCCCCGTTGCTAGAACACTTTAACCTCTTGAGTCCTACCAAGATCTGATACTGTTTTCTTCAATGGGATTTTCTGAATGGCATGATAAAATTTGTTATATGGCTGATGCTATGGGAAATATGGATCTGGATCATTAACGGGTTTTGAGAATGTTACCAAGACTTATTGTAGCTAATAAAAAATGACAATAGGAGTATGCTAATCCGCTTTGGATTATCCTAATCTGTATTGTAATAGGATACTGATTTGTCTATTGGTGATTTTTTATTAGCTATAAATCCATCTGATACTGTTTTTTTTCAATGGGATTTTCTGAATGGCATGATAAAATTTGTTATATGGCTGATGCTATGGGAAATATGGATCTAGATCATTAACGGATTTTGAGAATTTTACCAAGACTTGTTATAGGTAATAAAAAATGACAATATGAGTATCCTAATCCGGTTTGGATTATCCTAATATGTATTGTAGTAGGATACTCATTTGTCTATTGATAATTTTTTATTAGCTATATGTCCTGATCTGATAACGTTTTCTTCTACGGGATTATCTGAATGGTATGATAAAATTTGTTATATGGCTGATGCTATGCGAAATATGGATCTAGATCATTAACGGGTTCTGAAAGTTTTACCGGGACTTATCATTTAGCTATTAGAAAATGACAATAGGAGTATGCTAATCCAGTTTGGATTATCCAAGGGATTATCCTAATCTGTATTGTAGTACGATACTGTTTTGTTCAATGATAATTTTTTATTAACTATAAGTCCATCTGACACTGTTTTCTTTAATGGGATTTTCTGAATGGCATGATAAAATTTGTTATATGGCTAATGCTATGAGAAATGACGATCTGGATCATTAACGGGTTTTGAGTATTTTACCAAGACTTATTATAGGTAATAAAAAATGGCAATAGGAGTATCCTAATCTAGTTTGGATTATCCGAGGGATTTTCCTAATCTGTATTGTAGCAGGATACTGATTCGTCTAATGGTAATTTTTTGTCACACTGAAAAAAAAAATAAGTTACATCAACTATTGATAAAGAGTTGCAAGAAATTCAGTTTTGACAACTTTAGAAACAGTTATTTTAATTGAAATTGCAGTTGACTTTAATACTTTTGTATCTTAGGTGGAATTTTTGTATTTACAGTTTGTTTTGGCGATAACTGGAAGCAAAAGTTGAAACAAATTTTATAAAATATTTTGGACACAGTAACTACGCGTGGGTACCTTGGTATCCTCAAACTTATTTACGGAATCATCAATATCAACTGATTGTTTTGAGTTCTTGACCTCCTTTTTGACTGTCGCTCAGGATTGTAATTTAACTTAAAACTTTGCTGTTACTTGCGCTTCTTTCTTTTTGCTTTAGTTCGAAAATCTTATTTAATATAAATTAAAGACTATAGAATTTGTTTATATTCTAAAGTACTGAGGAAAACAAATATATCTATTGTTCGCCTATTTGTATAGCACGAAATTTAAAAGATTAAGCTTAAAAATCTCAATCCAAATGTAAACACCACTGGACTTCATAATAGATTTGAACCAATAAATACTAGGTCATAGTCTTTTTAAATGTTATACTTAATGTAACTATGACCAAGATTTAAACTAAAGTTTCATTTGTATTCAAAACAATTGATCATGTACTTCAGATAAATATTCGCGCTTAGATATCGACAAAACGAACTATAATTTTTCAGTTGGACGATAGAAATTTTCTTAGTCGGATGAACTAAAAAATTTTCTCAGTTCTTCTTTAGATATCATGGGTTTTTATTGCCTATAACAATTTATTTAAAAAATGACCAAGATTTAAACTAAAGTTTCCTTTGTATTCAAAACAATTGATCATGTAGTTCAGATAAATATTCGCGCTTAGATATCGACAAAACGAACTATAATTTGTCAGTTGGAAGAACGAAATTTTCTTCGTCGGATGAACTAAAAAATTTTCTCAGTTCTTCTTTAGATATCATGGGATTTTATTGACTACAACAATTTATTTAAGAAATTAAATTATCCTAATTTAATTTAGAATAAAATACGCTCTCTAAACTCTAAATCTGAATTAGTGAAAAATTGGTCACTAGCTCGAATAACTTAAAATAGTCACTAATACTCGATTCATTCATATTTGTAATTGTTCATTAAAATAATGAAAAAATATTCTTTTCGTTAGATGTTTTTCAGAATTTGTGTTTATTGTCCATTCTCATTGCGGAAACATAGTTAAAACCAAAAAGTTAAAATTTAACCAAGTTTATGTTGCTACGTCGCATCAGAAGATAAATCTTATAAAAACATTAAGACATTGTTATATCTAAAAAACAATAACAATTAACTGATATCCAAGTATAAACCGATATTTAGTGCCAATCTTGATCCAATTATTTGGACGAAGGTAAACAAAGGTTGACAGCAAGATTTCCCCCATAATTAATACCAATTTATTAATCATGCAAGTTGGCCGTTTTCTGAAGACTATATTTTAAGTCAATAACTGCTGTATCATTTTCGTTTGAAAGCAGTATGCTAACTACACATAATTATGCCTGCGTACCTCCCAATTACTTGTTTCAGTGCAATATTAAGATTCCTTAAGAGGAGGATCAGGAATTTTTTCGTCCGCATGTTTTGTTTTTTAATTTACTGTTGTTGTCATTGCCACACCATTTGTACAATAGAACTTCCTGTTTCGTAAGGATTCAACTTCAAAAACTTTAAACAATAGCTCCCTGTTTACAAATGAACTAATCTTGTAGATGGTTTCACACTATTGTTGATGAAATATAAGAAATTTCATATTGAAAATACATGAAAACGCAATAAAATTGAGCCAGTATCATTTTGACACATGACTTAATTTAAGATTGTTATATTTTACTGAATGGAAATGTTATTTTGTACAAGTGCTGAATGTTATTTTGTACAATTTTGAAAAATGAATTTGTTATTTTGTACAATTTTTTAAAAAAGCTAAAAAACTCTGGGATTACAATTAAGTCAATTTTTTAAGTAATTGTACAAAATAACAAATTTCTTTTTCAAAATTGTACAAAATAACATTTAGCAGTTGTACAAAATAACATTTCCATTCTGTACAATATAACAATCTTCAAATTAAGTCATGTGTCAAAATGATACTGGCTCATAAAATTGTGTTTATCATTAAAACACGCATATTATACTCGCAAAAAAAAGCGCATAAAATGTTGATTGGCAATGATTTACGTTTTGATGGGATAAGTGGTGGCAAATATTTAATGTACAATTCTATCAGTTTTAATCGATAAAATATCAAACATGGAAGTCGAAACTTGGCAGTCTATTCAAATCGCTACGAAAAACATCGTAAAAATGAGTTTAACAACCTTAAACATCACAGAAACATGTGGACGAACAATGTTTGACATTTATGGAAAACACTCGTAAATGTACTGTTTAAAATCATATTTAACAATGTTGAATACTATACACTTGAAATTACTCAAAACAGTATTCTTTGACATTTTTTATAGCTTTAATTCAAAATCACGTTCAACATTATTCAAGAACCACATTGAACATTTTTTAATATCATATTCAATATTATTCGAAACTCCATTAAGCGTCGCTTAAAACCATATTCGACATCTGAAAACTATTTTCCGAGCATTCATGTTTTCCTCAAACATTTCAAAAGGACAAACAACAGTTTGGCATCTATCCGTGAAGATCATCCTATTCAAGGTTACTTGTCTAGAAAACAAGTTAGTGGGCCACTGGATTTTGGAGTTCCGTCAGTTCCTTGAATTCCCAGACGAATCACAAGAATGACGTGCTTAACTGGGTTCTTTTCTAGTATCCTCCTACCATTCTCAGGTTATCTTTATTCATCTGATGGGGCCCCGTCGGATGAAACCCCGAACTGAGGCCAGACCTTTCAAAAATGATTTACGGTTTTCTGCGTTAACCTAGTGTAGATCACGCCCTAGACAACAATATCTAACCAAAGGTGCATTGGTTTACCTGTTTGCAAAACTGTTTTCATCTTGTCAGCTTTCCACAGTCTCAAGAACCTCAAAAAAAAACAATTAATCTTCATAAATACCTAGACTAATTTTCCTCGACAAGAATGTTAAAAATGTTAAGTGACACAGGATTATGGAAAAATGATATTCTCTTTTCAAGCATAATTTGTTCTCTACAATGACTCACAATAGGTCTTGATTCGGATCATATTTCACAATCTCTAATTGCACTCAATAATTCAGCATGTCAACGCCTATAATAATAGTGAAGAGTCCTCGATATTTTCCTACTAATTTTGCAATCAGGATAAGAGAAATGGAGAATAATGGCGTTTCCATAAAGTTAGTAACATTGTCGTGCGACATAGGTAATGCTGGTATTGATTTGCGAGTCATGCGATTATGTTCGGTCAGGCGATTACTATCATTTCGCATTACAAAGTCCCATAACGGGCCATGCAAGCTCATTGAACAGAATAAAAGCGTGACGTATAATGCCGCGACAAAATGCGCGACGACCGTTATTATTGCGCGTGATGATTAATTGCCAAGTATATAGCTGAGGCATTTCGGTCTTGTAGCCATCAACGGAGGAGGACATTACATTTGCCCAGCGTGTTACGCCAGTAAAAAATTCAACATCCTCTCCAGTAAACGATACCAATATACTTATATAGGTATTCCTTCTCCCCAGGTGGGAAAACACGAACGATTTTTCTTAGTGTCCACTCAAATGTCTTTTGAATTTTTTGACAGCCCAATTAATATTTTCATTTAGACTGATTCCTTATATCATGATAAATTACTACCGAATATCTGAATAATTATCCAAATTTTCGGTGACAAATTCCTTTTGTTCATTAAATATCGACAAATTAAAATGAATGAAATGTACAAATAATGGTTATCTAAATTAATTGATAATTACTTAAAACAACATGTACTTTTAAAAAATAATGTAAAACGTAAAAAGCGTCATTGAAAACCATTCTTGATTAAAACTTTAGATTAGGAGAAACTGAGTCTAAAAATCACAGAATTTTCATTATCTCAAAGAAAGGACAACCAGGTACCTGCAATCGTCAATATTATCCTTCTTCAGGCTTACGATAAGCTGGTCATTGTTTTTCTAAACGTTTGGACAAAATCCTAATCTTCTCTACATGCCTGCCAGGTGATTAAACGTTAAATGAACATATTTCGAAACCTCAAAACGATAGATTCTTAATAAAGTTTGTTAGTGTATAACACATTCGAGATAATGTTTATTAATGAAACTAATATCATTGTTTCTGTAAATTGATATTCTGTTGGTACTAAATTCCAAATGCAACAATTTTATTAAAGAAAGTAAGTTTCTCACGGTGTCTGATCTTAATGGACACGACCCAAGTGAAAATACATTCAATGCTAACTGCTTTATTAAAATGTAAGTGAATATTATACAATATGTTCTTCCTCGAGAACCTGTAAATTCTGCATAATTTTAGTCATGTGCTAATATTCTATTAACACGATAGGCGATATTATGGCGCCTATATTTCATGCAAAGGACAACAAATAACAGGTGGTAAGGACCTAAATAAATTATGCCTAATTGCAGCATTATATCATCATAATTATCAATTGCTCCAGCTAAAGGATAAACTATAATGCACCTTTTTACATTTTCCCTCGGGAGATTTACGATTTCCTGATCTTGTTCTCCATTACGGAAATTTTATAGTGCTCTCTTGTTTTTTCTCTAGCGTAACCATATCCATTCGTTTATTACCATTGTTTTGAAGAAGCATTTTACCACTCGTTTTTCCTTAAAATTTGGTTCTCGTCCGTTGTAAAAACCAGATATAAAAAATTAACATTTAGATCAGAAACACAAAGATGAAAAATGACTCGAAAAAACATTATTCACCTTTTAATTTTTCGAAGAGCACAACTTTCATAAAAGAAAGGAAGATTTTTAAAAAGTATTTCTTTGCCCATAAACTTCGGTTTTTTTTCTTTTGGCTTCAACCACATGGAGGTGAATTATAAGTGCAAGGTATAATCCCATAGTCGTAAAATTGTATGATATTCACACCGTAGGATATAAAACAAAAGGTAGTTCGCTGGTAGGACAAAAGGAGTAAGGAACTAATAAGGCCCAGACTATTCTGGCGCCACCAGAGTCGAAGACATCTTTTCGATTTTTTGGGCATATTTTTCTTATTCTTTCTTTCATTTCTTTGCAACATTTTCTGCCCTCTGGTCACCTCGAAAATTTTCCCGGCAATTTTTATCTCAATGGGTTGCATTGTAGCGACCATCAATGTTTCATGCCATTGTTATTATTTCCCTCTTCTTTGGACGCACGTAAAAAATGTTTGTCGCCATAAAAAGTGTGTGGCACCGTATATAGCCTATGGACCTCTTGCTCCATTCCTCTCGTTCCCTTATCCCGACGAGGAACGATGAAACGAAACGAACGAACCAGCGAAATGTCAACCCGTAAACCTCGCGAGGCAACACTAATTAACCCGACCGAAATAAACTGCGGCGCTGAGCGCTTTTTTACTCGCTCGCCTTCTCATTCCACTGGTTCCCTCCGTTGAAATTCTACAGCTTCTTTTGGCTCGGTCCAGTCAACATTCTCATTGTCAATTCATTTCCGTAACACGAGGTAGTGATGGGGAACAGTTTCTGATCGAGGTTCTAAGTTAATTATCATCATAGAAAAGAACGGAAAGGAATTTCATCAAGCATAAAATTTTTCGACTTCCTTTCATAATAACAATGATTCATTAACAGATTTTAAAAGATCCTATAGAATGAGACATTTGAAATGTCGGTAAAAGCATACTTTGTTGATCAAACGATTTCCACGCTATTAAAAATTATTATTAAAATATATTTTAAAAATTATTAAAATAGATTTTTCTGTTAAAAGTAAAATTAGATTTTTATGGTCACATGTAGCGAAAAATTCTGTCATCGCTTCAGAAGATTTTTTCATTGTTTATATAAAGCACATGCGCAAAGTTTATTGTAACGGAAATTTCTGTTACAGTGTCAAACATTATTTTTGTATCGACATTTACAAAATTCTATTACAATTGTTACACAGAAATTCAGTGAATTTAAAAATATTCTTAACAGTGCAAATTTAAGAAATGTGACACTTTTACATGTTTAGGTTTTTCTTTGGTTTTCGTATTTCGGGATGACCAGCAACTATTGAAAACGGAATTAAAGTTTTTTTCAGGTGGAAGATAAAGTATATCAAGGACCACATTTTCATAATAATAATTGAAATAATAGCTAAGCGTACTTTTAAGCTAGACAAAATAATTATAGAAACTCAAAAAAAGTAATTAAATTTCAAGAATTTTTTTTTTAAACGCAGGTTATAATATAAAATATTGAAAAAAGAAGTAAGAAAATGAATAATTTTAAATTGAAAGAAATAATTAACAATAACGAAAATAATTTAAAATACAATAAGAGCTAAAATGGTAAAATGTAATTGAAATTTAAAGAAAACAATTTCAAAATTAAAAAAGTAGTAAATTAAAATATCAGAAAGTAACTGGAATTGAAGAGAATCACTAAAAATAAATAAAGCCTCGATATTTGCAGAAAAAAATTACAACAATTGGAAAAAATCATTGAAAGTTTTAAAAAAACAATTGGCATTTCAAGAATGAAAATTTATTTATTTATTTAATCATTTAATAAAAATTTTAAATAAAATGATTCAAACGTGAAGAAATTTGAAAAATTTAATTGAAATTTTTAGAAACAATAAAGAGTTTAAAAAACTTATTTAAGAAATAAGAGAAGAATTTTGAAGAGACAGCTAGTTAAAAAATATATTCAAAATAATTAAGCATTGAAGAAATTGACTGAGATATACCTAATTGTAACATGAAGAAAATATTTTAAAATTAAAGAAAAGAATTGAAAAATGATCAAATAAATTGAAAGTTAAAGACAATAATAATTGATAAATGAAGAAAAAGATTTAATATCGAAGAAAAAATTTGAAAACTAAAAAGTACAACTAAAAATTAAAGAAAAATTTTTTAATTGGATAAAGTAATTGAAATTTACTCTCTAAATCTGGATTAGTTAAAAATAATTTATTTAAAAGCAAAAACTCAGTCACTAATTCAAATAGTTATATTTCTACTAATCATTTAGTGAAAATAACTAATTATTAGTCAAATTAATTTTCAGGTTATGTCAAAATAACTAATATTTTAGTAAAATTCTGTTTACTAATTCAATTAGTCAAATTTTAACTATTTTTTAGTTATGTTTTTACTAATAATTAGTTATTTTTTACTAATTGCTGATATAAAAACTCAGGCACGATTTTACTAATTATTAGTTCTTTTTAACTAATTCAAATTTAGAATTTGATTGAAAATTAATGAAAATTGTTGAAAAATCAATAAAATCATTAAAAAAAACTGAAAAATAAAACTAATATTTCTAGAATCAAAATAAGAATTTATTAAAATAATAAAAACAAAAAAATAATAAAATCTTGAAATTTGTAAGTGAAAAAAAATTGAATATGAAAGTTAGTTATTGAAATAATTGAAATTGATTTTTAAAATTTGTACTTTTAATAAGGAATTTAAAAAATTAATTAAGAAAATAAGAAAAGAATTGAAAAATGACGCAACTAAATAAGATGTACTAGAAACAATTAATTTTGATGAATTTGTTTTTTTAAATCTAAGCATAAAGTTGCGAGTTGAAGCAAGTGATTCTAAAATGACGAAGAAAATTGTATAAGGTAAAAAAAAAAATGACAAATGAAGCAGAAAATTAATATTGAAAAAATAATTTACATATTTGAAGGATATAATTGAAAAAATTTTTAAAAATGAAGAATATGATTGAAATTTGAGGAATTTGAATTAAAAATTAAAGAATATAATTGAACGTTGACAAAACAATTGAGAAATTAAAGAAAATTGTTAAAATTTGAAGACTATTATTGAAAGAACAAAGAATAGAATAGTAATTTAAAGAAAATGATCTATCAGATATCAAAAATATTTCCTCTATGAGAAAAAAATAATTGAAAAATGAAAAGGAAAATCGGAAATCTCGTCGAAAATGAAAGACAATATTAAATCCATAAATGAAAAACAAATTTGATATTAATATAAATAATCGAAAAAAGAATTTTTAAATGACGAAGCTAACAATGGAAAATAATAAAAATAATTGAATATTGAAGAAATTAGTTGAAGAATATAATTGTAATTGGAAAACATAATTTAAATGTTATGAAATATGTTGAAAAATGAATAAAGAAATTGAAAATGAAGAATAATTGATAAAAATAAAAGAAAATTGATAAAAGATAATGTTAGATAAATTTGAAAATAGAATCATTATTAAAGAAAATAATGAAAAAAACTAAAGAATACAAATTTTATGAAAGTTTACCTTAAATTTAAGAAATTAATTGAAAAATAATGAAAACATAAATAATTGAAGTAAATAATTAAAAAATTAAGAAAATAGTTAAATACTTTCTAAATCTGAAATAGTAAACAATAACTAAAAAATAGTTAAAATTTGACTAATTCAAGTAGTAAACAGAATTTTTCTAAAATATTAGTTATTTTTACATAACCTAAAAATGAATTTGACTAATAAGTAGTTATTTTTTACTAAATGATTAGTAGTAATATAATTATTTGAATTAGTGACTCAGTTTTTGCTTTTAAATTAGTTATTTTTGAATAATTCAGATTTAGAGAGTACTGAAAGTAAAAAACTGAAATCATTGTTGAAAAAATTAATGTATTAAAAGAATTATTAAAAGTTGAAGTATCTTTTTAAATAATCAGTTTACTTGAATCTTGGATTAATTTAATGTTTAATCAAGTCAGATTCGAATCGTTTAAAATTTGAATAAATTAAAATTTATAGAAATTCAAAAATAATGACGAAATCTAAATAGGTAAAAAAAAGTAGAATTAGTGATAAAATCTGTGGTGCCTATTGTAATTAAAGGATTTGTTTTAAAATGCAAGTTTATTTTAAGGTTTTCAAAGTTGCCGGACAGCCTGAAATAATTGTAATTTTCAAAATACTGTAAAAATAGGTTAAATTAAATAATATCATTTTTTTTTTATAAATAATCTGTGTAAAATTGCAGGAACAAGGGGGAATTTAAGCCCAGCTACTAACGTGGACGCCGCGGGCCGTCGCAAGATTCAAGTAGCGCTCATGTAGCCACGGGGATTCCCCGTCGCCTGCTGCCACGCATTTCCATTTTACACCCCAGGATGGCAAGCTCTCTACGTCCTTTTAGCAAAGAGTGCTTTTACTATAATTCTCTTCATTATGATGCATTTACGGGATCACTCTTGCTTACGTGCTCCGAATAAAAATAAATTTCAAAAAATGACCAAAGAATAGTGCTTTTTGTGGCCTTCCTCCTGGGGTGTAGTATCACTTTTTTTCAAATAGTATAGTGAAAGTAGGGGATTCTAGGTAAAATGTATTCATTTTTTATATTACGTTCGTTTGTGATTTTATCGCGACAGTCTCTCATTATGACACTTATATGTATATGTGATATCTGATCATAGCCAGATGATAACATTCACTGATTGCGAATATGGAAAAAGTGGTTCTAATGTCTTCTACATGATACTTCATTTTATTTTTCTATAATATTCTCAACTTAGACGATTTCATTTCTTTTATAATTGTATGTAAAATTTACAATACACTCTCTAAATATGAATTTGTTGTCTTAGTATCGTTTTGAATTTCAAGCCAATTAGATTATAGTTTTAAGATAAAACATATTTTTCTGCGCTTTTGTAGCGCCCTTATAAATATTTCCAATTAGGGGTCATTCACATATTACGTGATACAAATTTTGGCTAAATTGAACCCCCTCCCCCCTCGTGATATTTTTTCTATTATTAAAAAATTTAATTTCCATGGACCGTGATATTTTGCCTACCCCCCTCCCACCCCCAAAGATATCACGTGATATGTGAATGACCCCTTATTCATTTTATTTTTGAATGCTAAATAAATAGTCAAACATTTAAAATTAAATTGAGATGGAAAGTAAATTTTTGGTTAGTTACATATTTTGAAGTTTTAGTTCTAAATTTCGTATAATTACACTTTACTATTAGGAAACTGCTATAAAAGTTATATAATTTACTTATAAATATAAGGTAAAAATATTATCATTAAATAAAAAAACAGAAATTTATGGGTTTTGTCTTTTGTGTAACAAATAGAATTAGTCACAGTGTAATAACGATTTTTTAATTTAGTTAAACCACAATAAGTGACAAATTTATTAAACAAATACTTAAATACAAATTAGATTTGTCAAAATTTGACTAATTCAAATTTAAAGAATAATATTAAATCAAAATAAAAAAATAAAACAGAATTTTATTAATAATACTATTAATTTTTTTCTACCTAGTCTGTATATTACGCATTTTATATTTCCTCTTTTGTAAATGAATGAAGTTTTGGAAATGAAACACTGAAAGTAAACTGGATAAAAATAGAACGATACAAAATATAGGTATTAAAAGTAATATAAAACAGTCAGTGTAGTAGTTACATAGAGTAATATTGTTCAACAGCTTTGTATGCTGGCAGTCAACTAATTGCTCGATGCTTTCATAACAGAGCTCGTTCTCTTTTATTTTTACACGCATGGGCGAGTTACCCATTTTCAATCCTAGGCTTTTAATGCATCGTTCGTTCGGGCACGCTAAACCTTTTGGACAATCGCGTGAAAACTGTCAACTGTCAACCGATCCCCTTTATTCCCTAAACCGAAAAGATAAAAGCAAATGGGGATGAAAAGCACAATCCTGGGAAAAAAGGATTTCCCAATATTTTAGTAGAACACGATTCACAATTTTCATTTCCGCACATAAAACATCAGAAATCAATAATAATTCGTTTCTTATACCTCATAAAAGTTTATGATTCATAAAGAATGATTTTTTGCCTAAAATAAAAGGAATCGGAGAATAAAGGGTGATTTACTTTTTAACCGGGAAAATTAAAGTGATTAGTAATATATTAGAAAAAAAACTACTTCAATTATATTTAAAACACAATCTAAGCGTCCAATTAGGATAAAAATATTTATTTAACAAATCACTATTAAGAAATGGCATCAAAGGGAAATTGTGGTTGCAAGCAGTCAACATTGGGGCGAACTGTTGTCTCAAACTGCTATATATGCAATCAAGAGCAAAGCACACGAGGAATCGCATGTGCAGTGTATACGTTTCGATGTTACGTGCTCATAGAGAATGAATAGGTAATTATAAGGCATCCATAATGCAGAAAGACAAGGCCAGAGTGGATTGAAGCTTCTCAGAAGGGCGAAGCGCTCTGCATAATCCAGTTTATGTGCGTGCATGCAGACATTCTAGGTGTCACGTTGTTATTACGTGTGAAAATACTGTACAACATTGTTTTATTAATGTCTAAATAACAGACGTTGCTAATGGCATCAGGTCCTTTCATTATACATATTTAATCTCATATCACACTAAGCTTTTTATAACTGGTTAAATTTACCTATTCTGTTGCAGTATCCCATTATAAACCATACAAAAGCCTCTTTAAGTTATTTTTTTTCGAATAACCAGAAAAAATATACGAGATAACTACCTGTCAATAATGAGTCACACTTTTTTGTAATACTATTAATGTTCTGATTTGAAAAAAGTCAATTAAAAAAAAAAAATTGAATTCATTAAATATGAGAATGTAGGGAGCAATTTAGTACACATATATATTTTTAAGAGTATTTAGGTACAGAAAAATTAAAGAGAACATGAGTGAAGTTGTTGGTAATAACGTTGTCATGAAAATAAGGTTTTTTTTAGCAAAAATACATAAAAAACGGACTAAACACCCCTTAGCGGTCAAACAATTTGATTCTAGAGTATATTGATATTCGGTGTACTGATGTATTTTTACGTGAAGATTGCAGGAAAATAATGGCGAACATATCTGGATTGATAGCACTGTGTAACAGTGAAAAATTAATTTGAATCAGACACTTATTACGTCTTAGACACAGAATAAAGACACAAAAATGTCTTAAAATAAGACACTTAGAAGTCAGTAGTTTTTGCAACCTATAGCCTAAAAGTTATTCATTATGAAAAACTGAAAAACAAATATGTATTATTAATATTTTTAAGTGGGATTTAAAAGGAGACTAGGGATTTCTAGGGAATTTTGCGCATTATTTTTGGGTATTTAAAAAAGAGTCTAGGGATTTCTAGGTACAAAACTGACTAATTATGGTTACAAAACGGTTTAGCTATTGTTACAAAGTGTTTAGTCATGCTTACTAAACGGTATTTTAAAGCGTACAAAAACTGTTTAGTTTTGGTCACAAAACGGTTTAGTTATGATTACAAAACGGTTTAGTTATAGTTACAAAATTCTTTTTTCTTAGGGGGATACAAAATTAATAAACCAATCCTACTGATAAACTGTTGCTTGCTAAGGGGGGATATAATTATTAATATTTCTAAGTGGGATCTAAAAGGAGACTAGGGATACTTACTTTAGAGATAAAAAGCAGTTTTTCTGTAGTTTTCGTTTATAATATAGTGTTACCTCGTCATTTTTGGTGCTGTTTAAAAAAAAAAGAAATAATTTTAGAGCTGTAAAACAAGGCTTACGACACTTAATAGAAGTTTTATATTTTAATTTAAATTTATTGTAGAAAAAGAGTAAAAAATTTCGAAAATTAACAATTTTTTTGAATTTTTTCAAATATAGCAATGATTTACGGCCTAATTTTATTTAGAATGGTTTTTCTGTGCCAAAGTATTTAAAGTATATTGAATTCTGCGTCTAATGAGCTTCTTCTGAATTAAATTGGTGATAAATTGGCTGAGTTATTGTATTTTTTGTCT
This sequence comes from Ganaspis brasiliensis, assembly GCA_037103525.1. Taxonomy (NCBI): domain Eukaryota; kingdom Metazoa; phylum Arthropoda; class Insecta; order Hymenoptera; family Figitidae; genus Ganaspis; species Ganaspis brasiliensis. The sequence goes on from JAZKLR010000079.1 coordinate 533,121, forward strand.
TTATAATTATTATAATATTTTTCGGAAAAACCAATTTTCAAAAATGTTGATGCTGTTCTTATAACTAGTAATATTTTACCAAAATTTACTAAAATAAAAACAAAAAAGTTGCAACAATTACAAAAAGCCAAAAACAGAAAGTAATGTATTATTATACTTTATTGCTTATAAATAAAATACAGTGTTAATAAAGACATAAAATGCAATAACTCAGTAAATTTATCACCAATTGAATTCAAGAAAAGCTCATTCGACGCAGAATTAAATATAACTTAAACATATTGTCCCAAAAAAATCATTTTAAATAGTATTGGACCGTAAATTATTGCCAAAGTTAAAAAAATAAGAAAAAAATATCAATTTTTGAAATTTTTTACTTTTTGTCTATCGTAAATTTTATTTAAAACACAAAATCTCGGTTATGTATAGAAAGCCTTGCCTTTCAACTTTAAAATAAAAAAAGAAAATTTTAAATCGGACCAAAAATGACGGAGTAACACTATATTTTATACAAAAACTGCAGAAAAATTGTTTTTTAGCTCTAAAATGAAATTTTGGGGGTGGGGGGGGGGGGATTTGATATGTACCATTTTTTTAGTTTCTCATGACGAATAACTTAGACTAGGTCTGATTAAAAATAATTTTTTTCCATTTTTTGTAACAAAGTGTAATCAAAACGTTGTCAAAGAAAAACTGCAAATTTTCGAAAAAAAAGTTTTTTATCCTTAACTTTGACATTATTTGAGCTAGATGGATCAAATTTGGTACACTTATGTATTTTTACTTACAGATTATGAAAAATATTCTACCTTGCTCTTTAATCTGAATTAGTGATTGTCTACTAATGAATTAGCGAGAAATTTGTTACTAATAAATAGTGAATAATGTCACTATTTTGTAGTAGAAAACTACTGATTTGAAAGTGAAATATCTACTAATTGGAAAAGTAAACTTTCACTAATACAATTAATAGACATTTCACTTTAAAATTTTAATAGTATTTTCTATCAAAAAATAGTTAAATTTTCCACTATTCAATAATAACCAATTTCTCACTAATTCATCAGTAAAAAATTATTAATTCAGATTTAGAAAGTGAAGTACATAAGACAGGTGCTTAAGGGCCCAGGCTCGTATTTCATATAAATAACATAAAAATCAAGAAATTTTTTTTTACAGGTTCGCCCTGAAATTTTTTTGTGATTCAGTGCCCATGACATTACCTCAAAAAATGGCTAAGATATAGGGAAAAAACTTTTTTCGAAAATTTGCAATTTCTCCTTGACAATGCAACGGTCATCAATCCAGATCATGTTCCCTATATTTTTAGTGTAATCTATACACGTGAAAATGCATCATTATACCAAATTTCAACTGTCTATGTCAAATAATTTAGAAGTAAGGGGGGGGGGTATGGTCCATTTTTAATGCATTTTTGTAAAAAAAAAGTTTTTATTTCCTTGATAACGCAATATCAACACTGCATGTGATTTTCAGATGAATGGAATTCTTAAGATTAACTTTTAGATCATTGTTAAATGTCTCTTTATTTTGATGTTAAATTTACACATATGGTTGACTTTCTGCTGCAATGAAATTTTCACCCAAATCATATGTTAAATTAACAAAAATTTTTTTCAGTGGAACGGTCTATGTCAATTAATTTAGAAGTTAAGGAGAGGGGGTGAATAGTCCTTTTTAATGTATTTTTGCCAAAAAAAGTTGTTATTTCCTTGACAACGCTATAAACATCAACTTGAATCATGTTCTCTATATTTTTTCAGTAATATACACGTGAAAATACATATGTGTACCAAATTTCAGCCCTCTAGATCCAATAGTTTAGGGGGGAGGGGTGTACGGAACCCTAAAAACGAAGGGTAAGTAATCCAAAATGTGTGTATACGTCTTGAAACTCCTCGTCACTTGTTACGATTCTTGGAACTAATAAAGATCATCGAGAGTTTGATAAATAAAAATAACCCATTTCTGCTAAAACATGTCTCGGGAGAATGACCCTTGTGTCCTTCTTGCAAATATTGCGTGCAACAGCATACAAAATGTAATACAAATTGAATGGTGGACCAGATACAACTTTTCTTGACACGCATGTTAAAAAGGAAGAGAATGCTGTTTTATATATGTATTGGATATAAACAAACGAAAGATGAAAATTTGCATACATGTTTTACTAAAAGTGAGGCGAATTGTAGTTGCTAGCCTGCAGCGGGTGGGCATCTTGCAGCAGGATAATGATCGGCGGAAGTGTTCGTGCTAAAATATGCAGATCTTGCTAAATTACCAAAGTAGCACCTACGAAGGTAACTACAGCTACCGACTACCATAACTGCCGAAGTGTGGTGTACCACGATTCATGTTGTATCATAACCAAGCCTATATCGTCTTGGTTAAGGTGGTCGATGATAGTAAGGCTCACTTACAAGTACGTGCCTCTTCTGCAATTGACCTTCTTTCTCTCTCTCTCTATTATCTCCAATTTTGTATCTTTCCTTATTCATTTCATTCTTTGTCTTACATTCTTTGAATTTCTGACTCTACATTGCTTCTGCTTCCTTCATACTTTCGCTTTTTTTTTTGAAAGGATACAATTATCCTTCTCACTTGTTCCGTCACCGTTGTGTCCTTCTCACTCTTTTCTTTATCGTTGTACCTTTCTCACTTGTTCCTATACCCTAGCATCCTTCTCATTTCCTTTACTTCCCCATATTTCTTCTCGTATCGACGATGGCCAAGGAAATTTTGATCTTATGGCGTGAAGCATGCCATAGGATGCGGCGCGCGTGAGAAAATTACTCCCTACGTCAATGGTCTCTGCCTTCTAATTATTATTCACCTTATAATTATTCGTATGCGACCGCCACTCGCGTGGATGGAACACTTTGAGGCTCAAAATCACTACTATTCCATAATTGTATGCTGATTTACTGAATGTAAATGGTACAGATTGGATAATTTCATAATGTTAGGCTACAAATAAGCGTTCTTTGTATACGTTGTCACTATTCACAACTTTTTTCGTCAAGAAATTTAAAATTATTGCACGTGTAATTACCAGTGGAAACTTGTAATTGCATATGTGTTATACAAAATTGCACATATGTTCTGTGAAATCATACGTTTCGCAAAATGTATATTTTGCAAATATTAATAACACATGCTCGGATAAAGATTATACATTTTGAGAATTCATTTAAAAATATTTTCTTTTGTTAGTAAAAAAGGTTAATAAGCAACTTGTTACGTGTTACTTTTTTATATATGCACACGTTTAATTAAATGTAAACTACACTTAACTTTTTTTTTTACTAATATGTACTTTGCATGTACTTTTTTAGTCTAGTTTTCAAAACATGTATTATTGATTAGATATATATATTCGACTGTGAGAACACAAGTGTGAAATGTTTATTCCCACAGTTTTTTGTGAGGCAGAAGCATCAGTTAAATGGCAGAATTGTAAAACAAAGAATTGGAAAGACTTTTGGGGTAAAGGAGGAACAAATGCAAGACGTTCTCACAACTGCATGTCACAGGAACTCATTAACTTTTCTACAAGAAATTGCCATTAGACCTATCTACTTTAAAATGCGATCGAGTACAGGAAAATTGTTGTATAAACAATGGAACTGTACGACAAAAGATTTCGGTCAGACACTTAGCGAACATCCTTTTTCTCTTTTGAGACTTTCCTGTTGGCAAAAACACTTGGTTATAAGTACATCCGTCTGAAGGAGACATCCTACTTTTCTAATCAACGATTTTGTAACGAAACATGCATAAATAACGAAAACACAGAAACTGGCTGAAATACTGAAAGAACTACTAACAACAAATCAGATGAAACCAGAGAGATAAATAATTGTGAAAGATCAAAGCACATGGAATGAATCAGATCATAAAGTTTTAAGACCGGCACAAAGTACAAAGGTCTAATTTATGAGCAATCGAGTGTGAAATGCGATTCGTGAATAGTATATACACACATACTCAATAAATTGGTGGATATTGATATCTGAGAAACGAGCGCGGAACTTATGCAAATACATGTGCCGACACACGAGTGTGGAGGTTCGAGTGTATATTATACGACTGTGCACTATACGCCTACTCTTGTGCCTGTTAACAAATAAACAGGCGAACGGTTAACATGCGTTTATGATAATTTATTGTGCCGACGAGCCGACGCATTATGTTCGACTCGAGGATACATGAGTATATCGATATCAACCCACCAACTAATCAAAACGAGAGCACACGCCCAATGGCCAATAAAATGTTCGTTCATATTACTTTAATACGCCTTTTGCATTCACCCTTAAACGTGAGAACTCCATCTGATTCATTCTATTACTTTAATGTACTTCCAGAGTATTACTCGTGTCGTTCATTTTTAAAAATTTCTAAATTACCTGTTTCGATGTTCATATACCACAAAACAAGAACCTTTTTAAATGAAAAATTAATTTTAATTAACGAGGTTTTCTTTTTAGAAATAGTACAAAATTTTCAAAAAAGAATGTTTAATTGGTATTAAATTAAAATTTTTTTTCATTTTAATAAATTATGGGATAAACAAACATTAAAGAAGAAATGCTTATACAAAATCCTTATTAAAAACTTCAAAATCCACTTCCTCTTGGTTTAATAAATTATGGTTCAAACGAACATTAAAAATACATTTTTACAAAATTACTTTAAAATACTTAACAATCTTTCTCAGAAATATCTTATAAATTTTGAAGATCAAATGAATTTCGAAATATCTTTAAAAATAATATGGTTGAAAATTTCAATTTTACATGGAAAATGATAAAAAAATGAATATTCGAACTTGAATATCTGAATTTTTAGCAAGGTAAAGGGGACTGAAATTTTAACCAGATAAAAGGCACATATAAAATAGCGTTTTCTCACAATTTAAAGAAAATTCTAATATATTTAGAATAAAAGTTTGAACTTTTTCCCCTAAACTATAACTTCGGACAAGTAAGATGAGAATGAGTCAACAATATGGTGACCGATTTTCATCCCCCTTACACTCCAAGCGAGGTTCTATAAAGCTGTGAAACTTGAAAAATTAATATTTTTAGATTCGCGTTATATCAAAAACTATTGTACACGAAATTTGTTTCATTTTAAGTGAACTTTAAGAAAACAAATTATAGAACATTTTTTTAAAAAAATTATAAAAACTTGACATTGTATGATTTTTGAAAATGTTCTACTCTTGACAATTTTCGTCCAAAGGGGCTGGCTAACGAATTCCATCTGTATTTTTGGTCACTTAAAATGTTCACCAAAGATGAATTTGATAGATGAAATTTTACTAAAGTTATGCGATTTCTAAATCTTTTACACAGACAGACAGACAGACACTTTTCTAAAACCCATTTTTTCGGTAACAGGAGGTCTCAAAACGTCGAGCAATATGGAAATTAGCAAAATATCACAATAACACAAATTTAATACCTTATTCTCATTTAGGATGAGAATTAAAACATAGTAATTTGCATAGAAAGACTATAATTATTATAAACAGTAGGTAGAACATTGATAAAAAAAATAGCGAAATTATATTTTTCAAAATTTGCTCAAATTCGCTTGAAACTTGTTACTCGGGGGTTTTCAGGGTCGCTGATTACAAATTTGAAGCCGGATTTAAAAAAATTAAAAATGTCGGATACAATATGGCGAACATTTTTTCAAAATTGCTTAAGTTGGCCATATTGGATCCGCCATTTTGAATTTTGAAAATTTTTTAATCTGACATCGAATTCGTAATCAGCAGTCTCGAAAACCCCTGAGTAACAAGTTTCAAGCGAATTTGAGCAATTTTGAAAAAGTGTCCGCCATATTGGATCCGACATTTTGAAATCTGACTTCAGATTCGTAATCAGCGACTCCGAAAATCCCAGAGTAATAAATTTCAAACCCTTGAGCAATTTTGAAAAAATGGCCACCATATTGGATCCGTCATTTTGAATTGTAAAAATATTGTAACTTTGACTTTAAAATCGTAATGAGCGTCCCAAAATCTCCCGAGTAACAAATTTTAACAAAATCCAATTGTTGAATTTCACAGGGTCACGAAAGAGTTAAAAAGATTTTTTAAGATAGGAGTTTTTAATTTTTCGAATAAATTAAATTGTATTTATAAAATTCTCGAAAAACTCCAACTTAGTAAAAAATACCACAAACAGCCTTCTAATTTATTTGAAACAATTTTCTAGATTTTTCTAAAAGACACTTTAAAAACAATTTCTAAGTTTATTTAGTCGAACAATGCTCAATAAAAATTGTTTCTAACTTAAAATGTTTTCAAATTATTAAACTAAATTAAAATAAAAGAGATTTTTAAGTTTATTTTTCAAAAAAATTTCAATCTTTTATTTTGAAAATTTTGTGGTTTGTACTTTTAAAAAAATACCTGTATATTAAAAATTCAGATTGAAAAACTTTTTTGATATTTTTCCCAAGGTTAATTCAAAAATATTTCCAAATTAGATTGTGAGAAAGATATAAAACTTCCATCAAGAAATATTTTTTAAATGTAAGTTAAATATAACAAAAATTTTGATTTTGATTTAGTTGAAAAGTTTAGATCAATTTTTGAAATGTTTTCAATCGTAATGCTAGAAACATAGCATATAAAAATAAAAAAATTTATAAAAATGTATAATCAGAAAGAAAATATTAAAAAAAATAATGTACCAATTTTACTTGCAAGTTCTATTTCTATTATTTACTTTTAGTGTTCGTGAGTTAATTTATAGATCATTTTCAAATTAAATAATCACATTTCTTCATTTGTATAATGTGGAATTATTGTGTAAGAGTAATTAGCTTTAAACTGAGTGCACTCTTATTAAAATTCACTACTGGTTTGCTATATGTCTCTACTATTTAATTTATTCGTATTGTATTATATGAATATTCAACGATCAATTACCGCAAGGTTCATGTATGATAAAGCAATTTTCTAATGTGACAGTCCACTTTCAACATTTCTAAATTTGACAGCTTTTAAAACTTCCGACAATGAAAAAAGGTATATCCTTTTAATAAAAACAATTGTCTAAATATATATTTGGATTAATAGTCCTAAATATTAGAATTAAGAGAAACGAAGGAAGCTCAGAGAATAAAGCCCAAACAAAATATTAGTAATAATTATAAGGCGATAAATATCAAATTAAAACAATACAATTGATTCTAAATTAATTAAATTTATCGGCGATGTGGATCAGATAGCAGGACGTTTGTCTTTATGGTAAATGAGGTTAAGCACTCTCCAGTACGTTCAGTAAACGGATCGGTAGCTCCTTCCACTACGGTTGAGACACTTTAAGTGAAAAATTTACAGCCAAGACTAATAGAAACGAAGATAGTAAAATTTATATTAAAAGAGTCCAATTCGTATTAAAACAGCAATAGTAAAAGCAATAATGCAAAAAACTTCCATCGTTTAATGACAGAAATAAAATACGTTACAGTATTGTTTAAAATTAACGTTTTTATGGGGAATTTTGCTGCTATATGTTGAGATGTTATTGCCGTGATGAAAAAACTATTCGTGGAGGTAAGTGTTTGAGTCTCGCGACAAGCATAGCTATAGTGATTGATGATATCGTCTCCAGGATTCGAGGGCTTGGTGCCATTGACAAATAATAAAGCTACCTTGGTGCAGGTATGCTTATGGCTCTTTTCTTATTTGATCGAGACGCGGTAACGTTTAAACGATTGATAAAACGACGCGACCAATCCATCATGCTCGTTTCAGACCTCGACAAAAAGATCGTGGTCCCGATATTCCTGCCACGTCGTCACCCCCCAGCAATTCGTTATGATTTTTTCCTCTTTTATTCGTCCCCGATCTATGCTCGCAAAACATACGTTAAGCACATTTATATTCGTCTAACACGCACATTACAGGGGATGCTCGACAGACATCACTCAGGTCATCGTCATTAGCCCAATAATCCTTCTTTTACAACAGTTTTCCATCAATTACCACATTTTATCCAATTCTTGAAATAATAATTAATTTACGTATCTTTTGCACCATTAATTTACTGAAAAAGCCATTCAAATAAAATTATTGTATACTAAAGTTTACTAAAATATTTTTTTATAAATGTGTTATTCTGGACTAAAGATACATTCAGAAGAAAAAAAAGTACGTGGGATTTTTTTTATTTGTAAACAAGTGTTGAACATGTGAAAGATTGTAAGGCAGGAGAAAAGCCAAAAATGTTAAACACATGCCACTTGGAATTGATAAATGTATACATGATTTTAAATACAGCGATTTGAAAGCGGAATAATAATCAGGAATAATAAGGGATTCGTGATCTGTTTGAAAAGAGGTGGCAATGGAAGTGGTGGTTAAATGTGTTTGGTGGGGCAGAGAGATAGGTTACAGGTGAGATCTTCTCGTGCCGTAAACGAGCCAGCAGCTGCTTTTGCTCTTTGCAACAAGGTATCAAGAGTATTAATATGCGTTACTGACTGGGACCGATGTGCTTTTCTGTTAAGTAAACGACGTCTGAAGCAAGATGGAATGCACGCAAATGGATCTGAATATTACTGTTTGTCAGTCAATTTTAATCATGAAAACGCACTCACATCAGGCAACATATTTCAACGTCTGTAAAAATGTTTCCGTAATTATCATCATTCGTACCTTCATTCAATTAACACGAAGCCCTTGGTTTATTTTTGAAAAATGCTACAGAATGTTGCTTATTAACTACTTTGAAATGTTATTTTCGAGAATGGTATGAAAAATGCATGTTAATTAGAATTTATTACAAATTAATTACATATGCTAGAAGTTATAGACCTTTTAGTAAAAAGTATTTTATTTCTCCTGAGATTCGGCAAAAATCGTCTGAGAGTAAGCTATTGTTTCAAAAGAACGTTTTTATGGGGAACGTTTTTAATAGCCTAAGACGGGCACCCTTCAATATCTTTTATCTAAAAAAAAACTTATTAAAGAATTGTGTATAGGTATAGATATGTACACGGAAAGAAAATTTATTATAAATTTTATAAAAGTGTTTTAAAATTTAGGGAAAAACGACCAAAAAGAGAAAATTTCAGATTGATAATTTGAAACTTTAAAAAAATTATATTAAATTTGCCACAGACTATATTAAAGTTTAAAATTACTTAGCAATGATTCTAATGATTTTTCTAAAGCTTAAAATTCCTTGTAGGAAAATTTCGCTTTCAAACAATTTTTCCCTAAATTATAAAGTTTTTTAATAAAATTTATAATTAATTTTCTTTGCGTGTAGTTGAGATGTATATAATTAATGTAGAAGCATTTTTTGGACATTTAAAAAAATATAAATAATAAGAAGAAAAAATGTTTCTAGCACTTTAAAAAAATTAAATACTAACTAGATTTCAAACTGGGAAATTTCTAAATTAAATGTCATTTGGAGTGGAAGTATTGATTTCATCTCAAAGAAAAATGACTAATGTTTAAAAATCTTACATATATTTAATTGATATTTACTTTATATAATAATTAAAAAACGTAAATATATTAAAAACAGTCGTCCAAAACGGACCTTATAAAATTATAAAATTATCAATTGAAGGGGCATCTTCTTTACAATATAAATGTTCTGTAATCATAACCCGGGTGCAGGAAATTTCCCAAAAACCCAAAAGGTCGAATATCCAAATGGTCGAATTTCAAAAAGTCGAATCTCCAAACGGTCGAATATCCAAATGGTCGAATATCCATTTTGTCGAATTTCCAAATGATCGAATATCTAAATTGTCGAACATCCATTTGGTCGAATATCCATTTTGTCGAATTTCTAAATTGTCGAATTTCCAAATTGTCAAATATCTACTTTTTCGAATTTCTAAATTGTCGAATATTCAAATTTTCGAATTTCCAAATTGTCGAATATCCGCTTTGTCGAATGTCCAAAATGTCGAATTTCTAAATTCTCGAATATCCATTTTATCGAATTTACAAATAGTCGAATTTCCAAATTGTCGAATATCTATTTTGTCGAATTTCCGAATGATCGAATATCCAAATTGTCGAATTTCCAAATTCTCGAATATCCAAATTGTCGAACGTCCATTTTGTCGAATGTCCAAATTGTCGAATTTCCAAATTGTCGAATTTCCAAATTGTCGAATTTCCAAATAGTCGAAGTTCCAAATTGTCGAATATCAAAATTGTCGAATATCTATTTTGTCGAATTTCCAAATGGCCGAGTTTCCAAATAGTCGAATTTTCAAATGGTCGAATATCCAAATTGTCGAATATCTATTTTGTCGAATTTCCAAATGATCGAATCTCCAAATAGTCGAATTTCCAAATGGTCGAATTTCCAAATTGTTGAATCTCCAAATGTTCGACTTTCCAAATGTTCGAACTTTTTTTTTCATGTAAGTTTCCCATCTATGAAATGTGTTGGTTTTCATTAATATGAAATTTCTACATTCTCATCTGATTATATTTGTGTAATTAAATTAAAAAGATGTGAATTATGTAATTATATGTGTTAGCCGACCGAAAATTCGCACCTGGGTTAGTTAGCTCCCAAATAAAATTTTTTTTATGACAACCAAAATTTTTGTTATCCCGAATAAAAAAAAATATAGTTGTGACAACCAAAAATTTTTGTTATGCCAACAAACAACACTGAACCAAATAATTTGGTTGTCTCAACCAAATAGTTTTGTTGAATAAATACCAACCAAATAATTTGGTTGGCTCAACCAAATTTTCGTTGCTATGACTAAACATTTTTCTCAGTGTGGATATTCGATCATTTGGACATTCGACAATTTGGAAATTCGACAAAGTGGATATTCGAAAATTTGAAAATTCGACAATTTGGACATTCGACAAAATGGACGTTCGACAATTTGGATATTCGAGAATTTAGAAATTCGACATTTTGGATATTCGATCATTCGGAAATTCGACAAAATAGATATTCGATCATTCGGAAATTCGACAAAATAGATATTCGACAATTTGGAAATTCGAAAATTTGAATATTCGACAATTTAGAAATTCGAAAAAGTAGATATTCAACAATTTGGAAATTCGACAATTTAGAAATTCGACAAAATGGATATTCGACCAAATGGATGTTCGACAATTTGGAAATTCGACAATTTAGATATTCGATCATTTGGAAATTCGACAAAATGGATATTCGACCATTTGGATATTCGACCGTTTGGAGATTCGACTTTTTGAAATTCGACCATTTGGATATTCGACCTTTTGGGTTTTTGGGAAATTTCCTGCACCCGTCATAACCTATAATGCAAAGAAAACTTTACAGATTCAAATTTGCCGCTTCTTTTTCTAACCTCAAAAATGCCTTTCGTATAATAAACAAAATATTAAACAAAAGCTATTTTTATGCTGTGAAGCAGTTAAATTTTGAAATTAAATGTACTATTTAAGATTGTACAATATTTTCATATATTTATTATTTTAATGTCACCAAAATCATATTTTATATAATAGTCTTATTTGTTGTCTTTTTAAGGTTCCGGACACGAAGTGTAAATCCGGAACCCTTATATTTTCACTCAGTTATCCGTCCGACAAAACTATCCCCCCCCCCTTCTTTAGAGGCCAAACTATTTAAGATAGAAATTTAAAATTTGGTACACATTTGTATTTTTGCGTGTAGATTACAGGAAAAATATAGCAAACATGATTGAAGATCATGTTTATAGCGTTGTCAAGGAAATAACACGATTTTTTTCAAAAAATTCATTAAAATGGCTATTTTTACCCCCCCCCCCCCTCTTTATCTCACAAACTATTTAACATAGAGTATTGAAATTTGGTATACATACGTATTATCGCGTGTACATTACAGAAAAAATATAGCAAACATAATTGGAGGTGATGGTCATAGAGTTGTAATAAGCAAAACCTTTTTTTTTAAAAGAAACATGCCCCCCTCCCCTTATCTTTCAAACTATTTGACCTAGAGGTTTGAAACTTGGTATACCTGGATATGTTTACGTGTGGATGACAGGAAAAATATAGCAAAGATTGCTGGACTTTGTTTTCAAAAGTTATTAATAAAAAATTGAAAAATGAGAAAATACTTCTATCCTAGAGCTCAGCCTATTTATATTAGAAGATCGTTAGTTAGCATAAATGTGTTATTTTATGCAGAAATTTGTATAAAACATTGTGGTTTAAATTTTTCATCATAGTATTTTTTCAAAAAATTGAAATTTTACCAAAAAAAAAAATTTTTCTTCCTAAACAGATGCAATATTTCAAGGCGAAAATGTGTTTAAGAACATGTAATATTCCTAATTTAGGATCTACTCATTAAGGATCTTGTCTACAAAGTATCATGTACCTTCAGGTAACTAAACTGACATTGTTACTCGGCTTGAAAAGTGACAAGCGAAGACACGCAAGGATCTTCCTAAACCACAAACCAGATTTAACTTGTCTTCCACATTAAATCCAGTCATTCGTTCCCTTTCGTGTCCTGCAAGACGAAAAGACCTAGTGACAGGAACATTAAAAACATATTCCTTAGTTGAACAATTTTTTCACTTGGTGAAGAATCGGCTTTAAAAACCATAATTTTTATCAATATCCTAGCTTGGAGAAAAAATGTAAATGGGATATATTTTAAGAAAATATATAAGAAGAAAAAGAAGAAGAATAGGAGGAGGAGGAGGAGAAAGAGAAATGTTGAATGATAAAATTGAGATTTCAAGAGAATAATGAAAGGGAGGAAGAGGAGTGTCAGAGAAAAAGAAGTGACTTAGCGGAATTAAGGGAACGACTTGTTGGTTAGTTGACTCTAGTACCAATTCAGCCTCCGACTCGCACTTTCATCCCCGTCTCATTCCTCGCTCGATGGCTCGGAAGTCGAACAACGAAGCGAAACGAAAGAACGGGGGTGAACGAACGTCCCGAGGGCGTCTGAATATCGGGCAATCTGTTTCCTGCGCTGAGGATAACCTTTCTCTCTTCTGCCACCTTTTAGGTTAGGTCTAACTCTCAACCGAGATTCGGTAACCTCCCACCGTGACTATGCCGGGCGTAAAAAGCACATCCGAATTGAATCATTGCTGAATAAGCGGGAAAAGTGGCTTGCTGAGCCGGAAAAGGGGAATTTGCAAAGAGGAACTGCCCCATTCTTGAGAAAGGGGTCGTTTTACGGTTACGAATTGTTTCTGTTTTCCTCTAAATTCAAATCCTATTTCTCATTTATATCAAAAATTAAATATATTATTTATTTATTTATTATACACTTGATTTATACACAAAGATATGTGAACTCAAGGGAGTTTCGCAGTGTTATACTATGTTGAACAACACAGAGTTAATAACATATAATACAGTACCGGATATACTATAATACGGTACAATACTCCTATTACAAACGCTCTGAAAAAATCTTGACCAAGATATTAACAAATTTTATTACGATTGAGCGATTAGTACAAGTACAACGTCAAAAAAGTTGACCCTTAATTAAGTGAACCAGTTAAAACTATTTGTAGGATCCCTCTTTGTTAACTTCATCAGTCTTTCTAAACACAGCCTGGGGTACCGAGAAAACTCCATTTGAAATATTTTAATTAGCCAGGCTAATGTTTGTTTGCACACTGTGTATGAAATATACCGGTCTCTAATCTGATTGCGTAATTTGGAAAACAAGTAGGTAAACGAAGAAGATTCTTGAAAAACGAGAGTTGATTTCTCTCAATGTAATCTAAATGTTTAAGACTCTAAATTTTACAACTTTAACAAAGGACACTCAAAGAAAGACTTTCACTCTAAAAACAAGTGTCTTATTTTGTCCTCACTTTTAAGACATTTTAGGGTGTCTTAATTTTAAACCATTGAGAAAGTGTCTTAAAAATACCTGTAAGACGCTTTCTAAACGTCTTATGTCTTAAAATAAGACACTTGTAAGACACCTGTTTTTACAGTGTTGAAACAATTTAATGCAGGTATCCCAAAAATCGGTTCTGTCAGTGCGTATCAAGTTTAGTACCGACCCAACAGTAACATTTGCTGCGCTAGAAGCTTTTCTTGCAGCTAAAAAGAATGGACAAGAGTTATTAAACGTGATTCCAAGATATGTGTATTCCTTGATAACCTCGATACAACTTTCGCCATATATTTGAATAGATTTTTTTTTTTGCTTTCAAACAAACTTTATTCACTTGAAGTAAGCTCTAAGCTTATTAATATCCTAATTGATTTTTATTCTTCTGCAACTACATGTATCAAAACTCCAGAGGGTTTTACAGACAAAGTAAAGGTTACTCAAGGTGTCCTTCAGGGTGAAGTTTTAAGTCCGCTATTATTTTTGTTATTCACTTCGGATACGGAGGATTATTTTATTAAACAGGGTTGCAGAGGTCTTTCGATAAATAGTTCTGTAGAAATTCTCATTTTAGGCTACGCAGATGATTATGTGGAGCTTTTTGATATACCAACAGAAGTAAATTAAATATATTATAATAAGTGATAATTTCTTTAAATTAACAAATAAAGTTTTTGAGTAAGTAACATATTAACAGTAATGCTCCTAATGATTAATAGTGACCGAAAAACATATTCTGCGGGATGAGATACGAAGCTTGGGACAATTTAATGAACTCTGGAAGACCTCGAGTAAGACACAACACATGTAGGGTGTAAAGTTGCAAGTTTGAAGGAGCACGTAGCGTGGAGAGTCGCAACAAGATATAACTTACGCTGCGATAAACACTCCCTTGTCAGGTATAGTGCGAGTAAGAAAACTCGTCGGAAAATTAACAGAAGCTTCGAAACATGAGTGCCACCCTCTCAAGAGTTCTTGGAGAAAACGCCCGAGGCCGCAAACTGTTGCGTCATAACTTGCCAGGGACTAATGAAACGACGACTTGCTCTGGTGGTGAAAATGTGTTGGATAAAGGGGCAGACTTCGCAGAATGGAGTACGTGTGTTATGTAACTAACGTGGGACTGCTTTATACACCCACTTACGTAGTTAGGTTAACGTGCGTTGGGATAAACTCACCCCAGGAAGGGTCGTCGAGACGTTCAATTAGAGTGGTAGCGTGAGTTAGCGTTTATGCCATTGATTCAGACCTTGGGGTTGAAACTGAAAGCCCAGCCTCTTCAAAAGTATATAAAGTTTACAAACAGTAAAATAATTTATATTAATACTAGCAACATTAGCGCGCGACAAAATTTGCATTGTTGTCGGTCAGGGGACATACTTAAATTATACGCAATGCTTTTATCAAGAGTTTTTAACCCCTTCCCCCCTTGCCCCCCAGTAACAGTTTTTACAATGTAAAAAGAAGCAAATTAAGACAGATGTAACAATTTCTCAGAACCAGTCCCCTCTAGAGCGTTACGTAATTTCAACTGTCAATTATTTTCGTCGTTTTTCAGATTGAAAACAAAATTCAAAAAATGGCTACATAATTACACAAAAAATTATAGGAATAACTGTTGCAAATAATTACAAATAAAACAACTGAATTGAAAATAAAAAAAAAAATTATTGAAATTGAAGAAAATAAAAAATTGAGGAAATAAATTGAAAATATAAGAATTGAATTAAAATTTGAAAAAATAATAGATAATTGAAGAAAATAATGCAAAATGACAAAAATAATTGACAATTGAAAACAAAATTCGAACAATAGTTATAGATTAATAAACAATCGAACAGAATAGTTTAAAAAATCAAAGAAAAATTATAAAATTTTAAAATAATAATTAAAAATTAAAAAAATTTTAGGAAATAATTGGAAATTGCGGAAAATAATTAATAATAATTGAAGGAAATATTTGAAAAATTAAAGAAGATATGTGAAAAATTACGAAAATAATTGTCAATTGATAACAAAATTCGAAAAATGACTAGATTAATGCACAACTGAAAAAAAAAATTGTAAAAATTAAAAAACAATTATTAAATTTAAAGAGTATAATTGCAAATTGAAATATTAAGAAAATTATAGGAATAATTGTTCAAAATTTACGTTTAACAACACATTTAACAACTGGATTGAAAATCGACAAAAAAAATTAAAAGTGAAAAAATAATTAAAAATTGAATAATTGAATGAAATTTATGGAATTTACTTAAAAATTTTAAAAAATAATTGAAAAAAGTCAAGAATTAATTAATATAGAAAAAAGCATTTGAAAAATAAACAATGTATATAAAAATTGAAGAATAGAATTAACAATTGAAGGAAATAATTGAACAATTGTATTTAAAATAAAAGAAACTTAAAGATAATTGAAAACAATAATAGAGAAAAGGCGATAATTTTTTAATACAATAAAGAAAATAATTAAAAAGTGGAATTTAAATATGAAGAAAATAACTTATAATTGAATAATTAAATTGAAAATTTAAAACAATTTTTATAAATGAAAAACATAATTAAAGAAATCCAAGAATCATTGAATGTTTAGGAAATCATTGAAAATCGATAAAAATAATTGAAAATTAAAGAAAATATTTAAGAATTAAAGAAAATAATTAAAAATTGAAGACATAAATTGGAAATTAAAGCATTCGATGGAAATTTCATGAAAATAATTGATAACCAAAAGAAAAATTACAATATTGACGAATGATTAATGAATAATCATAAGATTGAAGGAGAATAAGAAATTGTCAATTGAAAACTAATGAAAATTATGGGAAAAAATGTACAAAATAAATGAAAATTAATGAAATCAAATGGAAATTAAAGAGTATGATAGTAAATAATTGATAATTGAGAAAATGCGGGAATTAATAAATATTAAAGAATAAATTGAAAATAGATAAAAATAATTGAAAATTTAAGAAGATATTTAAGAATTGAAAAAAATAATTAAAAATTAAAGAAATCGGAAATTAAAGAATTCAATGGAAATTTCAAGAAAATAATTGATAATCAGAAGAAAAATTACAATACTGACGAAAATAATTAACTAATAAAAGAAATAATTAACAATTTTAAAAAATCAAAAATACAAAATAGTGAGAATAATCGGCATTCGAACAAAATTTTTTTTAAATTTAATGAATAATCATAAAATTGAAGGATATTGAAAAATTGCCAATTGAAAACTGATGAAAATTATGAAAAAAATGTAGAAAATAAATGAAAATTAAAGAAATCAATTGGAAATTGAAGAATTGTATTGAAAAAAAATAATTGATAATTGATAAAATGCAAGAATTAATGAATATTAAGGAATAAATTAAAAATCGATAAAAATAATTAAAAATTAAAGAAATTTAAAATTATAGAATTATATGGAAATTTCAAGAGAATTAATAATTAAAAGAAAAATTACAATATGACGAAAATAATTAACTATTAAAAAATATAATTAACAATTAAAAAAAAAATTTGAAAAATGGTGAGAATAATCGTCATTTAAACAAAAAAAAATTTTAATTGATAAATAATCATAAAATTGAAGGAGAATAATAAATTGTCAATTGAAAACTGATGAAACCTATATGGAATAAATTGTAGAAAATAAATAAAAATTAAAGAAATAAAAAATTGGAAATTGAAGAATTGTATTGAAATTTAAAGAAAATATTTGATAATTGAGAAAATGTAAGAATTGTTGAATTTTTAATATAACAATTGAAAAACGAAGAATGCAATTGAAAATTGAAGAAAATAATTAAATACTTATTAAAGAAATAAATTGAAGATTAAAGAACTAAATTGAAGTTTTAAAAAGAAATAGTTGATAATTGAAAGAAAAGTTACAAAATGACTAAACTTTATGGCAGAAAAATAGAAAGAAATAATTATTTAAAGCGGATTTACAGACTTAAGAAAACCTTTTCATTAATAAATATAAATATTCTGGCAATATATACAAAAAAAGATACAAAGACCAAAGTATAGAAACAAATTAAGGTGGCTACAGAAATAATAAATAATAAAAGAATTTATGGAAGAAGTTAAAATAATTTAATAATAAAGAAACTAATTGAGAAAGGAGGAAAATAATTGAAAATTGAAAAAAAATTCGAAAAGTGGCGAAAATAATCAACAAAGGAACAAAATAATTTAAAAAAATTGAATAATTATAAAATTTAAAGAGAATAATTGTTTTTTGAAAACTGTTAAAAGTTATAGAAAAAACTCTAGATTTATTTATTAATGAAATTAAAATTATTTGAACTGATATTTATAAATCTAAATTTTAATCCTTTTAAATGCATTTTTTAAAAAGTATCTGATTTAAAACAAAAAATATCTATGCGCTTAGTTTCAGGTTTGAATAGAATGAAAGAATGAATGAAACAATCTTGTGAAATGGACTTGAGAACTTTATATCCTTACAAACTTGAATTAAGATTTGAATGAACCGTTCAACTTTATGCGTTTACCGCAGGACTATATTCGTACGAATAACGAAAACTGCAAATCCAAAATGGGCCTAGGGTAGTTCTAAACCCTGATTCTCCTTTCTACCCGTGTAGAAAAGTTCCCAGTATTTCCCAGTTTCTAAGTGGGCGCCAGTTTGGCCCCACTTGGCTTTTCCTCACGGGTACCTTATTTTTACTTTAACATAGTTTCTTTAACTAAACATTAATATTATCGTTGTATTTCCAACAAATATTAAAAATTATTTCATCAATGTGTGACGACTTCATTTAATTACTAGCTACATCCCTAAAGGTTCCTTCCCATGTTGGCGTAAAAACGTCAGCGTAAAACTGAAACCATGAGATAGAAAGAGATGGATATATAATCACGTTCTATCTCACTCACATGGTTTACGCTTCACGCCGACATGGGACGGTACCTTGAACCATTTTTAAACACTTTTAAAAATAAGGATTGAAATTCAAAATTTCTAGGTCAAGAACTAAAGTAAAAAACACAAATTTCACTATAATCTAAATCAATATGAGACTTCTGTTTGACCATGGAAGTGTAGCTTTTAAATTGAAGCCGCATGGTAAACAAAAAACACTAAAATTTAAATACATTGTATCAAATTGAACCCCTATTATTATTATTGTTATTTTAATATTAGAGTACGAACTCGACCTCGTGACAAGTGTAAATGTAAAACAGTAACATGAATACGTTTACAGTAACATAACTGTCGTCAGGGTTTGTAGCCACCGTGCACGTGTCCAGCAAATGCGGGATGCACGTGTCACGTGCACCAACCATCTAACGGAAGCTGCGTTCACGGGCTAGGTTTCCAGGGAAGAAATAAAGTCCTGAGGCAGCAAAAGGGCGACAAGTGCGTGTTACAAGTGCATATTCTGCGTGACAAGGACACATTACAGAAAGTAGAAAAGGGGAAACAAAGTGAACCAGAGAAAAGAGAAGGGTCCGGCCCATAAGCGTGTGAACTTTGCAATAGGTCCATGGAAAAAGGTCGCCTTATCGAAAAGCACTTGAAGGCCAAAGCATTTCACCCTCATCGAGAGTCAGGGAAATCTTTAACATCAGAAAACTCTCGATTAAGAGAGAATTCTTTCAATAATTCTTCATAAAATTTTATCTAAGAAAAAAAGTTGTAAATCGCATTTCATCTGATAATCTTTCCAACATTTTTTTATAAATTAAATTTTGAATTGATCAAATTTTATAAGAAAGCATTGCTGCGTAAAAAAACATTATGTCTTTAAATACCTTTTGAAGAGAAATATTTCACGTGAGTTATGGTGTATGTTTATTTCTGCTGATAATGAAGCTAATAATTAACTTTATATCCCGCTAATTAACTTAATTAAATGATTCTGTTTTGTGTTCATTATACAAATAATTCATGCTATTAGTAAATTAAATCATCATATTAGTAAATAATTCATCACATTATCAAATAATTCATCGTATTGTTGAAAATTGAAATTGCAGATTTTAGATTGGGTTGAAATGAATACTCATACTTTAACAGAATAAATAAATGAAGTTTTAGTCTAACGTTATAAGTAGAACTGTAAGCTAAATGTAAAACAAATTAGTAGGGAATTAAAAAATTCGGAGAAATGACTCCTGAAGTGCGCAGGATGTGACAGATTGTTCAAACGATGTTTTACGAGTCACTGATAAATTGTCTTCGTAAAACATCTGTCTCACATTACGGTTGTCTTACGTGTCAGAGAACAATGTTGGACATTATTATTTCACTAAATAAACACCAGCAGCACATTCCGCTAGTTAAGATTTATGAAAAATTCCTGCCTCAAAATAATTTCCAGCATCTGGAAATAAAATCCCTGCTTCATTAGATGTTTAAAGCAAGGGTTAGTTTTTAAATCGTATTTAACTTTAACATCCTAAAAATAGTGCAATTATACATTAAAAAAAAATTCATTTATTTTTGTATAAAAGTATGCATCTTAGAAATTAATTAATTATAGAGATTTTTCTCGTCTCGTTATAAAAAGCCGCTTTAAGGAATGGACATAAATAAGCAATAATGAGTAGTAAATGGATGTAAATAATGCCACTGAATCCTTAAAAAAAAATCTGCATTTCTTTATCTCTAATTCATAGGCTTTACGATAGAAAACTTTGAATTCAGTCAAGGTGGAGTCTTTAGTTCTAATTAAAAACCGGAGAAGATGCTGATGAGGGTATTAAGAAGCGGCGATTCAAACCCAAAGGTGCGATAAGTCCCATGAAATAGGGTTAAGATAACCTGATCCGCGTTTCATTTTATTTTGTTTTTTGATTCTTCGTACTCAGACGTGGAAAGAACTTCGGGACCGGAAGTTGACGAGTTATCTGTCTGAAAAAGAAACCGTCTTAAGCGACTGTGAGCACGCTGAAACATGTCAGCCGGATCGGATAGTGGACAACCACAGGTGTACCGCCCTTTAATTATCGCCGGCTAATAAATTTCACTTGAATTTCATTTAATCGTCTTCGCACTCAAACTCTTGATTCGTTTTATTATAAAAACTGGTTATCGTATAGAATAATCATTTTTGCCTAGAATTTAAAAATATACGGTAAGACTGAATATTTCCGGTCAAAGACCATGTTCCCAGGTTAAAAACTAAAATTTTTCCTAGTTTAAGAGTAATTTTAATGTATCTAGATAAGTATTTGTAAGACACAATATTTTCTAGTAACTATGACGCAAACAGAAATGACCTCTCCAAAAATGAGCTTTCATCCTGATCAAACAAAATAAGATAGTTACGGAAAATGTCTGACGTAACCTTGGAAAATATAGGGTATAGATTTTATTTATGATCCTGACAGAAGGAACTTAGCAAAATTCCGTCTCGTTTCAAAATTCGTAAATCTGAAATTCTAACCACGTCAATGGAGATGGTGGTGAGAGCCAATATATTTATGACGAACTATTTTGGAAGTTTTCGAATTGGCCTCTTTGCAACCGTGAATGCCGCTGGAACTCGAGGTCGAACCGAAACTAATTGCGTAATTTCTGTTGCCCAGAAAATACAAAGTCGGCTCAAATGTTATCCATTCTTCGAAAAAAATGTCTTTTTTTCGTTTGGGCAAAACTAACCCACAACAAATCCAGCTATCTATACTTCTCAATTTCACCAACTAAAATTTTTGCTACTATTTACCAACAAAAGACTCCTCTTACAAAGAAACCTTATTTATGACTTAAAATTAGAAGAGCAAATAGATATTTATTTTTTCCTTGTAAGATACCTGTTCAACATAGAGAAATCAGTTTTGAAGATATAAATAAAATCAGTAAACTTCAAAAGTATTTGTTCCCGATATAGAATAAAAATATAAAAAACAAAATCTACAATCGAAAAAAAATAGGAGACAGACATTCCGAGGAAGAAGTGACGCCAGTGGTGTAGAGTGACAAATGTTGTAACTTAAAAAGGTCGAATTCCAATGAACAACGCGTCATCACAATCGCAATAAAATGTCGCGTGCAAGGATTCGACAAAAGTTTCACACCGTCGGAAGTATTTACTGCCACTCATATAATTCTGGGTACGTTTAAGGAATATAAAAAACGACGCCAATGTGATCCACTACTTTGCCTATGAGCATGCTGTAGGTAACTATATTCTCACACACGCTTAATCAGGCTTGGCCCGCCGTGGGAAACTGATACGTGAGCCACGAGAAACAAAACTGCTCCCTATCCTCCCACCTTGCTGATTTCTCTCTGCCTCAACTTTCATTATTAGTTTATTACACCTGTAAAACAAAAATGTGTTTCGGTAATTATCACCAAGGTTCGAATTATGAATCTCAGATCAAAAATTTTTAACATAAACCGGAATCTACACTGTAAAAAATTTTTCGGAAATTTTTCCGAAAAAATTCGGACAGCACGGAACCCCAGACGGTGGAAATTTTTCCGAAAAAAAAATTGGTTTTATTTCCAACTTTTTCGGAAACTTTTCCTACTGATGAAGAGGAATTTTTTCCGAAATTATCGGAAATTTTTCCGCATATGAAGTTGGACATTTTTCCGAATACGTCGGATATTTGTCCTGACATTAAGTTGGAATTTTTTCCAAAATTACCGGAAATTATTCAAATTTTGTACACGGAAAAAAAGGGTTGGGTTTAATAAACAAACGAAAATTCGTTTCTAACCAAAGTGGGTGGTTGACTATTATATGGCCTGACCCAACTCATATATGAAACATTACATGTACAGTTGTAATAAAGAAATATGTTTATCCTGATACAAAAAATCCCATTGATTATTCAATAATAAAAATCAAATCAACAGATTTAAAACATTAAGGAAATTTATATTTTACAGTATGGGATTTGGGTTTGTTTTTACATACTTATTTAATTCAATTGTTGTGTTGTGCTGAAATTACATTTGATTATTAATTAACATTTTATTTATACCTTAAACGCAACTAAACGCATACATACGAAATTTTTGAAAAATCCTAGCGACACTGAGATTCGAACGCACTAACCCTAACGCTAAACGCAAATACGCATATTACGATACGAGCACCTAACCATTGAGCCATCTTGGCTATGAAATTCTCTTTTCGAAGAACTTGGTGATCTCAAGTTTCGTTTGGTCGCCACGTGCAGATGAACCCCCGCAATGGCATCGCCCGTCAACAATAGACTCTCATAAATTTTGGTCCTATGGTTTAGTTAGCATTACTGGCATGTGACACTCACACATATTTTCACCAAAAGGAGAATGGCAATAAATTCCTTTCGACAAATTTTTTGTGAATCCATTATTTTAAAGATTAAGACATTTTTTTGGAGAAGATTTTTAAGAATCTTATCCAAATAAAATTTAAAAATATTTATTTGAAATAAGATAATTTATATTCGGAGAAATTTTCATTTTTTGTATAATCTGTATATCTGTTTATATTATTAAGAAACATTCAAAGATAGAAAACATTTCTAATATTAAAATTTTAAATTTTATTACAATCATTACTAACAATGTTTACTTTTTTTCTGATTGAAATTAACATAAGATTAAATTTATTTGGTAAAAAAATTATTTATCGTTACTAAATTACCAATAAATTAAATAAGTAAACATTCTTAACAATATTAACTGGTTCAAACAAAATAGTTTAAAATTAAATTATATGTATTAGGAAAAATAATTGAGAACAATAATTAATCGATATTTAAAAATGATAAAAGAATACAGGCTCGGATACAGATTATCAATAAAATGAATACAAACAAATTGATTAACTTCAATAAAATGAATACAAATAAATTGATTAACGTTTTAAACAATTTCATTTATTTATATTAATAAAAGTAATATTTTTAAAATGCAAACATTGCCCAAAACAATTTTTTTTTATAAATTAAACAGAAGAATTAAATATTAAAATATAATAGTAATAAATATGTAAAACAAAATTTTTATAACAAAAACATGTTAGATCTATTAGTTCTGTATCAACAATCTTTTAGTAAAATTTTTGTTCTTCACATAAATAAATTTTTCATAATTATAATAAATAAAATAATTAGAAGAAACTAATTAAGTCATTTGTATTTTTTAAAAAATGAAACTAGGAGTTCCTTTTAGTAGGAGTACAAAATAACATTTGTTCTTCACATAAATAAATTTTTCATAACTATAATAAATAAAATAATTATGAGAAACTAATTAAGTGATTTTTATTTTTAAAAAAATAAACCTAGGAGTTTCTTTTAGTAGGAGTACAAAATAAAATTTTCTTAGATTGAGCAATATAATATGCACAAGTTAAAAATCCGTTTAGTTTGGAAATTTTTCTGAAGTTTGAGAAATAATTTCCGGTTTTTTGTGGAAAATGTATTTTTCCGACTGCATTCGGAAATATTTCCTTTTACTATAGGTTAAAAATCCGTTTTGTTTGGAAATTTTTCCGAAGTTTGAGGAATAATTTCCGGTTTTTTGTGGAAAATGTATTTTTCCGACTGCATTAGGAAATATTTCCTTTTACTATAGGTTAAAAACCCGTTTTGTTTGGAAATTTTTCCGAAGTTTGAGGAATAATTTCCGGTTTTTTGTGGAAAATGTATTTTTCCGACTGCATTCGGAAATATTTCCTTTTACTATAGGTTAAAAATCCGTTTTGTTTGGAAATTTTTCCGAAGTTTGAGGAATAATTTCCGGTTTTTTGTGGAAAATGTATTTTTCCGACTGCATTAGGAAATATTTCCTTTTACTATAGGTTAAAAACCCGTTTTGTTTGGAAATTTTTCCGAAGTTTGAGGAATAATTTCCGGTTTTTTGTGGAAAATGTATTTTTCCGACTGCATTCGGAAATATTTCCTTTTACTATAGGTTAAAAATCCGTTTTGTTTAGAAATTTTTCCGAAGTTTGTGGAATAATTTCCGGTTTTATGTGAGTAAAGTATTATTCCGACTCCATTCGGAAATATTTCCTACTACCATAGGATAAAAATCCCATTTTATTGGAAATTTTCCCGAAGTATAAGGAATAAATTCCGGTTTTTTGTGGAAAATGTATTTTTCCCATTCCATTCGGAAATATTTCCTACTACTGTAGGTTAAAAATCCGTTTTGCTTGGAAATTTTTCCAAAGTTTGTGGAATAATTTCCGGTTGTATAGGAAAAAAGTATTTTTCCGACTCTATCCGGAAATATTTCCTACTACTATAGGCTAAAAATCCGTTTTGATTGGAAATTTTTCCGAAGTTTGTGGAATAATTTCCGGTTTTCTGTGGATAAAGTATTTTTCCTCCTCTTTTCGGAAATTTTTCCTACAAAATATTCGGAAACATGTGTTACCTACCAGTTTCGGAATAATTTCCTACTAATTCATCGGAGAAAATTCCGAAATTTTTTACAGTGTACTTACACGTATTTCTATTTGAATTTTTAATATTTGGGGCCGTTCATAAACTACGTCACACAAACGAGAGAAGGGTGGAATTCGAGATTTGTGATGATTTGTGATGTGGGGGAAGGTGAAAATAAAATGTGACGTCACATTTAAGAAATAAACTTCTGATGCATAAAAAATCTGTGTTCTTTTTCCTTGTATGTACTCTTATGCACATTAGGGTGGTCAAAAAAAAAAACAAGTCAGAAATATTATGCTCCTACCCCTCGAAGTTCTTTTAAATTGAAAAAAAAAATTATCCCCATTTTTTTATTTTGAAATCGCACAATATTCAGAGGTGGCGCAAAACCCATGAAGTTTCTCGTGTATTCTGCATGGGAAAAACGCACTTTTTCTCAAACTTGCAATAAAAACGTAAAAAATCACTTAAATCATTAATGCACCGAATAAGATTCTAAAAAGTGTTTAAAAACAGTATTCCATCATTTATTTATCAATTTGTTGATATTAAACTATTTTTTTGCAATTTAAAAAAACAAAATAATTCAAAACATCCAAAAAATTAAATTAATATCAACAAATTAATAAATAAATGATGGAATACTGTTTTTATACACTTTTCAGGAACTTATTCGGTGCATTAAAAATTTTTTACGATTTTATTGCAAGTTTGACAAAAAGTGCGTTTTTCCCATGCAAAATACATGGGAAACTTTATGGGCTTTGCGCCATATGTAAATATTGTCCGATTTAAAAATAAAAAAATAGGGATAACTTTTTTTCAATTCGGAACAAATTTGGGGGGTAGGATCATAACATTTCGGACTTATGTTTTTTATGAACCACCCTATTAGAATGGTCGAAAAATACATGGAAAAAAAGTTGAAAATGTTATTTCCCCCCCCCCTCCTCTATCCTTGTGTGCAAAAAAATAAAAAATATTGTGCTTATACTTTTGTTGGTTTGAAGGTCTTTAAGAAGTGACAAAGTGATGTAATGTCAGACGTTTCGGGTACCAATGTATCCCTTCTTCAGTAATTTATTAAAAATTCTGTTAAAAAAATACGTAATTGTAAATTACATTGTATAATACATAAATTTACTAAACAACTGAAGTAACTTTCTAAATTGACTTTTAAGAGAAAATAATTATACTAGATTAAAATGTATGTAATTTTATGAACGCGTTTACGCAGTTAAAAAACTGTATGCTTGTACAATCCTTCAACGTTTGAAATTTTGGAAATTTTTAAATTGTTCTTACAATTCTACTTACATTCTACATAGTAGTTCGATTGGTAATCCACATTGCACGAAACAACATATTGAACAATTTTTTATCACTTCAAATTGTTGCTTTGTTTTCTAGAATTTTTTTAGCTTTATTTTTCCTATTAAAGCTGTTACTATTTCTTACTATTTTTTTTACAATTTTTTGTATGGTTTTCAATCAATAGCATAAATGCAGCCTTTCAACAATTATTTCATGTAATTGCTAATTTGTTTAAACAAATAATTAACATTTATTTACAACCATCTATAAAATTAAGCTAGAGAGTTGTAACTTTCTTTCAATTTTGATACTTTTCAAGGCAGTTACTAACAACAAACTGAAAATAACAATTGTATTAATTCTTTAAACTAATTATTATTATTTAATTTCAACTTTTTATGAAATTCAGCTATAGAGTTGTAATTTTTTCCCAATTTGTCAAATATCATGCTGAAAGATACCAATTACTAATAACAAACTAAAAATAACATTCTTACAAATTGTTTAAACTAGTAATATTTGTTTAGTTACAATTTTTCATCAAATCAAGCTACAGAGTTGCAATTTTTTCTCATTTAAACATGTTTTTATTTTTAGGGAGGTAAAGACTGACTGTATAAGACTTAATAATCAAGTTAAATCTTTCTAGGATTTATTATTATATCAAATGTTCAATACAGGTATTTATTTTTAAATAATTATTTCTGATCAAATTTGTTTATTACAATAATTACTTCTGATAACTTTTGTTGAAAGTTTTTACTCCATAATTAGGCTTAACAGTCAATCATACATCTCCAAATATAAAAACACGAAAAATTGAGAAAACGTTGCAACTCTGTAGCTTAATTTGATAAAATGTTGAAATTATACAATAATAATGTGTTTAAACATTGATAAAAAGTTTAAATTAAACATTAATAATTTGTTTAAACAATTTGGAATTGTTATTTTGAATTTATATTGTTTGTTGTTAGTAATTTATATCATTAAGCTTGAAAAGTTGCAACTCTGTAGCTTAATTTGATAAAATGTTGAAATTATACAATAATAATTTGTTTAAACATTGATAAAAAGTTTAAATTAAACATTAATAATTTGTTTAAATAATTTGTAGAATTGTTATTTTTAGTTCTTGTTATTAGTAATTTATATAATTAAGCTTAGAAAGTTACAAAAATAAGAAGAAGTTGCAACTCTGTATAGCTTAATCTAATAAATAGTTGTAATTAAATAATAATAATTTGTTTAAATAAATTAGTAATTAAATGAAACAATTGTTAAGTCTGTCTTTATGCTATTTAGTGAAAATAGTGCAGAAAATTGTCAAGAGAATAGTAAGAAATATTTTTTAACGCTTTTTTTTTCTATTTTGGGAGTTCTTGTAGGGCCCATAAAAATAGTTAATATTAAAAACTGGCTAAATAAACAATTTAGCATTATTCTTTGAAGCCTTCTAAAGAGAAACACACAGTTTGCCGATTGAAAAATATTGATTATATATATATATTATATATAAAAATGTCTTAACAGAAGTTTGCATGTATGTCATGTCTATTTTAAACAAAAATAAATCTTGATTGCGATCTACTTAAAGTAATTTCCTCCAATGATCATAAAAAAATTATTGGAGGGGGGGGGGGTAATTCCAAAATTGGCGCCACACAAGGGGAGTTATGGCATTATATGTCAATCTGTGATGTAAAGAGGAGAAGGGGTGGAAATAATATTAAAAATATTGTGGCGTAGTTTATGAACAACCCCTTTTCACATTCACTTTAGGTGTATTTTTTAAGTGACTTTTTTCAGAAACGTTTTACCCAATTTTTCATCTGTGAACTTGAATTTGTTTGGTGACTAATGACCTACTTCTAATGAGACCTAAGGAGCTAATTAGACACGGGTTATTAGGGAAAGGTAGTTTAAGGACACAGTTAGCAAGTTTGGGTTCTAGTTGAGATCAATCCACTACTCTCTGTTACCTGCGTGCTTGGTCAAGGTATGCCAAGAGGGCAAAGTATGATGCTCCTGAGTGTGCATGCAAAATAATGGAACAAGTTTGTGTACGTGTACTTGCAAATTTATGTGCAGAAAATATATGGGTATAAACGGTGTAGGTGTAAACACGAGGCGTTTTATCATCGCGTCGTTTATCATCAGCCCATCGAAAAACAATTAATCAGTCATGTATGCTTCCAAAGAGAAATGGAAGAAGTCCATTTATTTATTGTTAATAATTCACCTCTCATCATTTACGTTACAAAACTGCTCTTTTTATTACAGTTTTTCTCAAATGGAAAAAATTGTATGTATCTAGATACATACAATTTTTTTATACGCTTTTGTGTTCATATTAAATCAATATACCAATTTTAGATACAAATTGGAAAGTTTATTTAAAATTTTTAAAAACAATCTTTTATGGTAAACATAAGAAACAAACAGCTCTGAGAATCACTCAATAAAGCCTAACCTAAGTGGTGTAAAAGTTTTATCGACCATTTGGATTTTAGTGACTGACGTCAGGTTGGTCCAAGGAACGAAGAGGATTTCCGCGATAAAAATCGTGACATTTTGTGGAGAATCGCAAAGTGGTCAGGCCAGATTCGTTCACGTGTGAATGAGCGTCGGGTTTCCTAGCTGCCACCAATATATCAATCGGACAGTTTGTCGAGATGCCATTGAACGAGGGATGCGGGTATTCTTTATGCGACCCGCTACAAAACTTAGTTGAAGGTCTCAGAAATGTGCGTGGCCCTGCTTATAAGCAGTCAACGAGAATCGCGAAAATGTTAAGTGTGTCCGATATCGATCGCTTTCGACTCTAAGAGCAGGTGATTCAATTTCAAGAAAAGCATCTGGTTTGTCTTTTCATGTCGCTTTTATTTCATGTCACGAGTAACGGATATGCTAACACACTCAAAACATTCATTTTAAAATATTTCCATATAGCTACCTTTATATACCTTTATATACCTCATATTTCCGGTTCCTAAAGTAGGAAACAATATCCTACTGAAATTTATTTTTAGTGCTCTCTAAATTTTATGCGGCACAATTTTATTCTAAATTAATGGACTATTGAATTTCAAAGTTGGAATATTAAAATTACTGTAGAGTTAATGGATGAGTGAATTTCATCATCAGTGCAGATTTTATTAAAGAAAGTTATGAGATAACTATTTAAAAAAAACAGTTACAATAAAGAAATTTAGTTTTTTTCGAGGTTTTTTCTTTGGTTTTGATTTTGACTTTGTGGCCCCGAAGGCCACGTATATATATCTTCTAAAAATGTTTGTAATTTGGTCTCTGAGCACAATCTAAATTATAAAATTTGGTATAAATAAGAGTCAGTTATGACGTTAACAGAATTTGAATGTTCCAAAATATGTATCATCTTTAAAGAATGTTTCTAACATTAATTTATTTCAGAAGTTGAAATTCCCGTAGGAACAAAATAAAATAAATGATCAAAATCGTATGAATGATGGACAACAGCTGTGATAATTGTTGTTTTCTCAAAACTTCTCTTGCAAACATAAACTTTTTTTATTTTCATTGATACGAAACTTTCAACTATTAAAACAAATTGGCATAACAAAATTTCTAGAAAAGATACATGTTCTCTAAATATGAATTAGTTAATGGTGACCAATTCTTAGTCATTTTTGACTGACTTAAATAGGGCGGAATCGTTGACTGCACTTCAAAAACAGGTGTCTTAAATTTTTCAAAAATGTTTTAAATTAAGACATTTTTCGTGTCTTAGACACCAAAAGTATCTCAATTTAAGACATTTTTTGTCCAATTTAAGACACCATGTTTTTGCAGTGTGCAAAATAGTAAAAAATCAGAAACTACAAATTCAATTAGTATCTCTGACTGATAAGATTTCATCACAAGAAGATATTTACTTTAATTTTGAGAAATAAGGTTACTTTAAAAAGTAGATTCATTTATTTTTAATTTATAATTTATCAATGTTTTACAATCCTTAAAGCAATAATTTTCCCCGAGGTTTTGCCTAAAATAGCACTTAAAGTTGCAATTTAAATAGACATTGAAAGTAAATTTTAGGTTTTTGTGTTACACGCAGTTTTAGAACGTAGAAATTTTATTTTAAAAAATAGTAACGATAGATAACTTCACGTAAATCGGTCATGAATTAACATAAGCAACCGTACAATAGCTGCTTAATCCTATTATATAAGGTAATCGCTTACTAACACCTGACTCTTACTTCTGTAAGTTTTTATATGTTTAGATTGTGCTCAGTGACTAAATTACAAATTTTTTTTTAAATAATATGGCTAAATGACCATTAGGAACACAAAGCCACAACTAAACTCATTTATCTATATATAATTTAATATGCAGTTTCGAAAAACCAACATCTTATGCTTTAAAAAGTTATTGAAGTGAGTTTAATTATCCATAAAAATTAAAATCAATGTTTCTTAGTCAAAATATCTCAAGAATTGATAAAATAATAAGACAAATGGAGAATATCATTTTACATATTAGAATTACACATTAGAACATTCTTAATATTTAAAAAAAAACATATAACTTTTATATACCTTCCATGTTACCTGATTAATTAATCAAGTAACATGATAAAATGTTCTAGACAGTTAAATAAAAAAAAAACATCGAGTGTCTTATTATTTCTCATCGAATTATTGAAGGAAATATCCAATATTTCAAAAAGTGATCGAGTAGAAATTGGAAATTAAAATCAGATTTGATATATTCAGGTATCAGATTACATCTACCTTTATAAAGTACAATCACGTAATATCATTATTCACTGGAAGATAAGGAATAATATTAGCTTATAAGTATACGAAAGGAAACATATATCTGAAGTGAATATGGTCACGATCAAGAAGGCAGGTGCAGATATTTTCGCAAAAGGAGAAGACGAGTGAAGAGTATAAGGATAATAAGACGAACGAAAGAAGTATAAAGGTGAAAAAAAAATGAAGGCGAGGAAGGCGAACGTCAGATCAAAAAAAAAAGCTGCACGCGCGCCCTTAACGCCGCGCATCCAATGCCACCGATATATCCACTTTGCCATAAACTTTCCTATCCGATCATTCATGACCATCCTAAATGCCTATAATTTCTGGATTATGATTACAGGGCAGACTAACCCTCGAGACTGGAACGGGTCTTTCAGGATTAGGCCCTTGTTATGTGCCCAAAATTGAAACAGAACAAGGTTATTTTTACATCCTTTCAAAAGACAATCGTCGATCTATCGGAAGCGATATAATGACATCGAAATTTAGTCCAGACCTCCTTAAAGGTGATCGCTAGGTGATTGCTAGGTTCTTGACTTGATCAAACAAACTATCTTGTTACTTCGATTCGATTCTACCGATTGGGTGCCATGACAGCTGCAAAAAGGGCTTTCGATCATTAAAAACTTTTACTGTTTTTTATTTACTTTTGTTTATTTTTTGTTTATTGACTATATTTGTACAATGTAAACAAAAACAATACTTAACAAAAAATTGCACAGTAGAGAATAATTAACTTAATTTAATTTCGCAAACAAGTTCAGTTCAAAAACGATTTGTTAGCAAATTAAAACATTATAATATTTGTTTCAGAAAGATAATTTGTAACTCTCTAGACTAATTAGGAGCTATTTTTGAAAATTTTTTCGAGAAAATATTTTATGATATAAGAATTTAGTTAAGGTAATTTAAAGAAATAGCGAGAACGAGTTTTTATAATACTTCGATAGTGAGGTGTGAACGTATTTGCGTAAATTTATGCAAGGTTATTTTAAACAGTATTTCGGATAGTTGAAAAAAATTCGAATTTTATGCTAAATAGAGACATTCATTATTTAATGTGAAATATATATTCTATGGGATGGATCGAACGACGAGTTATCTTGTACTCAAGTATATGTAGCGTCACATGCGTGTTTTACCGCAATAAAAATAATTAACACTGATCTTAAATGTTAGATAAAGTTAATAAATAATTAACCTTCTCGAACATAGAAAATTATGTCGAGCTGGCTGCTTTTTAATAAAATAGTATGAATATTTATTCGTTTCATGACAATATTGTCAACAGACACATACATCTAGAGAAAAAAAGTCGTGTTCCTCAATTGACTTTTTCGTATCTCGAAAAGTATATTAAAATTTAAATTTAATAAGTAATATTAGTCGTTTTAGTAAAATTTTAATCAAATGAGTTAGACGTTTCTATATAATTTTAATTAAACCGAAGGTAAATGTTTTAGTGCGAATCAAGTTGAAAGTGAAGTTTTATTTTTAATTAAATTAACTAATAAAATTTTAAACGAAATTTAAAGGTAAAATAATCATTTTTCTGTAAAAAGTTGTAAAATTGAAATTTTCAACAAAATAAAATTAACCAGTTCATCGAGAAAAAAAATTTATTTATTAACTAAATAAAATGGAAAATAAATAATTCTATTCTTTAGCAGAGGAGTAAAAAATGTAACCAATGATTTAAAGAGATAATTTATACGATATTGAAATCCTTATCGCGAATGGCTTATTGCATATCATGATTGCCTTTCAATGCATTTCCATTATACAAATCATAGATCGTAAAATACAAAAAGAAACGATACACCCTAATAGGATTATAAAGAACGATTTGTCGAATTTAATAAAACGAAGATATATGAAGAAATTACAAGCAATAATTGCACTTAAGATGAATGATTTACGACTTCAAACTTCATCAGCTGTTGAGTTTAATTATGCTTTTGAATGTTGTATCCGACAATAATTTTTTAAACTTAATTTTATCATCTCGTTAACGATTTTTTACGTTTATCGACTACATTGTACATTAAGTATAATGACTATCGTAATAACCCGCATTCATGTAAATGATTTAATTCATCACTTTTAATAATTTTAAATTAAGTGTTCATGTCGATATTTGGAATAATTACATTTAATGGATTTCAAACTAATTTGTGGACAAGCTTTTTTCTACAGGAAAAAAAATTTGGTGCAGCTGCTGTCCCAAATGAGAAATTTCTCTATTCAGTTAGTCTCATTTTTGTACGAATCGATGCAAAATAAAAAGGGTTAAGTTTATTGAATATTAGTGAAATTTTTCGATTCAGACAAATATTGCACAAAAATTTTTCCTTTGTAGGTTTTGATTATTAAATAGTAAAAAAAAGAGAAAAACTATTTGATTATTTTTTCTTTAATCCTTTTCGGCAAATAAATGCATGAAAATATTAGTGCGTTTAATTATTGATATATTATTATATAACTAGAGATAAAAGAAGGGGGGGAAGTATTCTTTAGAAATAATTAAACTTAATTTAATTAACGATTATTAAATTAGGTGAAAATGATGTCCATTTTGTGAACATTTCGCTTTTACGTAAGCAAAAAAATTTGCTTCCACCTAGAGGAAGCAATAAATTAATAATATAAACGTTAATTGGAGAAGTTTAAAAAGAAATTAAATACAAAAAATGAAAGCAAGTAAATTATTATGCGAATTTTTGGTCAATTACATACATAGACTTTATATAGGTCAATCAATTTAATATGAGTTTTTTATTTGCTAAGTTGTATTTGTAGTGTAAAAAATTTTTTGTGTCAAATAACAATATTTTTTGGTGAAAAATGGAGCTTAAAAAAATTTGGTTAGGTATTTTCGAGAATCCCTGTGTTCAAATTTAGATTTTTGTGAGCTTAATTCACTATCGAAGTTTTATAAAAATCCGTTAAGCGACAAAAAAATTACCACACACATACGCACACACCCATTCGGACTTTTTCTTAAAAATGAAAATTTAGGCTTTTTAGATAAATATAAGTCGATTTAGACTATTTTTGAAAAATCGACAATTTTAACCATCAGAAAGCTTCCTCTGTGAAAACCAAAACAATTAAAAATTTGATTTTTATTTTGGAACTGCAAAATATTAATTATCGTTTTGGGTACCGTTGGGAAAATTAATTTAAATAGTTAACAATTACAACTGGTCGAGTTCTAGTGGCCTACGTTAGTCCACAAAAATTGATCATTTATCTTCAATAAATCAACTGTCATCAATGAGTCATTTATCATCGATGATTCATTTAATAACTAATCTTTAAAATACCATCGCTATCATCAACAGTGTCCTCTATCATCAGCTGAGTTTTGAGGAAAGAACTTTAAATTTAAAAACAATGTACTTTTTAAGTAATTCTGGTTCCTCATTACCGATATTCATCAATCTTTGATAACAAAATTGAACTCACGCATAGATATTTTTTCCGTTGATTTTTGATAAAGTGTCCTGGTTCGGAATAACATCAGTACTATTTTGGTTAACTTTATTCGCAATTTTAATTGCTTAAAATTTTTAAAGATAATTATTGTTAACTACCATAAATTAACGTATTGTTTTTAGTCTGTTAGAGACTTTTTTGATTGTTAATTTTATCTCATCAACAATTCTTCCTCAATTATCTCTTCCAAGTTCCAACAATTAATAGTATACCATTTTAATTATTAATTAATGCAATTTATTGTCTATAGCAAGTTAGAAAAGTTTCTCCTATGATCATCAATTTATCTGATTATAAATTTTACGTTAAAATCCATTATGATTATCGATTATAAAATATAATCTATTCTAATTATCAAATTGTGATAATCAATTTTAATCTTTAATTTTGTATTATAACCACTTTCTGATTAATGATTTTATGCTATAAACCAATCATAAGGTTAATTGAATTGACTTTATAACTGATTGTAATTTCAAAAGCTTCAAATCAATTATAGTAATGTCATGTTCTCTAATTAGCAATTAGAAGTTAAATTTGGTGTGACATATCCACTGTTATGATTTCTGCAAGAAGTGGAGGAACGATTCTGAGGAAAAGAATCACTCACCTCGTGGTGATGGTGCATGAGGAAGTCAGGAGCAGGGGGTGGTGGTGGTTGTTCCGCTCCCGGGACCTCTTGAAGGAGCCCCACGTGGTCCCAACAATCTTCTGACATGTCCATCCTCTTTCCCTCTTTTGGCTACTAATTCTTTGTTTTCCCCCACCTTTACACAAAATCCTATTTCAGCAATGTTTACTTCAGTGAACAGAATCACTTCAAGGTCTAATTTCCAAGTCCCTCCGTCACTACTTCCGGTCCCGGGTACCAAAGTTTTCTTTCATCTCTTTGGATAATTTCCGACAAAGATCACACACAGTCACTGATCGGTCACATTCACTGAAGAAGAGATCGCGATACCGGTACCGATCTAGTCTTCGTAAAAGAAGATCGCCGAGGATCCCGCGACCCTCGCGGTACCACTCTTCCCTCTCTGATTCTTTCTCTCTCTCTCTCTCTTTCTCTTTATTTCTCTCTCTCCCTTTTTCTGGGGTCAACACGACGACGACGACGAGGACAGCCGTCGGTGATGGTCAGTCGGCGTGGAATGAAGTTCGCCCGCGGGTTAGGCTAGGTTATTCGAGCTCGGGTTGCAGCATCAACGGGAGAGGGACACCAGGAAGAGAGGGAGGGATTCGGGGGGAGTTAAAGCGAGAGAGAGAAGGAAAGAGAGAGAGGTCGGAGAGTGGGGTTGAGAGGCGGTAAGGCGTCGTGCAGGAGGTGGCGCCAATACCTGCCTCTTTCCCTCCCTGGACGATGAGAGCTTGCGTATAATACCTGCAGGTTTCCCGTCCCGCTAGAGAACACCGTCAATCTATCGCACCAGGTATCGCGGGATTTGTGATCCGTGACCGCGACGCAATTATGGCGATTTCACTTTTTTTATCACGCTGCACCGCGCAACCATAAGACACTGCTTAAAGATCCTGTCAGCTGTTAGGAACCTATCCTTTTCTTTTTGAACCAACTTCTATAATTTTCATTTAGACCCAACGATTCTATCACTTCCTTTTAGAACCATAAGGTAGAAATGCTAGCCTTACACAATCGCAGGTCAACATGACAATCACATACTTTTCATCTTTTCCGGTGTTGAAATTCAAAAACAAGTTGATGCAACAATCAAATCTTCACCAGCATCAGACAAAGATCACTTGTGTTCATGAATGTTATCATTCAATGATCATTTGTATTTTCAGACTTGATTAAATCTGATAAATAAATAAAGAAGGTGATTAAGTGGAAATTTATGCAACGTCTGATGCCATAAGGTGGCTGAATCTGCATTCTACAGATCATAAAAATACAGCTTATTAATATTGCTTCCTCATGGAGGAAGTATTTAGAAACATGTGTTAGATATTTCTTAAAGATAAAATTGGAGATAGAATAAATATCTAAAAAATATTAAAAAGAATTAAGAAAATGTAAATACAATATGTGTATTTTGAAATAAGAATTTAGTAAACTGTAAAGATGTTATATTTTGATCTGGTGAAATTTTTAATCTTCGGCCGAAACTGATCCAAGAATCAGATCTTGATCAGTATCAAGGATCATTCGTATTTTTAGAATTCATTAGGATTTTAGGAATTTATATGTAACTTCGGAAGCCATAAGGTAGCTGAATCTGAATCCTTCAGATCATAATCGTCTTATTTATAGAAATTCCTATCTAGCTACTTGTTGAAGCTTAACAATTTAATTGAGTGAATGAATTATCTTGAATCGAGTCATTAAGTAAGTTATTTAACCCTTTTGAAAAAGTTTATAAATTAAATTAGTTTATAGTTTTCGCAAAATTTAAAGAGTTTTAAATTTAAAAATAATTTAATTTATATTTGTCTGACAAATATTTTGCAAAATTTCAAGACAAACTGCAAAATTCTTAAAATATTTCTAAACGGTTTTACAGTTCATCTTCAAATTCCACAAATTTTATGATATTTCATATACCAATAATACGGGCAAGGTGCCAAACCATTATGTGAATGGATTATAAACAAAAAAACAAAATGTTTTGTAAAATTTAATAGATAATTTCATACCGTGTATCGATTATATGCCTCAAGTGTTAAATCTAACGGTCGAAGAGGTCACGCAGTTGAAGGCTGTTAGTTTACTTGCCTTACTGAGCGGACCCTTTTAATATATAGCTAGTTTTTTTAAACAAATTAACTCCAGGCTGAATTGATAAAAATAATATTATCCTATGGTTTTTGCACTTTTAATTGTTTATAAAAATTCATATCTAAGGATTTTTGGAGTTGCTAGTTATACAAATCTAAAGTCGAATTGTGAAAATTCAAAGAAACGATTTCAACTTGACGACAAAAAGCTTTTCTTTCTTATAGAGGAAGCAATAAATTAATACAGTAATAGCAAATAACAATTTGAGACAAGGAATATATTTTTTTTTATTATTAAATTCTCAGAGTTGTTACGACTTTCTTAGAACAAAATTCCATAACTTTTCTAGGTTTTCCAGAACTTAAATTATATTTTTCCATACCCCTCAAAAATAGGGTCTA
The DNA here is from genome assembly GCA_037103525.1 of Ganaspis brasiliensis. Lineage (NCBI taxonomy): Eukaryota > Metazoa > Arthropoda > Insecta > Hymenoptera > Figitidae > Ganaspis > Ganaspis brasiliensis. The sequence continues at coordinate 571,150 of JAZKLR010000079.1, forward strand.
CATAAAAGATAATTAATAAAATATGTATACACTATACACCAACATTTGTCAAAACGTAATAACGTTTATTATTATATTAAACATTTTAAAAACATGTATTAATTTTTTAACTTTCTCTCATTGGCAATTAGTATATTAAGAAACAAGGGGTTAAAGGCAGCCATTTGTTTGACCGTATGAAAATGAAGTCCATTTTTTCCCTAAGGTGAAAAAAATGCATGGATCAGCTGTTCATTTTTTCCCTAGGGAAAAAATGGACGCCATTTTCACACGGCCGAACAAATGAATGCGTTTAGACCCTACCTACAGGCATCTAAAAGCGCCATTTTTGTGCATGTGGGATAAAAAATAAAATAATAAAAATTTTGAACTTTTTTAACAACGCTTATAACCATCAGGTCGTCTGTCAAAATATCGGGTCCGTATCATTTTGACACAAATTTTTTCGGGCAACTTGTTATATTGTACTCCCGAAGATGAATGTTATATTTTACTCCTTCTGAAATCAAAGATTTTTAAGTCTTATTTATTAAATAGTTGATTTTAATGCAATAATTTAATATTAAAAGTCTTAATTAATCCAGTAAGTTCAATTATTGAATATTTAAAACTTGAAAATCTTTGATTTCAGAAGGAGTAAAATATAACATTTATCTTCGGGAGTACAATATAACAAGTTGCCTGAAAAATTTTGTGTCAAAATGATACGGGACCGAAATATCATTTTCAAACTTTCCGCAAATCGACCCATTTCCAGAGTTGTAAAATGTAATATTTCCGATTTTGCTCTTTTAAAAATTAAGTTATAACTACATTGTAAAGTGTAAATAATACAAAATTAAGAATTTTTTTAAAAATATTACAAACTTATTATAAATACAAAATAAAAAAATGTAAAAAGATCAGGGTAGCGTAAATTTTTTCGATTTTAAGTTCCCGGTCAATTTTTGAAATTTTCCAGGTCACATTTTTAAAATTTTTTTTTAGAAATTATTTTTATCATTCTTCAAGTCTGTCTTTAATCAAATTTAAATAATTCTGAATTTCTACTTGACCTAATTTTTAGGTTAGTAAATTCATATTTAATAGAATTCTTGTTTTACAAAATTTTTGTTTAAACAAATTTAAATAATTCTGAATTTCTACTTGACCGAATTTTTAGGTTAGTAAATTCATATTTAATAGAATTCTTGTTTTACAAAATTTTTGTTTAAACAAATTTAAATAATTCTGAATTTCTACTTGACCGAATTTTTAGGTTAGTAAATTCCTATTTAATTAATTAATTAATTAATTGTACTAGTAAGATATGTTGGGAACAACTTTTTTAAGTATAGGTTCTAAAATATTTTTTCGAGTAGCGCGCGGCGGTTGTCCAGTCGTCCAGTCGTATTTTACTTTTTCCCTGACTTTTCCATACCAAAAAAAATACCTTCACTTTTGCAAGTTTTCAGAGAGCGTATTGCAACCCTGATTGCACTTTTAGTATGAAAAAGTTTTTGGCAAAAAACGATATTTTTAGATATAGAAGGTATCTAAAAATGTGATTGTGTACTTTCAAAAATTCCTGTTTCCATATTTAGATGCTTATGAGTTTAATGTGCTTAACAAATTTTATTTAAATTCATTAAAACTTTCTTAAGATATCCTGTCGACATAACAGCTACTACTTACACTCACATACACATAAACATTTGCTGAAAAATGATAATTTATACATTTTAGATGAAAATGGAACGATTGAACATATTATTGGAAAATTGAAAATCTTAACGATTACAAAACTTTATCAATGAGGAAGCGAAAATTGTAAAATTGTTTTAAATCCTGATATTTAAAGGTTCTTGGAGTCACTCACAACGAATCTGAATCTGCGACTTTAAGATATTAAGTTGCCTAAGAATTCTGATAATTTTTTCAAAATTTTTCTGCTATATTGGACTCTCTTATTTAAAGTAGCGATCCCAAAAATCAAAACAGGGGTAGTTTCAAGCTTGAAAGTAGGACCTCAAAAATCATTGAAATATTATTTTAAAATACCATGAAAATTTTAACAATTAAAAATAAAAATTAATCAATAGATTTTTAAAAATGTTTTAAAGCCTTATTCGAATTAAGTGTTGTTTTTGCTCTTGAATGCCGTAAACGATTTGATCTATCGAAACTTCTAGACGCAGGTTATTTTTTGTTCTACTTAACGAAATGCGTAAATTTTTCATATGGGCAAATCTAAGTTTAATTGGTATATATAGGAAAGAGGGCCTCAAGTCGGACATTTCGTTTAAAATTTTTGTTTAAGGTGACAGTGCTTTATGCTTTCTGTCATTTTTGTTGTTTGTATAGACGAAGTTATTTATGCCCATATGAAGTAAAAAAAACCATTTTGTTTTTTTTTTCTACACATACCCCGAGATTTTGTGTCTGAAAAAGATTTGTTATAGTTTTTTCTTATTTTGATAAAGTTATTTAAATTTTTGATTTAGAATACGTACTTAACGATATAATATTATTTATTTATCGTATAATAATAATATTCTAAAATGATTTTACTAATATTATGTTTGTATAGAAATTTTTACTGTGGGGTTCAAAAAATGGTGTCAGGTACTCTAAGATGGACATTGGACAGTCATCACTTTTCAATGTATTTATTTTTATGTTTTCGATTATACACTTTCTTGAATAATTTTTTGAGCCACCTAATTGAAATTTTTTATTTTCCGCCATGAAATGTAGTGTTATTGTTAGAGAATTTGATATATCGATATTTTTTTATACCTTATTACTTTGTTACTGTTAAGCTATTAAATTGAAGTTTTTAAAAAAGTTACTTCTTGATAAATCTAATAAAATGAATAAAAATTAGTTTAAAATTGTTAAATGATGTTTATTTTTTATTTACCAAATTTTTCAGTGACTTTTAAGAAGGTGCCCACCTTGGAAGGCCTTTTTTTTAGATCGAAAATTTTAACAATTAGAAAAAATGCTTTAAAAAATGTTTGTGTTCTAAATATAATTTAATCTGTGACCATAAGTTACCTAGTATATTGTACTTTCATCCGCAGTATAAAACATTTAAATTATCTTCTTCGGTTTGAATATTAAAGCATTAAATTGAAACTATGACCATCTTGGGGCTTACTCCCCTATTTGAATTAGCTATTTTCCCATTTTTGACTAACTTAGATTTAGATTACTCTATTTATGTCAAAGTAAAGCGTCTTTTTGAAGTTCAAATAATAAATCTTAAGGGCATATGAAAAATAAAAATAACAAAAGCTTACCAATATTTATATATGTGTTGAAGGACTCCTTCGCATCCATTTCCTCCTTCTCATCCATGGGCCAACGAAATGTGTCTTTTCAGGTTTAAAATATAGCCCCAAAGAGCATAAAACTATCAGAAATAAGTAAAATAACTTACCTTCTCTTATAAATTAGTATTACCACCCGGAAATTAACCTGTACTCCTTATATTTCTTTTTATAGTTATACTTCTTAAAATCCTTAATATTTCTTTCAAAACTGAGTTTTTTGAGTCCATCTGAAACATAGAAAATAAACGAAAATTAGTTTATTGCTTATACAAAAGCCCAGATAATTTCGTCTTTGTTTTTCAAAATTTATTAAACATTGAATGAAAAATGCAGAAAAATGTATGCTATTTATTATCCTTTAAATTATTAAAATCAACAGACAAGTTAGGGAAACATAAAACAATTCATATAATTTAGTTAATTTGGCCTTAAGAACTTTAATTCAAAACACAGATGAAACTGTACCGTACAAACGGTTTCTAAAACTACTCATTCAAGATATCCTCCAAGTACATTGCACCCAAACGAGAATCTTCAACTCCCTCTGAAAATATGCCAGAGTCAAAAAATAATTCCTACTTAACACGTCCGCCATGCTCAGCGAAAATGAGATAAAATATATCACCATCTCCGAAGTGGATTCAACGATACAAACGAAGTACTTGTGCCTAACTCTTAAAGCTCACTCGTACAAGCACAAAAACACCTGCGTGAGCATATAAATGTATATCTTGCATATCCATAGTGTACGTACTGTATATCGAGTTTCACGCGACAAGTGCAGCGCCAAACGACCGGGTGAACAGGTTCTATGTAAAGGGTTGGAATGCGATATGAATGCGCTAATGCCTCGTTACTGACAGTAACACGATACATTGATAATTCTGAAGGCCTTCCTACCCCTGTCGGTACCTATATATTCCTCAGGTCCATACACATGTATTTTGCATACACATTCTTTTTCTCTGATTCCCAATACCTCTTTTCATTCTCATTTCAATTTAGGTTGTCGATTTACAATCACACTTTCATGCAAATCGGGCTTAAAATGTAATAACCTTGCCAGTTGCCAGTTACAATTAATTTCATTGGAATTCTCAAAATACTGCGCGACCAGTTCACTGATAATTTGACACTCCAACTGGACAGTGATACGTATCGACGAAGCCCGACAATTGATTTTGCGTCGCGTTACTATCATACATTCACGTTAGCTGCTTTAAAAGCGAAGATAGGTTTCTAGTCAAAACGAAACAAATCCCTGCCAATCGAAAATTAAACATTGATTTATTCCACGATTTCGAATTCTTTGGATCCGTTTCAGTCAGAGCATGTGAAGAAACATTTAGAACGTAGGTTAATTTTTAAATCCCGCTAAAGTTGCAGGTAGAAATCAATTTCACTGTAGGGAACTAAATTGAGAAGTCTGATATCGATATAACTAAATTTATTATAAATCTAACTCTATGTAACTGTGTGTTGTGCACAATGTAACAGTGAGCAAAAAAAATCTGATGCGAAAACTAGGGAACTGTAAATTCTAGACTCGAACCTGATGTTCTTTTGCGTGCGTATTTGTCATAAAAACTGCAAGAGCACCTGCACTCAATCCATTGACGACGTGTACATTGGACTGCGGTTGGTTGAGTATACACACTTTTGTGTACTCTGTGCGGGATGCAATATGTAATGCATGTCCTGCCGCTACTTCTCCAGAAGCTTTGAAGTCTAAAAAAAGATCATGCCTAGAAAATATGTCCTTCGATTGTGGGAAAATCAAATAGTGACTTATGCAAAAGCAGATAAAATTTTCTAGGAAACCTTAAAAGGATTACTAAAATGTTTACATATAAACATTTTAGGTTCTTTGAAACTTGTTACACAAATTACTGGTTATAAAATTAGTAAATCAGCGATATATGGTTAAAACTTTCCAATATTTAGTCTTAGCCAAGCGATTCAAATTGAAACATTCAAAACGTTTCAATAACACGAAGGGCAAAAAGTTGTTGAAGTAGTAATAATTCTTAAGTACCAGCTTGAGGTGTCTAATTAAGAGCTTGAAACGTCAATTTGTTGAAGAAAATGATAGATCATAAAAAGAATTTTTTACCGATGAACCTAAAAGGCCAAACTGTAGGGTTCCGCCCCTGAAAAAACAAGTCGTCTTGAGGTGCACGTTCTGTGAAAAGGAAGTGTGGATGCGCACACGTGAGAGTATCTGTGTACACCTGTAGGCACTTTAAAGCGCGCTCTAAACGGTAGTCTAGCTAGATTGAATGGCCCGATAGACGTTCGCTTCTCCTAAAAGGATCGACTCGATCACGATCATCGAGTATAAGTTACACTGAATCTGGAAAGGCTTTAATCAACCGTTGACTAATTACACTCGATTAATTAGGATCAAAGTAATTGGAAACGTTTCAGGCTCTTACTTTCAGCTGTTTCCACAATTTTTCAAACTGCCAGGAAAAATGTGATAGCAATCAAGACAGGCTAAATATTATAATGAGACAACCGTTTATATTGTTAAACATTTGCAGTTTAAAAAAATTATAAAGAAGTTTGTTTTTAAGATTACTATTGCATTATAAGCATTATTGACAATAATCCTTTTCTCTTTTATCATTTAACAGTGAAGTGAAAGGAGAAATGAAACACAATTTTTAACGGTCTTGAGAATGTAACTTTTATAGAAGAATGATAAGGGAAAGTCATGATTATCATCCTCTCTTTCACAACTGTTTTGAGAACGAAAGAAAACTCTAGGTTCCGGGTTTAACTTGTTATGGGATTGATACAATGAAAGACTTGGCAGTCAGTTTCTGTCCGGATTCTTCCTTCTCAGGGTGTATAAAGTATGCACCGGGGTCACCTAAAGGTTCATGAGTAAAAGAGCGGCCGAGAGCGAGGACAAAGGAACGTGGCGACGCCCCGCTGCCCTGTAGGTGCACATCCGATATCATCTACCCGTGTTTCTCTGCGTTATGTTTATGCTCGTGCATACGTAAAGAGAATCATAGTTTCCTCGGCCTTCACGTTAGATCTATACCGCAACACATTCGCGACAAAAATTTCAGCTACCTTCCATTTTCTCATTTCCGCCCTGAACCATACGCGAAAAAATTTGCTGGATTATTAACAGATCCACTGAGAAACTTTTGATTTTAATATCTGCTTTATTGCTTATTATTATGTACAATAAAATTTAAGAGTTTAGGGATAATCGAGATGTGGTTATAAAAACTAATACACTGTTTAAGAAAAGACGTTTTAGATGCAACAGTTGTCTTTTTGATAAAAAGTAGTAAAAGTGTTATATACTTCATAAGACACATAATTATATTACCTCTAAAGAATTTAAGAGAGATGAAAATAAAGAATTGCAAGAATTATAAAACGCGTGTTAGAAACTTAGAATCATGGGGTGCGCGCGCAGTAAAAAGAAAGATGGCAGTATTTGTTTGACAGGTCAGAGATACTACAGATGCAAGTTCGTCTTTGATATTTGTATAATTACAAGTATTCTGTATCTTTATAGTGGTATTTGATGAAATCTGTGTAACGAACAACCTATACTATAATATATACATTACGCACACTTTTAATCCTAAGCTACAAACATATAACATTTCGATGACATCGAATAATCGCGCGCGTCGCTAGAAAAGAGTGTTTTAAACTTTCCTTATATACTAACTAGCAAAAGTTTCATGTGGTTTGAGAAGTGTTTTTTTACTAAATTGAAGTGAAAATGGTAATAATAATTAAATTCTGTGTTCAGTATTCCGGATGATACGAAATTTTTCTGAAGACCGATTTTTTTTAAATATATTTTTGAATAAATATTGTGAAGTGGTAGAATAGCTCATGAGACATATGGCTGCTCGAAAAACTGTCCTAGAAAAAGTCTAATAAAATTTTAGACATGCCATAATAAATAGATCAAAATGTGTTAAAAATTAATATCGCTTTTTCACATTTACTTTTTTCTAACCTCAAATAATACTAATTCTAATTATATATATATTAATTTTTTTCTCACGAAATTACAATAATAAAAAACAAGGTGACACAATCTCTTTTTTTTAAAAGAACTATTATGATCGAACCTCGATTATCCCTAAATTCTTACGTTTTATTACAAATATAGAAATTGAAAAAAACAAGAACTGTAATTAAAAGTCTCTCAGTGTAAAGTAGCTACAAAAGTTAGCTTAAACAAGAAGTAATTTGTTTTCTCAAACAAAAATCGTCAAAGTTCAAAAGCTAATAATAAACGAATTCACATTCTAGAGAGCCCTTGATAGTAAGGGGTCTTCCATAAACCACGTAGACCTATTTTAGACAATTTTTGACTCCCTCTCCCCCTGCGTAGCCAAGGGTAGCTTTTCATTGACCCCCTCCCTACCCATTACGGAACGTAGCATAATGGATAAATTTTTAAGAGCTGAATAGTCTGTTCTTAAAGTTTTATTGACATCAATATATTTAAAATATAAATAATTCTCCTGATAACAGAGGTAGAAATCAGAAATATCACCATGCAATAAAATATTTTGAAAAAGCAACAAATAATATTTTACGCTGCCCGTGTAAATGTGAATAAAAAATCTTATAAATTAAATTAAAGCTACGTTTTTCACTGAAGGCCCCCCTTCTCTCTAAGTAGCTTAGCGTAGCATTTTGTCAAGTCACCACTCCCCCTAAATGGGCTACGTGGTTTATGGAAGATCCCTAAATGGTAGATAGCAATGCCAATAATCAGCATTTCTAATAGATCGACATTCGTTAATTTCCTATTGAAATGGATATCTTCTTTATTAAAATAATGTTTACGATTTATTTTCGAAAAATAACATCTTCTTTTAATTCTTCTTCTGGAGACCTATGGACATCCTTTCCATATGGTTACAATTTGTTTTTAAAAAATAGCATCTTCCATGAATTCTTCTGAAAACCTGTAATGAATCCTAAGAAATATAACACATAATTAGAAAAGAACATTAGAAAATTTCAAATTTTTTTTTCAATCGAATTTAAATAAATACCAATTTTTAATTAACTCAATATTAGGTGATCGAATTGATTTTCCGAATTTTCACTTCACAGAATGTCTTTTAAGCCGACTTTTTATTTTTAAAAGAATCAAAATTTAACCGATATTTTTAGGAATTCTAAATTAAATATTAAATCGTACAATCACATATTCGGAAAAATGAAGATTCGGTCAAATGGATTGTCATTTAAAAATTTTAGTAACTTAATATTTGATTAAATAAGAATTCTGTTAAATGAAAATTCGGTTAAAAACAAACATTCTAACCTTGTGACATAGCACAACGTTCTTTTAAGAAAGGATACTTTCTCGACGAGGAAGCAAACTCGACAAAAGTTCTAATAAAATATAAGTAAAATACGAAAATGGGTATTTTCACGATAAAATCACAGAAGCTTGAATTGGTAAGGGTTCTGTAATTTAATTTCATGGAAAATGAGAGAAATTTCAAAAGAAGGAATTGATATGGATTCATTTCTTCAACTTTATGAAAAATAAGAGGAATTTATTTGCGAATGAGAAGGGGTTGAGCGTAATCTGAGCAGCATGAAAATAACGGTTGTTCTTATATTATAAAAATGTATATTGGTCTATTTTCTTAGAAAGGGTCGACGCTCGATCATTATATTCGTCATTTCATTAGAATATCGCCGATAAAAGGAGTTTAATTACAAAGGTACCGCGATGCTTCCTGTCATAGGAAGGTGCGTGCAACACGCATATACTTTCTGTTACTTCTCTTTTCCCTTCAACCCCTATCCTGGAGCATATATTCTACGCGTTCGTCGTAGACGTTCGGGGTGATTAGTAAGGTCGTTTTCTTAAGTGCCTTATTGTAATGAGCACGGACTCGTTATACCAGCGCGATCATCCAAGTAACAACAGCTCATAGGTGTAATATAAAACACTCGAGAAAAAGGAGTCTTGTAATATGCATATCACACCTGAAACAGAGCTTGCTAATTATCAGAAGTTCTAATGAGATTGTCTCGCTCCTACGTATAAAAATAAAGTTGATTTGTTTTGGTTAAATGTTTTATATTTAATTTGAATTAATACTAGTTTTTTTTAAATTAATATTTCCATTGAATTATTATTTATTGAAAACAATTATAACAATTTAAAAAAAAATTTCAAGATTTAATTATTCATTGTTCAATTTGCAAGAATCAGGAGACATAGACATTATAGACTTTGATTAATTTGTACGAGGCAATGTAATATGACCGAAGAAAATATTACGAACAGTAAATTCTGAGAGAATTTATCGCGGCAGTTAGGTAATTAGGCATCGAATAAATATAGAGAATATAACATAGTGCGTTCCTTAAACTCGTAGAAGAGACAGAAGCAGTTTATAATGTACACGACGCCCAATTTGCAATTTTCCACCTTCGAGATACGTTTTGAATTTAGAAGACAAATTAATCCAATGTTTTTTTTTAGAAAAGAACAAAATATTTAAATTATTTAAAAACGACCGAGTGAAAAATACATAATCATAATTTTTAATTATAAGTCATTAGAAGTCCGTTTATTACAATTAAATAAAAAATTTGGTTTTGTGAATAAAATACTAAATAGAACCTCATTTTGAGTATATGTAACTTCGATCGCAAATCGATCCTTTAATTTCTGTCATGCTGAAACAATTGTGTGCAGAATTTAATCCGCGTTCGAGCAATACTTCATCGCGAAGCTTTAGCCTAATCGCAAGTATAGGCCACCCGTGATATACTCAAACGTTTCTGCGTTAAGTTCAATTTATTACCCTCATCCGGGACTTAACGCTGACTTTGTCGCTGCATTATAGTTACAAAATCCATAGAGCTTCTGCAGTGCTGCACGCGAGAAAACTATTTAAGCGACTCGCCTGCTTTACTCCATTCCAGTGCTATTTTAACGTTTATGCGAAAATAGAGATCGCTCTCACCAAATAAGTCTCTTAAAGGGATATTTTTAACAATGAAAACAATGAGCACATTTGGCAGCTCTGAATTGTTTAAATATTTCCGCTTGTATAACCTGCAATTTGAAAAACGTAAAATATTTAATTTATTTTAATAATACATTTAAATTATATTAATATTTAATATTAATAAATAACCTGGTAAAAATTAATAAATTGATGAAAAAAATATATCATCAAACTTGAAGTTTCGAAACGTTTCATTTCGTTTTGTTGGACTTTGTTAAATAATATATGTGTAAGTCTTCATGAAAAGGGCCCAATTTGTCGATTTTATTTTCCGAGATATTCGGAAGGAGGTTCAGATTTACGAATTTTCTTTTTATTGATAAAAAAAAGACTATATAATGTCCTTTATATAATGACTATATAATGAATCATGCGTTTGTAATAACTTTATTGTAATTAAAAACACAAAATAATGTCATGTTTAATTTTTTAAATGCATGGGCGTTAATGGTAATTTTGAACCTTAAACTCGTTTTTCTAAAAATTTGGGTCTCGAAACTTCTAACTTTGAATGATTGTAACTTTGTGAATTTTTCATCTAAAAGGGTAAAAGAAACCTCAAATTTTCAAAATTTAATGAAGAATATGGTCATAAAGATAAGTCCAATAGTGCAAAAGTGAGCCCTTTTCATGTGGATGTACACATATATTTTATTTGAAAAAAAAAATATATATATATAAATGAAACTTTGTTTAATAAGGTTTTAATAATATATTATTTAACAAAATCCAAGAAATAAAATTGTAAAAAATTTTTCAAAGGAAAAAATTTTACTAGATTTAAAGAGAAAAACAAAATGTTAAATAATTATTATTTGATAATACATTTTTGGCTCAACCTAATTTTTTCTGAGAAATTAAAAACTTTATTTGGCAAAATTTAGTGAAATTAATTTTAATAATATTTTTATTTGGGGTGAAAGTTATAGTTTAAGGTTCTGTGATAGAAAGAACCTCCATAAATAGATACATTCAAATTTCAATCAATCATAATTTTTAACAAAAAAAATTAAAAATTTTTAATAATGGAAATTTTAATCAATTCTAAATTGAGTTCAAGTTTAAATTTATTTTAATGAATTTAATTTACATTTCTTCTAATTCATATGAATTCTAGTTCAAATTTCAATTTATCCAATTTTCAATCTAAAAAAATATGTAAAAATTCAAATTTTATTTAATCTCGATTTTAAATTTTAATTTGACACAAAGTTTTATGTATCAAAGTTTAATTTACTCTTATATTTAAAGCAATTTAAATAACAATAAACGTCAATAAATTTCATAAAAATTGAAGTTTAGTTCGATTTAAAATGGGGCTGATTTAAACTTTGATAAATTTAAGTTTAAATCGATTGATATTCAAATAAATTTAAATTTGGATTAAACGAAATTCTTCTTAGATTTATATTGATCCTCATTTAAATTCGGACCAATTAATTTTTAGATAAATTGAAAAATGGATTAACTGAAAACTGGATAAATTGCAGTTTGAATCAATTGAAACTTGAATGAATTGAATTTTTAATCTACGGAATTTATTCTAAATTTTAATAGATCTCAAATTTAATAAACCCAAATTTCAATAAATCTAAAACTATTTATTTAAAACATTCACTGACTGAAGTTTTAATTAATTTCAAACTTGAAATTTTAATTCATTCGGTTTTTAATAAACACATTTAATTTTGTTTCACCTGTCAAAAACTTTCGAGATATATGTTTTTTTAATTCGAAGATAAAAGATCAATCATATTTTCATCTAAATATGAAAGATTAAATATTAATCAAAATGTATAGATATAAATACAATATAATAATTATATTCACATTAATTTAGAAATCAGTGATCAATCTGACTATGACATATATATATTTTTTTTAATAACCCAGTAATTATTGTTAAATAATTATTCACTAAAATTGTACCGATGATTAATTGTTAGTCAGAATTTTATTGCTACTAAATAATTCCAATCTATTTTCAACTAACAATAAAACAATTAATAGTAAAATACAAAATAGAGGTTAAGTTTTTTGATAGCTGAGAAAAAAGGATAAGAATCATGCATAACTTACTAAATGATTCTTCTCAATAATAAATTATAATCCTATAATAATCCACTAATAAAACAAGTTTCAATTTTGATATGCTTTGGACGACAAATGAAATGAAACGAATAAAATAAACAATAGAGGTTATATTTTTGTCAAAAAAATAAAATATTTACAAGATTTAAATTAAACATTTCTTACCAATAATTATATTGCACTATCTCGATCGTTTTGATATTATTCATGTTGACAGAATTAAAAAGCGTAAAACTGGATCTTAAAATCACTTAAAATCTGCCAGAAAATCTGTGACCGTTTGTTAACGTTCGTCAAGTTTTTATTGTTTGCAATTTCTTTTCGTTTTCACTAACTTCAGGCGGGAAAATAATTTAATCACAATTTAATATCAAATTTCAAAAGATTTTTCTCATTAACCAGTATAAAGTACAATAAAATATCAATCCTCAAGTAATAAATTCATGTACAAAATGTAAAATTACAAGAAACTGGCGTTAATTTATTATAAAATAACATTATAAAAATATTTTCATATCTGTAAACTTCCTTACCGGCTTAAAAATTCAAATGCCGTGACCAGTAGAGGCGCTGGAGTCGCAACCAGCAGTGAAAAGATGGCGACGCCCAGTGAACTGTCTTTAGAGGAAATCCGCAAATATTTATTAGAAAACGGAGGTTCAGCGAAAAATCACGACTTAGTGAAGTATTTTAAGAAGTTCTTGACCGATCCTGAAACACGTGGTAGGTTGATAACAAGCTACGGAAGTAAAACATGTGATTTGTGTACAAGAATCGTGCGTGACCTCAGTGTCGTGCAATGTGAATAAACATGACTCATATTTTAGTTGTTTATCGTCAACAACTAATAATATTTTCATAGTTGAATGACCGTTTTTTCTTTTCAGTCGAGGCTCGAAACAGATTCAAGGAATATGTCAATATCCTAGCCACCATAAAAAATGAAGAGGTAAGTTTCTTTTCCAAATGTCATGCGCTGTTTATTTTCATGTCTTGACAGGAGCGACTTGTTGCTCAAAAGCCACATTGTTGCCAGATCTTTAGGTTAAAAAGGTTAAAAAATCTTCTCGTTATCACAATTTTCCTATTATATTTTAATTTTCGAGACGGGAAATGTAAAATAATAGAAGGTATTTTCTTTGTTCTTATTGACAAGTCGTGGTCACGTGACTGCTTGAGTCAAGAAAGTATAGAATTTTCAGTTAGAAAATTATTTTTCTGTATTATTATATGTATTATTTATCGCAGAAAATTGCAAGAAAATATTAAATAATCCTGTATTTTATGTAGAATCACTCATTTTGCGATTATTTCTAAATTTTACTGATATTTAGTCACGTGACTGATTTTAAAATATTTTACGCAGTAGAGGTAAATAATCATTTGCTCATTTAACGTTTATTTATTTGTTTTTGTACAGATTTTTTCTCAATCAAAGGTCAAATGCGCTATATTATTATGATATTATTAGCAATTATTAGGAATAATTATAATTAACAATTACTAATATTACATTTTCCATTTTGATATTTGATTTTTAAAAGGGTTTTGTTTTTTTTTTAAATGCAATCACAACCTATTTTATAAACATTAAAATTATCTTTTTATTTATTACATCTTAATTCAAAAGTTAAAATATTAATTTTTACTTTAAGAAATAGAACAGATCTTTTCAAGTAGAAAATGTTTTTTTATACCAGGTAAAAATATTTAAATTGATTCTAGCAAATGTTAAAGATCTAGTTGTATATTTTGTAGAAACATTTTCTCTACCTAATTTTATTTGTTCAATTTTTTAAAATAATATTTAGATTAAAACTAATAGTTTTTAAAGTTTATTTTTTAAAAAACTTTTGAATAATTATTATTTGACATTAAACTTTGGCTTTATCTAGTTTTTTCTGAAAAATGTACAATTTGCGGAATTCTTAATTGTTTTTTTCCTTCTTTCATAATTTTTCTATGATTCTTTAACCTTTTCATAAATTCTTAAATAATCATAATTTTTCGTATTAAGCTTTCACCGTTTGTAAAAATGGTCAAATTTTTACAAATAATTTTTTTTCCAACGAAAAATTACCTTCTATTATTTTTTTCATAATTTAATAATGTTTCTCGATTTTTAAAGATTTCTTTCTGACGCTTTTCCATTTTTTTTAATTTTTATTAAATTTTTTTTCAATTTCTCACATTTCTACTGAAAAGTATTTCTGTTTTCCTCTATTTTTCGCAAATTAATTTATTCATACATAAAATTTCTAATATTTCTTGATTTTTTAATCATTTAAGTTTAAAGAAATTGTTCTAAAATTTTACTTTTTTTGCTTCCTCATAGAGGAAGTATTATTTTACCTTTAAATTATCGATTGCGATTTTTTTGACATATATCGATATATTTCGACCTCAAGATGTCGAAAATGACGTTTTTAAAAAATGCCCGTGTGTGTACACTCAGAAAAAAATTTCTTTTCGACAACCAAGTTTTGTTTGAATCAACAAAAAAAATGCATTGATATACAGTTAAAGAAATGTTTGGTTTATATAACCAAATAATTTGATTATACACATTTGTTTGAATTAACCAAATGGTTTATTACAGTTGACTAAATGTTTTTTTTAATACAACCAAAAAGTTTGTTTCATACAAACAAATTAATTGTATTAAATTTATTTGGTTCATTCAAATAAATATTTTGATATACACAATCAAATGTTATTTATTTTTCTGTAATGTTTGAATCTCCTTATTAAATATTTTATTTGTATATTATTAATTAATTTCCAATTTTATATTTATGATTTCAAAGTAATAATAATAATCCTCATAATAAACTGGAAATTAACTGATAAATATGCAAATAAAATATTAAGAAATTCAGATGTTATAGAAAAATGCATAACAGTTAAGCATTTTTAGAAACAACATTTTCTTCTCTTCAAGGTTGTTTTCTTACGGAGCGTTTCTCCGTAGAAGAATCTTTTACCTCCAAATTTATTAAAGAATTGAAAAGTCACAATAAGTTACTCAAATGTTACAAGCACAGTTAAACACACGATGTGTTAAACATAACCTGCAGGAAATCAAAATCTCTTTTATGCACTAATAACCTAAAACACACTATAGCTCACTTTGTAGGAAGTTTCCACGTAATCCAATTTCTGAAATAAGAAAACAACACTCACAAAATTTATAAAACAAAAGTTATGATAATAGAAAAGCACTTTATACGCAACGACGCGATTGACATGACGCTTGTTTAAACGCATCTCGAGTTTGACTATATATTATATCTATTTGAATCAACCAAACTTTAATTGAACGGATCAAAACATTTGGTTAAATAAACCAAACTTTTTTGTTGACTGAAATAAATGGTGCTTTATTAAACACTTATTTTAGTCCAAAGAAAGAGTTTGGTCGAACGAAACAAATACATTTAAATAATAATTTTGTTTCTGGAAACCAAGGCATTTGTTGCAAGGAACCAAATGCTTATTTAAACTGATAAAACTTTTTTGTTGTATCAAATAAAATAAGTTAACTAAACGGTTAGTTTAATTGAACTGAACTTTTCTTCTGAGTGTATATATATCCACTTTACGTCTAGCCCAATATCTGGACAAATATTATATTTAGAACTAATTATAGGTCCCTTAGGGGGACAAATTGTGATATACATTTAACCCGATCGATCAATCCTAACTACTTTTTTTTCGCATTTAAAATTTTTTAAATAAACCCTTTTTTTGCAAAATTGTATATATTTTTTAAAAAAAGTTAAAATGAAAGTATTTTATTCGTTTTATTTTTTGAAAACGCATTGACTTAGCTATTAGCGAACTCTCTAGTGCAATTTAATTTAAAGTTATTAGCATTTTAAAAATCGAACATTTTGAAAATCTTGTTTTTTAATAATTTAATTTGTATGCTTTATTACAAGCTTTAATATATTTTCATTATTGTGTGAGTAATTAAAAACACATCGAATAAGATATTTGCAAACCTTTCACTATAATCCTGTTCTGAGTTATCAAGGGTTCAAAAATTAATTTTTTTGTTTTTTGCTTTTTATATAAATTTTATAAAGAATAATTTTTTCTAGTTTCGTAAACAATTCAACAATGCTTCAATTGGCCTATTTAATATTTTTTTGTAAGCTATTAATAAAAACTTAGTGATGTTTATAGTAATCTCTATGAGGAACCAATGTTTTAAAAAAATTAATAATATCAAAAATTACTCACACCATATAAATACTTTTCTTTACTTCTCTTTTAACGTTTTTACATTATTTAGCTGATTTTCTCCATTTTCTTGTTTTTCTATTCATTCATAAAATATTTACTATTTAATATTTTTTCATAATCTTCTTAATTTTTCATTGCTTTTTATTAACTTTTTTTTTATAATCATAGATAAGTCATTTTTCTTAAACTTTTTAAAATTTATATAGATTTTTAAATAATTTTGTTGTTTTTTTTGCTACTGATTTTCAAAATTATTATTAATTTCATGTTTGTTAAATTAATTCGTCGTACTTTATGTTTTTGTTTACTTTCCTTAAATTTGTTTCATTTTTGTAAAAAAAAATTATTTGTTTTCACTTTTTATTATATTACAGTAAGGCTTTATTAATTTATAAAATATAAAAAACTGATTGTAAAATTTTTATTATTTTATATTTTCTTATTTTTTTTCGAGATTGTCTCATTTTTTGCAGATTCTCCGCAATTGTTTATGAATTTTTCTCAATTTTTTCGCAAATTTATTAATTTTTCCATAAATTTGCTTATATGTATTAGATATTTTATTGATGATTTGATTTTTTTTTACGTTAAGGAGGGTGGTGACCGTACATTAACCTCAAACTATGAAATGGTTTTAACGTAAAAAAAAAATATAATCAAATTTCATTTTATACACTTTTGAAAGATAGTTGTACAATTGCGAGAAAAAAATAGATTTAGCTTAAATTTGTTGTCAAATAATAATTATTTAACATTTTGTGTTTTTTCTGTCAGCTCAGAGAAAAATCGAATTTTTGATCAAATTTTGATAAACAATAGCTTATTTTACTCTTTGAAATATTCTCTACAATCGTAATCTTTTTAATATTATTAAAAGTTTGTTGTCAACAAATTTTTAAATAAATAAAATTTGTGTTGTTCATATTTTTTTAACAACAAACTTTTAATAAGATTAAAATGATTACGATTGTAGAGAATATTTCAAAGAGTAAAATCTGTAAAATAAGCTATTGTTTATCAAAATTTGATAAAAAAAATGCGATTTTTCTCTGAGCTGAAAGAAAAAACACAAAATGTTATGAATTATTATTTGACAAAAAATTTAGGCTAAATCAATTTTTTTCTCACAATTGTACTAATAGATCTTTAAAAATTGTATAAAATTAAATTTGATTATATGTTTGTTTACGTTAAAAACCATTTTTTAGTTTCAGTCATTTTGTTATTTAATTTTCTTATTTTCTCTTCTTTTTGGAATAGTACTTTTTCCTTTTTTCGTTTTTAAATAATTGTCTCTTTTGTTTTCAAACTTTTGACTTTGCTTGTAACGTTTTCTCAATTTTTAGTAGAGTTTACAGTCTGTTTATAAACTTTTTACATATATCTGTTTAAATTTTCTTATTTTTGAGTACCCAGATTTTTCCCGAATTTCTTTTCTATTTATTCGTGAAATTTAAAATGTTCTTAAAAATTTTCTTTCGTCATCGATTTATTGTTTATAAACTTTCATATATACCGTCGAACGGGGCTATTCTGGTACACCGGGGGCTATTATGGTACAAGCTGGTTTTTTATTTCTATAATATTTATTTTGAAATTTATAAATATGATTTTTATTTGTAAATATAGTGTGATATTTCGCAAACAAAATAACAGTATTGTTTCTAATAAATTATTTGTCAAAAATCCGGAAAAAATTCATATATACATACAAATTTCATTAAAACATTGGAAGTTCTCTAAAAATCTGCTTCCATCTTAATATTGACAAATTCAATGTAAAAAATACTTAAGGTACGTGTTGAGAATTTAGTTGGGACTATATTCACGTGATGGGCTAACTTTTTATGAAGAATTTAAGAAAAAAATGGTTAAAAACTAAAAGTTCAGCACTTAGCGGGGCTATTCTGGTACAAAACTATTTTAATTATTTTATGAAAATTCGTTTTATTAAAAAAGTGAAAAAGGTTTCTGGGCTTTGGTTTAATTGTTTATATCAAGTAAATGTTTTATTTTTTGTCAAAAAAAAAATGAAAATAAATCAAATTTGTCAAACTTGACAACGAGTGCATCATAACCTCAAAAACCACTTATATTAATATCATATTATTTACAAGGGTTTTAAGTTAATTTCAATATGGCTTGAAATAAAATAGCTCAAAACGTTATTATGGACCATATTAAGTCGTTTAATTATTAAAATAACATAAAATACAAATTCTGACAAATTTCATTATTTAACTTTATATTTTCATAAATAATTTCCATAATAATAATTACTAATTGGCGATTTATAAAAAATTTGTCTCTGGGATAACTATTAAAAGGTTCCCACATAGTTTAATGCAAAAAATAAAATGTTTTCTTTATTTTATAAGCAAAAATAAATTTTGTACCATAATAGCCCCGACTGCGAAATTATTATAATACAAACTTTAAGTTTTTATAACTCGAAGAAAAAATGTTTTTTTATGGTAAAACTTACAGTAAACTTTGAGAAGGATGTAAACAACGTGACTAGTTAGTTAAAAAAATTGTGTATATAATTTTGATTTTTGGTGAAGCATAGAATACAAAAAAATGCAGTTTTTGTACCATAATAGCCCCGTTTGACGGTATTTTAAGATTTTTACTAATTTTTCTCTTTGCATTTTTTTTAGTTTCTATTTTTAAATATTTATAGAGATAGGAACTTTGTGCTTTAGCATATCAGCACAATTTTGCTCGAAAAATTTTAAATGTTATAAAACGTCTAAAAACGATATAAAACATGTTTTTAAATAGAAATTTCTTTAAATTAAATCAGCACAAAAAAGCACAATTTTGTCATTTAAGCAGCATAATTTTGTTCGGGTAATTGTGCCGCATAATTAGCGATTTTCAGCATATATTCAGCACATATTTAGCACAATTCGTGTAAATTTTTATTGATTATTAACGAAATAGTCATATAAAAATTTCAGGAAATTTCCGTTGTTTATGTTTTGAAGCAGATTCGCATAAAAGAATATAAAAGGGCCTTAGCAGAATGAAAATTTGAAATCATAAGGAGTGAGATAGAAAAGGACATACATAAATATGTCTGCCTTTTCTATCTCATTCTTGCGATTTGTCGGTTTCGATACAAAAATATGAGAAAAATAAATTGTTTACACAAATATAAATTGTCTAAATAATTAAAGTCTTGAAAATTGCAGACGAAAAAATTCTTGGTATTTCTTTAATGAAGAAAGCAAAAAATGAAATGCTTCTAGGAGAATTAGGTAAAATTTTATTTTAAACATTTCAAATTGTTTAAACAAATAAACAAAAAATTCCATCAAAAAATTTTCTGTCAATCGTTACTAAAGAATCGCCAGCTATTGAAAAAATTATTTAATTTTGAAAATATAAGAAAAGTAAATTGTTTAAACAATGGAATGTAGATTGCGAATTATGAATCAATAACTTTTTTTTAGTTCTTCAATGAAAATTTCAAATAACTAGATAATTCTAGCTAAATTTAATAAGAATTTGAGTTTAAACAATCAATTAAATTAAATCAATTACCTTAACTGTTTTCTCTTCGCTATTTAAAAAGTTGTAAGCTTTTAAAATACCTATTTAATTAAAGTAAAAAATATGATAACTATTGTTTAAACAATTAAAAATGAATTTAAAAATGTAGCAAGCCTTGTATTTTGTTAAGTAAAAAAAATTATAAAAAAATGACATAAGAAAATAATATTTTAGACCTACTTACTTATAAATGCTGAATTTGTGTTTATTCGTTCTTTAAGGCACTCCTAGAGAGTGTTCATTTGCAAAAAAATAATAATAATCGACAGTTTCTTTAATTTTGAACATTTGTCGAGGTCTCATAAACTTCTGAACCTTTTTCGATAAAATTAAGAACAATTTTTCGCAATTAACACTCGAGCGCCTTTAAACCATATTTCAAATTTTTCATTTTTTGAACCACCCTACTAGACAGAAACGTCGAGTATTATAAAAAAAATAATTTTAATACCTCAAAGTATAATTTAGACTAAAAAGGAATCAATTTTTCTATATATAAATAAACTGGAGTGTTAAAATTTCAATAACTAATAACCTTCCGTACATAATTTTAGTTGAAACAAGCAAATTGCCTTAAAATTAAGTAGCACATTTAAAGCACATATGATAGCCAATAAAAGCATAATTTCAGCACAATTAGGCATTTTATTTTAGCATAATTCGACCTATTAAAAAAGCACAAAGTTTCTATCTCTAAATATTTATTATTATCATCATTTTTTGGTTCTTCTAAAACAATTTTAGAAGATAATTGTTGGACGCTTTTTTAGAGCTACTAAATAGAATCTTATAATGAAAAATGCTGCCTATAACCAGATTATTATTACTATTATTTTCTTAAGGCGTAAAAAAAACTTTTAACATTTTAAAAAAGAAACTCAATTTTTTGAAAATTTTTATAACAATCTTCTCTGTTGTACAAAAATGTAAAAACATGTTTGTAATTCTAGCGAATCGTTATTTTTACAGGGCGAAAAATATTTGATGTTAAAGAAGAAGTATCGTCAAACTTCGTTGGATCTTTCATCTCCAGGTTTCAGTTTTGGAATTTCCTCACCCACTTCGCCAGTTAGAAGTCCTGACTTTGCAAGTTCCGTTTCTCCTCTTCGTGAACCACCACCTTATCGTCCTCCACCCCCAGCTCCTTTAAGTCCTGCAAGTTATCCTACCTCTCCCCTTTCTCGTTATCAAAATCAGAATGAATCTTCGGAGGATACCACTGGTATTTTCCAGCAAAATTTGGACAAAACAGAATCAAGTACCTCACAACAATATACAGAAGAACCAGATCTTCCCACCTCACCCCCTGTTCCACCAAGACGCAAAAGTCAAGACAAACTTAAAGTGGAAAACAAGGAAAACATCGAGAAACCTAAAACAACTACAGAAACCACCATAAAAGTGAGTTTTTAATTCTATTTTTAATCAAGAATAATTTTGATGCTCTTGTTTTAATTAAAAAATATTTATTATCTATTCAAACCAATGGAGAATTTAGTTCACTTAATTAATTAATATTTAACAAATATCAGCATCAAATTTTTTCTTGCAAATTAACATTTCATTACACAAATACTCCTCATTTTAATTGATTTGCACTTTTCAAATCGGGAACTAATCTTCTCATCAATTGGTTTAACTGTCTCGCTCTTCAACTGGTAGTACTTACTTTTCCTGTTTTCATTAATAGAAGACTTACAATATTTCTACTAACTCTATTCCCAAAACCCTAATGATTTAAATTGATCATCTTCAACTCGATCCTACGGTGTTTTTTGATCTTAATCCTGACTCTATCTCGTTTGGAAACCCTTTCCTGCTTATTTGTATGTGGTCACTTTGGTGTCTGGGAAAATTTACTCCAATCTCTCTTGTGGTTCGTTTGACTATCTCTGTGGGAAAATTGGTTTCCTGAAACCAAATCAAGAAAAAAAAATTGAAAATCTAGGAAGACGAGGTTCCTGCGACAACTCAACCATCAGCTGAACAGCTCAGTGTTCGTGAACGGATGCAACGGTTCAACCGAATGGCTACTGAGACGGATCTTAACGCACGACCCACTGGAATTGCATCGCCTCTTAAGAAAAGATCCGACAAGGTAATTTCAACAATTTTAAAGCTATTTATCAGTCCGCGAATTCTCGGAAAAAAATTTCGATTCGATTAAAAATTTATTTTATTTAAACTCCAAGAGAGCTCCATTACAGGTTTGAATTGTTTGTAAAGTATAATTACTTTCACGCTCATCAACTCTTCATTATTCTATTCAAATTACACAATTTCATTCCAATTAAAACTCTTTTGTAAGCGGAAGATGATTGCTATTAATAACATCTTCGAACGCTCTCCAAGTTCTCTCGGTAAGAAAGGATGCGATCGTCTGGAAGGTCATCATGGACTACTAGGAATATCACCTGGCGGTCGTTTACCTCATAAGTATTGCATACACCCACTATCTCTCTCTGTCCCTCTTCCTCTCGCATTCTTTATTTCTTTTTCTTTCGTTTTTCTTCCTCTCTCTCTTTCTCTCTCTTGCAGCCTTTTCTCTTTATTTCCCTCATCCCTCTTTCTTTCCTCCCCGTGGCTTTCTACCTCTCTCTCTCTTCTCTGGTCTGAAAAGACCGTTTATCGCGACGGGCAATATTCATCGCATTTAAATATCCTGCGGGCGATATCTCGCGAACTGATCAGGATGTCGCAAGGATATTGCCGTAAATCATAATTAGCCAGATAAGAAATTAAAAGTGGATGCTCAATTCCCTAACTTTACTCTCTTCCGATCGTTGCGCATGTAACCTGAAAACGGTATTCGACTACAAAGCTCGAACCGCAACAGGATGCAGCCATTCATCATAATATTCGGATAAGTTTGTCGTACCAGACAACTTCTTTTTTTAAAACTTCAAATCCGTTTCCTACAGGAAGGAATCGATCGTCCATCTCCACTTACATTTATCGTCTGGAGATTTTAGTAAGATATTTATTAGGGATTCAAACTTTTATTAACAGTTGTTAATCATTTTCTGTTTTACATTCTCATCATAAATGAGAGAGTCTTAAATTTGTGCGATTTTGAACTTTTGCTAAATCACACTTTTCTCGACGTTTTGAGACCTGATTCCGAAAATCTGTCTGTCTGTAGACAAACTTTCGGGATCAGATAACTTGAGTAAAAATTGTTGGATCAACTTCATCTTTGGTACACTTTTTCAAGGTCCGAAAATACAGGTTAAGTTCGTTGGCCAGCCATTTCGGACCAAAAGTGTCAAAAATAAAGCATTTTATGCAAAAAGTTTTCGATATAACGCGAACCTAAAAAGATGTGGATTTTTAAAATTTTACAGCTTTATTGAAATCTTGCTTGCGGGTAAGGGGGGAGGGGTAAAAATTGGTCACTTTGTTGTTAACGAATTCTCATTTTATACGTCCAAAGTAGAAATTATGCAAAAACTAACATATTAACTGTAAATCATTGAAAAACCACAATATATACGTTATGCATGCAAGAAATTAAACAAAAAAGGGGTGTATCGTATACATAATCGCAATTAATTCTAAAAAAAAAAAACTCCCAGTCTTTTCTGCTTAATTACTTTAATTCATCGTGACTAATAAAACTGCATTGAAAATTATTGAATTTTTTCAGAACTCTCCGAAAATTTGAAAAATTTTTTTTTTATTTTCTCATCATAAATGAGAAGGTCGTGCGATTCTGAAATTTTGCTAATTTCCACATTCCTCGACGTTTTGAGATCTTTTGATTCCAAAAAAAATGGGGTTTACACAAATGTCTGTCTGTAGAAAAAATTTTGGCGAACGATAAATTGAAGAAAATTGACGTATCGACTTCATCATTGAAACTCTTTTTAAGATGCTAGAACTAAAGACTGAGTTCGTTGTGTGGACATTTTCGATCAAAATTGTCAAAAATAAAACATTTTTTTAATTTTTCAAACATTTATTTTCTTGAATTTTTTAATTTTTTCGTAAAAAACATTGAAAATTCTCAAAACACACGTTATACAGGCAAAACTTGGAACTGAAAGTGGATGAATCGTATACTAAATGACAATTAATTCTCGACATTTCTGTACCTGATTCCGAAAAAATGAGTTTTACGAAAGTGTCTGTCTGTCTGTCTGTCTGTAGACAAACTTTCGGAATCAGATAACTTGAGTAAAACTTGTTGGATCAACTTCATCTTTGGTACACTTTTTCAAAGTCCAAAAATACAGGTTAAGTTTGTTGGCCAGCCATTTCCGGTCAAAAGTGATGAGGGGAGGGGTGGATGAAAATCGGTCAAAGTATTGTTGACAATTTCTCATCTTATGCATTTGAAGAGAAGTAAAAGTTATAGATAGATAAACTAAAATATTAACTGTAAAAAACATTGAAAAGCCTCAAAATAAACGTTATAGATTTCTGGACGTTTTGAGACCTCCTGATTCGGAAAAAATCGGTTTTACGAAAGCGTCTGTCTGTCCGTTTGTCTGTATACAAAATTTTGGGATCGGATCAGATTTTTTCAAAATGAAGATAATAATTTTGTTAAAGTAATATTCTGCCGTATGATGGATAAACTTTGGTAACTCACATTGCTTAGGTTTATTTTCGCATAGCTAGGTAAGCGAAAATGGACCTAAACAGCAATGTGACTTGCGGAAGTAATTTGGAGAAATTTAAGATTAGAGCGGTTCAAATTGGGGTCGATTATAATCTGGATAAATTCAAGCTTGGAGTGGTTAAAATTAGGAGTAATAAAATTTAAATCAACGAAAGTGTGGATAAATATAAATTAAAATTATGCAAAGTAAATATTATATCGAATATAAATTAGAAAAAAATAGGAAGTTAAAATTAGGAGTATTCACAATTTAAAACAAAGAAAATTTAGACGGATAGAAATTAGAAGAGAATATTCTGATTCAATTTTGAATTTGTTTCTGCTAAATTGATCTTATGAAAAATTATAATTCTGTGTTTTGTGGATGTTGAATTTACTTAATGATTTTTAGGTTATGTGATTATACAGATAAATAAAATGCATATCAAATAATGATTAGAAAAAAATTAAAACTATTCAGAATAAAAATTATGTAAAATACAATTTATGATAAGTAATTAATAGAGCAAATTTAGGTTATGACACTTGAAATTTCGAATATTTTTAAATCACGGTAAACTGTTATTCTGGATGTTAAATTTTTATCAAATGCAAAATTTATATATGTAAAGTAAAATTTAAGGAATGTTGGTGTACCTCATTTGAAATTTAGAGCGGTTAAAATTAATGATAATCAGAATTTGGATCAACTAAAGTTTAGGTGAATAAAAATTCGATTGGGATTAAAATTTGGAAAAATTGAAATTTTGCTCGATTGAAATTATAATTAATTAAAATTTAAGACTATTAAAATGTAAATCAATCAAAATTAATTAAATTAAGTGTTTCGATTAATTTTGCTTCCTCATAGAGGAAGCTTTGTGATCGTTAAGATTTTCGATTTTCCAAAAATAGTCTAAATCGACTCATTTTCATCTAAAAAGCGTAAATTTTCATTCCTAAGCAAATGTCCAGATGTATGTGTGTGTGTGTGTGTGTGTGTGTATAGCGTTTTTTGCCCCCAGGATATCTCGAGAACGCTTTAACGGATTTCAATAAAATTTGGATGAATTTTTAAGCTCGTGAATATCTAAATTTGGACACAGAGATTTTTGAAAATACCCAATCAAATTTTGTTGAGAACCTTTTTTCATCGAAAAAAATCGTTTTTTGCCAAAATTTTTTTCCTAGCTAAAAATACAACTTAATGAATAAAAAAATCATATTCCTTATCTCAAAACGAATCGACTGACCTATATAACTTTTATAATTGATCAAAAATTCGTAAATTAATTGATGTTTTTTCATTTTTTTTGCACTTAAAATTCCTTTTTTTGAAGAACTTCTCGAATTAAATTTTATATTATTAATATTTTGCTTTTTCTATAAGAAAGCAAATTTGTTTGCTAAATTTGAAACGAAATATTTACGAAATGGACATAATTTTCACCTAGTAAAATAATGATAATAATAATAATAATAATATTGCTAACAATATTAACTCTCAACTGCTAGACTATCGGGATTTAACGTAACTGCTAGATTGGGTCTACGGGACCCGAGCGATTTTCAAACGCTGATTGCTCAGAGCCTAATGAACATATCGGGACGTCTTTTTTTTAAAACTTATTGCTAGAACCTGTAGAAAAAGAATATCTAGCTTAAATTAATGTGTCTTTAATATTTTTTTTAAATATTTCAAGAAATGTAAAGATACTTTTTTAAACGTCGTTTTTTCAAATAGCTATAGTAACACCAAAAATAGACATAAATAAAATTTCTAAGTAAATTTTTAAAGCTTTAAACATGTACCTTAAGTCTGTTTAAGCCATTTTTTGATTGGCTGAAAAAAACATATTTTTTGGGAGAAATGAAAATCATCAAATTTGGTTCATTAAAAGTGGAGTCACCTGAGAAATTTCAACCCATCGAAATATATGTTACTTATCGGTGCCAATTTTTTTTCTGGGGCTATTTTGGATGTAAAAGAATGCCATATTATCAAAATTAAAAAAAAAAATTTTTGAAAAAAAAAATTTAAAAAAAATTTCTTTTTGTTGCAATTATTTTTTTTTGTCGTAAAAATCTATCTCTTCCTACAATTTTTCATATTTTTTTAATGCCAATTTTTTTATATGCCTTTTTTAAGATTTCAAACAAAATATCGTATGGGTTTTAACATTTTTTAATTTTTTCAACAAAAATAAATTTTTTTAATTTTTTTTTTCAACAAATTTTTTATTCAAAATTTTTTTTTTAATCTTGATAATATGTCATTCTTTCTGTCAACTTTAAATATTTAAAATATTATTAAATTATTGCTTCCTCTATGAGGAAGCAAATTGTTTTGCTTCCTTGGAAGCGAAGTGTCCATGAAATGGACAGAATTCACACCTAGTTTAAATTATTGTTAAAATTAGCAGTGCTTAAAATTTTAGATCAGCGAAATTAAACCGAATAGAAGTTAGAAACGATTAAAATTTGGAAAAATTGAAATTTTGGTCGATTAAAATAATGATTTAAATTAAAAAAAATTAATTTAAATTATGATTAAATTTTAGTAAATGTTACTACTTAATTTAGTAGTTTGTTACCTTTTACACTAAAGTTCAATCATTTTGATTTCGTTTGTTATTATTTTTTTTTTTTTTTGTAACGTCTAATGTTAATCTGAAGTTCAACTTTCATTTTTTTTAAAGTCAAAAAACGTTAACTTCGCCTGAATTAATTAAATTGCATAATTTTGTGAAGGTCTTTTTAATCACGCAACATATCCTCTCGGCGTTTTTAAATTAAAAGTTTGAAGCCTCCCCTTTTTCTCTTTTTGAAGAGAGTCTCTCCGGACATCCTGTAATATCTCTTGCTTTCTTCAGTGCAGTTTCTCGTTTCTTTATCTTTAAACAATTAGCATGCCGAGTGGTCACGTCATAGCATTGTGTGCATAGCCAATGAATGACGACGTTAAGTCGCGTGCCAACCATGTAAGTGCATATCAATAGTCATTTCAAATAGTAATGATAATTTACTGACTCTAAGTAGGTTTTAGCGGAATTCTCGGATTTTATTTTACAAAAGCGTTTCAAGTTAAAATATTCTTTTTAAACCGTATTTATTAAAAAAAAAAAGTAATTATTCAATTTATTATAAAACAAATTAATAACATCTGTTATGTGACGAATAACTGAACGATGAATTTTCTATTGAAAATATAATTATAGATAGAATATAACTAAAAAACTAGGTGTGAATTCTGTCCATTTCATGGACACTTCGCTTCCAAGTAAGCAAAATAATTTGCTTCCTCATAGAGGAAGCAAGAAATTAATAATATATAAGTTAATTGGGGAAGTTGTTAAAAAAAAATTTTAATGCAAAAAAATGTCAAAATATGAATTATTTTACGAATTCTTGATCAATTATAAAAGTTATATAGGTCAATCGATTCGTTTTGAGATGAGGAATATGACTTTTGTATTCATTAAGTTGTATTTTTAGCATAAAAAAATTTTTTGGCAAAAAACGATTTTTTTTTATGAAAAAAGGTGCTCAAAAAAATTTGGTTGTGTATTTTCAAAAATCCTTGTGTCCAAATTTAGATATTCATGAGCTTAATAAGTCATCCAAATTTTATTGGAATCCGTTAAAGCGTTCTCAAGATATCTTGTACACAAAAAATGCTATACACACACACACACACACACACACACACACATACATATACACACACACACACACACACACACACACACATCTGGACATTTGCTTAGGAATGAAAATTTTCGCTTTTTAGATGAAAATGAGTCGATTTAGACAATTTTTGGAAAATCGAAAATTTTAACGATCACAAAGCTTCCTCTATGAGGAAGCAATATATGAATTTTTATATTCTAGTACTTGTTTTTAAATTAATTGGTACATTTTTTTTATTTTTATATACTTTTTGTAATTCAAATAAAATACTAGACTAGAAAGCTATGTTACATCTTTGTAACGAGTATCAATGTTTTTTAATTTTAATGTATTATCTTTTTGATTTATTATCACTAATGCATTATTTGCATCGATTTCACGTCAGAACAATAAGATGTAACATATTACAACCCTATTTCCGGGTTAATTCGACCATTCGTAAGCAACGTGTTGCTTCGTATCGTATCTCTTCCTCTCTCTTTCTTCAGTCTTCCTGTCCCTCGTCTTTATGTAAATTAGAAGAAAGTGCGGGTGGTAAATTATTTCGATTAAAAAATATTTTTATTTACTTTTATCATTCACCTTTTGTCCTAGGAAATGAGGTAAAGAAAGACAATTTGACAAAATAATGTTATTTTTCATCATTTATAAAAATACATCTAATTCCATTAATATCCATAAAACAGCAGAACAGTTAAAAAATTTCAAATTCAAAACAAATCAAATCAAACGGAATACTAAAGAGTAAAGAAAAAAGAAAATATTCATCTACGTTTGTAATCACGTTTTGTATAAATTAAATTTTCTCTTCTATACATTCTTCATGTGAAAATAACCAGAAAATTACTTTCAATTTAATCAGTGTAACATTCCTGTGAACTTTTCCTCCCTTGCTGTGAATCTTGAAGCACTTTAATGTCTGAAAAACTCGACAATTTTCTTTCAACTTGTCAACAAGGTACTTTTCTTTCTAACTTGACAAAAAGGGAATGGGAATAATGAGCTGGAAGTTTCTCTGGCAACAACAGCAACGCACAGATAGCATTGTTATCCGGGAAGAAAGCCCGTCAGCAAACACAGGGTGGAAAGTATATAGGTGGCTTTATTTCGTTAGCTCCAGGACTCGTCTAATTAGGATCACGCGTGTTCTGTCTTAAGAAGCTCCTTGTCGAGGTTTCGTCTTCTAGAAGACGAGGTTTCTCTGCGAATTTGTGCTTTAACACGGTCTTGCTGAACTTAGAATTCTGTATAGTTGCGCATACATTAGGGACGTCGGTGAAACTTTGAGGGTAGTTTGCCTGCCGAGGGCGAGGAAGACGTCGAGAGGTTTATAGGAAGGGGAAGAAGTCGGTGAACGAGAGAGTGCGAAGGGTGTAAACCGCACAAAGTAATCTTACAGAATGTATATGCAAAGAGGTTTTGTCGAGGGTACAGAAGGTTAGGGCACAGCTTGCAAGACCCTGCAAACGACAATCTTCGACAAGACATCCCGGAGCAAACTTACCTCTTGATGCAGCTTCTTGATTCGTCTTCGATTTTGGACAAGCTCTTAGACTACAAACATTCCCTTTGATATGCTAAAGCGATTGATTCCACTCGCGTCACACGAGCTTACTAATTATACGCGTTTTTCAAAAAGGATTTTTTTCTTTCAATAGAATAATACGGAAAAAATGATCGGTTATACCTGTCTTGCTATGCGTTTCTTTGTGGTTTAATACATCAAGATGACAAGGTCGCCTTTTTTGTTTATCCTATATATAAGAAATAAGTTAGCTGTAGCCTGTTACGCTTACATTAGTATGAGAGAGACACAAATTGTTTTGGCTGGTAGTGTGAGAGAGACAGATATAGCGTAGCGTAGGTTAGTTACGCAAAAGAGATAAAAGATATTAGTATGGGCTTAAGTTTGAGAGAGACAAGTAGTGATAGCTGTCAGTACGAGACAGATAGAATTATACAGAATAATTGGTGAGCTTAAGTTTGAGAAAGACAAGTAGCGATGACTGGTAGTGCGAGAAAGGCAGATTGCATTAGGTAGTTTAAAATTGAGAGAGACAGATATAGATTACTGACAGCAAAAACAAAGAAACTGACCAATTTAAGGAAGAATATTAAATAAATAATGTGAACACATTCTGCTTTGAAAAATATCACCTTTGGAACTTCGATCCAGATCACACAGCACTGGAAATCCCCTGAATTTTCCCTGAATATTAATCCGCATTTACCGAATATTCGAACCTAATATTCAGGGAAGTTTCGTTGAATCATTAAAATGTTTTTTATTCAACTATCTTAGAGGCCAGTTACACCATCTATCTTAAGATTCGCAAATTTCGAAAAAGCACCTTATGATAAGCCAGCTCATATTACTGCGTCTGCGCAGAAGTTGGTCGCCATGACAACTAACTTCTGCGCAGACGCCAATACCATAACCAAGTAAACTTAACACAATACAATAGGAAACTCATAACCGTTTTCCCTTGGTTACAAATAAAGTTGTGTTTTGCAGATGCTATTCTAACAACCTCGGTAAATTTTAATTAAAAATCGATTATATTTGTCCATTTAATTGTCCCAGTACATCCTAACAGAAATATCATTACTCAGTCCAACATTTTGAAAATAACTCTAAATTCCTGGAAATAATAATCTGAAATAATTTCACACTATTCGAAGCTGTTTCACCAGGTGTGAAATTGATTTATCTTAAGCGATTAATTATTACCTGCTAGAGTAACATTTGCCTTAACCAATAAATAACCAATATTTTTATACTCTTTAGAGATTGTTTTTTTGTAACTCACTCATTTCCTTTTGAGATTCTGAACTCTCGTCTGAAATAAATGTTACTTTAAAAGGCGAACCCTTCAAGTACGAGGTATCATTGTTTATTCAAGAAATATTTCGGCCATTAATCAGACTCGCAGCTTGGGGTTCGTCGAGCAGTAACCAAGACACCTGCCAGTTGAAAGTTTACCTTTATAACACACGCTTGGTATAATTTAATACGAGAAAACGTAGCTATTTGTTGCGCGAGTTGATGACCGAGTAGATATTAGATCCACTCTGTTGCTAGATTGTTGTAAAAATAAAGACTTTGGCGTTCTATAGTTATTTTAATTAGGACATTTTGCACAGGATGCTTATCCTAGATAAGAACTTGTTCTTCCGATGACTGAAGCTCTAGCAAATGTTGTGGCTTGTGGGAAATGCCTAAAATTAGTGAAACACGATGTATTATGACCGTCATTAAAAGAATATTACCAGATAACATCCCGCCTTTTATAACGATTTAATTTAGTGTTCTAGGCGCCGCGCTTAAATTTTCCACGCGTCGCTGAGCCACCACATTTATTTTGTAATTAATCGCACCCAACAACGTAATGCTGCAAAAATAATTATGGAATCAATTTCAGATCCTAGATAAAGAGGCAATATTAATTTCCTACCGAAATTAAAGTCTCGGTTGAGGAAATGAGGTAAAAAGGAGATAGGTTACTTATATTTTTACACACTTCCTCTTCTTTTATTTTCATCTATTTATTTCCTTCTACTTATTTATTTCTACCTATTTTCTTTTATTTAATTTCTTGTACGTATTTGCCTCTTCAGCTTGTTTTGATTGTACTTTTCACTTCTGTCATTTTTAAACATATAGAGGAAACTTTTAACGATTCTTGTTATAAGGGTGCCCATATATACAAGTAGTTAACACTTCTTATCGTGTACGCTATTCGATAGGTCTAACAAGTTCGCTGGCATTTATTCAGCCCATTACGAGTTAATCTCGAAGGTATACGAACCACTTATTATCTTTTGAATTGGTGTCATACACAAGCACATTAATTTTATTTACAAAAAGCAAACATTGGTTACGCTCGTCAAACAGAAACAAAAAAAAGTTATCTTTATAATGTCGCCGCAAGTCATTAGGATAATTTTTATTTCAAAAACGTTTTAAGCAAAAAAAATACTCTTTCAGAAAATATTTGATATTAAAATAATTGCTTAAAGCAATGAAAATAAAATAAAACCAAAATTTTTTGGAGTTATCGTTTCTTATATCTCAAGAATCGCTCTTTCGATTGGCGTTAAAGAAAAAAGAAAATATTTAATTAAAAAAGTTATGTTCGATTGTAAAAAAAATACGATTTTTTAAGATTTTATTTTTAGTTTTCCAATTTTTTTATAACTAACCCCATTAGGATACCTCTCAATGATATAAATATCGAGGCAAATATGTTCAAGCTATAAGATACTGCTACTGATAAAATTAAATTTCAAAATGGCTACTGATTTGAAATTTTTTTGGCAAAATAATATTCGTGTTTACGAAATCGTTAAAATTTATTAGATTTTTATAAAACTTGGTATATGGGGAGTCTTTAGGTCACTAATAACAAATATGAAGTCTAATTGTAAAAATTCAAAATGGCGGATCCAACATGAGGGACAATATTTTTAAAATTGTTTAGATTTACATAAAACTTGGTACTAGGGGTTTTTGGGGTCTCTGATTACAAATTTAAAGTCCAATTTAAAAATTAAAAATGGTGGATTCAATATTTTGGACTCGAATTAAAAATTGTGTGGGATTTACATGAAAATTGTTGTTCGAGAGGGTTTTCGGGGTCGCTGATTACAAATCTGAAGTCTGATATGTTGAAATAAAAAATAGTGGATGCAAAATGGTAGACAAAACAAAAAAAATGTATCTGATTCGCTTAAAAAATTATAATAATAAAAAATTAAACTTCAGATTTGTAATCAGAGACCCCAAAAACTACGAGTCCCAAGTTTCATGAAAATCTAGTGAATTTATGAAACAATGTCCTCCATTTTGGATCCGCCATTTTGAATTTTTAAAATTTGATTTCAGATTTGTAATTAGCGTCCCCGGAAACCCCAGAGTAACAAGTTTTATGTAAATCGGTTCCAATTTTTTATTCGAGTCCGACATATTGGATCCGCTATTTTGAATTTTTAAAATTAGGCTTTAGATTTGTAATCAGTGACCCCAAAAACTCTAGAGTACCAAGTTTCTTGTAAATCTAATGAATTTAAAAAATAATTGTCCGCCATGTTGGAGCCGCCATTTTGAATTTTTAAAATTAGACTCCCTATTTGTTATTAGTGACCTAAAAACCCCCCAGATACCAAGTTTTATGAAAATCCAATAAGTTTCAACGATTTCGTACACGGGAATATTATTTTGTCAAAAAAATTCCAATTCAATCGCAATTTTATGGCCGCCATTTTGAAATTTAACTTTATCAGTAGCAGTATCTTATAGCTTGAACACCCTTGCCGCGATATTTATATCATTGAGAGGTATTCTAGTGGGGTTAGTTTTAAAAAAATTGCGGAAACTAAAAATAAAATCTGAAAAAATCGGGTTATTAATAAACAATCGAAAATAACTTTTAATTAAAAGTTTTTTCTTTAACGCCAATCGAAAGAGCTATTTTTGAGGCATAAGAAATGACAATTCATAAAACTTTGGTATATGTATTAAGTATCAAAATATAGCTTCCAACTTCTTGACAAAAATGTGTACATTCCGTCCTTGATGGGTTTAATCGAAAATTGATCCATTTGAATGATCATCTATATTGTTGATACTTAAATGATGCCTAAGTTTTCTATATTTTTGTTGCAGATTTTTCTTGCAATTTAATTTTTAAATAATTTGGTATTGGTTTATTTGATTAAATAATATTTTTTCATGGGCAGAGAAACAACGGTTGATAAAGTCGAGTTGGGTCAAACACTGTCAACTGAACGTCCATTTATTTATTTATTTCCGAGACTACATTTATGAGTATTAATATTGTCATTCACATCCACGGGAGTCTGAAGAGATCCCCTGCGGTGACGTCCAAAATTGACTGATTGTCAATGGTTTGACATTCGTAAGGGCGTCGCTCTTTCCTTCTGGGTCACGCTGTTTCTGGTGATCTAATCGTGGGATCGTGGTTTTTTGTTACGCCTTGCCATTATCCATCGTTAAGATTTCACGATCATCTGACATTGATAGATTCCTTTTAAATCAACTCTTTTTTTTACG
The DNA here is from genome assembly GCA_037103525.1 of Ganaspis brasiliensis. NCBI lineage: Eukaryota > Metazoa > Arthropoda > Insecta > Hymenoptera > Figitidae > Ganaspis > Ganaspis brasiliensis. The sequence continues at coordinate 605,767 of JAZKLR010000079.1, forward strand.
AAAATCCTATTTTGCCTCTGAAATCATTGCATAAACACTGTTAATTTAGAATTACTTTTCGTTCATGAAGGACTTTATTTTCAAAATCTTTAATAATAACCTTAAAAAACTTGATAATAATAATTAAAAAACTTTACAACAATTGATAAACTCTTTTTAAAAGCTTAATTTAGTATTATTGAGTGACATAAAGACGAAGATCTTTTACATTCGTTTAAAGTTATTCAGAAATTAGCCGCTGAAGACAATTACTTACGTTACTTCAAATTAGTCAGCTATCAAAGGACTGGAGTCCTTAGAACGACATCTCGACAACGTATGGTTGTCAGCAGATCGAAGGAGACAGTCTGGACGTTCTTACATGACATTAGCTGCAGATGAGAATCGATAGTGTCTCTGATCGTGAAATGCGAGGCTGGGGCGTGGGTATATCTTCCAAGTGATCGACTAGCCAGGAAAGGTTTACCGATCGAGCCAAGGCATTCTTATGTCGCTGAAGCGTGCCTCGACCCCTAATCATTTATTCGCAATTTGTCATTTCCTATCAGAATCTGTGATTGCAGACTTTTTATTCTTCCCATGACTTTGATTTTCTCCTCAACTGGGATTCAAATTATGCAAGTAATCGCATTGAACGATAAGAATCGCTAAATTATTTCTTAAATTTACATCTTCATGCAATCAATCCCATCAGTGGGAATTTTATTCTCATTTAACTCGGTTTCTCAATATATTTAGATTACTACATTTTGAATTATAAATTGTTTTTCTAATTTAGATTACAAACCCATTTAAATATATTTCCAAATCTATAAATTCAACTTTTTAATTTATTTAAAATACACGCAAGTATGGCTAGTTCCTTCATCTTGTAGGAAAATGACACACAATATTGATAGCAGTGCGCAAACAATATTTTGCACATCACTGGCGCTGCCATCTAGCGCCGTCTACCGATACTACATGTACCGTTGTTTCATATTGAGAATGACTTGAAGTTACTGACAGTACCTAACCTCACATTTTGTTATGAGTTTTTGAGTGGATCATCTCCCTCTGGCCCTCATAACGAAATAGACTATTTTAGAATTTTAAATCAAATTCCTCTTCATCTTAATTACTTTTTAATTTACTCTTATGCTTTAACAGCTTCAGTGTTAGGTAATAGAAAATGGTGTAGAAGATTATTCATCCACTAGTTATTGGATCGACTGGATAATCTTTCGTTAAACGGACCCTTTCCCGATGGAGACCCCGTTGTTTTATGCCTTAAGTCGCGACGGTAAACTAAAGTCACCTTATCAGAAATCTGAGTCGCGCAGTGAGCAGTTATTTGTATTCATAAGTCCGCGGGAGGCTGGCGCTCGCTCACCGGGCCCACTATCCTCGGGCCTTGGGGCCTTCAATGCAGCCTCGTGCTGTCGATTGGACCTTCGGGAACCCTAAAAGGGTGCGGAAGAAATCTTTGCTTTCACCTGAATCAAACTGAATCCCATTGTATTGTCAACAACATTTCTCGGCCTTTTTTTTATTTTTTTTTATAATTCCACCTTTCTTTATTATTCATTAATTTTTTTAATAGTACAATCATTCACTTATAATCACCCTTTATTTCTCTCTGTCGAGTCAATTTAATTTCGAATCACCTTATCTTTGTTGAGTAATTTGATTCTGAATCACCTATTTGTTTTTTTGTCGGGTTCAGGGATAAACAACACCAATGAATTTTATCTTATAATAAAATTGTGTCGTTCTGAGTATACGAAATTGTATTTTGAAATTGATTTCAATTTTTGTCATTTTGTATCAATTATTGGGAGTAATGGTACAATCAGCGCGGAAAATTTACAGGATACTAAGACGGAAAAGAATTTCTTTTGTTGGTACACACGGCCAAGTCAATTTAATTTCTAATCACGCCTTTAAATATTTATTTGTCTATTCCATTTCATTCTGTAAACAACTTTTGAATGATGCAAAGCATTAGATCCCAACCCATAAAAATGATATTTGAGATAAACATCCTGCATCTCATCGCCATGGCTACAGAAACAATACGAATAGTAAATTAGTCAGAATATAAACGATGGTATCCGTAATCTAAACGAAAAAGGAAGATAGGATGTGGCTCGACCTTGAGTAAATTGAATGTAAAGAACGAGTTCACGTTTCGAGCTCACGATTGTGATTCACGGCTAGATCCATCGCTTCTCCAGCGTCTCTTGACACGACCGTTCAGCTCAACGGTGAAGTGCCTCGCGAGGAGAATGTGACCAGTCATCGAGTTATTTAATTTTTCGTGGCACCCCCGTCGTGCATGTTTGCTCAAACATGCTGTGAGCACAAATTACATCGCGACCGAATCACCACGCTGGACTACGCTCCAAAGTCTTGTAAGCGTTCGTCAGGAATAATGCTCTTCCTCTTTCACTATCCACCTTATTCAGCTCAATGTGTCAATATTCCTCGGAGACAATCTCCCTGTTGAAAAACACCATTTTCTTTCAATAAAATTCAGGGTGTCTAGCGATCCGGGAAATCCGGGAATTTGACGGGAATTTAATATTTCGTGAAAAAATCCGGGAATTTGCCGGGAATTAGTAAAAAAGATCCGGGAATTTTTTGGATATGTCGGAAAAATATAATATAGTGTACTTTAAAGATTATAAAAGGTGGTGCGAACTAGAGCTTTTTAGCTCGGATAAATTATGTAATAATTAATACATGATTTTATTGTATTCGATAATAATACTTATTTTAGTGTTTCATTTAAAATATTTATTCTTTTTATGACCCCAAATTTGTGGATAAATCTTGAAAATTTCAATTTTAATATTTTAATCTTTATGAAATTTAAAAAATTGGGTTAATACAGATGATTAAAATACCTACGAATTACAATTTTTTGGTATGAAGATAGCAAAAAATATTCCAATTTGATCAAACTTTAAAATTTCAATTAATTCAAATTTAAATGCAAATTATTTAATACAAAATAATAAAATAATATTAATTATTTTTCATATTCACAATAATTCTTACAATATTTCTAAGAGGCTTCACTTTTTCGAAACTGCTTAATTTTAATCTTATAATTTTTTATTTTTACAAAATTTTTAAATTTGTATTCCTTTCACTTTTGATATTTTTTTTGTATTTGTTGTTTTATTTTAGGATTTTCATTAATTTTATTCTTTTTATGCAAATTGCTTATTATAACATTCACTTAACTTTTTATTTCGATGGTTTTCATAATTATTTCCATATTTTTAAAAATAAATTACGCTCATTTTTTTTTAATTTATTCAATTTGTTTTCACATCTTGTCTATTTTTTGCGAGATTTCTTGCAAACTTACTAATTCTTTCATAAAATTTTTAAATTTTGTGTAATATTATAAAAATGCTTTTGGTTTAGGGTAAGTCCGGGGGAGATGGCCATACGGGAGAGATGGCCAATTCAAATATTTTACTGAATTTGTTATTAAATATCAGTTATTATTGGTTATTTTGCTTCATTTGTGTGCGTGAAAGCAAACAACAACAAAAACTTGAAAATTAAAAATGAAAAAGTACTTGAAATCCTGGTGTATTTTTTTGACTAGTGCTCGAAAACATCAATGGGTTGACTTTACTGATTGTTAAAGTGTTCTTTTTTTTAGAATAATGCTTATTTTCGTATTTTTTGGAACTATACATGAGGCAAGCTTTGTAATAACGTCAGAATTATACATGAAAAATTTTTATTTATTTAAATATTAGGGGAAATCTGGGGGGATGTCATAAGAGATAGATGGCCAATTCAAATATTTTTACAGAAATTGACTCAAAAGGTCACTTATTCTAAACTAAATTTCTTCGTTTTGCATTTAAACATAAAGAAAAGCAAAATTTTGGCGAAAAATAATAAAAAATTAAATATAATACTTCCTTTATATTTTGTCTATTACTCCAGTATTGAAAAATTTCAACTTGTTTAAATATCTATTTATTGTGGTGATATTCTTTAAGATAAGACTTATTTTTGTGTTTTGTTTATTCTTTCATGTAATAAACTCAAAATGATATATTAATTATATTTATTTACTTAAATAATAGGTGTGGCCAACTCTCCCTTACACCTATGGCCATCTCACACTACGATTGGCCATCTCTCCCTGAATGTCATTTTTTACAAAACATTAATTTTATGATTGTTAACATTAAAATATTTTATATTATTTATGGTTGTTTTAAAGTTAAATAGTCAATGTTTAATTAACAATAAACATCAATATATAAATGTTGTTTTTTTTATTTTTATGGACCTTTATAGAAAGTATGGCCATCTCCCCCGGACTTACCCTAATTTGCCTAAAATTTTTTATTTTTAAAAGATTTTTAAATTTCTTTTTATTTTTTTTTATGAATTCTAATTTTTTAGTACATTCTAACCAAATTTTATTATTTTTTGTAACTTTTACATTTTTTTTACAGTTCGTTAGATTAAGGAAAAAAACATTTCTTAATTTTCTTCCTATTTATTTAATTTTCTTGATTTTTCACTATTTTTTTGTCCTTCCTTGCTTTTTAATTAATTCTTTAATTTTTGTCATCATTTTTCCACTTCTTGGAAACATTTTTTCTTCTTTTAAATTGTTTAGTTTTTATCTCATAATTACGAATTTTTGAAAAAATTTATTCGATGCTTTTATCTACATTTTTTAAATTTCTCAATTTTCGACTTTTTTGAAAACTTTGATTCTTTTATTTTATATATTATGTAAATTTAATCTTGTACTAAATATTCTCATTTTAACATCGTTCTTCTATTTCATAGATTTTCTTTTCTTTTAAAATTTTGTTCTCTTTAGTAATATATTTTAAAGTTTTTTAATTATCTCCTTATTTTTTATTTTAATTTGAAAAAAATGTACGTAAATAGTTTCATTTTTTTAAAACAGTTTCTACTTTTTATATATTTTTATGCCACTATTTTATTCTTGTGTTGTTTTCTTAATTTTTTCTTCATTCCTTTAATAATGTCCATGACATTTTTTTAAACAGACTATTTTCTTATCTTCTTACGTTCTTGTTTTTTTATAATTTGTTATTCTTTTGCTGCTCTTACCTAATTGTCTTAATTTTGCAACCATATGAATTTTAAGATATTTTTTTTGAAATTTTCTCATTTATTCGACATAATTTATTTCATTTTGATTAAATGTTTTATTCTTAATTATTTCTTATTATATGTTCTCAGTTTAAAAAATAAACTAATACAAATAAACATTTTTAGCTTTTATATGCTGATAATATTTTTAAAAAAATCAATTTTTGATTTAAATAAAAAAAAGTCCAATTTAAATAAATATAATCGAATTTTTTTTTCTTAAATCATGATTTTTATTAGCCAGCCTGTAATAAAAACATTAAAAAAGCTAATCAACTACTTTTTAATATATTATTTCAAAATTGTAGTCTATAATTTTAATTTTTAAAAATCCGGGAAAATTGTGCTCTAAGATCCGGGAAATCCGGGAATATGCCGGGAATTTAAAATTGCCAGTTTGCTAGACACCCTGAAATTGTCTTTTTTCTTTTACTGAAATTGTTCTTTCTCTTTCACGGAGATTTTCCATTTTCAGTCTCTGCCCTGATTCTTTCTAAATCGGAATTCTGACTATTTCATTTAATTTTCATTCAAACTTTTTATTTATAATCAATGAAATTTCTTGTAACATTTATAAGTATAGGAATTTATCCTCGTATGTAGGATATTGTTAGCTCTCGATTAAATAGTTAGAGAAATGTAATGTACACTGAGAACCGAACATTTGACTTGTTTAAATAATAAATAACGAACGTGTCATTCTTTCTGGTTTGTGGATTTACGAGACCAATGATATGAAAAGTTAATCCCGTCTTTATAATATTGCTTCGGATTTTAATAAACATGCTGGCTGCATTCTTAACGAACACGCTGGCTCAATTAATATTAACGTATAAGATTATATAATCCTACACGTTGATGTTATTAATATTAAAATTTTCTTTTTAGGATTTTTTTTGTGTAAAAAGAAAATTTAGAACAGCTTTCCTTTAAATAACATAAATCAAAAGAGATATTTTTCAATTGTTTAATAACCCGTTAAATTGCTATAATAATCTTTTTAATCCGTTTTATCAGCAGTAAATACATACATTGTATCGATCTCGTGAAACGCTTCACACCCAATTATCGAAATTCCCGTTGTATCTTACACCGGATTCAGAGATACGGTACCGAAACGGACATGACGACGTCCGTGATCTAGGCGCGGACGCGTATATACGGTCAGCCCACCTCGCTATCTATATGCTAATCCATTGAGATGGTACCCGCAGATTACACCTCGGAATTAGCCCAGGGACTGGGATATCAGGGCCGGACAGACAGCTCGACTGTCTCTATGGGCACCTTTATCCCGCCTTTTACAGGTTTCCCTACCAAGTGAAGTTTACCTCTTGCCCTGAACTCACACATCTGAACCTGGACCGTAGACTCGAACCTCCAGATCGGACCACGTTCGGATGTAGCTTGGTCCCCGTGACTCGGCACATCCAGTTCGTTAGCCCGCGTTAATAACGTTAAAGAGGATACGATAAACTCGTTAAGAGGCTAAAAGCCCACTCTATAAGTCTTGACGTTCATCTCACAAGGTGAAATCTGAAATGTAATTTTAGATTCTCTCGGTAGCAAAAATACAAGCCTTTTCACAGTTCAGTCTATTTTTTGTCATAATTTTCGAATTAATGGAGAGAGTTAAATGTATTTTTTCTGGAAGAAAGAGTTTAAAGAATTTCTGAGAAGGAAACTGCTCCTTCAAGGAACCTGTATACATTGAATAATAATGTTCTCAGTAGAACAGCTTGGAAACTGAAGATCTATTTAAGAAGCTTTCAATTTCGCTGTAGAGTTTTTTTAAAAAGAAGAAATAAACGAGCACGTCTGAGCAGAAGAAACGAATATAATCTATCTCCTCGTATTCAGTTTAAATTTATTAGCTTTCGCGATATGATCGCAGTGTTGCGGTGTATTACGAGGTTTTGGCGCACCGAGATGAACACGGTATGTACGAATATTCCTGTCACGAGGTAGGCGTGTGTAACCTGCTCCATGTACCCCATCCGGACCAAACTCCGAGTATTCGCGCGCGAAAATACGACAAGCTGGCTATGAATCACCCGCTACCATGCTCTGGCAAACTAATAATCGTGCCGATTACTAATTTCCATTCCACTCTGCTCTCTCTTTCCAACTCTCTCCTGCCTTTTCGATGGCACATCTCCTAGTCGAATTTGACTTGTACAACTGAATTTATGTTTATTCTTTATTGTATTGTTTTTTAAACTTTGTAATAATTATTAATAACAAAGACAAGCTCGCTGTTTTTGTGCATTATTTACAAGTTTCCACTAGTTATTTTTGAATTGTATTAAACACTAGATAAGTTTGTTTATCCTGGTTCTTAAAGCTTGAAACGTTTATCCTAGTTCTATTATCCATTCCATCCTGGCAACCTGCAATATCCCTGAAAATGGAGATCTCGAGCTGAAAGATTCAATGAAGTCGGGAATAAGGATTGAAATGATAGCAACGTATGGCAACCGATGAGGATGTGTGGGTGGTTAGGTATCATGGCGTCGTTGGAAGGCGTCGCCGAACCAAACACTGAATCACCCAGCGAGAGTTTTCCTGTCAGTGCCAGTAGCATTGCTGGTAGCGTCGAAGGCCCGTTGAAATTGCCTCGTTCTCTCGAAATGAATGCGCGAACGCCCATTAGGGGAATAAATCAGGATAACGCTATCCACAGAATCACATAATCGATCTCGATCGTGATGAAACGAGACTACGTGCCTCGAAATTCGTTTAGCATCAAATCCCCTTTACGTGTTGCTCCCTACATTCCGCATCTAATTCCCAGCATTCCTGATTCCGGATCATCAAAATCTGCTAGGTCTCCCAGATTCGCTTTCAATTAAAAGCGAATAATTTTTTTTTTAATTATGCCGGTTGTTTGAAAGTCAACTATACTGACTATTATATCATTATTGAACAATAATACATTTGTTTTTGTTATTTTTGCAGTTTTTAAAAGGCAAGCATGCTGACCGTTACACCACAATCGGAAAATTTTGCAGTACTTAAAAAAAAATTTTGCTGACTTTTACATCACCATCGGAAAATTTTGCAGTTCTTAAAAGACAAATATGCTGAACATTACACCACCATAGTGGTGCTAACAACTATGCAAACTACTATACTACCATCGAATAATATTGGGATCCAAAATCTCGTTGATATAGCCTTCCTGTGTTAGCCATCCATATTTATTTTCTCGTTCTTTAAAAAATTGGAGAAAGAAAAATACATGAAGGTTGACACTAGATGGGCTATCACAGATTTTCGGTTCCCAATTACAATTGTTAAGAGATAACTATGCTGACCATTAAACCACCATCGAAAAATAATATACACTTGATCAGATGACCAAACAATCACGATTAAATAACTAAATTTTGCAATTCCTTCCATTTATCTAAATAGATTATGTCTTTAAAAGGTTTCTCATAAGTAATTACACTACTTACCTGGGTGACAAATTTAGAAAGGTCTGTGGTACTCGACAATCCCTATTCAGCAAGCATGTTTTTGAGGGTATCTGCAGGGTACTTCGCGGTGCGGCGAGCCGCAAAATGTTTGGTTAGTATTCGGCTTATTGGCCAGAGAATGTTCGTATGCTGTTAGCTATGTATGGATGGCCCCCAGGTTGTAATAAAGCTAATTCCGCGGAGCTCTCCAGGCAGCTCGTGCCGCAACATGTTTTGCCTCTCGTTTCTGACCCTCTCCTCTCTCCATTTCCACTCACGAGCCCCGTCCCCTTCATTCATCGTCTGATACTACCACGGACCTTATTCCTCGAATGGAGCAGCCGAATGTATTTATAAGCCCCCATCCACCCTCTACCCTCTTCAGCACATGCCGCTTATTAAAACGTTTCCAACCTCGTGAACTCGGAAGGGCCAACATCCTCTCAAGGCCTCTTTTAACTCGGGATTGAATTCTAGTGTCAAAACTTTAACAACACGCGCCTCACGTGAAAAAGAAAATACGTCTCTTTAAATACGCCGTGTAGCAAAAAGAATTAAAATTTTGTTTAATATTACTAGGAATTCCGGTTTTATAATTAAGGTTTAAATTTATTATAATTTAGATTTAAATTGATTGTAATTAGGTTTAAATTAATTATAATTAAGATTTAAATTGATTGTAAGATTTATGAAATTGGGAAAACGTCTTGCCTTAAAGGTGCAAGTCTTCAAGGACAAGTATAAGCAGCAAGAACATAATCTCGCATTTAACAGCCCATTCTCGCCACGCCTCCACTGACTACTGCAGACATACGTGTGTTTAATTGTCGGTTCTTGCCAACCGACTTGGGCATATACAGGTTAGCGGCACACCCCAGATTAGAATCTCCAATTTAGAGATTCGAATTACCAATGCGAATAACTAAGCGCGAAGTCTAAAGTTCAAATTACCTGAAGAAACGTGGAAATCATTTTTATTTGCCTTCATCGATAAAGCACGGAGTACAACCGTTGGAGAATGATGATCAAATCTTTATAGTTTACAGTTATGTATGCACGGCTTTAGTTACTCCCTAGATCATTCCTATAGTAACTACATTTCTTTCTTGAATATCTTATATTTTGGAACTAAACACTATTAATTTTTTAATCTATCCAACTGTTAGGGATTATTATTACAATTTTAAAGTAGGGGTATAATTTTCAGTTCCATATTCTATATAGTTTCCTCCATATTCTACCTCCTCAATTGCTTGAAGAAAATGACAATTTGACATTTCAACCGATTGAAATAAAGGACAAGAGAAAATGTATCGGACAAACTTTTAAGTGCGTGTCTCGATTCTCTCCAAAAACTTTGACCCTTCCTTTTTGTTTTTTTTCTCACTTTCATGCATAAAGTAGTCCTCGTTCAGTAAGTCTGAATTCGTTCCGAGGGATATTGAACTTCGAATCCTTGTCCATCTCAAGAAGACCAAAAGTTTTTAGAGACAATACTTCCAGGTCAATGTGGACTTGAGTTTCTTGACTTTAGTTCTTTACTTCTTTATACTTGTTTCGAGAAAAAAACTTAATTTCATTTTATTTTAAGAAAATTCTACTAATTTCAAACAGTACCTAATAATTTAAGATAAAAAACAATAAAGTAATTTCTTTTTATGAAAATTCTCAAAGTTGGCTCCGTACATGATGAGGTTTCGTGCAACTAAAATGAATTAATAGCATCTGGGAGGATCGAAGAAGACGCCTCGTTAAGAAACGTCAAAACCAAAAGATCGAAACTTATCACGATTCTCGAAACAGCCTCCGCAATATTCAAGAGCCTCATTTTGCAATCGATCGAATGTCGGAACTCTCCCCTCGAAGGGTGATGAGAATCGGGGGACAAGAGAAGGGTTTAATCGCGCCGGTGCGTTAATTAATTCCCGGTGATCTCAATTAAAATATTAATTACGGCGAAACAATGACGCGGTGACGGGAGCAGGCGCCGAGGTGGGGCCTTCATTCTCTACCTCTGCCCCCGCGTCCCATCTCCACCATCGCCACTTTCTTCAGCTGAGGTGGAGCCCACAGGAACGCCACTGTGATGCCATTACGATTAACCCCCATCCTACAAGCTTATCTGATAACCACGCCATTATGTTCCTTGGCCCGTGGCTTCGCTGACTGGTCCGTTGGTTCGCATTTCCAGCCGGGTCCCAGCATCAAGAGGGAGTTGAAAATTTGCATATCTCTTACCCGGCTCCAAAGATACCAGCAAACAAGTGTCCCCTCCAAGATCCCATCGACGATCTGGAACACGATATCTCGGCATCGTTCGAGAATCGATTGCAGCCATCGAGATGCCACTGATAAAGATCCTGATTTCCTTTAGATAAGGCCTCAATGTACTTAACATTTTGGCGATTCCAAGAGTGATTTCCTCCACTCGGATGCTTTTAAGAGCCTCGAAAAAGAGATAGGGTTGGCACCACTGCCAATGTCAGATACTTGTTTCAATTTATTCAAGGTCTCTGAATTTCCAAGTTCGTAATTTAAATTAGTTTTATCGTGAGCTTGAATAATTAGTGTGGAGGTTTTTTCTTTAATAATTACTCACTCAGTCATTGTATTAACATAGAAATAATGGAGAAAAGCAGAAGTCTTGACAAAATATTAAGTGTAAACATTTCCTCTCATGCTCTCTTTAAGCTGTATATGAACCATAAAACCTATGCGCAAAGTCAACGACCCAGTATCACCGACTTAATCCCTACCGGGCCGATATTGAAAATACGATTGTTGAATCACTGATGGAGGATAGCGCGTGACCTATACATATAATAAAGCCCGTTTTCACTGTGTGGATTATATTATTCTTGTTCATGTTCACATAGAACTGCTTCTCAGCTGAGAACGCACCTCATTGCACCACCTGACTCCACAGGGGGTCAGTGGTTATCATCTCTTCCCATTAATTTAATCATTACATTTGAAAATTTCTTCTTCCATTCTTATTTATCGCCTTCAACTTTTTCAAAGAAATAACAATTTTTATAATCAATGAGAATTTTAATTGGGTTAAATTTGTAGAAGTAGAGTGGAGCGTAAGAATTGTTTTGTCTGAAATATTTATTTAAGAGGTTAGACCAATGTAAACTTTTAAAAAATCGAACATTTTTTTTTAGTTCGAAAAGTGATTTAAAGTCTCAATAATGAGAAACAGAAAAAGAATAAATTTTGAATCCGTGCGGTGCCATATTTTACTTAAAAATTGGTATGCAGCTTTATGATAACATTCTTCGTGGAAGGACGTTGAGGTTTATTTTTATTAACAATTTTCTATCAATTTTTTACCAAAAACTTGAAATTTTGATTCAAATGCTTACTACTTTTTCAAAACCCGGTTTTTTAAAAATCCCTTACGTATACTTCTTTAGCTTTTGAGCTGTAAGTTCATAAAAATTTTGGGTTTTTGTTCGAACACAGAATCTGAAATAGATTTTCTACCGGTCGTGGACCTCTGCCTCAAAAGAGGACTTTTTTTAATCGACAATCAACGTTGCCATTTTTATTTTTTAAACATAGCAAAATAATTTTCTTATACTGTAATATATATCTAACAATAATAAATAAATCGTTTTTTAATTCATTTCATTCTGCTCTCGTAAAAAATTCTTAAAATAAGATCTCATTTTCGAGCTTTAGGTGGTTTAACCTTTAAAGGAATGTTGGACAGTGGATCATTGTATAGTGATTGTATCAAACCTCCAAAGCTAGCAATTATTGGTATCACTCCACAATATTGATATTACTCCATCCTTAATTACAAAAATTATTTAAAATAGGTATTAAAATCTATATTACAGATGGATGTTTGGATCAGATTATTTAAGTTGGATATTTAAACCAAGTTTATTAAATCCGATTCTTTATCAAAGTGAGATTTTTCTTTTTACGATTGGATAGAGATATCGTTCTGAGGAATATTAAATTTACGAATCAAGTTGAGGCTTTTGAAGTTTTAAAATCACCTTTTGACATCTGATATGAGCACCTCACGAGGATCGTAATCGTGACGAGTGAAAATACAAACAGTTTAACTGGGATGAGTAGTCATTTAACGTTCTTTGGAGATCAGACCTGTCTCTCTCGAGTAAGTTTTCCTCTTTCTCTCACTATCTCTCTTTCTCTTTCAATCTCCCTCTGATTTCACTTCTCTTCCTTTAAACTTTCTTCACAAATATTTACAGAATTTCTTTTTTCTCTAACCGCTTTGTTTTCTTGTTTGAAAAATCCGTAGTAATCTGTTGTCTTGAATTATCAAAGCAATTAATAACAAATCAATATGAAGCGATAAGATCAAACATATTGATGATTTGTTAAATCATTCGAGGAGTGAAAGGGTCCAAGAATACAATCTAATTCGAATATAATTTTAAATAGTGGCGCGCATGTCAACATGAACTTTAGAGATCCAGTGACTTGCAAAATTTTTCAGTACTGCAACACCCGTTATGTTGATTCTGAACAGTTTACGACTCCTAGTGGGTTGACAGGGGTTGCGTAAGTTGAGGTCCAGCGTCAGAAAATCAATTATTGGATCCGTATATCAAAGCATTCAACGTTGATCCCCCGCTGTTTTTAGGCACTCTCATTCCCCTCGAAACTCCTGCCATATAGTGCACTTCATTGCCACTATACACACGTCTATTTTATACTCACATTTATTATCCGCACCACCATTTTAACCATGTGTGACTTAAGAACGTCAAGTTAATTTTCGAACGGACACTAACCTTTTTTTTTTTCTCTCCACAGGGAACGGAGGAGGATTCCGACAGAGCTTCCGTTGCTTCGGTAAGTTCATCAGCATCATTTATTCTACCATCATTGCTGTTATTAATCTTTCAATCTACGTTTCATCGGCAAATTGAATTTCGCGCCGAAGAGTGTTGGCATCCTTAGCTGGCTATTGATTTTTTTTCTATCTTATTAAGATTTTTATATTCAGGATGTTTTCTTTCTAATTATAATCCCCGTTAAATACTAATCTGGAGATTATTTTGTTTTATTTATCTTTATCAATTTATATTTTCCAATAAAATAGTTTATAAATATAAATTTATAAAGTAAGAAAAAATATGTGTTTTCAAATAAAATATGCAGGATAATAGCGATTCCGTGGATTGGAAAGTTTTTAAAAAATTATAAAAGTGTTTGTAAAGATTGCAAAAAAAAAAACATTTCCTAACGTCGACTTCATTTCCTGCAGCAACTGGACGGAAAGTCACGCGAATGGCTGGTGAGGGCTGCGCAAGGAGATTACCAGGCCCTGGCGAAACTTGCTGCGGAGGAACCTCGTCTCACCAGGATGAAGGTAAGGAATTTCTTGAAAATTAAAGTAATTGGTGCCCCAAAGGCAAAGCAACTTTGGAACTTGAGTCATTTTCTCACTCATCTTGTTTTCATTAATTTTCGTACATTTCCAAGTTGATACAATTTATAAAATTTTAGAAAGGAAAAAAAACGAACACGAAAGTCAAGAATTATTGGGAATTAACTTCCGTTTAGGTGTGTTTGTAATAAGAGTTGCAGAACTTTGGATAACCATTCAGGATTTTACGAATTCAAAAAATTCTTTGTTAAATGATACAAATGTCTCAAATAACTAAAAGTATATAGTAAAAACGGATGCAACTAGCTCCTTATTTACTGTTGAGAAATCAAAAAAAGTCATATGATTTCGATTCCGCCCAAAAAGGAGAATAAAAACCTTACCAGTTTAGCCACTTGTAGAATAACACGTTTTATATTTGAGCACCCGGCCGAAATTTAATTATAAAATTTATGAGCCGCAAAAAGTGGATTTACCCTAAAATTAAAACAGGCTGATAATTAATTTTGCTGCGACAGGCGGACATTTAAAGATTGCATTATAGGGCACATATCGGAATATTCCCGAGAGGAGAAGTGCCTACCCCCACCACCGGGCACTACCGAGCATCCCAGCGCTCGGTCTGCCATTGTCTGCTAATGCGTTTTTCTATAACCTCATTAAAGACCATTAGGTCGGTAATGAGGTTTTACAAAAATTTTTTTTTTTTTAAATTTTGATATAAAATTACTTTTAGCGTTAGATTCGTAATCTGTGTTCCTTGACGATTACGAGCATATAAAATTTTTTTCAAAATTTCCAATTTTTAATGTTTTTTACTTTATAAACAAATAGTTTTCAGCCATAAAAAATTTGTTAATTTCCGTAATTTTTTAATATTTTTTTTAGGTATTTCAAATGTAAATACAGTAGGAACTCGGTTATCCGGATACATGCCTGCATCCATTAGTCCGGATAATCGAATCTCTACTGTATTTTATTTGTTGTACCACCTTTCGTGTCCGACCTTTCCATGTCAGTAAATGTCCACTTTTTTCCCTACTAATTTGAATTTTCCCTTCACACTTTTTCCAGGCTTAGGACTGGCAGCACGGTACTTCATTATGCTGGCGTGTTTAAAAAATTTGTTTTTTCGAAAAACACAAATGTTGAAATGTTTAAAATTATAACCTTTTACAAGGTCTGAAAATTAATTGTATCACAGACGTTTTCTAACCTTTTACAAGGTCTGAAAATTAATTGTATCACAGACGTTTTCTAACCTTTTACTAGGTCTGAAAATTAATTGTATCACAGACGTTTTCTAACCTTTTACAAGGTCTGAAAATTAATTGTATCACAGACGTTTTCTAACCTTTTACAAGGTCTGAAAATTAATTGTATCACAGACGTTTTCTAACCTTTTACTAGGTCTGAAAATTAATTGTATCACAGACTTTAAAAGCGTTTCAATCAATCTCGCTCGTTTCAATAAAAATCACGAATTTGAGCCAATGCGTTTGCTGCGGCTGAGCAACTATTGTAGTAGTATCGGTTTTTGTTATAAAACTCTTTAAAATAAGATGACTAAAAATTTTGTGAAAAAAACTTATTGTATTCGGTAATAAGAAGAGACGGATTTAACAAATGCAAAGCGCGATATTTGTTTCGTATCAAATTCAAAAATTTTATTTTTAACAAAGTCATATTTTTGTTTAGAATCGGAATTTTGAAAGGCATAAATCCGTCTCTTCTTATTACCGAATACAATAAGTTTTTTTCACAAAATTTTTAGTCATCTTATTTTAAAGAGTTTTATAACAAAAACCGATACTACTACAATAGTTGCTCAGCCGCAGCAAACGCATTGGCTCAAATTCGTGATTTTTATTGAAACGAGCGAGATTGATTGAAACGCTTTTAAAGTCTGTGATACAATTAATTTTCAGACCTTGTAAAAGGTTAGAAAACGTCTGTGATACAATTAATTTTCAGACCTTGTAAAAGGTTAGAAAACGTCTGTGATACAATTAATTTTCAGACCTTGTAAAAGGTTAGAAAACGTCTGTGATACAATTAATTTTCAGACCTTGTAAAAGGTTAGAAAACGTCTGTGATACAATTAATTTTCAGACCTTGTAAAAGGTTAGAAAACGTCTGTGATACAATTAATTTTCAGACCTAGTAAAAGGTTAGAAAACGTCTGTGATACAATTAATTTTCAGACCTTGTAAAAGGTTAGAAAACGTCTGTGATACAATTAATTTTCAGACCTTGTAAAAGGTTATAATTTTAAACATTTCAACATTTGTGTTTTTCGAAAAAACAAATTTTTTAAACACGCCAGCATAATGAAGTACCGTGCTGCCAGTCCTAAGCCTGGAAAAAGTGTGAAGGGAAAATTCAAATTAGTAGGGAAAAAAGTGGACATTTACTGACATGGAAAGGTCGGACACGAAAGGTGGTACAACAAATAAAATACAGTAGAGATTCGATTATCCGGACTAATGGATGCAGGCATGTATCCGGATAACCGAGTTCCTACTGTATTTACATTTGAAATACCTAAAAAAAATATTAAAAAATTACGGAAATTAACAAATTTTTTATGGCTGAAAACTATTTGTTTATAAAGTAAAAAACATTAAAAATTGGAAATTTTGAAAAAAATTTTATATGCTCGTAATCGTCAAGGAACACAGATTACGAATCTAACGCTAAAAGTAATTTTATATCAAAATTTAAAAAAAAAAAATTTTTTGTAAAACCTCATTACCGACCTAATGGTCTTTAATGAGGTTATAGAAAAACGCATTAGCAGACAATGGCAGACCGAGCGCTGGGATGCTCGGTAGTGCCCGGTGGTGGGGGTAGGCACTTCTCCTCTCGGGAATATTCCGATAATCGCCCGCATTATATATAGAAGAAACTTTTGTCCTTTATGGTTAATTAATCAGACATCAAGTCGAGGCTAATAACATCGTAATTACAATAAATATATTACGCTGTCTTATCGAGGTAATAATCGATTCAGCCTTGATGAATGGCAAGGACGTTCCTTTAAATTATAGGTGTCTTGAGTGATAAGGAGTGAGCCGTGTGAAAAGAGGATGTGTAAAAAAAATTAATTACCTTGATCACAACTTTGTTCAGACCGGCTGTCCATCATCCTATCATCTGCAACCGCTTATTACCCACATTTGCAAGTTTTGTTACTTATATAACACCTGCGGCAATCTAAATTTGGCATTTTCGCGTGAACCACCAATGACAGGTCAATAAATCTACCTAAGAGCTCCTGTAGCAATCAAGCAGGCCTGCTGCATGCCACATGTGTGCTATTGCACGAGACTCCAATTGTCAGGATTGCACCTTGGTGTGCCATTTTTCAAAATCGATCCTATCTTTCACTGAAGCGTCGATATAACGGGAACATTTCCGATAAATATCGAATGGCGTTGATACGTGACAAGTAAATTATTCAGAAGGTATTAAAATAGTTCTAGCTTGTAAATGCTTTTGTTTGTAAATTTAGAATTTGAACAATTTTATTGAAATTTGTAGCAAGACAGTGTGCTTTGGTAATTCTTGCTCCTTCCTATATAATATATGTATATTTACATAGTAATCTGCCAGTGTCCTTAAACTTCGATATCCACAGAAAAGGCAGAGCTTAAATATAGTTTACCTTTAAGGAGTATAGGTATTCTGGACGTGTGCTTAAAATGACGAGACGATGTGATTGGTGTTTCCTAGGCGTGTCTTATTATTTATAATAAGTAAAAAAAATAATTATAACCTATATCTAAATAGAGATCAGAGTTGAGGAAAATTGCGAAAAACCTCTACTGAGCATAGCTGATTAATTCACAATCGAGTCGGGATGTACATTTTTGAAGTCTCGAGTGGTTCACAACTAGTTCTGAACATTTAATCTCCCGCTTTAAATGTCTTAATCGCAGAGAAAAACATCAGACTATCGACTAACAGAAACGGCGATTAATCCAAGTACTAATCGTGCCCGATGGTGCTTAACCTCCGTGACCGCGATGGCAGGCGGCACCTAAGCCATATCAACGGTAACAAAAGTTTATTATGCATTTCTAGGGGGGCTCCGTTCACCTGTTTCTTGACTAACTATTTCAAAACTAAATTTATTTAAAATTTTAATTCAGTATTAGTTTAAAAAATCAATTTAATCATTAATTTACTTTTTAGTTTTTAAATACACATGCAAATAAATATTATTGTGAGTTTCAAGCCAAACTCATTCATTACGGGAAAGTACCCAGAGTTGTATCTTAAAATTTGTAATATAAAAATATTAATAAATTTTATAAAGTATACAAATCTCTCTATATTATAAAAATATATCGCCGCCAGCACTAAGTCTGGATTTTTTAGTACTGTCCCTTCCAAAAGTATCGAAATATATGTTTTTGGAAAGGACTGTACTAAAACTTAATATTTTTTATTTTGGAATGGACTGTACTCCAAATTAGCATACTTTTGGAAAGGACTGTTCTCAAAATTAACTTACTTTTAGAAGGGACCGTACACAAAATTAGCCTACTTTTGAAAGGGGCTGTACCCAAAATGAATATAATTTTGAAAGGGACTGTACCCAGGGTCTCCTCAAAAGCATCAAAAGCTTTCCCAAAATTTCTTCTGACCTTTTGCCTTCATAGAATCAGAAATTTTCTCCTCGATCCCTGAAGAGTCCAGAAAATCTCTCAAATCAATTTTTTTCAAAAAATATTGCACCAAAAGTTCAATCAATATTCAATTTTCAAGTTTTGTTTATGGCCAGCGTTCAAGTGTTACAGAAATATTTTAATAATAATCAGAAGCAATATTGCTGACAATGTCTGAGCAATTCGTCAATAATTTTGAGAATAATCTCTTTCAAAAGTATGTTAATTTTGAGTATGGTTCCTTCCAAAAGTATGTTATTTTTTAGTACAGTCCCTTCCAAAAGTATGCTAATTGGGAGTAGAGTCACTTCCAAAAATATATTAATTTTTAGGGTTCCGGACACAAACTGCCAATACGGAACCTTTATGTTTTCACTCGGTTGTAAGTCGCTCAAAACCATTACCCCCCCCCCCCCCCCTAGTCGCCAAATTATTTGAGATAGAGAGTTAAAATTCGGTACACATATATATTTCCACGTGTAGATTACAGGAAAAATATAGTAAACATGATTGAACGTGATGTTTGTAGCGTTATCAAGGAAATAACAAGAAATTTTTCAAAAAATGCATTAAAATGACTATTTACCCCCCTCCCTTTATCGCCCAAACTGTTTGACTTAGAGTATTAAAATTTGGTACACATATGCATTTTCGTGTCTGGATTACAGGAAAAATATAAAGAACGTGATTGGAGGTGATAGTCATAACGTTGTCAAGGATTTTTTTTAAGAAACGTATCCCCCCCCCCCGTTATCATTCAAACTACTTGACCTAAATGTTTGAAACTTTGTATACCTGGGTACTTTTGAGTGTAGATTGCAGGAGAAATATAGCGAATGTCGCTGGATTTATTTTTCAAAAGTTATTAATGAAAAATTGAAAAAAAGACAAAATACCCTATGCTATAGCTCAGCCTTCTTATTCTGAAAGGTTGGGAATTAGCAGAAGTGTGTAATTTTATGCAGAGATTTTTATAAAATCATAAAAATTGTGGTTTAAATCTATCGTCATAGCATTTTTTCGAAAAATTGAAATTTTACCGAAAAAAAATTTCTTCTTCCTAAATTAAAAATTATATTAAAAAACTCAGTCTATTTACTTGGAAGTTTTTAATCTTATAAAAATGCTCAAGTTTCTACTTAAATTTTAATAAAAGTAAAAAAATTATGATTGAAATTTATTATTATAGTATTGTTTTTCGAAAAATTTCCTCTTTAATGCATTTTTTAAGTTCCTATACGGAACATTCGGTGCGCGAGTCCGGCTCGTACTTGCCCGATTTTTTTTAGTACATTCCCTTCCAAAAACATACATTTCGATACTTTTGGAAGGGATTCTGCGGCGGCGGCGGCGATATCTTTTTATAATATAGAGAGATAAATAAATGATATTAAAATGATATGATAAAATATAATGCATATAATGTTCATTATAAAATATAATGATAAATTAATATCATAGTAGGTGATAGTGGAAAAAAGACGTAAGTCGCGCTTAATTTTGACAGTTTTCAATAAAGTTTTTATTAATTTTGAATTTCGAGGAAACGATAAATGAGACTGGGATAAGAAAGGGCCACATCCTGATTCAAGACGAGTGTGGCGGAGCGACGATACATACCCGACTTGCATTTCTGACGACGCGAGTCAAAGAGTTGATATTATCTCGATGCCAAACGCGTTCCTTAATAAAGTATAATGTGCCGACTACCACTGTCAACTTGCACCTGACCATCCGATAGATACAATACCCACATTCACCATGAGGCATGAATCACGCGATACGCGATGGCCACGTGTCTAATAGGGGCTCGTAAATCAATGAGTTTTACGATCTATGAGAGACAGTAGGCAGCAGACCAATAATGGCCAAGCGAGAAAACTCGTTGCTTACCTTCGACATTCTAGGAATTCTCAATCTAATACTCCCTTACAAAAAACCAACAATACCAACTAATGCAAAAAAATGCACCTCGCCAAATAAAGTAACTTGATTGCAACTAGATACTTGCGCAGGAAATCTGGAAATTTTAATTATAAACGATTCAAAAATAATTTATATCTTTTGTAAATTGTGCGGTTTATTCGTTTGATTTTCTTTTAGTTAAGTTAGTCTAGTTTTTGATGACATTATATTTTTGTCAGATATCTAAGTCTGCCAACTTTGGGATCATTGAATTATCATGGTCGTTCATTTTAACTCGGAGGTTTGTCAGGAGGATAGACATTGATTAGGTTTGGTGTTGATTTAATTATCAGGGGAGTAATTGGGATGCCTACTGTCGTATTTCTCTCTCCATACCTCTCACCCTTTTTCTCCCATCGATTCTCTGTTCAACGCCCTCTAAATTTACCTTATTGAATATTCATCAAAATATACATTGTTATATTTTCTCATTAAAGAAAATAACTCGAAATAATAGGATTAATTTGTAGAAAGCAACCTCACTTAATTCCTTCGTTGCTAAAATTGGGATTTAGTATTTTCCACAATAGAATGTTAATTTTTATCGGTGTTTTGGAGTTTGACTTCCCGCTCATTTATAAGTTTACAAAAAAAAAACTCATCTCGGGATTTGAACCAGACCTTTCAAATTACCAATTTGCAGAACTAACCACTACTCTAAACTTTATTCTAAACAAGCACTTTAGATCGTGTTACAAATCCGGAAAATTTGAAGCAAAGAAACAAAATCGAAAAACACAAACAAAATCGGGAAACATAAAACAAAATCCATAAAACCTAAAACAAAAGAAAACAAGTCAAATGGAGAAAAAGTCTGAATATAATAAAAGTTCATTTTGTTCAAGGAAGCTAATTCAACTTTTGCAGTTTGTTCTGATGTAGACAATAGAACAATAAACAGACAATAAATTTTCCGAAACATAGAACTCGCGTAGCGCACGATTAAAAACAGGCAACGGGAGAAAATGAAAAAGTTTCCAACTGGAATTCGTCGAGCATCGTTCCGAACTAGAAAACCCAGGGAGAGGCAGGGGATATGAAAAAAAATTTCGTTCACAATTTCCACGAGTAGTTGGCACAAAAAAAGAGACCGGTTAATGTAGGTACGTATGTACGTATGGGCCTCATAGACATAAGCGTATATCGCGGCTATGTTATCCGCAAACATGCGGGTTCGGCCAATTTATCCCAAGGGATGAGGGAGAGCGGGAAGGGTCGCTGACGGGGGGTGGGACTACCTTGTCCAGCGGAATGAATTCAGCACACAGCTTCCTGTGTTCGAATTTCTCCACCCTCGACCTCTCCATCGAAGTACGACCACTCCGTCTTTTATTTTATTTTTATTTCCGCGATAAACATTGAAATTTTGATTTCTGTTGATTAAAACCCTTTTTAACTGTCAAAAAAACATCTTTTAAGGATAAAAACATTTCTTTTTTAATGCAGTGAATTTTTTTTTAAACTGAGCTCATCTTTATACTTTAAACTCTGTGTAAAGTGGCAATTCTTGTGTTTTAATCTGACAATGAACTGATTTACACCTATCTGTTAAGGTTAGGTTTAAAGGAGGAGCCAACCTAAACCTGCGCTATAAGTAAACACTTTTTTTTATTTTTTATTTAGAAGCTTAGTTTTTGAGTTATTGAGAACTGAAGTTAGAACTTGTTTACACGGACGGCTTCCCGAACTCGTATTTGACCGAACTTCTAAATCCTCGTAATTGCATTTCCCCGGATTTTGAAATCACCGAAATTGCATTTTTCCGAAGTTTGAAATCACTGAACTCGCATGTAATAGAATATTTAACTCTCCAAACTCGCATTTGTCCGATCTTCTAAATCCCCAAACTTGCATTTGTCCGAACTTTATTGAAATCACTGAAACTGCATTTGTTCGAACTTTGAAATCATTGAAATTGCATTTTTCCGAACTTCGAAATCACCGAACTCGCATTCAATAGAATATTCAACTCTCCGAACTCGTATTTGTCCGATCTTTTAAATCCCCAAACTTGCATTTGTCCGAACTTTATTGAAATCACTGAAACTGCATTTGTCCGAACTTTGAAATCACTGAAATTGCATTTTTCCGAACTTTGAAATCACCAAACTCGCATTCAATAGAATATTCAACTCTCCGAACTCGTATTTGTCCGATCTTCTAAATCCCCGAACTTGCATTTGTCCGAACTTTGAAATCACCGAAATTGCATTTGTCCGAACTTTGAAATCACTGAAATTGCATTTTTCCGAACTTTGAAATCACCAAACTCGCATTCAATAGAATATTCAACTCTCCGAACTCGTATTTGTCCGATCTTCTAAATCCCCGAACTAGCATTTGTCCGAACTTTGAAATCACCGAAATTGCATTTGTTCGAACTTTGAAATCACTGAAATTGCAGTTTTACGAACTTTGATATCACTCAACTCGCACACGAAAAAAATAATTTCTCGAATTTTACAAAACTTTTTTGTACCCTTGGATAAATCCATTTGCAAAACTCAGTTTCGGGTGATGTGCAGAATAGTTTTGTAAAATATCCTGAAATTTCAGCACAAAGTGCAAAATTATTTGCAGTTACTGTAAAGAATTTTGTAACTTGTTCTGAAAGTTTAAAACATTTTAGAAAGCTGTTCTGCATATCACTCAAAACTGGGTTTTGTAAATGGCTTTGTCCAAGAGTACAAAAAAGTTTTGTAAAATTCGAAAAATTATTTTTTTTCCGTGCATTTAGTAGAATATTTAACTCCCCAAACTCGTATTTGTCCTATCTTCTAAATCCCCGAACTTGTATTTGTCCCAACTTCTAAATCCTCGTAATTTCATTTTCCCGAACTTTGAAATCACCGAACTCGTATTTGTCCGAACTTCGAAATCCCCGAACTTCATTTGTCCGAACTTTGAAATCACCTCGGAATTGACTAAAATTGCATTTTTCCGAACATCGAAATCACCGAACTCACATTTAGTAGAATATTGAACTCGCTGAACTCGTATTTGTCCGAACTTCTAAATCCCGAACTTGCATTTGTCCGAACTTTGAAATCATCGAACTTACGTTCGTCCAAACTTTGAAATCCCCAAAATTTCATTTGTCCGAACTCTTAAACCGTCTTAAAAGAGCCCTCAGATTGGCTGGTAATGTTTCCGGGAAATTTACGAGCCAACCAAAATACTTTTTTAGAAATTCTACATTTCGAAGTTCGGACAAATGCAAGTTCGGCGAGTTGAAAATTTTAACAAATGCAATTTCGTCGATTTAAATGTTTTGGAAAATACGGGTTCGGTGATATTTAAGTTATGAAATGGGAAGTTCAGAAAATAACAATTTCGGGTAATTGCAAGTTCAGTCAATTGGATTTTGGAGGAAACGACCCCCTATTTCCTATTGAAATACTAAAATATAACCCATTTACATTTTTCTTTAAAATAGTTTAATTAAAAAAACTGTCCAGCATACATAGATAACCATTTCAAAAATTGATTATCCGAAGATGGAAACATAAAAATTAGAATGTCTCAAAAAGTAAATCACTCCCTGATAAATCTTATCGTAATTAAAACCACAAATTTTCTTTTTTTGCCAGTTTATTCAATTTGCATTTTTTTGATATTGAATTTTTAGTGTCCGAGGGTTGTAAGATGAGGTGTAGTTGTTTAATTTCTCGAAGGTTACAATATATATTACAGAGGCCGTTTCCATGTATTTATCTCGCCAGGTTTAATAACGCGAGGCAATCAGGATCCTTATCCACAGCTTCTCCCATCTCTACCTTCACAAGTCGATAAATAATAACCCATTTGTATCGAATTCTAATTACTCGCTCTAAGCAAACAAATAAACGGGGAGTGAAGCCCGGCTTAATATTATGATGGCTTCGGGCTGATTTAAGGAGTGTGGGACCGCCCACCTGGATGTTACGCTTCTGCTTGACGATCGTCCACGTGTTATTTCGTCGCAACCACCGAATTAATTTCTTCTTTCAACGCCACTTAACGAACCTCACCGCAACCAACTCAAAACTCTTTAACTTTCATTGCCTCTCAAATTGAAAGATTCAATTTTAAATATTCTCCTTCCTCAATGATATTCAACTTTATTCTTGTTGCCAATTCTTTATTCTCTGAATTTAGATCTTATCTCCGGACCTTATAGACGATTTTTAACAGATTCCGGTTTTTGTAATCAATTCGAAATTTCTCTCAATTTTAAATCCAGGCTTCACGATTTGTCCGGTATTTCCTGAAAATTTTATTTGTTTTAGTTCCCATAATAATTTGCAGTCTTAGTTCTGGGGTAGGATTAGACCTTAAAGAAGGAAAGGAGAGTCAAAATTTGTAATTTTTCTTACTTTTGATATAAATGACAATTTTTCCTACTAGGAATGATAATAGTCATATTTCTCACTAGGGACCAAAATAGGTATTTTACCCACTGAGGAAAAAAATTATTATTTTACCCTCTGGAGAAGAAAATTGTTATTTTACCCACTAGGGACGAAAATGGTTATTTTACCCACAAGGCACACAATTGATTATGTTTCTCATTAGTGGTAAAAATATTCATTTTTCTACTAGGGACGAAACTCGTCGTTTTATCCACAAGTGACGAAAATTGTCATATTCCTGAATAGGGACGAAAATGGTCATTTTACCCATAAGGGACAAAAATAGTCATATTTCCGACTAGGGACAAAACTGGTCATTTTACCCACTGGGAAGAAACATTATTATTCTACACACTGGGTAGGAAAATTGTTATTTTATCCACTAGAGACGACAATGGTTATTTTGTCCACAAGGCACAGAATTGATTATGTTTCTCACTAGGGGCGAAAACATTCATTTTTTTACTAGGGACAAAAATCGACATTTTATCCACTAGTGACGGAAATGGTGACATTTCTGACTAAAGACGAAAATAGTCATTTTACCCACTTTGGAGAAAAAATTATCATTCTTCAAACTGGGTAGGGAAATAGTTATATTATCCACTAGGGACGAAAATGGTTGTTTTGACCACAAGAGACAGAATTGGTTATGTTTCTCACTAGGGGCGAAAATATTCATTTTTTACTAGAGACGAAAATAGTCATTTTACCCACTTTGGAGAAAAAATTATCATTCTTCAAACTGGGTAGGGAAATAGTTATATTATCCACTAGGGACGAAAATGGTTGTTTTGACCACAAGAGACAGAATTGGTTATGTTTCTCACTAGGGGCGAAAATATTTATTTTTTACTAGAGACGAAAATAGTCATTTTACCCACTGGGGAGAAAAATTATCGTTTTACCAAGTAGGCACAAAAGTGATCATTTTACTCATAAGGGACTAAAATAGTCCTTTTTCCGACTAGGGACGAAAATGGTCATATTTCTAAATAGTGCAAAAAATGTTCATTTTACCCACTAGTGACTAATAATTAGTGGTCATTTTACCCGCTAGAGACAAAAATGGTAATTCTATCCACAAAGAACTAAAATAATAATAATTATTTTTTTTTATTTTCAATTGAAAATGTATTTATTTGAAGTAAATAACAAGTCTTACCTAAGGCTTCGTGCACAAATTACGTAACAGGTTTTTAGCCCATTTTTTACCCTCTCCCTCTAAATTACGTAACAATATGCAAACCCCCCCTCCCCCTAATTTTTGCAATATTGTTTTATTTTTAAAATTGAATTTTATTACGTACTTTGCACTTTTCTTTGTAGTCTAAGTGTTACGTAACAAAATGAGAAACCCCTAGCCTCCCCCCTAAAATCTGTTACGTAATTTGTGCACGAAGCCTAAGAGACGTATTAATACTGAATTGAAAATTAATATCAACTGATTAAAATGAGGTCTTAATTTTCTCTTTTGCTAGGTAACAAATGTTTTCTCGCTCGTATATAAAAACACTGTCACGATTTCTCCTGGAGTTGGCCTGAGGGTGATTCGCATGATCAATGATCAGAACGTACGTTTAAACATTTTAAAAAATCGTCTCAGAGAAAATGATCCATACGGTAGTTCGTTACCAGCAGGCTATTAGCGGGCGTAACGCAACTCATATCCTCGAAGGATTAAGTAAACCCTAGCTAACAAGTAGGCGTACCCTTTGGGCACGAAATGATCTACCGATCTCAAGTTGGTATTATTTCGGTATCTTCTCTCTCTCTGCGCTGGTGTATATATCGAAATCCACCTTTGAAAGTGCCTGTACCATCCTCTGTGCACCTTTCTCATCCCTAACGCCCCCGAATATTAACACTCTGATTTATGCTCGTAATTAACTCTAGTTATTTTCTCTCGACCTGCATCGAGACGTCGCTGCTGGTGCTGCTGATAGCCAACAAATTAACCTTACCTTCTTCCGCCCTCCTCTTCTTTCTGATTTATACGAAACTCGTTTAATCTCGCGATCTTCTCCTGTGTTTCCTTTATCTGATCTTGATGATTTTGATGAAAATCCAATTTAATGTATTTATTTTGTTTCGCGGCAATAATATTGTTTCTTATCTGTCTTCCTCATATATCGTCAAAGTTTGCACTGAATTATCCTCTTTTTAGCTTTTTTTTTTCTTCTACGTTTGTCAAATTCACCAAATGCATAAATTAGAATTCGTCTAAAGAATTTGAAGGCTCTTAGGCAAAACGGTCAATTTAACCGGTATTTGTTGTCTAGTCAAACGGAAATGCAAGAACGCATCTTTTTTTTTTTTTTTTTTTTGACATGTGAGCTTGAATGACGGTTTTGGTTGTGATCGAAATGGATTTTATGGCCTCCAGACGGGGTTGTTGGAGCGCCAGGATGGCGTCATCTCGCTAAGGGATCGCCTTCCATGTCGCTATTTCCCTCTGGATAGTCTCAGAATTCATCGTCCTACCGTAGTTCTTCTAGAATTTCACTTTCGACTCCGCCCTTTTGCCAAAAGATCCTACCGACTTACGGCCATTCACAAACTTTGTCCGACGCTCCTGCGCTCTTCTGGTCACGTGATACCTCGCCGTGAACATTTAAAACATAATATATGGCCACCCGTAATCTGATACTATCTCTCAAGATCTATCGTCGTTTAACAGCTTTTTCTCCGTCGCCAGATTTCTCAAGTGACTTCTCAGACACGAAATATCATTTGCTGTACAGGTTCAGCTCTTTTTTACAATTGTATAAAATAGTTTATAAAAATTAATGATAATAACAATAATAATAAGTCGATGAAGAAGAAAAAGAAGAAGATACTTTCTGAGTAAGAGGTACCTTTAATTTCCGTAGTTTATACACAGTTAAAAATTTTGTGTATATTTAGCACAAATTAAATGTCCGAAACGGTCCACTCAAAATTTGTGTTAAAAGAACGCAAACTATATGTTTATTTAACAATCGTTTATGTTAAATTAACACAATTTTCATGTTAAATTAACACAATCTTTGTGTTAAATTTAACATGAAGAATATGTGGATCGTTTTTTACACAAAATTTTTAACTGTGTATACTTACATATTTTGACGTACTGATTGCGAATATCATATTGAAAATTAATGAAAAATTGATTATTAGAGAGAACAGGGGCGTCCAGTGACATTAAAAACTTTGAAATAACCTTTGAATTTTTAAAATAAATCTTTGAATTATCATAGAGAGCATCCATAAAGGACGTTAACCAATTTTCGAGATTTTTACCCTCCTCGCTCACCCCCCTATGTTGCACTTGGTTGCGAATAACGACCTCCCCCCCCCCCCCCCCCTAAATGAAACTTTCAAAAATGCTTTATACCCCACCCCCACAAAAATCTAAAAAAAAATTCTTATACATATATCAATTAAACAAAATTGTATTATTTATCATATATATATATTTAACATTATTAGTAGTAATTAAGAGGTTTTGTAACTTTTTTAGGTCTAAAACGGAAGGTTTTTAAAAAGATTCTTGCTTATAAATTTTAAAATGTAATTCATCAAAAGTTTCTACATGTTATTATGTATGTCAAGAGCTATTAAAAAAAATTGCAATCTTAAAAACTATGAGTGTCTTCCTTCTATAGAGCGCGCTGTAAAAATTACTTTCATTTATGGTTACCACTGTAGCTCATCACAGACTCATCTAAAATAAAAAAAATCAAATAGTATTTTAAAACAGACGATATAACACAGGTACTAAACCTAGAATTACTAAAAAAAAATAAAAAGTGCAAAAAATGTGAAGCTTCTAAATCCAAAAATCTGAAAAAAACACCATTATTTTTACAAAATATTTAAAATGAAATGTTATAAATATATTAAAGGTTTAGGACCTGCAAAAACTTCTAAAGAATCGAATGCAACAAGAAAGCTTAAAATCGGTTAAACGGTTTTTGAGTTATTAAAATATTGTTAAAATATAGTTTCAAAAATATTGTTTTGAGAAAAACGCGTTTAAAATTTTGATTGTTGTTATATGACTTAAGTTTTTGAACAAATAACGATCTAATAATTTAACTACATATGCTTGACATATCTGCCTATGAAAAAATAAGAAGAAAACATTTTTTGATATTTTTGATCCAAAAAGTTTACAAAACCCCTTAACACGTTTTTAAATATATTTTATAATAATATTCAAATAATTTTTTTAAAATATAATTATATTATTAAACATAAATAGTAATTAAATAGTATTTTACACTTTTATAATTATATATTTTAGAATAATATTCAAATGATTTTTTAAAATATATACTTATTATATAATATTTTTTTTTAGAAATGTTTCTATTGCTGACTTTTAAAACTAAAAGAATAAGAACATAAAAATACGAACGTTCTAAATTTGAAGCACCTCCCCTCTTCCTTGTTGCAAATGGTAGCATTCCTCCCCCCCACCCCCTTTTAAATAGTATCAAACCGAACCCCTTTTTTTCCCTAAATATCTACAATATTCCACAGTTTCATTTTATTTTATTGTACAACGTGTTCATTTTTATGATTAAATTACTTTAAAAGTTGTAAAATAAAAAAAATTGAAAAGAAGAATTGGTTTTCATTAAAATTAAAAATTATAGGTATGTATTGAAAAAAGCTCAGACTATTCTTGGAAGTCTTTGATCTTATGAAAATGTTTAATTTTATACTTATAGATTCTTATGAAAGTAAAAATTTATTATTATAGTACTTTTTTTTTTAAATTAAAAATTTGCCAAAAAAATGTTATCCTTTTAATGCATCTTTAAGTTCTTGTACAGAACCCTCGGTGCGCGAGTCCGACTCGCAATTGCCCGGTTTTTTTTTATAACAACTATAATTTTTTCAAACTTCAACCAATTAGAATTTTCATTGATTAAAAATTATTTGAATCCAAGCTTCAATTATAGTTATACTAATTTTGAATTGATCTAAACGTGTTTACATTTTTTTATTATTTTCTTCAATGTTCAATAATGTATTTCAATCTTTCAATTATTTTCTTGCATTTTCATTTATTTATCGACAATATTGGTAAAATATTCATTATATTCTTTAATTTTTGAAACGAATTTCATCAATACTTACTCATTTATTTACTGTATTTTTCGGTTTTATTTTTCTTTTTTTAAGGTATAGTTCTCCGGTTAAAGTTGTTATTATATACTTGAAAAAATCGATTTTCAATGGATTTTCTTTAAATTGTGAGAAATCGTTATTTTATATGTGCCTTCTATCTGGTTAAAATTTCAGTATTCCTTGCAATGCTCAAAATTGAGATATTCATGTTCGAATTTACAATTTTTTATCATTTTTTATACAAAAGTGGAATTTTGAACATGAATATCTCAATTTTGAGCATTGCAAGGGGTACTGAAATTTTAACCAGATAGAAGACACATAAAATAACTATTTCTCCCAATTTAAAGAAAATCCATAAAAAATCGATTTTTTCAAGTATAATAACAACCTTAACCGGAGAACTACCTTAATTAATTTCCTTAATTTCAAATTATTAACGCAAATTGCAATTATCAATTTAAATTTTTTCCATTATTTGTAGTCTTCCATATTCAATTTTTTTTCACTAATATTACAAATTAAAATTGTATTGTCTTTTTGTTTAAATTATGTTAATAATTCTTTTTTATTTCCTTTTAATAAAAATTTTAAAAAACTATATTTTTCCAATTATTTTTTCAAGCTTTAATTGTTTTCTCCAAATTTTAATTACATTTTTAAATACATATTTTTTCAAATATTTTATTAAATGTTTATTTTTTTTTTGTGAAATGTGAATTGTATTTTTAAACGTTTTTTTTTTATGATTTTCTTTCATTTGTAATTAATTTCTTCAATGCCTTGTTATGTTCTTTAATTTCCAATTATTTTTTACAATTGATGCAATTATTTTCTGAAATATCGCTTCTTCATTTATTTTTGGTTACTTTCTTCGATTTTTAATTATTTTCTTCGAATTTCGATTATTTTCTTTAAATTTCAATGATATTTTAGCTTCTACTATATATATTTTGAACTATTTTCCTCGCTATTTTCTAGATTTGAAATAATTTGCATTATTATTCAATTATTTCTTCAACTTTAAATTATTTATTCAAATTTCAATTATTATTGCTTTCTCATAAAGAAAGGATTTTCAAATTTTTGCTATTTTCTTTTTCTAAATTCATCTCTTTTTAAAAAAAAGTATCAATAAGTCCGTTTTTTGGAAACTAACTTTTTTTAAAAGTGTTTTTAAAAGTATTAATAATACTTGTTTACAATTTAGTTGTGATAATGTAAACGTGATGCGTTAACTTTTTAACGCATGTTTTAAGAAAAAAGAGTAAAAAGCTGAAAAACAAGGATTTGGTGTGTTATTTTGTGCATTCTTTAAAATCAATTATTTTTTAAAAAATTGTTTTGTAGTTAGTACAAAATACTTTAGAATTTAGTTTTGAAACATTTTTGTCCTACTTTTGTTATAAAAAACAAGAAATAAGCATAACATTTCAATTTTACACGCGGTACCATAAAAAACTCAAAAAAATACTTTTAATAATTACATGCTTTTCAAGTTCATTTTGAAACTTTTTTTTTTTAAATAAACCAAAAATTGTAGTAGAAGTTTTATTAAGTATGATTTAGTTAAAAAAATAACTTTTTTTGTCAATGTACATTTTTGTAAAATTCTAGTGTTTTACTTTGAAATTAGTTAAACAATTACTACAAAAAAAAATTTCTGGCTTTGTTTTTATTCATTGCACTCTAGAATATCTAGAAAAAATACTTTATGCAGTAAAAACGATAAAAAAAATATTTACCCATCTTTATAAATAAACAAACTTTTATGCACAAAATAGCTCCATCAGTGAGTCAATTTTGTGTACAACTTTGAGTTTCTATAACTCAGACAAAGATGTTTTCTTGTCGGCTAACTCATTGGACACCTTTAGAAGGATGTCTTCAATACAATATAACACAATTATTTTTCAAAGTCTGCATTTTAATAAAGCTTTAGAGAGAAAAAGAGCGGTTTTGTGCACAAAATAATTGATGATAATTTATTCTCTTTGTACAAACACGTTTATAATTTGTTAGTTCAACATTGCAAGAAAATGTTACTGTAAACTAAAGCATAAATATTATAATACTTCACATTATAGTTATTTTTATAAATAAATTAATAATAAATATTAAAATTTCTCTCATATTTAGTCGATATTAGTTTTGTTACTATGACTGCTAAAGTAAATACTACGTTTCATCACAGATTTATTTTATATTCTAATTAAAATCTTTCAAATTATTTAATCGACTTTTCGACTTTTTTTCTGGTTAAATTGACTTTTTCGACTTTTTTTTATGATTTTATGCGACTTTTCGACTTTTTTTAAGCTCAAAAGTCGATCCGAAGCCTGGAGGAGTATAAGTTGTACTTTTATTTTACTACACGGAAAAAAGAAGTAATAAAAGTTACATATTTTCGATTAGAGATTACTACTTTTGAGCAGTAGTTTTGAAACTGTTAAAAAATTGAATACTTTTTACTTAAATCAATAAATGAATTATATTTTGATTGAAATAAAATTTACTCCATGGAATGGAAAATGTAAATGAAAATTATAGGTATTAATATGAATCTGAGGAAATATTGTATCATCCAGAATAAGAATTGTTTTCAACGGAGTGGCGTTTACATCTCCACAAACGATATTCACTCAGAAAAATAGTAATCCGTTCCACTACTCCTGCACGCTTCTCACCGATGTAGGCAGTATAAGCATGTGCGACAGGAGAAGAAGAATCAAATGTAAAAAATAATATTTTCTTGTTTTCAATTTTTTATAAAATAAATCAATGTAAATAAAAATAAAAAAGTTTCTACATTATTAGCTTTCTAAATACATTTCAATTTATTAATTTACAAGTTTCATTCTTCTAATATACATGTACTAATGTACTTATATATTAACAAGTGAACATTTCGGAAAAATCTTAGAATTATACGGAATCGAACTACCTAACTTATATATAAATACGCAATGTCGCAACCCTAAAAACGCACGCTTTCGCATTAAGCCTTTCGACTATAAACGCATCTGACGTCATATTTTTTTTAACTTATATAGGAATTACCGTAATAGAATAAATCATGAACCCCATATATTTTACTACATTATTGAATTTAAATGTAAATATTATTCAAAATGGTAGTAAATAGAATAATATTAAATAAAAAAATTGTAAATATTTAAAAATAAATGAAATATAATCTAAAAAATTTTATAATAAAATATTATTAAAAATATTTATACAATATATTATTAATATATAACAATACTTATTAAATAGTTTAAAGCAAACTAATTTATAAAATAAAATAGCGAGAATAAAGGTAAAAATTAATTTTAAAAATGTTTCAATATTAATATTGAATAATTTAGCTGAATATAAAATAAAAATTAATTAATTATTATACCAATTGTAGTTTTTTAAAAAAAAATAATACAAAAAAATATGATAAAACATAAATGACAAATGAAAAATTGTTTTTTTTTTATAAGAAAAAGATTCAATGATAACACCTGAATACAAAAAAAAATTTTTTGAACTAGAAAATTATTTACTTAATATTTATCAAACAAATTCAAGTTTTATAAAAAAATTTGCAATGGTAATAGAACACATATTATTCAAAATATTTTTGTATCATTATTTAATTTGAAGTATGAAACAATTAGATTCTCTAATTTAATACATATTTTGATATAAATTTGCTTATTATAATTTTTTTAGAACAAAATATGTCAAAATAAAAGTATAAGATCCATATTAACAATGAGATTTGTTTAAAAAATATTAAAAATGTTTATGTAACAAGGAATAGAAGCATCTAATAAATGTACATATATTTCGATTGTATATGACTCGCGTATCGGTGAAAGGCGTGTAATAGTATAAGTAGCACGGATTACTATTTCCTGAGCAGAAGGTGCGAGCAAATATTAAAAACTGATCCTACTGAAGTATTTGTTATATTAGGCAGTTATACTTTTTAAAATTGCTCGAGCAATATTTAAAAAGAGACGAATTTAATAATTAATACTCGAACTTGATAACATTTATTATGACAATATAGGGTCAGTTGGGGTAATTCGGAACAACGGGTAATTCGGGACAAACGATATTTAAGCTAAATTTGCAGACTTTTAAATAAGTACAATATAAATATTTCAACCTCAGATCACCTACAAGAAGTTCTGAATATTTGCCAATTTTTCAATTGTCAATTGTCAGCAAGGTATAAGAAGATAATTCATAATCGATAAAAAGTTGACAATCGAAGAAAAACCGTTTCAGTAGTTCTTCTCGTATTTGAAAAAAAAAACAATCCTAAAAATTTAACAAAAATTTTTTCTTATGTGTTATTAATACTGTAATTGAAATTCACTTGGGCTTTTGTTCTTGGTTAATTTATATAATAATAATAATAATAATCTGTCCCTCATTACCCCGAGAATTCGAAAAAATGGGGTAATTCGGGACAGAATTTTAAATGAATTTTTTTTAATAACAGCTGAACAAACTTGCATCTTATTGACCACTACACTATTTTTGCAGTGTAAAATTACAAAAAAAAATGTTTATTATACTTTTCTTGAGTTTAAGTATAATATTTAGGCATAATATAATATTTCACAGTGCAAAATAGATAGTTCTTACTGCAAATACGTAAAGGATACCTATAAAACGAGCTACAGGTAAATGAATTTAAGAGAAAAAGTTATTGATTGAATGAGAGAGAGCAAAAGAGAAAAAGAGAGCTAAAGAAAGACTTCAAATTCGTATTAGATAACCTTCGGGTGTCAAAATTGAAGCAAATTAGATCAATTTTTACAAATTTTTTCAGAATTGTCCGTCCTATTAAATTCGCCATTTTTAATTTTAAATGTCTGATTTTAGATTAATTTTCAGCGACCCCAAAAAACTTTTTTTACCAAGTTTAAGATAAATCCCTTAAAATGTGTTCAAGTTATTTAATTTTTCACATTGTTACTTACGGTATGGTTGATTTTTGAACATATATGATACATTATCATTCATATGATTAAAATATCATATATCTATTATGAATTTTTTTCAAGCTATTTCATCCCTTAATACAGTAGTATACTTTAGATAACTTTTTTCGTAGTCTTTTCTTAGAAAAAATTTTGTCCCGAATTACCCCTAAATTTTGCCATTTTGACAAAATCGTCGGGGTAATGCGGGACAGCAGTTTTTCGCGATTCAGGGTCATCTATAAAATCTACTAACCCATAGAATTATTCTAGGGAAGTGACGTAACAAGTTAATGCAAAAGAAAACCAAAAGTATTGCCTATTAAAATAAAAAACTTACGTTATTAATGGAAATTAAGAATTCTGTCCCGAATTACCCCAACTGACCCTAAATATTAAAAATATTAACAGAATTTTTAAAAATGACTAGAGTAATAATTACAATTAGTAAATTTTACTACATAAAAAGTAATTTTTCTTTATCTAAGGCACTTTTTACTCTGAATAGTAATTTTTACTGCAAATAGTAATTTTTCCTAAATAATTGCATTATTTACTATAAATCGAGATCCTCTTTTCTCAGTGTAAAGTTGTAAAAATGTTCAATGATTCCAAACGCTGTTCGAGCTTTTCTTGAGGCAATTGTTAATGAACGGTTAGCTCACCATGGAGAACAAATGTGGAAAGTGCCGTGTCTGTTGATATCTCTTGGAACATATAGATATGTTCACGCGTGTGTAATGTTGAGCTGCTTACTGCTTGTTCTCACTGTGCACTGCTAATTACCTTCGAGGATGGCTATCTGTCCAGCCGCATGTCCCTAAAGCGAGCCCAAACATCCGGTACGCCCCTTCCGGAGACGTTTCTTGGGTTTCAACAAACACATGTGGCTCTTATTCCCCAATAGTCATCAAGTCTCCATCGATCTCGATAAATTAAAATCACATTTTCTTCTAAACTATTAACAGTCTCGAAAATTTGGTAAATGACCCATTTCCTGATTTCATTATATCAAATCTTTTCTTTGCCTTTCTGGTTTCAACATCCCATATTAAATGTTTCCGCACTTGGACAGTTGATTTTTTTAAAATTTATTTTACTCTCGGGCACACGCACACAATTTCCATAAAAAAGAACTTTCATTTCACTATCAGTTTTACATCAGAGGCATATAATCACACAAACAAAACGCACTCTTGTACTCAATTAAGTTTTTCCATCCGACAAAAAGAACAGGAATTGTTTTTCAGTCTAAACAATTCTTATTATATTAATTTAAAACTCGTTACAATTAAAACACTTATGTCGACAAAAGGGGAGAATAAAAACACGTACAGGAGTCTAATTGCTTCATAAAAAATATATATATAATTCTCTGTCTCTGTTTCTTTTAACTGAAATGCAGCGAGGGAAGGAACGCGGCAATTAACGAGCAGAACCTCATTATGGAAATTTTGCGCGTAACTAAATACTTAATAAAGTCTCATCTTGAATTTGTAAAGAGGTTGGCTTAACACTTATGCATTGACGAACCCGCATAATGTCAGTCACGAAGACTAAGGGGGAGAGAGTAACCATATAAGAGGGAAAG
Organism: Ganaspis brasiliensis; assembly: GCA_037103525.1. Classification (NCBI taxonomy): domain Eukaryota; kingdom Metazoa; phylum Arthropoda; class Insecta; order Hymenoptera; family Figitidae; genus Ganaspis; species Ganaspis brasiliensis. The sequence continues at coordinate 642,482 of JAZKLR010000079.1, forward strand.
AGTTTTATGGAGGATATCATACTATAAGCACAGGGACTCTATAGGCGAATGGATCGCGTGTCGATCTTTGCAAAGATATTTTGTTACTTTAGAGTTGTATCACGTTTTGCGTAGAAAACAAAGCCATTGTTTTGTTTTCATATATACACATGTGATCTCTGCTGCAATCGAGGATGTGGAGCGGTTTGTCGAAACTCTGACCTTTTTCAATTTCTATTTTTCATTCTCTCTCTCTCTCTCGAATTTCCCCAGACGCTGTTATTAATGTTTCTATATAGAACTTGATGGGAGAAAAAAATATCTTGTTTGCCAAATAAATGATTAATAGTTTGTTCACAATTTGAGAAATATCCTCCTTTAAACGTATTTTTTTCTGATACAGTTGTCATTTAGCATTTTAGTTAATTAATTTTTGATGATTCTTTTTTAGAATCTCAAGTGACGGCAGGTTCATATAGTTGCGGGTGATGAATTTAAAAGTCCTCATTAATATTTCAGCGTCAGACTGCTGGCTTTTTGTCATTTGTACGCCAAGAAACAACAACGAGTGGGTGTGTCCTCTGTCTAAATCGGTTTTAGCCTCTAATTGCACTGCAGCCACACCGTGTTCTGTCGTAAATCATACAAGTGAAAAACATCAACCTCTGTTAGAAGAAAAAGTAATAATGCCATCTTAGTTCACCCAGGACAAATCGATCCAGGAATTCTCCTTTACTCGCGAGATAAATAATCGGAGAAAAGTGGATATCACAATTTGTCACCATCTTCTCGGAAATATTGAATTGGAAATTTTTGTAATAACGAGTTGATGCGAATAACAACTTGACTTGGTGTGAATAACTATTTTACTTGATGAGAATAACAGCTCTGCTTGATGTAAATAACAGCTCGACTTGACGTGAAAAAAATGTCTTTTTTAACAAGATACACCTATCATTAAAACAGACAGATAAACCTGAAAAAGATGGTAGAAACGCCGAAACGTGTTGTTTTTGTCATTAAGTGTGTTTACACCGCGGATTAGAGGCGGATTTAAAAAAGAAACTTATTTTAAGCGTGGAAAAAAGTCGGAGTGATAAGAATGATTTTGTTTACAGCGTCGGGTTAAAAGGTATAGGCTTAAATTTAAACTTTGTAGTTAAACCTGCTTTTTCAGCTGACGGTGTAAACAAGCTTAATCTAAATTAGTGGTTTTTCACTAATGAATTGGCGAAAAATCGGTCACTATTAAATAGTGAATATTTCACTAATGTTTAGTAGAAAACTACTAATTAGTAGTTCTCCACTATTGATTAGTAGTCACTATTAAATAGTGAGTATTTCACTAATGTTTAGTAGAAAACTACTATATAATAGTTTTCCACTATTAATTAGCAGTTTTCCACTATTAATTACTAGTTTTCTACTAAACATTAGTGAAATATTCACTATTTAATAGTGACTGATTTTTCTTTAACTCATAAGTAAAAAACACACTATGTATAATATGTTTCTATGAGGGCTCTTTAGCCCTAGGAACTTTAATAAATAAAAAACCACTAATTCAGGCTTAAAGAATAGTTTAGTAAAAAAACTTCTAATTAGTAGTCACTATAAAATAGTAAATATTTCACTAATGTTTAATAGAAAACTACTACTTAGTAGTTTTCCACTATTAATTAGTAGTTTTCTAATAAACATTAGTGAAATATTCACTATTTAATAGTGACTGATTTATCTTTGACTCATAAGTAAAAAACACACTATGTATAATATGTTTCTATGAGGGCCCTTTAGCCCTAGGAACTTCAATAAATAATAAACCACTAATTCAGGCTTAAAGAATAGTTTAGTAAAAAAACTACTAATTAGTAGTCACTATAAAATAGTGAATATTTCACTAATGTTTAATAGAAAACTACTACTTAGTAGTTTTCCACTATTAATTAGTAGTTTTCTAATAAACATTAGTGAAATATTCACTATTTAATAGTGACTGATTTTTCTTCAATTCATTAGTAAAAAACCACTAATTCAGGCTTAGAGAGTAGTTTAGTAGAGAGTGTTTAGTAGAAAACTACTAATTAGTAGTTCTCCACTATTAATTAGTGGTCACTATTAAATAATGAATATTTCACTAATGTTTAGTAGAATTAACTACTAACTACTAATTAGTAGTTTTCCACTATTAAAGTCACTATTAAATAGTGAATATTTCACTAATGTTTAGTAGAAAACTACTAATTAGTAGTTTTCCACCATTAATTAGTAGTTTTCTACTAAACATTAGTGAAATATTCACTATTTAATAGTGACTGATTTTTCTTTAATTCATTAGTGAAAAACCACTAATTCAGGCTTTGAGAGTATTTTCCCTAAAAGTTCCCTATTTATAACATTTTCCCCTAACATCCTTTTTTCTAAATCTCATTAGTGCTTTTCTACTAAGTAATTAGCGAAAAGTGAGCTACTATTAAATAGTAACAATTTTATTATTTTTTTAGTAGAAAACTACCAATTAAAATAGTAAAAAACGACTGATTGGAATAGCAAAAACTATTTCAAATAGTATTTTTCCACTAAAAATTAGTAGTTTTCTACGAAAAAAATTAATAAAATTCTTACCTTTTAATAGTAGCTTACTTTTCGCTAATTAATTAGTAGAAAACTACTAATTCAGATTTAAACAGCTTTCACAAAAAGGTATTTAAAAGGGTATCTAGTATAATTCGAGAAATTGCTGTCAATTAGTACATCAAAATAAAAACTGGGAATTTGTAAAAAGATTAGAAAATTTTATAAGTGTTCCTGAAAAATTTACGAAATTGCAGGAATTTTTATAGAATACTGCAGAGAAAAATTTCAATCTTGTATTCTTCAGTAACTTGATAAATTGCATTGAAAATGGTTCAAAGTACGATCTAAAAAGTTTTGGTAGAAAGGTGTTTAAAAATTCAAAATTTTAATAATTTCATGTCCAATTTAGTAATTTTTTATAATTTAAATAAATCCCAAACTCCAGTTGAATCAAACTTTAATTTATTCAAACTTCAAAATTGCGATTACTTTTTAATTCAACAGTTAAAAATTAGTTATTTGTTTATGTTTCATTTTGACTTAATTTAAATATTTACGCCATTTTTTAAATTTTCTAACTTTATTATACATTTTTTTCTCCCTTGACCATTTTTCTTTCATCGTTATTTGATTTTGTAATGCATTTTCTAACATTGGAAAAAAATTTTGTTAATTTGACATATGATACGAGTGAAAATCTCAGTACAGCACAAAGTGAACCAAATATGTAAATTTAACATCAAAATAAAAAACATTTATTAATCATCTAGAGTTAATCTTGATAATTTTATTGATTAGAATTTTGTTTTCCTTTCGGCATTTTGACACAATTTCTTCATTCTTATCACTTATTGAAGATTTTTATTTTTTTTTGCTTCTAATTTATTTGTGTTATATATTTTCTTCTTTTTAAGCAAATTATTTTAGTTTATTTTATAAATTTTTTTTTATAACGTTCCGAAACTTTTTTTATTTTCTCGTTGATTTTTTTATATATTTTGATATTTTAAGGGGGCGGGAGAGTACAATTTTTTCTTCATTTATCTGATTGTTTTCTCGTTTTGCCTCTGTTAAATTATTTGAATTTTTTTAACATTTTGTCTATTTTTCGAAAATTTATTCACTTTTTGATATAATTTCTAGATCCTATGACTTTTTAACAATATTTTTTTAAAGTTGTTTTAAAAATGAATTTAATGTGTGAAAATGTTCCTTTTAGTTTGTCATGTTAGTTATACACATTCTTTTTATATCTTTTTCATTTTGTAAATAATTTCCTACATTTTTTAATTTTGAAAGGCATTTGTCATTTCTTTTATATATAATTTTTATTTATCTTTTTACATTTGGGCCCGTTCAAAAAATACGTAACGCTTACAGGGGGGTCGGAGGGGGGGGGGGGTCAGAAAAAATGAAGTTTTGCGTGTAACATCCCATTACGAAGGGGGTGGGGAAAGGGGGTCAAAATAGATTCAAAAAAGCATTAAGTATTTTTCATCAAATTTTTTTGAGCACCTTTTTTCATCCAAAAAAATCGTTTTTTACCTAATTTTTTTTCCATGATGAAAATACTACTTAATCAATGTAAAAATTATATTCCTTATCTCAAAAGGAATCGATTGACATGTATAAAGTTTATAATTGATCAAAAATTCGTTAAATACTTAATGTTTTCCTTTTTTTTTGCTTTTAAAATTCTTTTGTTATTTATAACTTCTCCAATTTTGATTTTTAATCATAGGTCCTTTGGATAAAATATTCTAGAATAAAAGACAGACTAATTTTTTTACATAAAGTATAGGTATATTTTTCTGGAAATTGATAGAATTAATGGCTATTTTTATTTTTAACAAACTTCAAATTTTATTTATTTTTTGTTTGTTTGCATTATTATAATCTATTGTTCCCTTTATGATGAAGCAAATTATTTTGCTTACATGGAAGCGAAATGATCATGTATGAACATAATTTTCACCTAATTTATAATATTTTCATTGTTTGTGAAAAGAGTAAAATCTCTATTTTCCAATGTTTAGCAATATTTTTATTATCTTTTTAAATATTAATTAGTTCTAATTTATTTCTAATCCGAGAATAAATTTATCAAATTTTTTAAATTATTCAAATTTCAACCGAACCAAATTCCCATTATTTTTTAGAATTTTTTTTAGTTTTTATGAAATAAAACAAAAATTATTTTTGGAAGTTTTTTATACTTAATACGTTTAAAGATGTTTTTTATTTGTTTCAAAATAAGTAGTTCCACAATTCTGACTATGTAGTATTGTTACATGTACGTATTTATAAATAAAATATACTTTTTATCGTAAAAGTTAATAATTTAATAATATCAGAAGACCTCTTTTAAAATTTGAACTACTAAACTAAGTTTAGTCCTGAAAAATTACCTAAAAGTCCCCTGTTTTTATGTATTCAGTCCTCTATTTTCCCTAAAATATTTTTTTTGTACGGAAAAACACAAATCCAGTTTGTGGATTACACAAATCCGTACAATTGTGTCAGACGCGAGCTGATTTGTGTCAGTCACAACCTGTTTTATGCATTCCACAAACTGATTTGTGTATTCCACAAACTAGTTTGTCTATTTTACAAAAATACTCAACGCTTAATGTAAGTTACGCCTGTTTTTAAACCGTCGGTGTAAACGAACTCTATTGTTATAATTTCACAATCTATTAAACCAAAGTCTCGTTATAATAAAATTAATAAAATAAATCTATTTTCGCATTTTGAAAGTAACTCGAATTAGGATTAATTTGTCCCTCGCGACCTTGCTTAATTTGAAACCTTAGAAACGAAATTCATCAATCAAATTAAGTACAGCAGCCGTATACTAAAGTGCTGAGTATTTATCGTGTCACAGTAAACTGATAAAAATCTGGGACTGTTTTTTAATATGTTGCCAGTGGTCGTTAGCGTATTATGGTCGCGTGGTGAGTTCCCTTTAGACACTGATCCTCTAATTTTAATCAGAGGGACATTTGGCATTGCTGTCACTTTTTTGTCGAAAAATACGTACAGGCCTCTTCCTCGAGTCTTATCATAATTATAATATAAGCTGATCTTAGAATTAGGAAGTTTTTAATCTTTCCCTGTTTGCCCTTTCGTCGGTAGTCGTTTCATTAACACTGTGGTTTTCGACCCTCGATTTAACTTTTAAAAATAGGTAGATTTCTATCTTTGTTTTTTTTTATTTTGAATTAGTCACTGACCGTAGATAATGAACCTTTTTTTGCTTCTGGAGGGGACAGAATTTGTAATGTGAAACTGTTTTTATTTTAGTGCATTGATAAAATACCATATGGTTTGAGAGCGAGTAAATTTTTATAACTCGAGTCATATAGTTGTCTGACAGTTGCAGAGAATTTATTTCTACAGATAGAATTTAATTCCACGGATGGAATTTACTTTTTAATGTTTAATTTATTTAAGTTTGAGAATTATGAATTGAATTAGCGGTATGAAAGTAAATATGTTAAAATCGACAGCTTCTTGTTTACGCTCCAGGTATTCCAACAATGTAAGAAAGTCTAAAGAACGTTTTAATAATAATCATCCTCCATGTGGATAGAATAATGATCGTCTAATTAGTAGCTAAAAGGACTTCCAGTTGTCAGACATGAAGATTTTCTCAGGTATTCGTTTAGTAGAACAAATAATATCCTCACATTTTATCTTTGCAAAAAGATCACTCCTTTCTATCCAGACGAGAGAGATTACACGATTATTATGGTTACGTCTCACGCTAACGAGCTGCCAGAACTAATCCTATTCTTAAAGCCAATCCTTTTCCTTCTTCTGAATAAAATTAAAAATTGTAACGTTTTTTTGTAACTTCTATATATATATATTTTTTCAATTAGAATATTTCGAAATTAGAGAGGTATAGTTATTTTCTAAATTATTGTCTGAATTTAATGTGACATGGAATAAAGTTTGCTAATAGATTTTTATTATCATTTTTATTGATTTCAGGGATCACAGACTCACTTTTGAAACTTCTTCCACTTAATGAATTTTTTTTTAATTTTTTCACCTTTTTAATAAAATGTATTCAATTTGATTCATGGAAATTTTATCCGATTTTAAATTGACTTCATTTTAGTTTTAATCAATGACAAATTTAATCTATTCAAATTTCAATAATTGCAGATTTAATTTATTCAAATTTCATTTAATCCTAATTTAAATCGAAGCAAACTTTAATTTATCAAAATTGTAATCGTTTCGAAATTAAACTCATGCCAACTTTATTGATTTAAATATCAGTTAATTTAAATTTAAATTCGATATAATTTAAGTTAATTAAGTTTACAATAATTCTCTATTTGAATCGATCTAAATAAATCGATACAAATTTTGATTTCGTAATTGTTTTATCATTCTTTCAAATTTTAATTGATTCAAAGTTTCATCTGTTAAAAATTTTAATTATTAACTTTTTTTTAATTATATCCAATCCTTAATCTATTCAGATATTAATCGATTAGAATTTGAAGTAATTAAAATTTGAATCAATTAATTAATATTTTGTGCGATTTTGGTACGGAAATTTATAAATTAATAAAATTGTAATTGATTATAATTTAAAGTAATCTAAATTTTAATTGATCCAAATTTTCATTTATTTAAATGTTTAACTATTCAAATTTTATCTATTCCAATTTTAATCGATTCAGGATACATTTAATTCAAATTGCGATTGATTCAAACTTGAATTTTATCCAATCCACAGTCTATTAAAAAACTAATTAATTGGAATTTCAGACATATATAAAATAAATTTTAATTAATTCCACTTTACTTTTATTTATATTCAAAATAATCTAAAATTGCCTTGATTAAAATTTAATTCGATTTGAATTATATAAATCATTCGTTTTTGATTTTATTTTAAATAATTCAAATTTTAATTGATTTAAACTTGAACTAATACAAATTTTCATGGATAATCGATATAAAATTCAATAAACCTAACTTTTAGTTTATCCAAACTTTAATTTATCTAATTTTTAATTAATGTAATTTTCAGTTCCATAAATCATAGTCTTAATTCATCAGAACTTTAATTTATCCAATTTTTAATTAATCCAATTTTCAATCTATCTATACATTCGAATAGATTAAAATTCCAAATTATACAGATCAAAATCAATTCAAGTTTCAGTCGAATCCAATTTAAAATTTATTTTTTTAATCTAAAAAATACACTTGTTTTATATATAAGTCATTATTAAACTCCGTAGAATTCATTTTAAATAAATATATTTTTATTCATTTAAAAATTTAATTTTTAAATGATAATTTAAATGAAAATAAAATATTTTTAGCAAACATCCCTCAGACGACAGTCAATGGAATTACCCACGTGACAAATAAAAAATGTCAACAAAAAGAAAGGATCCTTACCTAAAGATATTTTCAAAAATTATGCTAATTATTGAAAGATAAATAAAAAATAATTTGTTCAATTAAATTATAATCGAGCAAACAGTAGACGATCAGATTTGAAGTCGATCAGATCGTTTGCTCGACGTGCATCACTATTTTTAATCTATTCCAATTTTTTACTCAATTCGAGTTTTTGTTGTCAAAATCTTGCGGTGATGATAATTTTGATCTATTACCTTTTAATTCGTTCAAAATGTATTTAATTTTGATATATTTTTATTGTGATATACTTATCCCAAACTTGGGTCTATTCAAATTTTGATTAATTAAATTTCAATTGTACTTTATTTAAAGTAGATTTTGTTATCCCTGTTATTCCAGAATAATTTAAATCTTTACAAATTCCAAAAAGATTAAATTAGTTAAATAACCAACCGATCACACCAATCCACACTTTTACCGATAAGAAAATTTAACAAACGATTGTTTTTCTCATGTTTCTACATATATTTATGTAATTTACTCAAACTGAAAATTAACTGAAATTATGGCGCCAGTCAAAAGTATTCAAACCTCAACCTTTCGTTTGCTGAAGAGATTATATCTTTCTGGACCCAGGGAAGTAAAGTGATCCCTGATTTTTCCAAATACTAAAAGCTGTCAGTCACGCGAACGAAGCTTGTAAATTTTCTAAAGTAAGAATAGCTTCTGAAAAATCAAGACTAATTCTTGGCCACCTTTTTGTCGATATTGAGAACTATTTACCAAAGAATGTTTTTTTGTTTTAACTTTTAGAGATTCATCATAAAAAGAAAATAATGTTCGAATCCTTCGAGCGAATTTGGATTTTAAGGTCCTTTTTCAAGATAACTGATCTCTCTGTTTTTACGACTTTAGTAATTTATTACGAGATAATAGTCGTGAAACATAGATCTCCCATTCAAGAGTTAAGTTTTACGTAAAACCTATGACTCAAAAAAGGTTCAGAAAATATTTGAAATTTTTCACATAGTGACTCATATCTTTTTATTCCATGTGCATATTTTATTACTTGTATCGAGTATTTACATTATATATTATATACATTGTTTTTTGTTATTAGAAAAATAAGCTTCACAAGCCTATTTTCCCTAAAAGTCCCCCATTTTGAAATTTTTTTCCTAATTTTCCCTATTTTCCACAAAAACTAGGAATTTGTAAAAAAAAGAAACTTTAAAGAACTTTTGATCAAAAACTTTAATTTACTCGATGTTGTAAATTACAATTATATCTCAATTTATAAAACCCAAAAATTGATTAAGGTAAGTGACCCAATCGTGGATAGTTAAAAAAAAATTTGGACTTAAAGAATTTATTTAAAAGTCTATTTTAAGTGTAAAAAATAAAAAGTTTACGCTTGTTTTAAATATATTATAATATCATTTTATCGAAAAATTAAATTCTTTTCATACTTTCTTATTCTTAAAAAAATGTTAGTATTTTATAACTATTATTTCTTTTGTACTTTTATACCGTTTCTTAAGGATATAATCACCTTTTGAAGATTTTTCTTTTATTTGATACTAATATTTTTTTGTATTATAGATTTTCTTCTTTTTATGCAAAGTATTTAAGGTTATTTTATATAATTTTGTTTTTATAACACTTCGAAAAATTTATTGATTTTCTTATTTAGTTTGATACTTTCAGGGGAGTGGGGAGTACAATTTTTTTTTATTAATCTGATTATTTATACATTAACTCTTTTTTATGTAAATTTATTTAATTTTCTGTACTTTTTGTCTGTTTTTTTTGATAATTTATTTACCCTTTCGTAAAATTTTTAGTTTCTAAAATTTTTTAAACATTTTTTTGTGGTTAAATTGTTTAAAATTTTGTTTCTTTTATTTTTGCTTTCTCATTTTAAGCTTTATGATTCTCGAGAATGCTTGAATGGATTTTAATAAAATTCGGATGACGAATTCTGATAAATATCTAAATTTGGAAACAGGGATTTTTGAAAATACACAACCAAATTTTTTTAAGCACAATTTTTTACCAAAAAATATCGTTTTTGCCAAAAAAAATTCTCACACTAAAAATACAACTTAACAAATAGAAAAATCATATTCCTTCTTAAAACGAATCGATTGACAGATATAAGTCTATAATGGACCAAAAATTAATGACTATTTTTATTTTTAACGAAATTGAAAATTTTGTTATATCATTTTTAATCTACTGTCATTTTGTTTATAAAATTTTTACAGTTTCTTATTTTTATTCTTATTATTTTTTATTTTGTAATTCATTTTTCGGTATTTTTATATTTTTTCTAATTCTTTCCTATATAGTTTGTTAAATTTTTTATTGAAGATTTTCACCCATTTTTCAATATATTACTTTGCTCTTTTTCTCTTTTTTATTTTATCTCTTTAAATATTATTTGATTCAGATTTTATTGCATTCAAATTTCAGTCGATTCAAATTCTCATTCTTTTGAGAATTGTTTAGCTTTTAAGAAATAAGAAAAAAATTAGTTTTCATACTTTTTGAGTTTAAAGTTGTTCTTATTCATCTCATAATAAGGTAGTCCATAATTCTAACTATGTTGTCTTATTATTTCATGTAATTTATAAATAAAGTATTTTTTGTCATAAAAGTTAATAATTTAATAATATTAGAAGAAATATCGTAACTCTTTTAAAATTTGTATTATAAAATGTTTTTGTCTTGTAAATTAATTGGGATATATAATTTATATATCTATCTTTATTATAATTTTTTAAAGAACCTTAAAACTCCCCTCTTTTTATATATTCAGTTCCCTAAAATATTCTTCGCTATCACTGTGGATCCTGGAAAGATGATCGAGCAAAGAAAATTAATATTTTCCCATTGACTGCATTAACTTTGCATAATTAATTTAAAATCGGATTATATATCCCGAATATTCTGTTGATTTTTCGAGCGTGATGAAAATATTTTTTCATAGAGGATATAGTTAAACTCGGGCTCAGTCGAGAGTATTATTTTATCGGATAATCGGAGCAGGTTGTACAGCACTCCTCCACCGATGTTTTCCCGGCGAAATATTTTAACGAGAGCAATGTCGAGTCCCGGATTATATCTGTTCGTTCGCTGCACCCCTCTGCAGGATTTCTGCGGAGTTACGAAAAATATCAATTAAACATAAAAGCTCGGGTCCGTGTCATCCGATAATGGGGAGATCGGTTAGCTTCCGGCGTCGAATAATTGGAAGAGTGGTATAGGAAGCATTTTCAAGAGCACATACTAAAGCATAAAATTGAGTTTGAAAATTGCATCAAAACGTTCTGCAATCCATTCACTTTTCTCCTAATAATTATCTGATATTTTCATTCCAGTAATTTTCTCATTAGTCCTGAAATATTTTTATTAAATTATTATCAATGTATGATTCTACTTTCATCAGTTATCTCGATATAGTTTTTATCATACATATTTTCGTATTTTTATAAGGCTCCCCATTCATGGTTCTTGTTTAGGGAACATGAATGGGAGTCAAAGTTCCTCGAAAGGGTTTTCTCCCCTCGATTTGTGCAGGTTCATTAGCGCTCCTGTCCTTTGATTAATGAGCGACCAAACTACCACTCGCCACTGGTTTTCTTACAGATCATTTTCGCCTTATCTAGATGGTCGTTAAGATGATTCTCGGCAGCAAGTTCATGTACAAGTTCCTTTAACGACGAAACACGCGTGAAGAAAAAAATAGTAACTAAACGACTACAATTCATGTATTATTAAAGCCAATGTTGATTGCACGAATTATCGTTTAAATACAATCCTTTAACTGAGATCCTATCGCAAGATAATATCAAATAGATTAATTTTCATTTATATGTAAATTATTAATTCATTTTCTCTTTCTTTGTGGAATTTTTAAACTGTTCTACTTATTTTGGTATGTATAGTTTTAGGGGTATACTTCCGAATAAGGGGAATCACCAATTTTTTTGTCAGTTTTCATACTTTCGTAATGAAAATTTAAGCAAATTTGAATTTGATGGTGGGAACATTAAAAAAAACCAATAAAAATTGTAGTTTTTTACATTTATTTTCAAAAATAAAAAAAAAATGTTTTCGACAAAAATTGTAGACCTTGCCGAGATATATATTTTATGTTCAATACATTTTTTCATGAAAATGAACAGTTACCGAAAAAAATTTAAGAAAACTGTAAGCAATCGCACGGCCCCAGGCCGTTTGGTAACTACAGTGGCGTAACTATTAAGGGGCAAAGTGGGTCAGTGCCCCGGGGCCCTTGAGCTTAGGGGGCCTTTTTTCTTTTTTTGAAAAAATTCCAAAAACCTTACTAATTGTAGTAATTATAGTTTGAGTAAATGAAACAACGCGCGATGGCAGGAATAATTTAAAATTGGAAAAAAAATTAAAATTTGAGAAAGTAATTGAAAAAATTACAAAATATACTTTAAATAAAGGAAATAAAGGTTAAAGTAAATAATTGAAATATAAAACAATCCATGATAAGTTCTAAAAAGTAAATGACATGTGAGTAAAATAATTAAAAAAAATTAGAGTTTTTTTAAAATGAAAAAATAATTGAAATTTAAGAAAAATACATGCAGATTTTAAAAACCAATTAAAGAAAATTAAAATAACTAAAAATTAGAAAAAAGAATAGAAGAAAGCTAAAAATAATTGAATTTTACGATAATTAATAAAAATTTGTTGAAATTATGAAAACAAATGAAAATAATTGAAAATTGAAGAAAATAATTTTAGAAAATAAGAATAATAATTAACAATTGAGAAAAATAATTTTAAAAAATGATAAAATTAATTCAAAATTGAAAAATATAATTAAAATATGCTGAAAATAATTTAAGATTGACAAAAAAATTGAAATATGATAAAAATAATTTAAATATAAAAAATTGAAAAAAGTAAATAAAATTTAAGAGAAATAATTTAAAAAATCTTAGAATATATGTTTAAAAAAAATAAATACAAAATTAATCACAAACTTTTAATTAAAGAGAAAAATTAAAAAATCTCAGAAACAATAAAAAATTGATGAAAATAATTGATAATTCAGAGAAATAATCGAAAATTTTAAAAATAATGCTTAAATAATGAAAATAATTAAAAAATAATTGAAAAATCTTTTAAAACATGAAAAATTGATGACAATAATCTAAATTTGAGATAATAACTGGGCAATTAGGAAATTAATTGAAAAATAGTTCAAAGGTGGGGAAAATAATTGCCAAATGATAAAAAGAAATGAATATTAAACAAAATAATTGAAAATTGAAAAGAACAATTTCTAATTTAAGAGAAATAATTGCAAAAAATACAGAATATACGTAAAATACAAAAAAATGATAGATATAATTGAAAATTGAATAAAATAATGGAAATTTCAGATAATTAATTAAAAATATTTTGGAAATTATGAAAAAGAATTTAAGTAATTAAGAGAAAAAAAAATAATAATAATAATATAAATAATTTAAAATTGAATTAAATAATTAAAATATCAGCTAAAGAATAAAATATTAATTAAGAATTAGGAAAGATAATTGAAAAATGATTTTAAAATTTAAAACTTGAAGAAAATAATTGAAATATGATAAAAACAATGATTAGTTGAAAAAATACCTTAAATTTGAAATAAATAATTGGAAAAATTACAATATTAAACAAAAGTAGTAATGGAAATTTTAGAAAAATACTTGAAAATCAGAAAAAACTAATTAAAAAAAATGAGAATAATTATTGAAGAAAGCTAAAAATAATTGAATTTTAAGACAATTAATAAATTTTTTTTAAAATTATGAAAACAAATGAAAATAATTAAAAATTGAAAAAATAATTAAAATTTTAGAAAAATACTTAAAAATCTTAGAAAATAATTTTAGAAAATGAGAATAATAATTATCAATTGAGGAAAATAATTAAAAAATTATAAAATTAATTTAAAATTGAAAAAAAAATTGAAATATGCTGAAAGTAATTTAAGATTGAGAAAAAAAATTGAAACACGATGAAAATAATTTAAATATGAAAAATTGAAAACAGTAAATAAAATTTGAAAGAAGTAATTAAAAAAATCATAGAATATGTGTTTAAAAAAAGAAAATAATTACAAAATTACTTAAAAATTTTTAATTAATTTTAATTATTTTTCAGATAAATAATCAAATTTTTTGAAAATGATGCCAAATTAATTAAAATAATTGAAAATTAAATGCCGCTCGGTAACTATTTTACAACCTTCTGTTTTTTTAAATATTTTATGGATGTTTAAAATGCTTTTCACTTCAATAATTAAATATGCGCCAATTTTTACTGTGATATTCGTAATTTGGACACAAAATAGAAAAGTATACAAACTACCAAAAATTTGGAGATTCTCCTTATTCAGAAATGTTCCCGATTTTAAAACTAATTTATCAAATTGTTTAGTAATTTTATCAAACTCAGATTGATTGATTAAACTGTCGAGAAATAGGGTAAAATTTAAATCGATAAAAAACTTGATGTCGGTAGAAATTGCAAGAAATCATTTGAAATAGACGCCTGTCTTTGACAAGAACGAAAAGATCTTGAGACGACTTCATATTTTCCTACGACGGCGGACGCACTCTTCTCAACTTATCCGTTATTGACCGTACCGAGAAGAATAATTCATGAGGTCGTAGTCGTTCTTCAAAAGAAAACCGCTCGTTCTTACCATCCGGAAAGGAAATCCGATAAAAAAGAACCGGGAAGATTATTGAAATAATGTTTCTGTCGAGATGAAGACTTGTAGAGTCAAAAAATTATTCTCGTTTACGTATTTTTCCAATTCTTGTCCTTGGAGATTTTCTTTCATAACAAATGTCAACTTGATAAATTTAATCTTTATTTTTCGAAATTCTAAATTCCTTCTATTCTTAGATAAATAATTTTAGATGAATATATGGATATCACTATAGGAATATATGTTACGCTTATATAAACTTAAAGTCCATTAACTCATACATTTTAATTTTGATAGACACTTAATTATCAAATTGTATGTGAAGGTAATTAATTAATTCGAGAGGTGATTTCATTATCATTTATTATAATTCAGAAGGTGGGCTTCTCTGATGTAGGCATAGGTTTCTATTTCGGTTGTCGGTCGTGGACATGCAGTCCTAACACGTTCACCAAGTTCCTTTGGAGAACGTAGGAAAAGAGAAGGACAAAAAGGAAAAAGAAAAGAACGAATGGCGCCCACACTAACGCCACGGACACTGGTTGGGTGGTCTTGACTTGCCCCACCCACTCAACCCCTTTACCATCCACACCTTCGTCCCTTAGGTGGTTCAACAAATATCCTTAATTCCTGGATCAGAATCCGTGAATGATATAGTAGTTCCGATAGCAAGGTGACGTCTTGGAAGGATGGCAAGGAACCGACGTGATTATTCCACTTAAACATCCACCATGTCCCGTTATCATTTGTCATCCGAGGCATTCGTCTCCAATTATTTAAATCCGGACATTCAGTCTATCATTTTAGAACCAGCCATCCAATAAAGAGGCTTCTCATTTTTTTGAATAGGACTGCTCATAAGAGAATGTGATTTTTTTTTATTTTATAGGTTGAAATATAAATTAAATTACCCAATGCGGAATTTACGAGTGATCAACTATGGGTCCAATATTAGATCAATGATGGTAGAAGCTTGGCGTGTAAACAATAACCCTATGGGAAATGACAATCGGCTGGAGCTTGGCCCAAGCTTGGCCAATATTAGACCAATATTAGCCCAAGCTTGGGCCGATCTTGAGCATCGGCAAATTTCCCATAGGGAAAGCTAATTGTCAATATTGAACCAATAGTTTCCTAAACATGGAACCACTTACATTTTTCGCAAGTGAGTTGAGCCACTGAATATATATATATATAAGAGCACCCTCTGCCTTTATTAGTGTATCTTTAACTACCAATATCAAATTATTGGCCCAATCTTTGTGTTCCAATGTACCGATTAGAAGCGGAGGCTCCTCTTATATTCACCCAATTTTGAAACCAACATTCCTCGTAAATCGCTTTAACTATATTTTATTTATCGTATAAGGAATTTTAAATTTTAATATCGCTTTTAAGTTTCCAACATTTTTTTTCTAATATTAAATTGTATTTAAGTATCATTTCAGGTTCATTGCCGGAAGAAGAAGCCATATAAAATGTGTTGTTTTTGAAAACAAATCGTAACCATTATTTTCATGAACTGGACAGAAGAAGAAATCATGAAAGGTGTTATTTTTTAAAAACAAATCGTAAATGCTTTTAATAAAGAGGATATTCATTTGAGTAAGAAATTTACAAACCAATATTGGAACATTGGCTCTTAAAATTGGTCCAATAGTTTGCTAATCGTTAATCTCTAAATCTGAATTAGTGATTTTTCACTAAGGCTTCGTGCTCAAATTACGTAACAGGTTTTTAGCCCATTTTTGACCCCCTCCCTCTAAATTACGCAACAATTTGCAAACCCCCCCCCCCTTCCCCTAATTTTTGCAATATTGTTTTATTTTTAAAATTGAATTTTATTACGTACTTTGCACTTTTCTATGTAGTATAAGTGTTACGTAACAAAATGAGAAACCCCCAGCCTCCCCCCCTAAAACCTGTTACGTAATTTGTGCACGAAGCCTAATGAATTAGAGATAAATTAGAGAAAATTTCTCTAGGGAGCGTTCACAAATTACGTAATGTTATTTAGGAGGTGGAGGGGGGTCAAGCAGAAAAAATGGCTCTATTGTATGTAACGACGTGTTACATGGGGTCGGGAGGGCGGGTTTAAAAATTTCCGAAAAAAACGTTACGTTATTTGGAAACGTTTCACTAATGTTTAGTAGAAAACTACTAATTGAAAAAGTGAATTTCATTTCAAATTAACATAGTTTTCTAAAAAAATTAGTGAGGTGTTTTATTGGCTTTAGAGTCCACTTCCATTTCAAAGATTGGTTTTTTTTCGTTATTTTAATTTCTTTCTTTTTTACATATATGTCGCATATTACCCACAGCATAGTGTAAACCTTCTTTGTAACGTTTTTCACAGATAAAATAAATTTCACTGATGAAGTAAAACACTTGATGCCGAAACGTTTGAAATAAAGATTTAAAGTGTCTTTTCATAGACCCTAAAGCCAATAAAACACCTCACTAATTTATAATAAAGGGTCAAAACAACGATTCAATTTACATTATTTCTACAAAAAATTAGTAAAATATTCACTATTTATTAGTGACCGACTCTTCTGCACTGAAAAAACTCCCTTGCACCCGTCTACTAGGAATCAACCATTTTTCCTTGTTAGTTAAGGCGCCAGCTAGTTGAGGTTAGTTAAAATGACAAGGGTAATTTGTACTCTAAGTAATTAGGAATTATATTATATTAACACCAAAAATTGTGCGATCGACTGCTTTTATTACTGCAATAAGTTCTTTTTTATCTAAAATACATTTGTCAATACTTTCTCTCTTTCAAACATTAGTGGTTAAGGTAAATAATACCAGTTTTGTTTGCCATATATTTTAAGGTTATGTCGATTTGACATTTTCAGAAAAAACTATTAAAACTTTAGTAAACTTTGGTATTATTTTAAAGATTAATTGACACAAAGTAACTTATTTTCACTGGGAAATTGTAATATTTCAGCTGATTTATACATTTTTTTCTGTTTTTAAAAATTACAAGTCGAACAAGTTTGATTTATTAGAATTAACTTCTCTTCGGTTGCTAACTGAACAAGGAATCCTTGTCATTTTAACTAAAATGGACTCAACTATAGCCAAATTGTTGTTTTTCACATTAATATTTTTTTCAGTGTGTAATTCATTAGTGGAAAACCGCTAATTCAGTTTTAGAGAGTAACATTGGCAATTTCCCATTAGGGGGCTTTAAGGTTTTTTGGTGTTAAGATTTCTCATTTTTTAAGGTATATCTCTCGGTAAAATACAGGCTGTCAAAAAAAATTCCAGCATCTTTGAAAGAATTCAAAACTTTTCCAAAACTGTATTCTTGGAACATAAAAACGACCTTTTTTAAGAAAAAAATTTGTAATGTTAAAAACTGTTTATTCACACACATTTTTAGACAATCAAGTTATTCTCCCACATCGCTTCTTTATAAAATTTAAAAATTAATGCGATTTTGATTTATAATAGCTTCGATAGCTATTAATAATATAATAGCTTTTCTTCGAAAATAGATTATCTACAAATTCACGGAAGCGGATTTTTAAAAAACTACACCGTTTTTGAAGCAAGATTATTTGTTTAACAAATGAAGTACACTTTTTTTTAAACAAATAACCGTATTTGAAAAACGGTGCAGTTTTTATTAAATTCGTTTCCGTGAATTTATAGATAATCTATTTCTGAAGAAAATGAGCTATTATAAATCAAAATTGCATCAATTTTAAAAAATTGTAAAGATGAGATATGAGAGAAAAGTTTGATTGCCTAAAATTGTGTGTAAGTAAACAATTTTTAACATTAAAAATTGTTTTCTTAAAAAAGAGCGTTCTTCCTCCTCGAAAATATAGTTTTCGAAAATTTTTGAATCTTTTATGGTGGTTAGTTTGAATGAGCTAGTCAAGGAGAAGACTTTTTTTTTCTAAAACATCGAATATAAACTCAAAAGTTTTATGTAAAACTAAATTTCATATGTTTAAGTAATATTTCATATGCTGTTACATTAAAAACATTAAACAATAAAATTTTAAGAAAAATTAGTCAATTTTTTAAAGCCGTAGCGCAGTTCGTTTAGAAATGTGTCAAACTAACCATGATTTCAGTGACAACAACAAAATTTTCGATTTTAAGTTTATGACTGTTACTTGAAAAAGAATTTTTTCAGTGTCAGTTATAAATACTTTACGTAAATAAATTTCTCTTTTACAAGAAGTTATTTACTTTACACTGAAAAAAATATGTTTGTCAAAATCAACTATTTGTCTATAGTTGAAGCCATTTTAGTTAAAATGACAAGGATTCCAAGTTAAGCTTGCAATCAAAGCAAAGTTAGTTCTAATACACATCAAACTTGTTTGTTTGTAATTCTTAAAAACGGGGGAAAAAATTGTCAATCAGCTAAAAATTTACAGTTTTCTATAGTGCAAATGAGTAAAGTTGTATTACATAATCTTAAAATAATACAAAAGTATACATTAAACTTTGAATAATGTTTTTTGAAAATGTCAAATCAACATAACCTTCAAATATATGACGGCCACAACTAAGTCATTTACCGTAACCACTAATGTTTTAGAGATAGAAAATATTAATATTTTATAAAATAATAGACTTTCTAAGTAATAAAAACAGTCGGTCCTACAATTTCTGATGTTCAATATAATATAATTTCTAATTTCTTAGACTGAAAATTATCCTTGTATTTTAACTAGGCTTCCCTAGTTGGCGCCTTAACTAACAAGGAAAACTGGTTGATTCCTTGTGTACGGGTGCAAGGGATTTTTTTCAGTGTACTTCTCTTAATTACTGCAAAGAATTTGTTTAAAAATTCCTTGTTTTATTTAAATTTTTGCTCTATTCATTTTTTTGTGCCGCTTGTTTTGTGTTTTTGAAATAAAAAAAAATTTTTGCAACATTTTAATTTTCGGATAAATAATACTCAACAACTAAAGGGTAAATCTGTTGGTCTTTCAAGAGTAATATGGTCCTTAAATATTAAATTAATTTTGTGTTAATTTTGAGTTAAGTTCTAATTGTGCATCGAAAATTATTAACTAATATATGTCAAATTGACACTTTTTTTGTGAGTCTGCCATTACCCCAATGCAAAATATTAAGAAAAATTAGTGAACTTTGGACGACTAGATCTCAAAAACTGTACGGTAAAATTAGCTTAGATTTCACAATAATGTGTATTAATATTTGATTTATTTTTGCTAAAAATTTCAAACTTGTACCAATGATTAGTGATTTTCAACCTACCTCCTTATATCACACTGGATTTTTTTTTCTGATAGCCTGTATTTAACCGAGAGATATACCTTAAAAGAATGAAAAAAAACTCATACAGCAAAAATGCTGTACAACATTTTCCCAAGAATAGCGCGCAGGAAAGTTGAATAAAGAGTAAGAAATTTATAGGACTCTGGTGGATACTGGGAGGTATTTCATGGACCTGCTTGTTATGTAGAATAATTATGGTGTTTATGGAGATTTCCATGTTGAAAGAAGGGATGCATGTGGAAGATTAGATAGTGGAGGCGGAGGTGTGAATTAGTTTGGTGTGTAGAGACGCCTCCACCCGCGTCGCTTCTCTTCCTTGCGTCAACACCTTTACCAACCTTCGCCGCCATAATCATAACTGCCGCCTAAACTCCCCTGTATTCATTCCAGAGATAGCATCTTGAATGCTTCTCGCATTATTCGGGCGCCCATTCACGATAACGCCAGCTTCAATGAAGTGAATTCATGAATGATGGCAACCGGAAGGTACCAACAAAGTGAAATTGTAATCTTCCGATTATCTGCTTTCCAGAACCTTGTGTCATCACGTATACAACAATAAGTCTCGCTAAATTGAATCAGAAATTTTAGCCTCTAATTTTGTACCATAATTTGTCAAAAAATGTGGTTGGATTGTTTTATTGAAAAATATAACTGGGTTAATGGGAAGGATAAATAGTTTGTTGACAAATTGATGCTGAATTATAAATTGAATAGGTAATTTTATCCTTTATTTTGATACCATATGTTTAGTTAGTTTTTTTGATAAATTGATACCTAAGAGGCATTTCTTTGATGGGAAATTGTACGAAATGACTCTTGAAGCTAGTGGTAAAAGCAATTGTTTTATTTCGAGAGAAATGAAAAGGCAGTACACATTTTTATTTTTTAAAAAACGATAGTGCTCTAGTCGAAAGGCATTCAAGTTCCAAGATTAAACGAATGCTACTCTAGAGATCGTTGGACAGGCACGAATGTCATGCGGAGGCACTAAGTGGAAATTGTTGTCAAAACGACGGGTCCAGCTGCCCGGTTACCGGTTCACGAATGTATCAGATCCGACGGGTCATATATTTTAGTTGACTGGTGCATGTGGGCGTACATTTAAGGGGTTTTACCTAAAATGTTGTTATTTTTGTGTTTATCATTCACCCCTTCCTGGAAAACTTTAAATATATGCGAATAATAAAACACATATCATTAATAAAGCTCCGTTACGTTTAATGTAAAAGCTTTTGATTGATAATTTCGCAATCTATTAAAATTTCTTCTGATATTATTCCTCTCGTACAGGATTACTCAGTTTTGAAACAAAGCTTGAGTTAATTCTCCAGCTTGTATAAACCTTTAGTGAACAAAATTCCATGGCTTATTTGAGAAACATAAAACTATTAAACTCCTACATATCTTGGAAACTTGGCCCTGGAACCATCGAACAACCAATAAAGTCTCTTCATTGTTTTTTGCAAGATTCGTCTCATTTTATGTCCAGTAATATAACTTTTAACAGCCATCCTTGACTTTGTACCTGAGAGCTCGAACAGGTTCACTAAATTTCCTTAGACCCTCATTTCATAAAAAGTATCTTGAAGGTCATTTTTGAAATTTTTTTCTTGAAACGGGATGCTTTTCTTTCTAAAAGGGAATTTCCAGTGTGTCTATATATTGGTATGGCAATTTTTAAAATTATTGACACTGGAATTTAGAATTTTTTCTCACGTTGGTCAACTCTCAATGTTACGGAACACTACGTGGGCCCAAACCACCCGTTAGACCCTCGTAAACCTTTTTCTCGGTTCTTTTATGCATCTTTCTCTCTCTCTCTCCCTCTCTCTTGCTCTTTCTCCCGCTCTTCGAAGTCCAAGGATTTAATTTGGCCGAATGTACTGGTGTCCTTCCCGATCCTGTGATCCTTATCCTATGGTTTATCATATCCGCTGGACGATGTACGACGCGGCCAACGTCCTTTCCGGTTGTCTCCTGGACCGGAATTTATTCTGTATCTCTAATAAATGCGAAACATTTCTCTCCGCACGAATTTATTTTCAAACTAATTTTTCATCCTATTATTAAGCTTTTGAACACTTTTAAACGGTTTATTTAATTATTTAGCTTCCTTGAACGTTTTGTAATTGTGACAATTTTCGATTTTACGAAAATAGACAAAATCGACTCTTTTTTAGGGTTCCGTACCGTAAAACGTAACCCCATTAAAATCACTATGTATGTCCGTTTTCACACCACCCCCCCCCCCCCACCCTAACTTACAATCTATATGAGCTAGAGACTTCAAAGTTGGTACACATATGGCCGAATCCACAGAACCGGTCGATTTCATGTTACTCACAGATTTTTCTATTTTAGAAGTATCATATTAATCTTTTTCAAATTTCTACCAATTTATAGTATCCCTGATAACCAATTAAACTAAGAAAATTGTGTAAATGCAAACCTTTTCGTCTTATATAAAAAATAAAATAGAGTTAAGTTACTTAAAAATTCAAATTTGTCGTGTTATTCTAGGTATCAATTTTAATTCTTATGGGTATAACTTGTTCGGCATAGATTGAAACAATTCCAAATGATGGTGAATTATACTTTACTTAGTGTAGAATCTATTGAAGGCAGAAAAAAATATGTGCCCTTAATTAAAAAGAAATGGTAGTCGCTGAAAGTAGCGTTACTCGTTGTTTTAAAATAATGAAATACCTATACATTTTTGTAAATATTTTTTACGGCGATTATTCGATTTGAATTTTTCAAATTGGTACTTGTTGTTTTTTATCAGATGAACAAATCTAGGTATAATAGAACAGTGTGCGATTAGAATTAAAGAAAATATTACAAAAATTAACACTCTATGTTTGATCGTGAACGATTCAAAACTTAGCCTTTTTTCAGGAGCACAACTACAAATTAAAATATAATGAATTAAAAACATGTGTGATTATTTAGAGACATTATTATAATTTTTATATACAAACGCCAAATTCTATTTTCAACTTATAATGTCTAAAACTTAAAAATAAAACTAAAGTTAAAAGAAATTTAACTGCATGAAGGTATTTATAAATATGAAAAATGAAATAACCATTCAGTTGTTTTATTTTCAAACTTGAATCAAAATCAATGTCAATAATGTCTGTTTATTGGTTCAGATAATTTAATTTGCAAAAAAAAAAAAATCAATGCTAAAATGAAATTATAATTTATTAATTATTATGTTAATTGTAAATATGAATTGTATATAAATAATTGTATTTTATCATATTTTATTATTCAAAATGTTTTGCAAATATTACAAATATATATGCAAAAAACAAAAGAATGAAGTACACATTTTTCATTAAAATTTTCTGAACAAAGATTACATAGGTATTTTCGTTTTTGGCTTTCAACTCAAACGGCATTAAAATAAAATGGATCACGCAAGAAGGTAATTGTTCTTAAATACTTTTCAAATAAAATAAACCATAAATGAAAGGTGTGCTCGTAATTTGAAAATTTTTATTTTTATAAGTGAAAATCGACCGGTTCTGTGGATTTTCCCATATGTAATTTCACATTGGATTTACAAAAATTAAATGGAAAACGTGATTGAAGCCTATTATGTAAGCAAAAAAATTATCCTGTAACCTCACCCCCTCTTAAAATCAAAACTATTTGACTTATGCTAAAAATTGGTACACATATATTATGTAGATTAACGTGTAGATTACAGAAAGATTATAGAGAACGTTCAAAAATACTGGAAAAATGCAAAGAAACTCTAAAAAAGACAAAAAATTATATTTTTCTGAAATTTACTAAGTAGAGAAATTTACTAAACAAATTTTTGGAAGTCATATTTTAATCATACTAAAAATGAGTAATGTTTGCAATCTGAAAAATAATTATATTTCACAATTTATCAATTTCTTCGATTTTTAACAATTCTTTTCTATTATGATTCCGACTAAAATTCTCAACATTTTCATTACTTTTCAATTATTAGCTTCAATTTTCAATTATTTTCATTATTTTTCAATTTCTTTGTCAAGTCTTAAATTTACTTTACGAAAATTTCAATTATCTTTTTTTCAATTTACCATTATTTTTCGATTAATTTTCTAAAATTTTGGTTGCCTATTGATTCTAATTTTAAGATCATTTTTCAATTATTTTTTGTTTTTTAAATAATTTTTGTAATTTTTTTAATTATTTCTCTCAAACTTTAATTACTTTTAAATGATTTTTCATTAATTTTCTTCTTATGCAATATTATTTTCTTCTCTCTAAATCTGAATTAGTTAAAAATAACTAATTTGAAAGCAAAAACTCAGTCACTAATTGAAATAGTTATATTTCTACTAACCATTTAGTAAAAAATAACTAATTATTAGTCAAATTCATTTTTAGGTTATGTCAAAATTACTAATATTTTAGTAAAATTCTGTTTACTAATTCAATTAGTTAAATTTTAACTAATTTTTAGCTATATTTTTAATAATAATTAGTCATATTTTACTAATAATTAGTTAATTTTAACTAATTGCAGAAACAAAAACTCAGACACGATTTTACTAATAATT
Source organism: Ganaspis brasiliensis (assembly GCA_037103525.1). Classification (NCBI taxonomy): domain Eukaryota; kingdom Metazoa; phylum Arthropoda; class Insecta; order Hymenoptera; family Figitidae; genus Ganaspis; species Ganaspis brasiliensis. Next base: position 667,025 of record JAZKLR010000079.1, read on the forward strand.
AGTTATTTTTAACTAATTCAAATTTAGAGTTTAACTTTTAATTAATTTTATGCAGTTCCAATTATTTTCCCATTTTATCGGTAGTGAAAACATTTTCTCCAAATTTTCGAATTTTTATTTATTTTCATTATTTATCATAATTTCTAAAATTGTAGTCCAAAATTTCAATTTATTTCTATTATTCAGTATATATTCTGGAATTATTTTTAATTAATTTCTGAGATTTTCAATAATTTTATTGAAAACTCAATTATTTTCTTCTATTTTATAGATATTTTGTAATTTTTTTAATTATTTTTGTCAAATTGACATTATGATATTTAATTTTCTATTATTAATATATTTTTCAATTATTTTCCCAAACTTTTAATTATTTTCATTTTTTTCAATTAATCTCTAACATTTCCAATTCTTTTCCCCAATTTTTAATTATTCTTATTTCTTCAAATAATTTATAATATTATCAAGTATTTTTCTCAACTTTCAATTAGTTTTTTCAATTTGAGACTATTTCTGTGATTTTTAAATCATTTTCCTCAATTTTTAATTGTTTTTATTATTTTTCAATGAATTTGCAAAATTTGTAATTATTTTAATTTTCCCCAGTATTTGAAGTCCAACTACATATTTTCAAATATGCAATTTTTTAAATTTTAATTATATTATTTTCAATTTCTTTTTCCAATTCTAAAACGTTATTCATAAATAAAACTTGTTTTACTCATATTTAAATATTATATTAAAAATATTTATAATTGACGCTAACACAAGCCTCAGAAACTAATCGTGCGCTAGCGCGCGTTGTATAATCTAGTTTTATAGTAAATATACGAAAAATTGGTTTTAATAACTCAATAAAGGTCAGGGAAAAAGAAAAAAATTGGTCTGGAAATCAGGGAAAATTATACTAAAATATTTGTGGCAATCCTGAAAATCTACGATTTTTTTAAAAAAAATTCGAACAAATAACCCTGTCCCCCCTCTTCTTAATTTCCAAACTATTTGACTTAGGATGCTGAAATTTGGCACACATATGTAGATTGACGTGTAGATTACAGGAAAATTATAGAGAACGTCCTTAAAGTCGGTCTTCATAGTGTTTAAAAGCCATAAACTACGATTTTTTGAAAAAAATGCGAAAAAAACTCAATCTTTTCCACCCCCGCTCTTAGCGGCCAAAGTTTTTTATTTAGGGTGCTGATACATGGTACACATATGTAGTTTAACGTGTAGATTACAGAAAAAATATATATAAATTTGGTAAAGCTCGTCTTCATAGAGTTTATGAGCCAAAATTCGTGATATTTTAAAAAAAAAATTAAAAATAAATCGTTAATTCGTAATTTAAAAAAAAAAATTTAAAATACCCTGTCCCCAAAGCTGATCCAAGTTTTGGCTTATAGTGCTAAAAATTGGTAGAAGTATAATTTTATTTAGTGTATAATAAACGTTTCTTAGTTGAAATTTTCATACTTCTAGCTTTTTTAGATGAAAAAAATTAGGGAGGTACGGAACTCTTCGGTATTATAGTACTTGCCCGATATTTATCTGTTAATCATAGATTTAGATTAAAAAAGGGTCACGCTTTTTTTTATTAGGGTATCTCGAAAACCGTTTGAAGGGTTTTAATAAAATTTGGTGGCCTTATTATAATCATTAATGTCTAAAATTTGACACAGGGATTTTTAAAAATACTCAGCCAAATTTTTTAGAATTACAAAAAATTATTTCTGTAACAGAAGCTGCATCTGAGAATTCGCTCTAAGCTTGACTCGTCGTTGTTTTAATTATATTTTATTTTTAAACTTTGTCCCAATGTCTCATTGACTTCCAACAGTGTCCCTACCTACCCGGTCCGACCTTGACTACCTTTTTTTAAATTTATATAACCCGTACTTATCTAATCCAACCGTTTTACAATGCTTAACAAAAACATTACGTCTTAAAAAATCTTTTCATCCTAATATAAAAAATGCTAAATTTCGCTTACAACGAAAGTTAGAGACAAAAGACAAAACGTGGCCTAGCCTAAACGACTTTCCCTACTTATTTCAGTCAAAAGCATTGCATTTTAAACAATAATCCACCCTAATATAAAAAATGCGAAATTCAGCCTACAACGGAAGATAGGGTCAAAAAATAAAACGTGTCCCAACCTATACGACTTTTTCTACTTATTTTAGTCAAAATCATTGAATAAATCCATTAAGAAATTATACTTATTTATATATTTATTTCTATTTTTAATATTATATTATTTATATTTCTAATATTATAATGAATTTTTCTTTCTCATTTCAGGTAAGTGAAAAGTTTTTGAACGTTTCTTGCCCAATTAGCAAAAAGAAGATAAAATAATTGAAAGGTATTTATAATTTCTAATTTACTTAAAAGACAGATTTTAAATGCAATTAGCAACTTTTACAAACGATTGACAATTTTATTTAAATCATAAAGTAGAAAGAGAGAGAGAGACAAGATTTAATTAAAAATCATTGTATTACTTCTGTTTGCCGATAAAATGCGACTTGTAAGGAAACTATAAAAGCGGAAAGACATGTCTAAATTTTTTCGGCTCTCGAGTTGACTTATCTTATCCCAATAATGAGCCTCCTCGTGTTTTAAGATGTTCATGGTCGTAAATTTTTTCGTTTTTACTTTTACTTGTCACCTCTCGGGTGTTTTACATTCGCCATGATTAGACAAACACTCTCAGTAGTTCGAATTAACTTGGCCTCTATCACTGGACAATTTTAGATAAAAGGAACGTCTCCGAAGAATCGTAAAATTTTTTCAAACGCTTGTCAAACAAGATGAAAAATTCCATTCTCAGTTAAGAACCAAGTTTATCCAATTCAAACGTTCAATTAAATTACAATATTTTAATTCAATCAAATTCAAATATTGTCAATTTTTAATGTGACATTTTTAATTGGTTCCATATCTTGTATCAAGAGTGAAATATTTTGAACGAAATTGAACAATTTCTTTATCTTTGAATTCCTTGTTGAATTGATCAGTATTGGTGGGAATAATCTGAGCTATTTGTCGACTAGTGGAATTGGTTAGACTTATCACTTGATGCTGGTAGAGTGCGATATTGTCGAGTGTTGGAAATCCCATTGAACTGGGAGAAATCAAGAAGAGAGGTGGATTCGCTTGTGAGAGGGCTTGGTGCCTCCTTGTGGCGTGTATATGCTAATGCGAGACGAATGTCTCCTCCGCTCCACCTCATCCTCCTTCTGATCCTTCTTCTTTCTCTTTGCTTCCAAAGTCGATGTGTCTTCTGTCTGGAACGCGCCATACGTCCAGAGGATGCAGTTCTCTCGCGACGTAGGCGTCTTGTTCCCCTAAACTTCCCCCAGCGGGGTGGCTGCAGTTTCATCGACAATCGATTGCACATCGACACTACGATAGATTAGGCTCCACTATCGAGCATCGCACAGCTACAAAAAATATCTCATAAAATGCCCAACCAAACCTATATCATAATTTAGAGAAACATTCCCCATGAATCCTTTCAGATTTAATTTAATAAACAAGTTACTCTTGATACGAGATAATTTTTGTCTACCGTCTCCTATTCATGTGAACTTCTTCGGGGTTTTTTTTTCTTCTGGAGAACAATAATTCTTGTGGATTTCTTTCAGATATGAATGATTTTTTATTGTAAATCGTCAAAAAGAGTTTTATTTCGAATTTTATTTAATTATTTCTGACGCGCTCTAAAGAAAGGTAAAAGCAAGATATTATAGGTTATGTTTATGATCATTTAAAATGTAAAAAGAAAGACTTATTTTAAGACGCAACATTTTTAAGACAGCCCTTGTTGAATTTCAAATACAATTTTTGTACCTCAATTTAAGAAGCAAAGAATGTAATTATCGACAGGTAAATTTGCTGAGTTTAAGACAATTAATCTGTAAAATCAGCAGCTGTGTGCTGAATTTAAGAAATGAATTTGAAATTCAGCTGAACCAAGATGTTATTTTCACACAAACATCAGTTGAAATTAAAAGAGCACCCTTATTTTCACAGAAGCCTCCGTTTAAATTAAGGACAGCATTCTTTTCAAGACTGATTTAATTTCAGACGTCTCTGCAATTAAGACTGACTTTTTACAGTGTTATCTTGATTAATGGATTGGTTTTTAATTTTGTAAAGTCAAAAATAATTTTCATTGAATATTTTTAATGTAACGATGAAAACTTAAACATCATTAGTTTGTACTGAAAGTTAATGCTCATTATTGTATTTTCACTTTAAATATATCAAACATTACCTTAAAACGTTTTGCTTCACTGTAAAAAGAAAGTCTTATTTTAAGACAGAAAATCTGTCTTATTTTAAGACGCAACATTTTTAAGACGGCCCTTGTTGAATTTCAAATATAATTTTCGTACCTCAATTTAAGAAGCAAAGAATGTGATTATCAGCAGGTAAATTTTCTGAGTTAAAGACAATTAATCTGTAAAATCAGCAGCTGTTTGCTGAATTTAAGAAATTCATTATTTTCACACAAACATCAGTTGAAATTAAAAGAGCACCCTTATTTTCACAAAAGCATCAGTTTAAATTAAAGACAGCATTATTTTCAAGACTGATTTAATTTCAGACTTTTCTGAAATTAAGACTTACTTTTTACAGTGTTCAAAAGTATTCTTCGGAGCGTGTCACATTTTTAAATTGTTTCTTTAACAAACAACATTTTTTTAATTTTTGGAACGGAAGCTTTTTTCAACTAAAAACGAATTTTTGAATGAAACTTTGTGGATATAGAAGGGATTTTTTGTAAGGAAATGTTGCTGCAAACTTAAAGTGAAAAAATATTTGTGTTGACAAAAAAATTGTGGGTGGTCCAACAATTTTGACTTTTTTTATTTTATATCAGTTACTTTTGAAATGAAATGCTACGATAATATACTTTGTTATTGTCTTGTCGAACAAATGCTCAAAATTATCGATGGACATTCTAAAATTTTAACTCTTTCGTGCCCTCGGAAAAAGTCAGATTTTCAAAATTGAAATTGGCGGGTCCAATATGGCAGACATATTTTTCAAAATTGCTCAAATTCGCTAGTAACTTGTTACTCGGGAGTCTTCGGGGTTCCTGATTACGAATACGATATCAGACTTTCAAAATTTACATCGGTGTATCGAATATGGTAAATTTAAGCATTTTTGAAAAAATGTCTGCCATATTGCATCCACCATTTTTGATTTTTGAATTTTGACCTCAGATACGTAATCAAAAACCCCGGAATCCCTCGAGTAACAAGTTTCAAGCAAATTTGAGCTGAAAAATATAATTTCGCTATTTTTTTTATAAATATTCTACCTATTGTTTATAATAATTATAATATAAATTAGAGAAGATATCGATCTATCCAAGTCAATTAAATAATTATAATAGTAACGTTGGCGAATTGTTGTAATTTGTTTAAATTTATAAGAGTTCTATTAAATTTTGTAAGTGGGACCAACATATATATGTACCAAAGCAGAAGTAGAAAATGGTTAAAATATTAAAAACTGGTTTTTGTCTTAATTATAATTTAATAAATTCAGTTTTTATGTATTTCTTTGAAATTTCAATTGTATTTTACAATTTTTTCAATGATTTTTTCCGATTATCGAGTATTTACTTCTATTTCAAAAATATTCTTCAAATTTTTAAATTATTTTCCTAAAGTTTCAATCATCTTTATTCTTTCAATTTCTCTCGTAATTTTGTACTTAGTTTCATAAATTTTCAAATTTTTTCTAAAAATACAATTCTATTTTTCATTTTTAAATTAATTATTATCATAACTTATTTTTATTAGCAAATTCTTATTAAAGTGTCTTCATTTTTCAATTATTTTTTTTCAATTATTATTATCTACCTATATTCAATTTTTCTATCTTTCCACTTTAGAATTGTATTTTCTTCTAAATTATTACAATACCGTCAAGTGGGGCTATTTTGTACACGCGAGGTTTTTAATGAATAAAATCTTTATATTCAGTTGCTTAGATTTGCTACTCGGTATAAATATTTTCTGATAACTAAACTATTGAGAGTACTAAATGAATTTTCTTTATTCTTTATCAGAAATCAAAAAAAAAATCGTAAAGTCGTAAAAATCAAGCTGAAAATTTTCAAAGTTCTCAAAATTCTGTTCAGATCTCCGGAAGTTTAAAAGTGTTTCTAAAGGTATTAATAATACTTGTTGACAATTTAGTTGTGATGATGTATACGTGATGCGCTAACTTTTTATTGCATATTTTAAGAAAATAATGTAAAAAACTGAAAAACCAGGATTTGGTGGGTTATTTTGTGCATCCTTTAAAATCAAGTTTTTTTCAATAATTTGTTTTGTAGTTAGTAAAAATTACTTTATAAATTCATTTTAAAACATTTTTGTCTTAGTTCTGTTATAAAAGACAAGAAATAAGCATAAAATCTTAGTTTTACACATGGTCCCTTAAAACCTTAAAAAAGTAACATTAATAATTACATGCTTTTCAAGTTAATTTTGAAACTTTTTCTCTTAAAATAACTCAAGAAATGTAATATAAGTTATTTTAAGTAAAATTTTCTTAAAGAAATAACTTTTTTTGTAAATCTACATTTTTGTAAAAATTTTAGTGTTTTACTTTCAAATTAGTTAAATAATTCCTAGAAAAAAAATATTTCTGGCTTTGTTTTTCTTTATTGTACTCTAGAATATCTAGAAATAATACTTCATACAGCAAAACGTTCAAAAAAATTTTTTACACAACTTTATAAATAAGCAAACTTTGATGCACAAAATAGCCCCACCATGGGGTTTATTTTGTGCACAACTTTGAGTTTCTATAACTCAGACTAAAATTTTTTTCTTGTCGGCTAACTTATAGCACACTTTTAGAAAGATGTCTAGAACATAACTGATTAGATAAATTCTTTATTTTTTCAAATTCTTAATTTTAATAAAGCATAGAGTGGAAAAAGAGTGGTTTTGTGCACAAAATAGCCCAACTTGACGGTACATCTTTTTTATTTTCTTGAAAGGATATATTTACTACCTATATATTTTTTTTCCTATGATGTTCTTCGATTTTTAATAATTTTTGTCTATTTCAAATATATTTATTCTTGCAATTATTTTTCTCAAATTTCATTTGCTTTTTTTTATTTTTATTTATGTTCTTCGATTTCTTCAATTATTTTCTTCAATTTTCAATAATACTGTTTAAGCTGGCCGAGGCTGGCAATTATTTTGTTTAGTTTTTAATTATTTTTGTCAACATTCAATTACATTTTTCAATTTTACATTGATTTCTCAAATTCAAATTATATTCTACAATTTTAAAAATTTTTTCATTCAATTTTAAATTTTATATTTCACATTGTTTAATTACTTTTTTCAATATTAACAATTTAATTAATTTTCTATCTCTAACGTTCTATTTTTTTGTAATTACTCATTTCTTTTCTTTAAGTGAAAATTATATTTTTAAATTTTCTTAATTAATTTGATTAATACTCAAGTATTTTTTAATTAGAATGCAAGTTTCAATTATCAGTTTCAATATTTTCTAATATTGTACTTTTTGTTCAATTCTTTTCTTCATTTTTAAATTGATATTTCATATTTCAATTATATATTTTTCAATTTAAAAAAAATTCTCCTTTATTTTAAATTATATATGCTTTTTAATTTCCTTCATTATTTCAAATTATTTTCTTTAACTTTAGAATATTTTTTTTCGAATCATTTCTTAATCATTTTCATATTTCTTCACTTGATTTAGTAAATTTTTTATTGTTTTAACATTTTTCAGAATTTTTTTTTCAATTATTTTATTAAATTTTAATTTTCTTTTTGAAATGCCAATATTAAATTTTTCAATATTTCCAACGATTTTCTATTATTTTCCTTTATTTATTTTAAATGTATTTTTTAATTTTCAATTATTTTCTTCAATTTTCTATTAACTTCTTCAATTTTGTATTATTTTCTTTTAATTTGAAAGATATTTAAACTTTCACTATATATTCAATATTTTTCTTAGTTTAAAATTATTTGCATTCGATTATTTTCTTTAATTTAAAATTATGTTTCATAAATTTCAATCAACAAAGTATTTTACTATTTTTGGAACAACAAATAAGGGATAAAAAGTGAAAATAAAATTGTCTTAATTACAATTTCTTATAGAACGAAAATATTTTCTGTAAATCAATAGATTTATTATTTTATTTATAAACTTCTTATTTGAACAAAATGTTATTAAACTTGTTTTCCTTATATTTAAGTTTTTAAACATTATATTTTATATTTGTTGAGATCAAAAGCTTCAGAAATCAATCAAAATTGTTGTGTAATCTAGTTTCTTCAAAAGTCTTAAAAATTTCAGTCAAAAAAATTTTTTCTTAGAATTTCTTCCCGAAGGGAAACCCCGACAGAATTTCTTCCACTGTTTAGATTTTTTTCCACAGAATAATTCCATCAGTATTTCTTATAATAAAGAACTTCTTCCAGTGTAAGAAAATGCTGTTTTCGTATCTCGGTCAATAATTTGAGAGAACAAAGATTTTGAAATTTGAGCTTTTCTAGGGAGATTAACAAACACAATGCGTCTTGGAATGAGAAAGAGAGAGGAGAGCAGAGAGGGAGATGGAATTATTTCTCTTTGCCGGGAATTCGTAACACGTGTATCCCGGTGGTTTATGGTGATTAGTAGTTTACGGGGGATATTTCCGCTCCACGATACCCTGGTCCTGGCTTCCTTACGACTTGCCTCTTAGTCACTCATCCTAAAGACCTTTCTAAACGTCCTAAAGCCTAAACCATGGATACGCCCTTCTTACTCCAGAGCAATCTGTGAAACTCACTCCCTGATTTATACTCAGAGTCTCTTAACTGAAATCTTTACAAGCCAAACTATACAACAACCAGATTTATTGTAAACACTCCTCAACATTTAAAGAAATAGAGCAGAAAACACGCGAAAGGAAGTAGATATCATTTTACACCGGAATGGCTTTTTTTTAAATTTATATCATAATTAAGCCCAGAGAAATGTAGCTTGAAAAAATTTTAATCGAAGAATTGAAAGAGAAATTTAAAAAAACTTGACGAAGATTAGAGAATCATACTTTTTTAAAAATAATTTTAGTTTAATTCGTGTGATCTATACTTAATTCGACCAGAATGTAAAAACGCTTTATTTTGAATGACACAGTTTGAGAAAAATGATAAAATCTATAAGAACTAATAGGCAGTCTGAATGCCAAGAGAACAATTTCCCTGCCTAATTTTTTTCTGTAATATAGCCAGTTTATCTCAGCTTCTATCTTGACTGACGTCAAATTCGGTCATAAATACCACCGAGGGTTGGCAAGTGTGACAACTAAATAGTTTTTGAGTCTGGTATGTTATGGGCGGGAATCTTCTAATTATCAGGACGACATACAACCTCCTCTCGGATGACAGGAACATCCGGGTTCTTAGTAGATTGTTAACTACTCATTGGCATTTTCAGGTTAGCGCCAGTCTGTCGCTCAGTCTACTTTTCTTTTTATGCTTCATTACACCAAAAAATTCCCATATTTTTTGTCAAATTATACTCCAATGGTTTATTTTTAAATAAAAGTAATTCTGAAACAGAATTGAAAGATGGATTTTTTATGGAAATTTTGTATATGGAAATATTATTCTATTGCAATATTGAGGTAATATTGTATTAAAATTTATTCAAAAAATTGGCAACCTTGCTGCAACAATTAACGGTAACATTACGTAGTAACGCTGTAGAAACAATAAACGGCAGCATTGCGAAAATTGCCTAACATTATACTACAATATTGATAACGTTTAACATTGTTGACTTATTGGTAACGTTACCAAAATTGTAATGTAATATTGGTACAATGTGACTACAATGTTTAACGTTAAGTTTAAAGTGGGTGCAATGTTGCCTCAAAGTTTAACGTTACTAATATTATAGTGTAATTTTGGTACAATGTTGCCTCAATGTATAACGTTACTAATATTGTAGTATAACGTTGGTGCAATGTTGCCTCAACGTTTTACGTTACTAATATTGTGGTATAATGTTGGCACAATGTTGCCACAATGTTTAACGTTAAGTTTAATGTTAGAGCAATGATGCCTGAATGTTTAATGTTAAAAATATGGTAGTATAATGTTGGTGCTATGTTGGTACAGTGTTGCCACAATGTTTGACGTTAAGTTTAAAGTTGGTGCAATAATTCTTGAATGTTTAACGTCACCAATATTGTAGTAAAATGTTGGTGCAATGTCGCCTCAATGTTTAACATTACTAATATTGTCGTATAACGTTGGTGCAATATTGCATCAATGTTCAACGTTACTAATATTGTAGTATAATGTTAGTACAATGATGCTACAATGTTTAACGTTAAGTTTAAAGTTGGTGTAATGTTGCCGCAATGTTTAACGTTACTAATTTTGTAGTACAATGTTGGTGCTATGTTGTACAATGTTGCCTCAATGTTTGACGTTAAGTTTAATGTTGGTACAATGTTGCCACAATGATTGACGATAAGTTTAATGTTGGTGCAATAATTCTTGAATGTTTAACGTCATCAATATTGCAGTAAAATGTTGGTGCAATGTCGCTTCAATGTTTAACTTTACTAATATTTTGTCGTTTAATGTTGGTGCAATATTGTCTGAATGTTTAACTTTAAGTTTAATCTTGGTGCAATGTTGCCTTAACGTTTTACGTTACTAATATTGTACTATAGTGTTGGTACAATGTTACCTTAATGTTTAACGTTACTCTTATTGTCGTATAATGTTGGTACAATGTAGCCACAATTTTTAACTTTAAATTTAATGTTTGTTCAATGTTGACTCAATATTTACTACCAATATTGTAGTATAATGTTGGTTCAATGTTTGTACAATATTACACCGAAAAAAAAATATTCTTCTAAAGAGAGTAATATTCCTTTCGTGAAATCCTCTCACGTTTTTACATTGTTTTGAGAGTATCCTCTACTTTTGAGAGGAAAATTCGCATCAAAATGAGAGTATCCTCTCAAAATGAGAGGATCCTTTAGAGGCCATATTGTAGAGGAAAATTCGCATCAAAATGAGAGGATTCCTCTCAGTCCAAGTATATTTTTTTTTCGGTGTACCTCAATGTTTAACGTTACTATAATATTGTAGTAAAATGTTGGTACAATGTTGCCTCCATGTTTAACATTACCTCTGATATGTTTTTCAATGTTGTCACGTAATGTTGTCGCTTATTGTTAAAATTAAATATTAAAACAACTTTGCAGTAACATTACATTGGAACATTGGTAACTTTGCCGTTTAACGTTAAACTTTAATGCAATATTGTACCAACATTACAAAATTGGTAACTTTACATGCTATTAATTTCATTGTTCATAACTAAAAGACTAATTTACATACAAATTTTATAATTAATTATCCTCTAAAAGATACAAATAATATTTAATTCTCCAGCAAATTATCTGTATTTACATTGTGTTTAACTTTCTACAATTTAAGTGGCAAAAGTGTGTCACAAAAATGAACCCGCAGTTGTAATAGGCGTGGTTGCAACATGTAAAGTGCCAGAGAGATGAGAGTGCATTTGAAACTGTCGGTCGAATTTCGTGAAGATTTCTGTGTCTGTTCTTGATGAAAAGAACAGATGCTAAACGCATGTTTTCAGCCTTAAATTTGGCGCCTCTGCTGAGTCCTTATACAAGATAGTTTCGGCAATATTTGGTTCGGAAATTTCATGGAACTCTTACGGCTACAAGACAAGGATATGTTATAGGTCAGCTCATAGCTGTCAAACCAAACATTGACCACGCGCCAAAAAATACGATCTGACACTTATTTCAAACCAGAGAAAAGAATACAAGAGGAAGTCTCGTGTTTTCGACATTTATCGGACAAGAAGCACACTTCAGAGGGAAAAATACTGGGAAGATTTTTATGGTTTTCGGATGTTGCGATATAGTGTCTTGATTTTATTTTGTTCATAAAAACGTTTTATTAATTGTAATTAAACTAGCTTATATTTCTCTCTAAATTGTTTTTTGTTTATAATTGAGCTCTAGTTTATGATTGGTTTTGATTGGTGCCTGAAATTTGGATAAGAATGAAGGATGGTTTACAGATTAGCGAGAAAGTCGACAGAAAAGGAAGTGATACAGTGAGGACCCAGGGCTTATAAATTGTTTCCACGTTTTTTAAGGCATCCCTCGACGCCTGTCGGGCGCTCGCCCTAACGACGTTTAACTAATCACTCTCAGAGAAAATATATATCCGTGATGGAGGAAAAAGACGGGTAGAAAAGAGATGAAGAATAGAAGACTGGCGCCCCTCTGAGACCTTTGGATGAACCATGCCACTTAATTTGTATCAAAACATGTCACACTGGGACGATACGCAACTATATTTACACGAAGGTGATGTAACGACATATCTTATTCCACGACGAGAAATGAAACGATTTACTCTCAGGGAATGACACTTCTGTTTTCCCACTGAAGAGTCATTCAATCTGGAAACAATAATTTATTCATGATCTGATATTTTACCAAGAATTATCTTGATGAAAAGGCATAACATCATAACTGACAAGTTAGAATAAATTTCTCTACATTTACTTTTTAACATTTTTTAGTTCGTATTTCTTAAAAGGTAAAGATGATGAAATATTGCAATGAAGTTCTAATTTGGGAAGGACTTATGCTGGAGAAAATTTGTGGTCATTTTGCTAGGCGAGGGAAAATTTTGTTGTTCGCGTAACAAAGTTAGCTGCTATCCAATGAGAACATAGTTGGCGTGTGTGCGAATCTCGTGTTTTCGTTCATGAGTAAGAACGACCTGATGTCTCCTCCTCCTGCTCCTCCTTTGTACCCGTTAAAATTCCGACGTGCACGTAAATTAATTAGGCCGCCATCGTGCACCTCGATGCCGCATCGCGGTGTACCGCGATGTTCAAAGAGAGAACACGACAAACAGAGAGGGTGAGATAGAGCAGTCTGGGGTTGAGAAAAGAAAGAAATTGAACCAAAGAGCCTTTCCCTGACGCGCGATATGCTCGCCCTGTGCGGTCCAACATGTTCGAATTACTGAACTTAATGTGTCCATTTTCTTCTTTAAACAACTCATTTCTTTCTTTATAGATTCAGCTTCCTCAGAAAATAAAAATTTTAGTTTCTTACTATTAGGGTATCTTGGACAAATATTATTGAAATTGAATAAAATTTGGCGTAGATACTTACACAGTTAAAAATTTTGTGTATATTTAACACAAATTAAATGTCCGAAACGGTCCACTCAAAATTTGTGTTAAAATAACACAAACTATATGTTTATTTAACAATCTTTTATGTTAAATTAACACAATTTTCATGTTAAATTAACACAATCTTTGTGTTAAATTTAACACAAAGAATATGTGGACCGTTTTTTACACAAAATTTTTAACTGTGTAGTATACACTAGGGTGGCCCAAAAAAAGAAATTTTCGATTTTCATAAACCTTACCCCCCAATTTTGTTCTTTGGCGAAAAATATGCAATACGTATTTTTCTATTTTTTAATATTAACCCGTGCCGCAAAGCCGTTGAAAATTATCATTGAATTCCCATACACTGAAAAAAATATTTCCATGGAACTGCGATAATTATGGGCAGATTGGCAATATTTTATTGCTGTTTTGGGAACTGCCATACGTATTTGTGTTTTAGCCATACGACTGTGTGATGCAGCACTTGATATTTGTGAAACCGCGAGTGACATGTAAGGTTAGGTAAAATCGACAGTGTCGCATCGATGCATTATGTCAAACTCCTACATAACCTGTCAACCATAGTCAAATGTCTAATCTGATCACAGTATTTTTTCAGTGTAGGAAAAATGCACTTTTTCGTAAATTTGACATAAAATCGTGAAAAATTGGCCTTTTTCTTTCTGTAAACGATATTTTTGTTCATGAATGTCAAAATAATAAAAATCTGTCGTACCTATATTTATTAAATAAATTATTTTAACTATTTTTTATGTGACTGTAAAAAAAACCCATAAACGTAAAAAAAACCCTGGAATTTATTAAAAAAAATATTAATTATTATTTTAAATGCTTTTTCTTCATTCATTGATGTTATTATCAAAAAATATATTATTTTTTATGTTTTATCATATTTCATAATCTGCTTAAACAATTTATTGCTGTTATTTCCCTATACAAAATGACATAAATCGAGCGTTTTTACAATTTTCTTAAACTTTCTAACTTTAGACGCTTAATAAAAACATAAATTTATATATATTTATGTTATATAAACATTTATTATCAAATTAAGATCAAAATCAGCCATCAATTATTTAAACAAATTATTGTTATTTATTAACTTTTTCAGAAATGCTTAAAAAGAGTTGTAGTTTTTTCTTAATTTTGCAACTTGCTTTTCTTGAATCAACCACATTTTAATACAATAAATAAAAATTATTATTATAACAATTATTTAAACAAATTATTGTTGTTATTTTTTAACTTTTTCAAAAATGCTTCTAAAGAGTTGTAGTTTTTTCTCAATGTTGCAAATTGATTTTATTAAACTAACCACATGTTAATAAAATTATTAAAATTATTAGTATAACAATTAATTAAAAAACTTGTTGTTATTTATTAACTTTTCTAAAATTGCATTAAAAGAGTTGTAGTTTATTCTTAATTTTGCAAATTACTTTTCTTAAGTCAACCATAATTTAAAACTAGGTGTGAATTCTGTCCATTTCATGGACATTTCGTTTCCAAGGAAGCAAGATAATTTGCTTCCTCATAGAGGAAGCAATAAATTTATTTATAATATAAAAAATAATAATTTAATTTTAAATTAATTATTATTGAAAAAAATTAAAAATCATGGATTATTACGTGGGTTTTTTGTCAATTATATACTTTATATAGGTCAATCGATTCGTTTTGAGACAAGTAATATGATTTTGTAATTCGTTTGGTTGAATGTTTAGCATGAAAAAAATGTCCAAAAACGAGATTTTTTGATGAAAAAAACTGAAAAATCATGAATTATTACGTGAGTTTTTGGTCAATTATATACTTTATATAGGTCAATCGATTCGTTTTGAAACAAGGAATATGATTTTTTCATTCATTTGTCTGAATTTTTAGCATGAAAAAATTTTTTGCCAAAAAACGATATTTTCGATGAAAAAAGGTGCTCAAAAAAATTTGATTGGGTATTTCCAAAAATCCCTGTGTTCAAATTTAGATATTTGTGAGCTTCATATGTCATCCAAATTTTATTAAAATCTGTTGAAGCATTCTCGAGATATCCTGGCGACAAAAAATTTACCACATACACACACACATACACACACCCACACACACATCCGGACATTTTCTCAGGAATGAAAATTTGAACTTTTCAGATGAAACTGAGTCGATTTACACTATTTTTGGAAAATCGAAAATCGTAACGATCACAACGCTTCCTCTATGAGGAAGCAAAAATTAATAAATTTTTAACATAACAAATTTTTAAACAAACTGTTTAACTCTTTATTTAGCATTTATTAAAAAATTTTTAAATAACAACAATAATTTGTTTAAATATTGGTTAGAATAAGAATTTTATTAACATGTGGTTGATTTAATAAAATCAATTTGCAAAAATGAGAAAAAACTACAACTCTTAATAAGCATTTTTGAAAAAGTTATAAATAACAACAATAATTTGTTTAAATAATTGTTTTTATAATAATTTTATTTAATTTATTAACATGTGGTTGATTCAAGAAAAGCAAGTTGCAAAATTAAGAAAAAACTACAACTCTTTTTAAGCATTTCTGAAAAAGTTAATAAATAACAACAATAATTTGTATAATTAATTGATGGCGTCTTAATTTGATAATAAATATTTATATAACATAAATATATATAAATTTATGTTCCTATTAAGCGTCTAAAGTTAGAAAGATTAAGAAAATTGTAAAAACGCTCGATTTATGTCATTTTGTATAGGGAAATAACAACAATAAATTGTTTAAGCAGATTATGAAACATGGTAAAACATAAAAAATAATATATTTTTTGATAATAACATCAATGAATGAAGAAAAAGCATTTAAAATAATAATTACTTTTTTTTTAATAAATTCCAAGTTTTTTTACGTTTATGGGGTTTTTTTACAGTCACATAAAAAATAGTTAAAATAATTTATTTAATAAATATAGGTACGACAGATTTTTATTATTTAGACATTCATGAACAAAAATATCGTTTACAGAAAGAAAAAGGTCAATTTTTCACGATTTTATGTCAAATTTACGATAAAGTGCATTTTTCCTATGGGAATTCAATGGTAATTTTCAACGGCTTTACGGCACGGGTTAATATTGAAAAATAAAAAAATAAAAAAAATACGTATCTCATATTTTTCGCCAAAGAACAAAATTGGGGGTAAGGTTTATGAAAATCGAAATTTTTTTTTTTTTGGGCCACCCTAGTATACACTAATGATGCCTTTAAGTACACGGGGAAAACGTTTGAGGTAATCTTTCCCATATTATATGCAGGACCTCGGATCAAAGTTACAATTGAGATATTGTGTTCAAAATTCTGATAGTTATTTTCAAAAAATAAGAAAAATTTTCCCATATACGTGGTACTTGAGAGTCAAAAGTAGACTGAAAAAGACTACTCGCTTAAAGCTGTAAAATGTGCATTAAAGTTGAAAAGAGTTTGCCGAGAAATGTGCAGAAGTTTACCATGCTACGGGTAATCGGAGTTCGGGCTCAGCGTCAAGTCCAATCACTCTCCAGCATGGTAAACTCTCCTCAAAACTCGGAATTTATTCCTATCGCATGAAAAATCAAACTTTCTCCCTCTTTTTCCATTTTTAATTTGCAGATGCGATCACATATTATTTGTCTGTTAATTCCACAAGAACTCTTTCTATTAAAAGGAAAAAGAATGATCTTTAAATTATTAATTTTAATACTTATATTACACTGAAAGAAATACTCTAGCTTTATCAGCCATATGATTATTGTTGACAGTTTTTGTAGAACTTCGAATACTATATGAATGAATATCCCATAATGCATCGGTGCGCCACTGACAGTTCTTCTAACCTAAAAATATACATCGCAGTTTCACCAGTCATATGGCTAAAAGACAAATATATTATGGCAGTATCTATATTAGCAATATATTATGGGTGATTTATCCATAATTATGTCAGTACCGTGGAATTATTTCTTTCAGTGTAGAGGCTAGCCTAGCTTACGTTGAATTATATAACATGCAACTATGACAAACAAATTTTAAACGAAAACTTGTTAGATATTTCATATTTTACTGACTACTCTTTCAATTAGTTTATTTTTTAAATTCTTATAATATTTTGATTCTTTAATTGTGTATTTCTGTAAATAGTTTAATTCTTAATATTTATTTACATTTAATACTAAAATAATAAATTTTATAATAAATTAAACAATATTTGTATTTTACATTAATTAAAAAGAAAATTACCTAAAATATTTCAGATATGATGCTTTTCTTGGTTTTTTTATCATTGTAAAATTAAACTATCAAAGATATATTTTACAACTTCTAAACTTCTATGTTTGTAAATTTTTTTAAATAAAAATTTCTTGTAATTTAAAGGCAGATTTTTTATATTTTAAAGTTTCTTTCTTGCTTTGAAAATTTTCAATTATGGTAATTTTTACTCTTTACTATTTTTAAATAGCTAAATGTCATTTTTTAAAATTATTATTTTTCTTACTTTTCATTTATTATACCTTTATAAGATCTACTTAATTCATTACTTTCAATTTTTAGTTGTAATAACTTTTATTTATTCAAATTCTTATTCAAAATAATATTTATTTTCGTAAATAACGTTTAACAAATTCTCTAAATCTGAGTTAGTTAAAAATAACTAGCTTGAAATCAAAAAGTTAGCTATTAATTCAAATAGCTATATTTCTACTAATCATTTAGTAAAAAATAACTAATTATTAGTTTAGTTTATTTTTAAGTTATATCAAAATAGATAATATTTTAGTAAAATTCTGATTATTATAATTAATTAATTATTTTTAACTAATTCAGATTAAAAGAACAGATAGGATTTTCTAGGTTATTAAACTTTTAATGCAGAAAATACAAATTTGTTTCTATAAAAATTATTATATTAAATAACATTTATATTAATATTTTTATATATAATACATATAATATATTTTTAATAAATGAATATTTGGTTTTTTAAACATTGTAAGAATTAAAATTTTAATAAATAAGAATTTTCTGTCTAATTATTAAATTACTTTATTTAAAAATTATATAATACAGGAGTCTCGGAAATCGAAATTAACACAAGTGAAATTGATCTAAAGTGAATAAAAGATAAAGTCAAAGATTTTGTTAATTACACCTATTTTTAATATTTAGATAATTGTTAAATTTGTACACATTATAAAAAATATTTTTTAAAATATCTACAAGTTATTTTTATAACAAGACCTTTAAGTTTTATTTAATTAATGAACTGCATAATTATAACTTTATACATTAAATAAAACTTTTTTTTAAATTAAAAAACTATTTGACATTAATATAATATTTTGGTCGTACTTTTTAGAATTTAAAATACAAAATAAGTTCTAAATTAACATTTTGAATTTGATTCACAGATTATTGCAAGACAAAAAAGAAAGATTTAATAGAAATTACCAAAATTTTGAAACTTGATTTATATAAAAAATTGATCAAGGAAGGAAGCAATAATTAACACATAATTGTTTTAAATTAAAATTATTCAGTCTAAAGATATAAGAATTAAAACCGTTTCTCATAAAGGGATACAATTCTACTCAGTTAGTATATAAGGAAAGTTTGAATCTCTAATTCCAAATGTATTCGAGCGTGTTCGGTGTGCGTGAATGTATATTTAGATATTTGTATATTGCGGCGTAAGTTTAGTTTAGGTAAATCGCGTCTTGTATATAGTTCAAAAGAATATTAAATTAATCTTAAGGTTAAAACTATGATCGTGATTGTATCGTTAAATGTAATTATAATTAGCGAAATAAGTAATCTCTATAGGAAATAAATCTGTAATTAATATGAAGGAAATCTTTTTATTTTTTGGTTGAATAGAAAAAGATCATCTAGTTGGCAAAACTTTACCATGCTGGTGAGCAGGAGCCTTGACAAGAACATTGTCAAGAATTAGAGCTCAGCGCCTTGTCATCCAGCATGGTAAAGTTTTCCCACGTGCTGTGTATAATATTACTCAACTTTCTGGCAATCGAGGAATCGCCCTCCGACCATCAAAATTACCATGCTGGAGAGTGATGTGTATCCATATTTTTGTATAAAACATTTCTAATTCTTGAATAATTTCTATTATAAATTGAATGGTAAAGTTTTCTAAAAATCACTTTGATCCGAGGTGTATCATGCTAACATGGTAAACTTTATCTGAAACATTTTCTCCGTGTACTAAATATAGTTTTCAAGTTCTTAACGCTTAAATGAACGTAATTTCTGCAAAGTTGAAACTTTTGTTTAAAATTTAATAGAAATCACATTTTCCATACGCTTTACTTAAAAGTTGTGTTTATTTTTAGTATAAGAATTTGTCTTGTTTTATTATATTGACTGCTCCGTACAAGTTATATAATCATGATAATTTGAAAAGTATAGATTAAAATAAATTTTCAATAAGAAATTTATCCTTTACAATAACAAAATAAACGTAAATTATTGTTTTACTATTAAAAAATTTGAGATTATGTTCAAGAATCGAATGACATTTGAAGAATGTGTAAAATCAACTCACGAAAAATGTTAAATTTTAACATAAACAATTTAACAATGACTGTTTTCTACACAAATACACCAAATTTTCAACTGTGTAAAAAATGTTTATTTTTATGTTTAAATTACTTTAAAAGTTTAGAAATAAAGAAAATAATTTTTTTTTCTTTCAAATTAAAAATTATATTAAAAAAGCCCAGTCTATTTGCTTCAAAGTCTTTAATCTTATAAAAATGCTTAAGTTTATACTTAACTTTTAATAAAAGTAAAAAAATGATGATTCAAAATTTATTATTATAGGATTTTTTTCGAAAAATTAAAAATTTTCCAAAAAAAAGCTTCCTCTTTAACTTTTAATGCATTTTTTAATTTCATGTACGGAACCCTCGATGCGCGAGTCCGACTCGAACTTGTCCGGTTTTTTTATGTTGTTTCACGAATTCTGACCCACATGATATTCTTTAAATATCATAAAAAAAGGGCATCAAATAAAAGGGTATCAAATAAAAGGGCATATTCTAAGCTTTTACAATTTATCCTCATTTTAACCTTTTCACACCCAAGCAAAATTGAGCAATTAAAAAAAAAAACAAAAGTAAAGTGGTTCGTATAGTTTTTGGGGTCGCTGATTACGAATCCGGTGTTAGCTTTCAAAAATTTAAAATGGCGATTCCAATATGGCGGACAAATTTTTAAAACATTTTACATTCGCTTAAGATTTGTTACTTTTGGGTGTTTTGGGGGTCGCTGATTACGAGTCCAGTATTAGTTTTTGAAAATTCAAAATGGCAAATCCAATATGAAAAAATAATTTTTTATAAACTGCTTAGATTCGCTTGAAATTCCGGCTCCAGTAACCAGATATTTTAGTTTCAAATAAATCAACTGGTTTTTAAAGATTTTATGGCTTTAGTTTGTTAAACATAAATATGAATTTTTAAGAGCTAACATCGGATTCGCAATCAGCGATTCTAGAAATCCCGAGTAACCAATTTCAAGCGATAATATAAGCAGCTTTTGAAAAATTATTTTTCTATATTGAATCCGCCATTTTGAATTTTGGAAAACTGATATTAGATTCAGAATCAGCGACCCCAAAAACCCTCGAGTAATTAATTTTAGGCAAATCTAAAGAATTTTTCAATTTTTTGTCCGCCATTTTTTATTTTAAAAAACTAACACCGGATTCGTAATCAGCGACCACCAAAACCCCCGAGTAACAAATTTTAGATAAATTTAAAATGTTTCAAAAATTAGTAAATTTTAACAATTATTTATATATTTTTTTAAACAGAAAAAAAATTAAGGCCCAATCCAGTCTACATATTTTAAAATCTTTATCCTTCCTGAAGAGAACGCACCAAGATTGAATGAAAAATATTAATTTTCTTCGAAGATATTGAGGTTTTTGTAGGTGGGACATATATGTCCTATAGGCGTGAAGGGGTTAAGAATTATATTCTAAGCATTAGAATATATCCTTCCTTATGAATATTATAGGTATATACCAAATTTAAGTATGCAATAATCTAAAATAAGTTACAAGTATATATTCTAAATTTCAGAATAGATTTTTTCAGTTTTGTTCAATGATTTGGATTTTTGCACAAAGCAAGTTTATTTTGGATTTTATTTTGAGGGAAAAAGAGTTGGAAAAGCTTGTATAAATGCAGGACACGCGAATTGGAGACGTTTTAATTATCCAAAGCATGACTTTATCTTTACAGCAGTTAGCGATTGTCGGGGCGTCTCTGCACACCCGTTCTGGTTCTCGTCCAAATTACATTCAGTTGCAGTAATTAAGTAAGACATCGACTATGCATCTGCATCGTTACTGGCATCGAATGCCCGTAGGAAACACGCTATAGGCTGCACTTGTGCAGTGATAACCACCAGCTGCAGCAACCCCTGCGTAACAGCTACGATACAATTGCTGTGAACAGGTTGCCTTCCAATATTATCCACGAGTCTCATTATCAACAACTCTACTCAGTATACTTTCAATGTCACATTCATTTCAATTCAGCTTGATACTATAAAAAAGTTTTTACGATCCACAAATTACGAAATAATAGATATGAATCAGTCCAACAGCTCTATTGCAAAATGTTCAGTCGACCAAACATTATAGAGATAGATCTGTACAAATCTATTAATCATTGAGATCTATTGGTTAATCGGTAAATAAGATTTGTTCCCCGATAGATTAGAATTTAAATTTTCAGCAAGAACAAGTCAGTCACTTGGCTACAAAAGTAATGGATAAATCAAGACAAATCCCTTACTGTGTATTTAAATTTCCATTAAATTAGTTTGAATGAATAAAGTTTGTAAAGTTATCAGTTTATTTCTTCACTTCGGTTCAAAGTTTCTTCAACTTTGACCAGTTTCCTTATCGTACAATCATCGAACTAACTTGTAGCTTGTTTTCTAGAACATGAATTAATTACAACACCACGACTATAAAGTTTTTATTGTTGACAGATCCTGACCGAGGAAACAACTTACTTTTAATCGAATGTTTTCATCTGATCGAGAAATCTCTTATTCCCCGCGCTCTACAAAATATAATCGTCTCTCGACTCGTGCACCACAATTATCTGTTAACAAACGATCGTATCTTTCTCGCTCACATTACCCCTCTGATCTCTATCCGGCAAGTGATAAATACCAATACAGTACTTCGATCACCTAGTGTCTCCGGTCTAAGTACTTCCAAGTTTACGTCTGTACTATAGGTGATCTATTAACGATACCTATAATCCCTCTTTTCATTCCAATCAATCCAGATTAACAACGATTTAATGTTTTTTTTTTCAGATTAGAAAAGATTTTTCCTTTCTTTTTAACCCCTTGATGCCCAAATATAAAATTTTATGTTATGAAGTTTGACACAACTTTTTAGCTATTATAAACCTTAGGAAAAAAGTTCTGCAATAGCAATATCGTATGGTCCAAGTTCTTCCGAATATTTATGACTATTATATAAAAGTCATAAATATCGTGTCAAAAATAAACAGGCTATAAGATAGGAATATTAAAAAAAAAAAAAATTTAAAATGGCGATTTAAAGTCATTTTTTAAAAACTTAAAATGGTGGATCCAATATGGCGAACAGAATTTCGAAAAATTAATTGGATTCGCTTCAAACTTGTTATTTGGGGGTATTTAGAGTCGCTGATGACGAATCTGAAGTTATACTTTTTCAAAATTCAAGATAGCGAATCCAATATGACGGATGAAGTTTTGAAAAATTTATTGGATTCGATTCAAACTTGTTACTTAAAAGGGTTTTTTGGGGAAGGAAACATGGCTCTTTAAAATATTATAAAAATTTTAATTTTAGATTGTAAAAAATGACTTATGATTCGTAATCAGCTACCCCAAAAACCCCCAAGTAACAAGCTTGAAGCGATTCCAATTAATTTTTTAAAATTTTGTTCACCTTATCGAATCCGCCATTTTAAATTTTTAAACATTGAATTTAGATTAATAATCAGCGACCCAAAAACCCCCAGATAACAAGTTTGGAGCGAATCTAATTAATTTTTCAAAATTTCGTTCGCCATATTGGATCCGCCATCTTGAATTTTTAAAAAAGATTTAAGATTCGTTATCTATAAAAAAAATTCAATAATTTGAAAATAAAACCTAAAAATTACCTGATTTTTTTCAAGAACATGTATAATTTTTTTATTTAAAATTATGCAAGATTTTTTAATCAGTGCAGATTTTTAACAGTGGGGCAAAAAAAGCGTTCGTGGACAAATTAACATAAAGCCCAGAAATATTAACCGATTTAGGTGTATTTTTTTTAAATAATTGATTATTTTGTTAATTTATAAACAAATTTTATAAACAATTTTACATGTCCAGCTCCTTATCTTGAAATTATTAAAACTTTGTACACATTGTACAATATTATTGCTGCAAATAGTTAAATAAAGCACAATTTTATTTATTTACAAGATAAGTATTGTTTAAACAATCAATAATTAAAAAATATATAACTTCATTATTTTTAGTCATGTAGACTTTATTCTTTTTGCATATCTTCTTAAATTTGAAATATTTTTTATATTTTAAACAAAAATTAACAACTAATAATAATAATTAATATTTTTATTAACAATACTAAAACAATACTAAACAATACTAAACAATACTGAAATTTTAAATGCAATGTATAATATTATTGCTAAAGATGGTCGAAAAATACACACTTTAATTAATTTTCAAGATTATATCTTTGTTTTAACAAATATGACATATTTCCTTAAATTTAAACTATTTTTAAAAGTTTTGATCAAATTAAACAAGTATTAATAATATGTTTTGCTATATTAACAATTTCATAAACAATTTATTTTTACCATATCGTTATAAAGAAATAAATGACTTTATTCCTACATTTTTCTCATGATCAACGACTTGACGATTTATATTAAGTTAATTAATTTTTAAGTTTATTATTGTTTCAAACAGATCTTAATTAACAAATTTCCTGTATCTTTTTTTAGTCGGTTTTTATACCTTTCCTTTGACACTGAACTCATTTCCTAATTTTTTAGCTATAAGTAACTAGACAGGTAAAATTGTTTATAAAATTGTTAATAAAAACATTAATTATTCATAGTTGTTGAGTTTGGTTTAAAATATGAAAAATATTTCAAATTTAAGAAGATATGCAAAAAGAACGAAATCTATATGACTAGAAATAATAAATCTATGTATTTGTTAATTGATAATTGTTTAAACAATACTTATCTTGAAAATTAACTAAAGTGTGTATTATTTGACCATCTTGAGCAATAACATTGTACATTGCATTTAAAATTTCAGTATTTTCGCTATAAATAACTCAATAGGTAAAATTATTTATACAATTGTTAATAAAATTACTAATTATTATTATTAGTTATTATTTTTGTTATTAAAAATTGTTATTCTTATTAATAGTTTTTCATTTTTGTTTAAAATATGAAAAATATTTCAAATTTTAGAAGATATGCAAAAAAAAACGAAACCTATATGACTAAAAGAATGATGCTATGTAATTGTTAATTAATAATTTTTTAAACAATGCTAATGTTGAAAATAAATAAAATTGTGCTTTATTCAACTATTTGCAGCAATAATAATTTCAGGATAAGGAGCGGGACACGTAAAATTGTTTATAAAATTT
The DNA here is from genome assembly GCA_037103525.1 of Ganaspis brasiliensis. NCBI lineage: Eukaryota > Metazoa > Arthropoda > Insecta > Hymenoptera > Figitidae > Ganaspis > Ganaspis brasiliensis. Next base: position 692,062 of record JAZKLR010000079.1, read on the forward strand.
GTTTATATATTAACAAAATAATTAATTTAGAATAGGTAGTTTTTTGTAATTTTAATCACTAATTGTTACAAATATTGAATAACAGATAGATTTAAATTACTAAATATCAAGTTAATCAACAAAACATCTTTCATTCACTAATTTGTTTATAACAAAAACAAGCATTTTTTAAACAATTATAGCTTCACTGTTAAAACAGGTATCTTACAAGTGTCTAATTTTAAGACATAAGACGTTTAGAAAGCGTCTTACAGGCATTTTTAAGACACTATCTCAATGGTTTAAAATTAAGACACCCCAAAATGTCTTAAAAGTGAGGACAAAATAAGACACTTGTTTTTAGAGTGTTATGATCAGAATTTGTTTTTAAATCATTACTGTAAAAGTTTTCGTTATTGTTAGTATAAATTATGCGTTTCATAAAAAATTAAGCTGTTTTCAACAAGAGAAATATTTTGTTTTCATGTTTAACATTTAATAAACAAATAATAATAACAAATTTACAAAAAACAAAATCAGAGGTGTTATGCAAAATTTTGTTAGCTTCAAGTTAAAAAAAATAAATCTAAATCTGTTAATATTTCTGGGCTCTATGTTAATTTGTGCACGAACGCTTTTTTTGCCTCATTGTGCGCCATTTGAAAGAGCGATTCTTGGACCATAAGATTGTAGTATTTTTTTCATTAGATTTAATTGTTTTAATGTTGCGTCAAACTTCGTGACAAAAATTGTACATTTGGGCGCTAAACATTATTTTGTTGGGGAATTTAATTAGAAAGATTGAATTTGAAGGTATTTAAGACGTCTAAACTGGATTTTAGATTAAACTGGTGAAAATTCGAAAATTGTGACGCAGACTGGAGTTTAAAAGAAAAATGAAATGCAAAATATGCGAGATCGTATAAGTGAGTCCTTTGCACTAAACGATACCGTTAATGTGAACGCTATGGAATCCGCATGCGAGACTTCCGCATGGTATAGCGTCCACCTAACTTCATCTTAAGTACCAACTTTCCTCCACCTCCATATTCAAGACCGTAAATCAAGAATGCAAGGCTTTTATAAAAATAATGATGCTCGCCTTTCCTTTTTCTTTGCCTCAACCCTTTAGGGATATACTAACTTATGTGGTGGCCTATCCGATCTCTCGCAAAGGTAGAATAATATTTACGATTTAGTGGAAACGCGCACCATATCCTTTTTTCCCCCGTTGCAAATTCATTCTGTTGGTCATTTAAAAAACATCTCATTCCAAGATTTACCTTGTCAGTTTCAATTTCATAAATTAGAATTCATCCTATAAAGTGTAGATTTACTTCTAGATCTCCTATGAAGCACATTTTTTCTGTGCAATAGATTTCCTTCCATAAAGTTCATGAAGTAGTTTATCTTCTATAAATTTTGTCCACCATATTGGATCTAAAATTTTGAAGAATCATGAACGGATTCATCCCAGCAATCTTAAAATCTCCTAAATGCAAAGGTTTATTGATTTAGTAAAGACTTTTGCAATTTTGACCGCCATTTTGAATTTTAAAAAGTTATAAACCAAGTTGCTTCAAAAACCTCTAAATACTGAGTTCCATTAACTTTGTAAATTTTTTTTTGTTCGCCATCTTGGATCTGTCATTTTGAATTTTGAAAAATCGTAAACATATTAGCCACCAGCGATTCCAAAAACTCCTAAATACTGAGTTTTATTGATTCAGTAAAAGTTTTTGCAATATCGTACACCATTTTCTACCCGCCATTTTGAATTTTGAAAAATAGTGAAGAGTAGTTCTTAACAACCCTAAACACCTCCTTATATTAAGTTTCATTCATTTTTATCAAAATGTTAATATTTAGTCCAGTATGTAAAACTAAATTGTCTGTATTTTGACAAGGTATGCCATTTTTTCGTTTTTTCATCAATCTAACTTGTATATTAATTAGTAACTTAAAATACAGTTGTAACTTAAATAAAAAAATCTAAATTTTGTAAAATACTTTAATATTAAAAATATATATATTCCCATTTTCAATCAAAATTGCAACTTATACATACTCATAAAAGATGTCCCAACTTCCCTAAATTCACACGAACTGAATCGAAATTAGTCAATTAAGGGCATGTGATGAAAAATGATGTCACTGGTATAGGCAAAATTTTTACGTAAACTTTCTACTAAAATACTGAATATTCTGATGCCAAAGTTTGTAGAATACCTGAAAATATCATTAAGGAAGCTCTCTCTGACCCAAGTTTGATTTAATTTTGCTTTACAATTATGTTTTTAGCATTTTCAAAAATTAGCGAATTTTTAAAAAAATTAATTTTATGTCAAAATTCAAACAAACTTGGCTCACAGAGACCTTCCTAATGATATTTTAAGTTCCACGCACCGAAAAAAAAATATTCTTCTTTTGAGCATATTCGAAAGAATGAAATTTTGATATCATATTGTAGAGGAAATACGCTCAAGAGAAGAATATTGTTTTGCAGTGTTTATAATTTCTTTTCTTTTTTTTATTTTTAAACAAAATTTGTTTGCAATCAGCAAATTTAACGTATTAAAATAATATAATTTTATTATTATAATTTTTTTTTATCGCAAAAAATGGTTATGGTAAGTTCATGGGAGCTGGAAACTTACCACATCCGCCAGGATTCACCACGCGGCTCACATAAATATTCTACGAGTTGCCTAAGAAGTATATGGGAGCTGCCGCGGGTCCAATTTAAAGGCAGCTCAGCTAATGAGCCACCGCGAATGCCACACGCATTTTTTGCGCCCCAAACCTCGACAAGTCCGTGTGGTGGCCTGCTTCCAACTCCGGTCAAATACCGAGCACCTGGCTCCCTTCGATTCGAATTTAAACTCGACATTTTTCCCGAAACCTTGGCCTCCGCTCATTCAACAGTTATTTAAATTTCATTCCACCGGAATCCAAGTCGAGAAAATAAATCTCAAGCGATAATTGTTGAAACGACAAATGAATCTTGTCATTAAAATTTACTTGATTTCCTTCTGAAATCATTTTTAAAAGAAAATGAGTTTTTAATTTGTTTTTATATGTCACGTCAGGATTTTTTGAAATATTATAGCTTAAATGGACAAAAAATTCCATTTTTGGCATTTTAGTGAATTTTTTGTGACTGCAAATTTTTTTTCATTTTCCTAAATGATATCGTATATAGTACTACTTTAAAGCTTCAAAACCCATTTTTACAAATTATTTTACGATTTTTTAAAAAAATGTTATGCAGATTTGAAATTTTTTCATTTAGAACTATAGTCTTTCTAAATTTTTGGGAGTTAGTTTTCACTCCAGGAAGAGTGAAAAATTAGCGCTCCAATCGAAATGAGAAATTCACTCTGAAAGTATGAGATCTGACTCTTATAGAGTGAATTTTCGCACGAATTAGAGTGCGAATTTGTGCGAAAATTCACTCCAAGGAAAAAGTATACACTCACTCTAATTTGGAAGTAAATTTCGTATGGTACTACTCTTAAGCTTCAAACCCCATTTTTGCAAATTATTTTAAAATTTTAAAAAAAAAAGAATTGTGCAGATTTGAATTTTGTCATTTAGTCAAATATGCATATATCTCTTTAAATTTCTTGGAGTAAGCTTTCACTCCGCAAAAAGAGTGAAAATTGAGCCTCTCCGGTCAGAGTGAGAAGCCAACTCTAAAAGTGAAGAGTTAGATCTCACTCTTATACAGTGAGATTTCACTCCAGTTCGAGTGGAAATTTACTCCAAAATTGGAGTAAGTGTTCACTTTTTACTTGGAGTGAAAATTCACTCTATAAGAGTGAGATCTCACTCTTTTAGAGTGGACTTCTCACTCTTTTAGAGTGGATTTCTCACTCCGATTGGAGCGCTAAATTTCCACTCTTCCTGGAGTGAAAACTCACTCCCAAAATTTTAGAGAGACTATAGTTCTAAATGAAAAAATTTCAAATCTGCATTACTTTTTTTTTAAAAATCGTAAAATAATTTTCAAAAATGGGTTTTGAAGCTTAAGAGTATAGTACTATACGATACCATATAGGAAAATGAAAAAAAAATTTGTAAGCCACAAAAAATTCACAAAAATGGACATTTTTGTCCATTTAGGCTAATATTACAGAAGATCCTGAAGTGATGGACTATTTTTAAGGTCAGATTCTGATTCTGCGTCAAAAAATCTACAAGAATCATTTCCAATTTTATTTGAAACAGACATGAACTAAATTTTGCAGGTTTGTGTTATTTTATAAAAAGTAAATGACTTGATCAGCGACACAAAAACTGAGTAACAACTTTGATAACAAAAAACATATCACATTGATATATATTATTTAAGTACACTGCAAAAACAAGTGTCTTAAATTGTTCAAAAATGTCTTACATTAAGACATTTTTCGTGTCTTAAACACCAAAAGTATCTTACAAGTAACACTACCCAAGTGTCAATCGCAAATCACATTGAGACTATGTGCGTTTTGAAGATAACTGGAAAATATTAGTTAAGAAATTTTTCATTTTGTCAGACATGATGTTTTAAGGGTTGTAAATAGGGGTTGAAATTTCTATTATAATACAAATGCAAAAAGCTCATTGACCAGACTAGTGGGATACTTAAAAAAAAGAATAATGGGGTGAAGTTATGGGATGAAAGGAAAGTTAATGATAATTGTTTAAACAACAATTGTTAAAACAATGAAGCAATATGTGTTTTATTTTATCATTAACTTTCCTTTCATCCCATAACTTCACCCCATTATTCTTTTTTTTTAAGTATCCCACTAGTCTGGTCAATGAGCTTCTTGCATTTGTATTATAATAGAAATTTCAACTTCTATTTACAACCCTTAAAACATCATGTCTGCCAAAATGAAAAATTTCTTAACTAATATTTTCCAAATATCTTCAAAACGCACATAGTCTCAATATATGATTTGCGATTGACACTTGGGTAGTGTTACTTGTTAGTTAAAGACATTTTTGTCCAATTTAAGACACCATGTTTTTGCAGTGATACTCTTTATTTAATTTACAATTATATTTTTAACTAGTTCCCAATTTAAAATGATTCATTTGATTAAGAATTTAGAATAAAAAATTTAAATGTATAAAAAGAACTGAAATAACACTCTTAAAGATGCAATAACAAAATTCATTGTACCAATAAAATACGATAAAAATAAGAATATTAATTAAAATTAAAGTTTAAATAATATTCTTCATCTATCATTTGACATTCAATAAATATTTGGTAAACATCAATTATGATTTGATACTTTTTTTTAAATAAAAAAGTATAAGGAACACTGAGGTTAAAAGTTTCAGAGATTGGCCAATATAATAAATTCAATTCAAAGTGAACACATGAATATTGATAAAACTCGCTCCCTAAATCTAATAAGCGACATTTAGCAGTTTGGAAATTATCGTCACGTCTGAAAAGAATTCAATCACATGAAACATCCTTGTAACAGTTTTTTCTCACCAAAAACTGGTCGTCAGTCACCCTGGTATGCAGGCAGGGATGAGCGCGAATATCTCGAATGACAATTATTCAAAAAGCAATGGTTTTTGCAGTGATTCTGATTGCAGACTGGAATGTCCAGCGACTAACACTAAGGGAAATAAGTCGAGCATCTGATGACGCGGGTCAGTCTTTAGAGAAGAAGAATAAAATAAAAGGAAAGGCACGCGGCGCTTGGTTTTGCGCCTATCCAAAGTATGGGACTATGGGAGCGCTCAATTAATTTCGCAACGAGTTGCACATTCATCTTCCACTGCCTGCAGCTGCGGTTGAGTCTAGAGAACCCCCGGAGTGTATTTTCCCCTGGACGTACATCACCAACGTTACACTTAGAACACTTTATTGCGCTTTCTTCCTTCCCTGCCTGAATCGTGTTGTCGTTTTTTCTCTTACAGATGTATTAAGTGTGTATTCATTTTTCGACGAAGGAGACAAACTGTGGAATATTAATGACTTCTACTCTTTTAAAAAAGAGCTTAACGGCTATTCTGGCTATTCTGCGTCGAAAAAAGTCACCAGCCATTTTTCGCTTTTTTTTTTCTTTTACTCCCGACCAATCTGCGCTGAAATTGTTTTTAATTCACGAACACCTCCTGCAAGACTGATTAATGCTATGATTAATCCTGATTTTTACCTGAGGTAATCGCTTTTTTATATCTGAAGGCGCTAATTAGGATTGATTTTATTTTAGTGGATTCAGGTACAATCATCTTCAATGAGAGAAATGTTTTCTTGGAGAAATGCATTTTTGGAGTGGATCGAATGCAAATTTTCCTTGGGATCGGACCTAGTATAATTATTCTTGGATCAAGAGTAACTTACTGTTGACCCGAGTATGCATTCTTGGAGCAAGAATGTGTACTTGGATCAAGGATAATTATTCTTGAATTAAATATAATTATTTTTGATCCAAGAACAATTGTTATTTTGGTCTAAAAATAATATTCTTGGTCCAAGAATAAATATTCTTTATTCAAGCACATAGTCCAATCGTATTTTTATCCAAAGGTAGAAGAAATTATTTATCTCAGTGCTTAAAACCAAATAAAGTATTTTCTTCAATTTAGTTGTGATAAAAACAGTGTTGGAAATATATTAAATAAATTATAGGATATATTAAATTGCAAAAGAATCCGGAAACAATTTGAAAACACTTCTGTTTTTGATACCTATTTACAGTTCATCTTGATTCTTAATCAAGGTTCAGAAATAGTTCATTCATGGCAATTATTCATTGTGAATTTTCACTTTATCAGAATGCAAAGTCGTGTTTGCTATAAATTATTAATATTCATCACTTAAGGTTCTTTAAAGTTTACACTTGTCTGACATTTAGATGGCAGGTGACTAACACTAAAATCGCGTTTGCGTCGGGTTGTTAGACGGATGACAAACTGACGATCGGAAAAGGGTGGACTCAAGTCGTCGCGACGCAGCTCTTTCTTCTTCTAAGAACAAGAGTTTAAATCAGTTAAAAATCATTTCCTAGTAACTTCTCAACCATATACTAAATTTGTCATCATTTTTTTCTTTTTTTCAATTGAAAATAAGAAAATTAAACTTTCATTATGTATCACCGTATATTGCTCTCACTAATGGGAAAAATTACCATCTTGTCTGTCACTAATCGAGAAAATTACCATTTTTTGGAATACATATTGGAAAAAATGACCAGTTCATCACTACACTGCAAAAACATGGTGTCTTAAATTAGACAAAAATGTCTTAAATTAAGATACTTTGTATCTTAATTTGTGTCTAAGACATGAAAAATGTCTTAATTTAAGGCATTTTTTAACAATTTCAGACACCTGTTTTTGCAGTGTAGTGGTGAAAGTTACTAATTTCGTCACTGGTAAAGAAAATTACCATTTTTGTACTTTTTTGCTATTGTCTTATAAAACAGGATGTCTAAAGCAAATAATCATTTTCAAATTCCCAGATCTCAAACTACAATTTTTCCGGTTTTGTTCTTTTAATTATTAATAACTTTCTTCATTATATATCAAGCGAATTCAACTACTGCGAAAATAGGAAAATTAAAAACAAACAAAAAATGTAAAAAAAAAATTTTTAAACCCCCCCCCCCCCCCCCCCCCAAAAATAAAAAATTCCTAAAAAGATGTTTACGGACATCTTTTTTTTGAGTTCCGAAAATAAATATGAAAATTAGTTTTTAAAAAACTTTGAAATTTTACGAAAGAGAAAAATCTTTGACAAAATTACAAAAATTACAAAATTGGTTTAGCAATTTAAAAAAAAATTTAAGTTTTAAGAAAAAGAAAATCAAAATCGAACTTCAAGGTTAACAGAAGTCATTTTGAAGAATTATTCGGTTAAAATCAACCAAATTGATTATATTTAGTCATCTTATTTTCTCAGTGTGAGATTTAAATGAATTAGCGAAAAGTGAACTACTATTAAATAGTAAGAATGTTACTAACTTTTTAGTAGAAAAATACTAATTTTTAGTAGAAATTAGAAAACCACTAATTCAAATTTAGAGTGAAAGCAATTTTTTTAAATTTATAAAATCTAAAAATTTTATAAAAAAGTAAACAACTTTATGATAAAATAGGCAAAATGCGTATAAAAAATTAAATAATTTACAATGAGTGAATCTAAAAAAATCGTTATATTGAAGCAAATTAAATTCCCCTCTCTCCCCTTCTCTCCATAACCCAACTGTGTAAATATATTAATTTTTTTAAATGTTGTAAAAACAAAATTGTATGAAATAAACTGAACTAATTTTCGTAAGAAAAGAATATTAAAGAAAATCTATAACACAAAAAAATTAAACGGATAAGATACAAAAAGAAAGAAAAATCTTTACATATGATAAAAATTAAGAAACTGTTTAAAAATACAGAGAAAAAGTGGGTACTGAAGACATTTTTTTAAAAATAAGAAATTATTTAAGAAAAACGTCGATTAGTTCGAGAAAGTAATATTTCTTACAAATTTCTCTGAAATGAGAATGTGATTATTAAATCAGCAAATTCATTGAAACGTCAAAGAATGATTAGAAAAAATAGTATTCATGAAGTAAAAATTTTTTAATAAAGTCAGAAAATTATAAAAAAGTTAGAAGTAGTTAAGTCAAGTCTAAATTAAATGTAAATAATTAATTTTTGACTATTGAAATTTGGAATAATTAAAATTTTAATGTTTGAAAACATTAAAACTTTTAGTTTGAATTCTGATCATTTCAAACTCAATTTTTAAAACTATTGAAGAATTCAAGATGGAAATTGAAATTTTCTGGATTTATCTAGGAAATGTCGGAAATTTTTAAAAACTTCCTGGATAGTTTTTAAAATTCACTGATCTTTTTATAAATGTCTGATTTTTTTATGATGTGCTATATAATTTTCCGTCAATTTCCCGGATTTTCTGAATCGCTAGACACCTTGCTAGACACCATGTAAGAATTAATTGTAACAGCAAGCATAATAGTTGTGAAAGCTATAATTATAAGCTACATTAGATAAATGAAATTGCTATCCATATAATATCAATTGAAGTGAGCTAAACTTGATAAAGATAATCTAAGGCAGGTAATTATTTTCTCCATGTACCTTATAGTAGAATCTAAATTGTGTAAATGTGCTCTATGAAGGATTTAGATTAAATTAAAATTTTTTTTAATTATTTGAGATAGAGAGTTGAAATATGGCACACGTGTATGTATTCTTGCGTGTATTTTACATGGAAAATATAGTCAACATCTTGAAAGGTTAGGAATTGGCAGAAATGTGTAATTTTTTGTAGAAATTTTTATAACACCATAAAAATTGTGGTTTTAATCGACCATCGTAACATTTTTGTCGAAAAATTGAAATTTTACAGACAAAAAATTTTTTTGTCCTAAACAGCTATAGAATATTACAGTTTCAGATTAATTTTTTGTACAAAATGTTTATTTTTATGTTTAGATGACTGAAAGTTTAAGAATAAAAAAAAATTGGATAACAAATTTTTTTTATTTAAAATTAAAAGTTATATAAAAAAGCTCAGTCTATTTGCTCGGAAGTCCTTGAGCTTATAAAAATGCATAATTTTATACTAAAATTGTATCGATTTAATACAACGATATGTACTTATGGACTGAAAAGAAAGAAAGAAAAAAGAAAGAAGTTTTAATGATGTCACAATTATCTTTTTGGCATAGCCATTTTTGATTTTGTCAACAAATATTTTAAATTATGTGTCAAAATTAAGCAATAGATTATGGATTATATTAACATTAGTCCCTGAAGAGGAGAATTATTCGTTCTCGAAACATTGGACATTTGTAAATAAAAAACAAAATTTCCAATCCGAAAGTGTCGTTTTATTAAGGGCATGTGATGGAATATGACGTCACTGGTATAGGCAAAATTTGTCCGTAACTTTTCTCTTAAAATATTGAATATTTTGTCATTAATGATAGAACGTCCAACGTCCTTCCGGCAGGACAAAATAGCCTTCCGCGAGTACGTACGAAATCGCGTTATAAAATTAACATGGATTCAGATAAACAAAAAGTAGTATATATGCTTGGAAAGGTAAAGAATCAAGCTTTCAGCGCATGTAAACATGGAACTTGTAACTTCAAACCCCGAAGCTTGGTAGCTAAAAGAAGTTAAATTTTCCAAAAATTCACATAAGTTTTAGTCACAAAAAGACGACGCGCGGTACTGCCGGCAGGACGTTTTCGTTTTTTTAAAAAGACTACCTAGCCCTTGTACTTAAATTTAAAAAATCGATATTTACGTCATCGGAAAGCTTGTTTTATTACCTAAAAAACCATATATTCATTTTTATACTTATCTTCTTCCATATTTATTTTATAGAGCGATTTCAAAGGACTCGCGCCTGAGCCATTTACCACCGGCCGCTATTACGTTAGTTATAACAATATTTACAAAAGTAATAATAAACTCAATTCCTTTGATGATAAAGATGATGAATTATGATGATAATGATGATGGTGATGATGATGATGATGATTATATGAAATTAAAATATTTTTTCACAAAAATTAATTGTCCTTCCGGAAAGACGTTTACTGTGTGAAAGCGCGTCCTACCGGCAGTACGCAGCCTTGGACGTTCTATCATTAAACTTGGTATAATTACTTAAAATATGATTAAGAAGGTCTCTCAGACCCGAGTTTGTTTGAATTTTGGCCCAAAATTAATTTTGTGAAATTTTCGAAAAATTGCAAAATTGTTTAAAAATCAATTTTGAGCCAAAATTTAAACAAAATCGGGTCAGAGAGACCTTCCTAATGACATTTTAAGTAATTCTGCCAAGTTTCATGACAAAATATTCAATATTTTAAGAGAAAAGTTACGGACAAATTTTGCCTATACCAGTTACGTCATACTCCATCACATGCCCTTAAATCTATGTGACGCTCCACGAAAAAAAAGACCTATCGCGGAAAAAATCCATTTTCATTTTTTTATGCTGAAAGATAATTTTTGAGTTGTTCTATCATTTCCATATTTCAAAATTTTTTTGCTTAAATTCCACTTTTCGTTATCATGCTTCAAACTTAGGCGTGCGAAGTATATTGCATTTTTTAGATTTTTTTTTAACGACCGTCCCGTAAAATTGACTTTTATTGTTTTCATTTTGTTTTTTAATGGTAATTGATAGTTTTTGAGTTCCAAAAATCAAAATTCGATTCCTGCAATTAGTTTTCTTGTTATGAAGCTTCAAACATGAGCATGTTAAGCAATTATTTAAAGTCTCGATTTTTCTCCTTCCTCTTTGACTGTTCCTCCATTAAAGTTTGCTTTTTCCGCTAAGGTCCTTTTTCTCGTGGAGCGTCACATATGATATTGCTCGGACCCAAAAGGATTAAAATAAAACTTAAATTTTAATAAAAAGTAAATGAAATTTATTATTATATTATTTTTCTCGAAAAATTGAAAATTTGATCAAAAAAAAAGTTTCCCTTCAATGCATTTTTAAGTTCGTGTACAGAACCCTCGGTGAGCGAGTCTGACTCCCACTTGCCCGGTTTTTTTTCTTATGGTTTCTGTTTCAATCTTTTTGTTTTTCAATTAACTGTTGCAGATTTTCATGCTATATTTTAGATTAACTTTACTTCACTTTTACCTCTTAAAGAATTATAAAGTTTTTTCCCCCTTTTTTCCACGTAAAATCATATTATTTAAAACTAAAATATTGCCTTATATTTTTGACATTTGGAGAGAAAAAAATTATTATTCAACTTGGAGAAAATATATGGGACGGTTTGAGATTTCTGTTTTGCTTTCAGTGGATGACGAAGGGTACAGTATAGATATCAACGGTCTCTTCTGAAGGAAACAAATAAAAGCAGTCCCGTCATAACTGTCGGCACGACGAACGCGGTTAATAAATACTCGCTCGGTTGGCGAACCTCGGACGACTCGGTATTCGTGCGTTACTCCCTTTTCCACCCGCGCTCTGTCTCCAACAAGTCGTTCGTCCCGAGGCAGAGGTACCTTATGGCTTATGGTTTATATAGGGCGAGCGAGTGAGACAGTGCTGTGGTGACAGCAGCAACGAGCCGTGCCTAGGTTAGTCTCGCCACATCTGACCTACGAGACTCTCAAATTATATGCCTCGTGGTTGCATCTGGCTGCACCAAATTCAACCAACTCACTCAAGATGCATCCCGATATTAATTCTCAAATTTGCACCTTTCACTTACGCATTCCTTTCAACGGGCCATTTTATTCTGCGTTGAAAGCCACAATAAAATACACGTCCTTTTAGGAAACTCAATTGTCACACCACATAAACTCCCCAACATTCTATTTTCATTTCAAAGAACTCGTAGTTTCGAATTTACTTGCGCGACGATTGGAAATTTAATTTTAGAAATTTCTCATTCAATTTGTCCTTTTGCATTTTTATTGACTTGACTATCTTACTTTATAGGTAATCTTACTTACTATCGACTTTGAAAGGGTACATAGTCATGTATTTAATTTATTTATAACAATATTTGAAAGTTGTGTACTTCTTAATAATTATAAACAGATTTTTTCCTACGATTGAGAAATTGACGTATCTATAATTGAGTAAGAGGGGAGAATCTGAGATTTGGGGGAATCGACGCTTTTCGTAACAGGGTAGAATTTTCATTAATTAGTCAGTTATGAGCTGTTGAATAAATATAATAGTGTAATTTACACCATACTCTAAGAACGGTTGATGTATTTTAGAGTGTGGTGTTTGTTTCTGGTCTATTGACTTTTTATTTCAAATTTAATGAAATCACAACCATGGACTTGGTGAATTCAAAATCATTAAGGGGGGAAATAGGTGTAGAACGCCGTTTTTTCAGTGATTTTTGTGAATTTTTTTAACACATAAGGAATTTATATAATTTATTGATATTAAAAGATTAATTTATACATATATTTAAGAGTGTTTTCTGATAATAATTAACCGGTTTCACCAATAATAATAATAATAACAGCTGCCGCATATAGTAGGTCGCGCAATCCTCTTAGTAAATTGTGTACATCCTGGACATCACAATTTTTATCTGAAATTAAATATACAAAGAATATACTTTTATTATATGTGTACCTATTAGGTAAACCTCAATCCGGTAAAAAAATAAGTAAATTACTAATTTTTTTAAGACTTTGAACAAAAAACATGCTTTTTTACCACTTTTTTACACTATTTTTTATAATAAAAACCATGATTAAACAAAGATTTTATTCCGGATTGAGGTTCACCTAATGCGTATTTATATAACGAAACCACATGCCAAATTTCAGATTGATTGATTAAAAACTTTTTGAACTAGAGTGTACACAAATTTGAAAAAAGTCGTTTCGAGAAAAACGCGTTTGAAAAAAAGTGTCAGAAAATGTTAATATGGCTGACAACTTTTTTAAAAATGCTTAAATTCGCTTGAAACTTGTTACTCGGGGGTTTTTGGGGTCGCTGAATACGAATCTGATGTTAGTTTTCATGAAAAAAAAAATTACCTTAAAAACATTCATTACTTGCAATTTGGTCAAAATTTATTTTTCGCTCCAGCGCGCTCGGCCCCAAAATCGAGGGACACTCACTTAATTGTTTATAACTTTTAAACGGATCGAAATTTTCGTTTGAAATTTTCAGAGTACATTTTTCAATAGTTTTACAAGCGATTTATGAAAAAAAAAAGAAAATTGAATTTTTGAAAAAATTACACCTATTTCCCCCCTCTATTTTTGGAGATGATCGTTTGATAATATGAGGTTTTGTGGCTGAGGTGCAGATTCTAACTGATCTCCAAGAATCCTGCTAAAGGCAAAAAGCATAAAAACTTCGTTCAAGATCATCACTAATGTATCTTTTCCAATTTCTGGATAAGTTAATCTTATTAATACAATTTTATTATACTGTTTATTGTCGCACATAATTGATCTAATTGATGGGTTTTATTATTTTATATATGTATATTAAATTCTTGTAATTGTCGCAATATTAATTTTGTTTGTATTGATATTTATATTGTAATCGAAAGATTGATAATTTTCTTTTATTATATATATTCTATTCTCGCATTTTGTTAAGAACATATTTCAGGCCTGAATCGTGCGTAGCTAAAATTTTTGTAATAATTTATTTTTCGGATATTTATGTGATTAAGTTGTGTCAATATTGGAAGATTAATTTTATGTTATTAAATGTCATGGGCGGAATCTTATATTCTTGACTAAATTTATTTCGTTTGATGTGTTTTTTGACTTACTATCATCCTTTATTATCAAACTTTGTGTTTTGTTTTAAATTAAATTTAAACTTAGTGGATGTTAAATATTAAATAATTAATGTGCAATAAAGAAATTTGTTACAACTTTTTATCTAACTTAGTTTTACTTCAGACCCTTTTTTTTAGGTTTTTGGGATATATAAAACCAAAAACCATTTCACTTATCGAGTTCAAACTTTGCAATATTTTGCTAAATATTATTTAATTTATTACTATTAATAATTAATTCTTGTAATAAACTTACTAGTTATCGAATTTATTATTTTGTATTTAACAGATGCGTTAATCTTGAAGTCAAAACTCAAACAAAAATAAAATTTGTGTATTATGTGCTTACAATTAGAAAGTCTAATTAATACTAATTATTGCTTTGAGTTTGAAGAATTAAAAATTTCACGTCCTAACATGGAAATTTCGACTTACAGTGTCTGCTTTTCCAACTTTGAGTTATAAAGTATAAAAATGCACTATTACACTTAAAAAAATTCTTAGTAGATTTGACTACTTTTCAACTAAGATTCTTAGTTCAATATTTTTTTGTAATTGCGTTAAATATGAAATCTTAGTTAAGTTAACTAAGAATACCATTAACGGAACTATTCTTTGTAATTGATTTTACTACTTTCACCAATTAACTGTTGTATTGTAGTTAATTATACTACTTTTTACAATTGTTTTAATGATATTTTTACAACTAAGAAAAAATAGTTCATTTTAGTAAGTTAAAATGTCTCACTTTACTACAAAAGTAGTTCAATTAATTGGTTTTTTTTTCTACTAAGGGAAAGTAGTTAGATTTTTAACAAAAAAATTTTTCAGTGTAATTCCTCAAGGGGAATGATATTTTCTTCGAGTTAAAATTTGTAAATAATTCGAGATATTGAGTATTTAAGGCGTCAACGGGAGGGGAATGCTATTTTTTCGACTTACTGAGGAATTCGAGTTAACGAGTTTCGAGTTATCGAGATTCCACTGTAATATTTTTAGCACACGTATGTTTTTACATACGAAATAATTTCCACTTGGTGTACGGAACCATAGCTTTTGGTACGAGTAAAACTCGAACTTGCCCGAATTTTTTATTTGATTTCAATAATGAAGTTAAAGCTAGAAAGATAAGCGCTAAGTATCATATCAAAATATCACAATATATCTTTGTCACACTGAATGCTATTACATTCCCCTAGTTATGTATGGCGGAGAACTGATGATATATTAAATTTGAAAAGCACGTGGGAGTGAAGATAAGCGTCAATCGTTGAGTCTAATCTGACATCAAGCGGCGAAAGCATAAATCTTGAAAAGCCATGAAAACCTATGCATATATGGGACACGTGGGCGCTTGAAGGGTGCTTGCCGTTCTTTTTTTTCGAGCATCTCGAGAATATACCGACAAAACATCAAGCCCCTCAAGAGTGGCACTGGCATTCAAGCATTGTACATACATACCATATTACTATGATCCTCGGAGTATTGGGCATCCCGTGGAGAGCCACTCGAGAGTGTGTTTGAGAACGCCAGGGTCCTCAGTTTCCTCCGAGCTCAAAATAAACAGCGGGTTCGTGCCATCGATGGCATAATAACCACCTGGGATAGCTGCTCTCGTTCTCTTTATGGCTCCTGCCGAAGCTCATCTCTTGCATCTTTCCTCAAAGACAGTGACGTATCACAACGATAAATCTTTTGCTAGCTTGGAATTCATCCCTTTTTCACATACTTGGCATATTTTTTTTTCTTTTTTTTTTGGAAATGGATCAGTCAAAGGAAAGTGAGACAATTGTTATCAGTTATCTATATCTGCAGTGTGTCCGCTATAAGAAAAATCTTGGTTTAAAATGAGTGGCATATGATACTTATTTTTGAATCGCATCGGAAGTTAGCCTCTTAGGTGGCGCCACGTTCTGTGACATTTAGCATCAGAGAAAAAGTGGGTAATGTGGGTATGGTAATTTTTATACATTTTTGGATAAATTAGCTTGTTATTTGCTTGACAACGCCATGATCATAAAATCCAAACATATTATCTATATTTTAGGCGCAATATTCACGTAAAACTACATATGGGTACCAAATTTTAGCACCCTAAGACAAAAACTATGGATACTGGAGGTTGGGGCACGCTTTTTTTGAAAAAAAAATGTTTTATCTTCATAACGTTATGACAACCGTTTCCAATCAAGTTATCTCTATATTTTTCGTGTAATCTACACGTGAAACTAAATATGTGTACCAAGTTTTATCTATCTAGATCAGATACTTTGGTCGCTAGAGGGAGGGGGGCAAGGACGTTCTAATGAATTTTTTCAATTTTTCCAGAAAAAGCTATGATAATGAACTCTAATCGCGTTTTATACATCATTCTCGTAAATCCAATGTAAAATTACATATTTGTACTAAATTTTAAGTTTCTATCTCAAGTAGTTTGAAAGTTAGAGGGGGATCAAAAAAGAACATACGTAGTGAAAATACTTCGCTGCCCCCCAGCTATCTTTATATCAATTAATTGTTTTTAGATATGGTATCTACAAATATCACCTACCACCGAGAACTTTTAGTTGTCTTATACCAGGTTGTTCATATACCAGGTGGACACTTTTGGGGGTGGGGGAAGGGGAGTCTAGAAAAGTCCAAAAGAGTCCACGATCCAATACATTTTTATTTCCACAAGGGGGGGGGGTCAAAAATCTGTAAAAAATTGTCAACGTGGTATATGAACGGCCCCTTAGCAAATGTCAGCTGTCTTAGTGAATATTTAGCTATTATGAAAAAAAAAAAAAAAAAAATTGCCGAAAATTCAGTACATCATAAAAAACCGGGAATTTGTAAGAAGATCCTGGAATTTTGAAAACTATCCGTTAATTTTCAGGAAATTCTGGGAATTCGTAGATAAATCTCAAAAATGGTCAATTGACAAAAATTATAATTATTTACATTTCATTTAGTTTAGACTTAATTTAATTATTTTTAACTTTTTTTAATTTTATATTAAATTTGTTCCTTGATACATACTTTTTATCATTCTTTGACTTTTTAATGGATTTTCTAATTAAATAATCATTTTTTCATTTTAAATAAATTTCTAATAAAAATCTTCCTTTCTCAAACTATTTAACATTTTTCTTAAATAATTTATTATTTTTTAAAAAATGTTTCCAATATTTAATTTTTTTATTTTAACACAATTTCTTAATTTTTATCACTTTTAAAAAAAATTGTCTTTCTTTTTACGCAAAATATTTCAGATTATTCCACACCATTTATTTTTTATAGCAATTAGAATAATGTATTTATTTTCATAATAGGGTTTGGAGGAGGAAAAGTGGAAATTCAATTTCTGCATCAATTCTTCGATTTTGTTTATATTCGCTTGTTATTTTTTGTAAATTTATTCAATCTTTTTACATTTTGTCTATTTTTTTGCAAACTTTACTTATTTATTCACAATTTTTATTTATTATATTTTATCAAATTTACTCTTTCAAAAAATTTCTAAATTTTATGATTCTTTTAAACAAAATTTTTAAGAATTATTTTAAAAATATATCTAATATTTTTTTACTTTTTTTTAAAGTTGCTTCCAAATTATTTCATTTATTTCACGTTGTGAATAATTTTCTGAATTTTTAAAGGAAATCCACTTTACAGACACTTTACTTATCTTTTTACATTTTTCTTCTTTTTTTACATGTTTCTTTTTTTCTTTGTTATAATTTTTATATTGAAGATTATTTTTTTAAATATTTTTTTATAGTTTGTTAAAATTTGTTTTTAATCCTCTCATTTTTCAATATATTGCATTATTGCTATCAGTATAGATGTTGTCAGATTTTTCATTCCTTTAAACTTGTTGACTTTTTAAACATCCTTAATAATTTTCCTTCAATTTATTCGTTGTTTCATTATTTTTTAAAATCGTTCTTTATATTTGTAATAAATTTGTTAATAAATAATCTCTCCTTTGTTATATTTCTTAAAAATTTTGTCACTTTTAAAACTCAACGCATGATTATTTTTTTTTTAAAATTATGTCATTAAATTTTTATTGTCTTTTTTTGAATCGTCAATTGAATTTTTTAATTTCTCACTGGTTGTCTTCAAATCTTGTATAATTGTATATTCTGCAAATATCGCTCTCTCATCCATTTTTAGTTTTTTTCTTTAACTTTAGTTACTTTAAACTTTTTAAATTTTCTATTTATTTTCTTGAAATTTCATTATGTTTTCCGTTGTTTTTACTTCTTTCTTTATTTTTTATTTCTATCTTGTACTTAAATTTTTTTAAGGAGGTTCTCTCCATTGACATAAACTCAAACTAAGAAATCACTGTTCCCATCAAATATAACTATTATTAAAAATAATTTCACTAAATTTTGAAAGATCCATAGTATTACATTTTCTAGAAAAAATCAAGTTTGTTGTCAAATAATAATTATTTAACATTTTATGTTTTTTCTTTAAATTTAAGGAACAACTGGAATTTTCATCTAATTCTAAGAAATAATAGCACATTTTTCTCGTGCAAACCTTCTCTAGAATTGTATTTGTTGGGTTTTGTAATTTTGTTAAATAATATTTTGTTCAAAAGTTATTAAACAAATAAAATTTTTTCTTTACGTATTTTGTAAACAGAGTATTATTTAACAAAATCTAACAAATAAAATTTGTAAAGAATGTTTCAACGAAAAAAATGAGCTATCATTTGTACAAATGGATTTTTCAAAATTTAGTGAAATTAATTGGAATAATATTTTTATTTGGGGTGTAAAATGAATTTCTAGTTTGAGGTTATGTAAATGGACACAACCTCCTAAAATTCAAATATTTAATTACTTTGTTTAAAGTTTCTACCGAGGTTTCTACCTATTTTTTCCAATTTAAAAATGTATTTGAGAATATAAAAGTTCTTCAACCTCTCTATAGATAGAAAATTCACGAAAATTCTAAGGATTCAGAATTAAAAGTGTTAAAATCCCAGTTTTAATAAAAACGAGATTAAAGTTTGATTTGACCATCACCCAAAAATCAAAAATAAGATTATATTAGGTGTTTATAATTACGATAAAGTTATGATAAAAGTGCGATTCGAAGTGGGATATTCTCATGGTTTTCACAGTCTCATCCTAAATGAGAAAGTATTAAATTTATGCAATTTTGAACTATTGCTAATTTCCACATTTCTCGACATTTTGAGACTTCTTGATTCCGAAAAAATGGGTTTTTGACAAAAGTGTCTGTCTGTCTATAAAAAAAAATTTGTTGTCGGATAACTTGAGTAAAAATTCTTAGATCAACTTCATCTTTGGTGCAGTCAGATTTTTTTCAGCAATAAAAAAGAAGTCAAGTTCTGAACCATTTTTAGAAAAACGAAAATATCTCGGAAAATAAAATTGACCTAAAATGGTCCTTTTTCATGCAGAAATATTCTCATATATATAATATATTTCTCTTGGCCAATATTCTATTATCATAACGAAACGAATTGCACAATTTTGCAACTTTGAGCCAATTAGGAGCTCTCTGAAGATGTCTTTCTGAAAGGGACACTTTCTCTTGAAAGAAATACGGTGCTCTGTTACTGACTGTGATGTTTCAAGTCGGTGGAGCCACTCGTTTATCTTGCTTGACGAGGAAAGGAGGAATTAACGAGGAATTAATAGCGGAATCCTAATGACAAACGATGCCCTTCCAGTCGCGCTGCCCTAATTTGTCTAATTATTTTAATTCCCCCCTACTGGGATGTTGCATCGTTGAGATTTCGAGCGTCGCTTAACGAAACGAAGCTAATTAATGAGACCATTAGCAAGAAGCGTGCTGGTAGGTACGCGTCTCTATAATGGCACGAGAATCGCGAAGGCTTCCGCGGAAGCTCTGCTGCTGAATCAAGAGATCGACCATCGCAAAAGATACCGATAGCAGGAATTCTCCGATCCGACGGCTACTACGTTCCCATTCACCATCTCTAATTCATCTTTATTTCAAGAGCGAAAAAAACAACAAATACAGTTAATCTTTTAGAGCCAATTGATCTATAAAGTCGCTTCTTTTACAGGAAATTCTTTTCCTTTGAGTATATAGCACCAAATCCTATAAAGTCGAGCGTCATTTTATCGTATGATATTAACTCTAGAAACGACTCGATCGTAAAAGTTCACAGACACCGACCAAAGATTCTTCCGTCTCTTTCATCGTCAGCTTTTGACTGTCAAAGCTCCACGCGCGTTATGAATCTTGCGTGAAATAATTGCGCTAACGGAAGTATCATCCCGGCTGTAAAATCACTTGGAAATTTAGATTCTTAAAACTTATTACTTTACAGCACATATCGTTTGAAGATGAGCTTTATTACGTATTTCCCATCTCACTATAATCTATTTCCTTCCCACAGCTGTTTAATTAAGACAGAGTCGTAATTTTTTCAGAAATGAGAATTATTCTAGTTTTTCTCTATGTAGAGGTTTTTTTATTGCGTTTTTAATCGCTTACTTTGTAATTTTAAATAATTTTAGTGATTAAAAATAATAATTTAACTTATGCTCTAAATCTGAAATAGTGGTAAATGATTATTTGAGGGTCATATTTTACTAATTAAAAAAAGAAAACTCGTTTAACCTCAAAATAGTAAAAACCCACTAATTGAATTGGTAACTCTGAGGGACGAAATTCACTTAGTTTAAGTGATATTTACATTTCAATTAAATAATTAATGTTACTTTAAGAAGCAGAGGAATCTATTTTTAGGTTTAAACTTATCGGAATTTACATCTACCTCAACAATTTTCCTTAAAATCGCGCCCATAGTTGAAAAATAAATAAATGTTAAAAATTCATTTAGGTTAGGTGCACTTTTTCGATTTATTGTTGACAATTTTCTATAATTTCACTTTTGAAGTACGCGTTTATCATATTTCTGTAAAAGTTATATTGTTCATTTATAAATATAAGGGAAGAATATCGTTTTATGTATAGTAAAAAATAGGAATTTATGCCATTATTGCCTTACTATTGAATTAGTCATTTTGAAATAACTACTATTTGATTTAGTTACAGTGGAATAAACTACTAATTTATTTAGTCAAACACTGAACTACTAATTAAATGGATGAAAATTCTACTATTTCAGATTTTGAGACTATGGAAGCTGCCTAATAAGAAATGAAAGAAACTTTGAAAAATCGAGAAAATGGTTTAATACATCTAACAATTTATGAAAAAAATAATAAAATTACAAAAATTACTTAAGATTTTATTATGAATACAAAAATAAGAAAATTGGGATCAATGTACTAAAAATAAAGAAAATTAAAAACGTTTAAGAATATTAAAAAAATATATAAATATATATAATATTGCAATACCTTTCAAATAAGAGTAATAAATTCTTGAAAAATAAAAAAATTATTAAAGAAAGAAAGCAAGGAACTTTCAAAAAAGTGGTAACAGTACCTGAAACTATTATGATAATTACGAAAAAATCCTTAATTTTTCTTTTCCTTTAAATTAAGAAATTATTTTTAAATTAAAAACGTATTAAAAGTTACAATAATCATTAAAAAAAATATGTGAACTAAAAAATTCGAAAAAATACGGAAATTTAAGGTGAAATTAAAAAGTTTTAAAGGAATATGAACAATTAACAACCTCCAATAAAAAATAATTAAAAACTTCATGAGAAATGGAAATAATCTTCAAAACAATCTGACAAATTGTGAAAAAATGAAGAAAATTACAAATACTATTAAAAAATATCATATTCGGTATAGATCTACTACCAAAAAAAAAAAAAAGAAATAGTAAAAGGAATGAGAAAATGTAAACAAAATTAACATGAAGTCTGCAAAATGAATACAAAATTAATTCAATAATGGGACAGTTTAAGAAATTAAAAAAAAACATGAAGTGGATTTAAGAAATGAAAATATCTTTTAAGAAACCGAATAAATTTTAAAACAATAGATAAGTTTTTAAAACAATCTTAACAAAGATTTTTTTTAACAATCAATGAAAATTTTACGTAAGAGTAGGTAAATAAATTTGCATGCAATATATAAAAATAAATTGAATAAATTTACAAAATGATAAAAGAACGAGCAAATTTAAAAGAAATAAAAAAATTGATAAAAATGTGCCCTCCCCTCCTTCACATAAATTATATGCAAAATTATTAAGTCTTGACTATAAGAATTCGATTTAATTGGATTTTGAAAGTTTGTCTCAATTAAAGTATGAATTAATTGTCGTTTGATTTATTTAAGGAGGTTCTACCGTATGACGATACTAGTCAAAACAGAGACCATTATTTTGTGGTTAGGTTTAAATTTAATTTTACTTATATACAATTAAACAATTGTATTTATTGACTTTATTAACTTTATTTACCTTTTTAATATGACTATTTTTTATGTGCGATCAAAATTAACATTTTAAAATATCCGAACGTCTGAACTGTATCGTGTAAAACGTGAAATATTTTTACAAAATAATTTATTGCAACTCTCACAGGAACCTATTGTCCTTTTTTAAATACAATATCGGTTCATTACATATCTGTGTTTAACTATATAAACTTTGATCACTATATCGTCAATTAATAATTTTTAGTACGAAAATATATGTGACAGAGTAATGAATTCTCATAAGAATCAATGTTAAACAGGTTAAACAGTGAAAAAATAAATCGATTCTAACTTTTTTCCCAAGAACCTACAGGTCTCAAAAATTTAACTACAAAATTGTAGAAACTTTATCTAGCAGTACACTAAGTTTTATCAAAATTTGTTTGATTAATCGATTTACGGTAGAACTTCCTTAATTTGTAATAACTTAAAATTATTAAAATTTAATATTGTTTTTGACTTTCTTTGTACCTAAAATTTTTAGATCGTATCGAATACCATCTCAAATTCAATTATTTTTATAGTTTAAAGAATGCAAGATTAAATTTTTTTAGGATTTATCTACCAATTCGAAGATTGTTTTGAAGAGGATGAGTGTCAAAAAGGCGGTTTTTTGGGTCCTCTTCAAATCAGTTGTTATTATGAAAAATTTTATCTTTTTAGTATGCCCGACAATCTCTTAAAACAGTTTTCGGATTTGTCAAATAGAAAAAGAAATAACTCAACCTAAAGAATTGCAATATACCTATACGGGTAAATTTTTTCCAAAAACTTTGCTCACATATAATGAAGAATATATGTCAAAATGGGCGATTCATATTTTGAGCCCGAGCAAAAAAATTTAAATTAGCAGATCCAAAATTGAGGCGAATTTTTAAAAAATCATTCCGATTTTGTTCAAACTTGTTATTCCAGGATTTTTGTGGTCGCTGATAACAAATCTAAAGTTAGTTTTTAAGAATTCAAAAAGGCGGATCCAATATGGCGGAGAGAAAAATTAAAAACCAACAAACCCTCACGAAAATCATTACTCGGGTGTTTTTGGAGTATAAAAATTTTTGGAGAATAACAAAAATAAAAATTTGTTAATTTTGATTTTTTATGCGCTACGTTGTAATCGCCATTTTGAATTTTAAACTTTTGATACCAGATTCGGGTTCAGTGACCTCAAAAGCTCTCGAGTATTGATTTTCATGATGATTATTATTTTAATTTTTGTCTCCACCATATTGGATCCACCGTTTTGAATTTTAATAATCTGATGCCGGATTTCAGCGACCCCAAAAACCTCCGCGTAACGATTTTCGTGAGGATTTGATAATTTTTAAATTTTTGATTCGTTATGCTGGATTCACCATTTTTGATTTTTAAAATCTAATACCAGATTCGTGTTTAGCGACACCAAAAACCCCCAGGTCACAAGTTTGTACAAAATCGAAATGATTTTTTAAAACTTCTTCTCCATTTTAGAAACGGCATTTTGAATTTTCGAGATTCGGCCCAAAGTATAAATCGACAATTCTTACATATTTTCTTCACTATACATATATGTTCAAAGTGACTAGTGACTAATCCTATACAATAACCCATTAAAATGACTTCTCTTTAATAGGAATTGCAGAAATCCATGTATTTTGAAATTTTTTAGTTAAGTTATTTCATTTTCTATTTGACAAATCGAAAAACTGTTTTGAGTAATTGTTAGATATACTAAAAAGATAAAATTGTTCATGGTAACAACTGATTTGGAGAAGTCCAAAAAAACAGCCTTATTGAAACTCATCCTTTTCGGATCTTCTTATAAAAGGTTCTGATTTTCGTGTTTTTTTTTTAAAGACAAAATTTTTTATTAAAAGGTTTCTTTTCGTTATGAACTAAATTTCCAAAAATTTGCCTGATTCTTAGTCACCCTGTAACTAAAACCTGTGCAATTTAATAATTTTTCATTCCTGTTTAGTGATTACAGTTTAAACACAATCTAATATTATAAATTTTTATGAGATACAAGCTTGGAATGATATTATCATCTTCTAATAGTAAATTTATTGTTATCTTCTATTATTATTCTATATTCTATTTATGATATTGCTACTACTATTAAAAATATTATATCCCATAAAAGATATTGATTATTCTCTAATAAATATATTGATATCTTCTTCTAGACGAAATTGCAATAGGACAGAATTGGAGCGTTCTTCTTGGGAATCTCATCCACTATTTAGGATGAAGTTAGCTAATGGAAGGAACTCGTCGCATGATTTAAAGTGTAGACCTTTTAAGAAATAATGTATCGCTTGTTTGATTGACAAGCAGACGACCAAGTCTTCAAAGGCTTTCGAGAGGTGACACAAGTCGACACAGGGGATGAGGGTTGAACGCGTGCTCACTATTGGTTGCTTATCCAATGGCTTTCCTCAGCTGGTGCGTTCCATCACTCAAGCACAAATAACCCAGTTCCCCTTGGCTCCTTGCTGGATAATTTATGTTCATCCAAGTCCCATCACTCGTCTTATTTCTTCCCTCAACTTGTCTTTTTTCACGATTGTTAAATTTATCCCAGATTTTCCAAAACATCAGTCAAAATAAAAATCTCATTCGTTCTTTCTATTCCGTATTTATCAACTGGAGATTCATTCCTTGTTTTTTTTCTTCTATTCTATATAAAGTAAATCATCCGATTGTTCCCTGTTCAAAGCTGATTATTTGAGCTCTGTTTATTACTATTCTGTTATTCTTCGTTTCCAATAGCAAATTTCTGATTGGGTCCATGTTGGTATATATTATTCCATCACTACTATAAAGAGAGTAACGTCTGACTTTATTTTAAAGTGATTCGGCGAACGCCTCACTACCCTTGTGTAAAGTCTTTCAAAAAAGATGGCCACAGAGTTACCCGGAACGAGGACAGGGTGTTTAATGACTGTGATTACTCAGTAGATCGAATGGGCCGTGGTCCCGCTTGTAACATCGTCGTAACGAAATACCAAAATAACGTCACCAATAAATATACACCAACAGAGAACGCAAGCATTCTTCCTCTCCGACGAATTGCTCCAGAATTAACCAAGCCGTCGACGTATTAAGACTTTTCACATACTCGACATCCTCTTCTTAACCAACCCTCGACTTCGATAAAAGAAAGGAACAATTAACCTCGCACTCCAGTCACTTTCAGTTTCTTTGTCAATTCCTAGAATGCTTCTCTTTTCAGGACACACGTCAAGACGTCTCTGTGAATACTGTACCGACTTTACCATTCATTACTTTACTAAAGAGGAGTAACACCTTTGAAGAGTAATTTTAGTCGTTATATATGCTTATAAGTTATATGCTTTTTCAAAATATTTTATTGCATGGTGATATTTCTGATCTCTACCTCTATTATGAGGAAAATAATTTATAATATTGATGTCAATCAAGTTTTAAAAACAGTCTACTCAGCTCTTAAAAATGTTATCCATTAGGCTACGTTCCATAATGGTTAGGGGGGAGGGAGATTCAATCAAAAGATACTCTTGGTTACGCAGGGGGCAAAGGTTAAAAAATCATCCAAAATAGGGGTAAGTGGTTTATGGAAGACCCTTACACCATTTACCTCAAGATAGGTACGCAACTTTCGAAAAATCACCTTATGACTCCAACATAAGAAAAGAGTGTATAATAAGTTGCCTTTCAAAAATGTCTGTATCATAAGGCATACGGTCTAATCAGCCTCATTCATCTCTATAATAATAATTTAAATTCATCAAATTGAAAGAAACAAGATTGTAAAATTTGTGGTTGCTTTTGGTTAGAGTGGCAAGTTTTCCTTTTATTATGGCAACCTTCATCAAAGCATGTCTTTGAGAATGCCATTACACGAAAAAAGCATCAGGGAATTAAGATTTAATTCCTCGTTTATTTTGAATAAAAATCTGAATCGCAGGATTAAGCAAGTCACGAAGATGCTACCCTAATCCTGTTGTAAACAAATATTTTTTTGCGACGAGGAGAATGGATGCCAAGCTGTTCGCCGAGGGTGGCCAACGCCGTCACTTTGACGAGTGTCGCACAGCTGGAAAACGAAGGAAGGAGTTTCGAAAGCAAGGCGCGAGAATGAAAGAGAACTCGTGAGAGATAAAGAGCAAGGGGAATAAGAGTTGTATATACGTTCGCGTGCGTAAGTTATCTATATACCCCGCTTCCAAGCTACACGTGTCTCCGCGTGTCTCGTCGCTGTTCCGGGCTCAACATTCTTGTGGTTCTCCTCTCATTCTTTGCCTCGTCCTCGTGGTCCACTTTGTCTTCCACCCTCTCGTTCCTCCGCCTCAAACACCAGGTATCACCCTGGCTTTCAGACAAACGCCTAATCCTCTCGTCACCCTTTCAAGCCAGATTCAAGATACATCCCTTCGTCCAATGAATGACCATCACTCTACTGATTCCAACTGTGTTCAACTCTATTCAGATTTTCTTGGAGAGAAAGAGAGTTGTGACAATTGATTCCACTTCTGGAATAGCTTTTTATAACTGCTTCCTGGAACAGACTCTGCAATTGGCATCGACGCGATACATTCAATGGGGATACGATCTTGGTAGTAAAATTTGTTTTCTCCTCAGGAGACAATCTAGGATTAAAAAGACGTCATGTTTCGCCTAACGAGACGTCTTTATTTTCTGACTTCGATCCTCAATTGATTATGTTCGGTTCAAGATTTAACCCACTGGAATGATCAGATAATGATGTGAAAGGTTAAGATGGGAAAACATTATGTTGCTTGAACAAAGACTTGGTAATTTTGAAATGTTCTTTAGATGATTCTGTGTTAGATTAATTTAAGGTTATGAATTTGGAATTAATCTGAGAAAATAGAAATTTGCGATTGAATAAAAAATTATGAGAGTTCTAAAATTGTCCCGGCAATAAAACCCTTTCGACTGTAATTATTTTGTTGATGTGTATATTTCGACGCCCCCCGTTGATAAAGTGTTTATTAAAAAGCCAGGTTAATAAAATGTTAATTTGAAAAACAGTGGAATGTCACTTTTATAATTAATTTTTTTGGATATGATTTCTATTAAACTGTTTGTTTAATCAAATGTCTTTTGAAGTTTTGTCATAAAATGTTAATTGAACCGAAAAATGGATACATTTGTTTATTAATTCAAATATGCAATAACATTCTTTATAACCTTCCTTTAACATTATTCTACTGTTTTTCAAATTAACATTTTATTACACTGGTTTTTTAATAAACACTTTATCAACGGGGGGCGTCGATTTATTTTATGGTAGACGTCAAAAACTCCTATTAACCTGTTATAGAAACTTTTTGTATGATCTGTACTGGTTTTAATGTTAATTCCAAAAAATATACAGGATTTGAATGTTTCTTTTAGAAGGTTGGTCTCCGACGATTCGGCCTCAGATTGAGCATCATCTTCAGGGCTGTGTTCTTTATTCAAAAATTGTTATATACATGATTTGAAGTAGATGAAAAATACATTAATGTTGTTAACCTTTTTTCTTTGGGTTTTCATAAAGATTTTACAATATTTCAAAAGTATAATGACAGAAAATTGTTAACAAAAAATCGAAGAAATGTACCAAACTTAAAACTAACTTTCAACATTTGTTTGATTTTAAAGAAAATTAGTGCTTTAAGGATATTTGCCCCTATGACATATCCTCAAACTAAAAAGTGTTTTTTAACATGAAAATAGAATAAAAATTGTTTGTCACAAATTTTAAAAGATCTACTTGTACAATTTTCAAATAAAATTATTTTGTATTAAAATATTTTTTCATTGAGGCAGGTTACACCGTCTACCGTATGATACGCTACTTTCAAAAAATCACCTTATGATACGCTCTTTCCCTATGTTGGCGTCTGCGCAGAAGTTAGTTGTCATGGCAACGAACTAATGCTCATTCGCAGTAATATAAGCTAGCTTATCATAAGGTGATTTTTTGGAAGTAGCGTATCATAAGCTAGATGATGTAACCTGGCTCATTTACGCATTATTGAATATTATATGTTTTTTCTTTAAATCCAATGAAGAATTGTATTTTTTATACAATTACAGACAAATAATGGCTCATTTTATTTTTTGAAAGATTTTCTACAATTCTACTGGTAGAGTTTTATTAAAAATGTATTTTTCAGAAACAATATGGAAAATATAAAAAGTAAATTTTTTGTTCATTACTTCTTAACCAAACATTTTTAATAAAATTGTATGAGTAGAATTGTATAGAATGTTTCAAATAATAAATTAAGCCATTGCTTGACATAATAAATTGGATAAAAATTGCAATTGTATTTGAAGAAAAAACAAAAAATGTTAAATAATGCATAAATGGTAAAATATTTTAATTCAAAATAATTTTATTTGAAGTAATATGACAGAGTTTCAACGGTTCTGAAAAACCAGGAAAACCTGGAATTGTCGTGGAATTTTATAAAATGTTATTTTAAACAATTAATTTAAATAACTTCTCTTTTTTTACGCATTTTTTCTTATTATTTTTTTTTTGTCAATTGTCAATTAGTTTCCTCATTTCTAAATTATTTTCTTAAATACTATTTACTTATTTCGTCATTTTGTAATTTTTCTTTCAATTATCAATTATTTTCTTCGAATTTCAATTATTTTCTTCAATATTCAATCATTTTCGCTCTTTTTCCAACAATTTTTTTCTATAATTTTCTTTAGTTTTCAATTGACAATTTAATTTTCTCTTTCAGTTTCATAATTATTCTTTAATTTTTTCAATAATTTTGTTGTATTCTCTATTATTCTCGCCATTTATCGAGTTTTTTCAACTGTTAAGTATTTTCCTTAATTAATGTTTAATTATTTTCATCATTTTGTAATTTCTCCTTCAATTATCAATTATTATCTTAAAAAATCAATTTATTTCTTTAATTTTCAATTCATTTTTTCAATTTTCGTTTTTTTTATTTAATTTTCAATTATTTTGATCAATCATAAAAATTGTTTTAAAATTTCAATTCAATTTTTCAATTTCTTATTATTTTCTTCAATACTAAAAAATTCTCGCCTTTTTTCAATTATTTCTTTCGATTATCAATGTTTCCTCAATTTTAAATTCAATTGTTCAATTATTTTTTTCTATATGCAATTATTTTCACCAATTATTCCTATAATATCCATAATTTTATAATTTTCAATTATTTGGTTTAAATTTAATCTTTAATGTTTAATTTTTTAAATTAGTTTTACCAATTGTATATTAATTTAGCCATTTTTGTTTTCAATTGTCAAATATTTAAGTTATTCTTCAGATATTTTTTTTGGCTATTTTTAAATTATTTTCTTCAATATTTCATTGTTTTCGTCATTTAGTAATTTTTTTTTCGTTTTCTTAAAATTTCCATTTAATTCTTCAATTTTCGATTTATTTCTTCAATTCTTTCACATTTCTTTACTTTTATATTCAATTGTTCACTTATTTTCGTTAAAAATCCATTTTTTTAAATTTCAATTTTATTTTCCAATTTTAAATTATTTTCTTCTGTATTCAATAATTCTCGCCTTTTTTCAATTACTCTTTTCAATTTTTAATTATATTCATTAAATTTCAATTCCATTCTTCAGTTTTCAATTATTTTCTTTAATTTTAATTATTATTTTCGTTTTTCAATCAAATTGTGCAACGTGCAATTATTTTCAACAATTTTTTTTACGATTTGCAATTATTTTTTTTAAATTTAATGTTTCTTGTTTAATTTTTTAAATTTTTTTTAGTTGACAATTTATCTAGTCATTTTTTGAATTTTGATTTTTATTGTCAATTATTTTCGTCAATTTCGGATATTTTTTTTCAATTTTTTCGTCATTTTCCAATTATGGCCTGCAATTTTTTCAGTTTTCAGTTATTTTCTTAAAATTTTATAATTATTATTTTAATTTTTCCAATTTTTTTTTTAATTGTACATTATTTTTGTATTTTCAGATATTTGCTTCAATTTTGTAATTATTCTAGTAATCTTCATTATTTGTCTTTGCAAAATTTTATAGTTTTAAAATGACCAACATCAATGCAAAGTTTTTCGCCTCCTTAGGCTTTCGTTAATATTGCTAATTGTTTTATATCTGGTCATTAAATTTTAAGAAAAATGGTGTGGAAAACCTGGAGAGTCATGGAATTTTGAAATTTCGAAAACGTAGCAACCCTGTATTAAATTAAAATGTAAATTTCCACATTAGGTTGAATCTTGTCAATGAGAGTTATCAAATCTAGTAGGGTTTGATCCCTAATTAAGGGTAAACGAGTTCTCTCTTTTTTAATTATGTAGTAAAAAACTACTCCAAACAGTCATTTTCTACTATTTCAGATTTAGAGAGTAAACAGTCAGTCACGATTTTAGTTTTAACCATATGGTATATCTACAATGTTCTCTGATACAGCGAACTTTTAGCTATCTTAGTTAATATCCATCTGTAACGACTAAAAATTCCCATCTAATTTTTTTTAGCTACAGCAGCTTACTCACTTTTTACCCTAAACCTTCAAACTTACGTGTTATTATTTAATCTTGTGTTAATCTGCTCTGACAAAAAAATCATCAGTTGATAAGATTTCTTAACAGTTATGATATTACATTCGATCACAATACTTTTTCTATATAAATCAAAATTTTGAAGTTCACACTTCTCCTTAATATAAAGATTTAATTTTGTCACGTCTCAATTTGTACCGAGAATCAGAGTCAATTTGAAGCCAGCTTTTTTAAAGTTGTTAATTTAGGAAGATGTCGTTTCACCGGGATCACGACAATTAAATCTGTGTTTCCGGGAAAGGCGTAATGGGATAAACAGAAATGAAGAAACGAGCGTGTGTCAGGGCAAAGTGGAAAGAGCGATGCGCAATGGCACTGTCAAAACATCTACTCGCATATCAGGATTCACCCTTTCCCCACTTTTATTGCTGTCTCTCTTTACCACCCGGTTCGAATGAGTCCAAAGGCAGAAGTGCATCCAGCACTCGGTGGATCAGCCACCCGTAATGCTCAGAGCAGTTCATCACTCTTGGCGGACACGAACGAGCGGACGAACAGGCAGTGCCGCATAATATATCGGTTTAAAAGTGCCATTTATTTAACGGCGTTTACCACACAGAACCGCGGAACAAAAAGCACTCGAGCCACTCTGTCAGGAAATAATAATGAGGTTAGCAGGTACGCCGGATATTGCATCGCTCATTAATTAAACATGCCTTCAAAATTCGAAATTAAAGATTCCAAAAGTAATCTGATAATCTTGTCAACAAACAAACAACAAAAAAAAGAATCCCATCTCCACTCGCCCACTTGCAAATGTTTCTTGGCTCTTGTACAGAATTGGGTGCCAAAAAAATCCAGACTCATTAAAATATCAACGGCTTTACATAAAGACTCGAATTTTAACTTGGAATTTTGCAATTTGTTGGTAATTCTGGTCAATTTGGTGTTCACTTTATTTCTAGTTGAAAAGTTTTGTGGCGCTGACTATCAGTGGTAGATTGCTTACAAAAGTACCTTGTATAAATTTAATAGAGTTAAAAACCGAATGAATATTATCAACAACTGACTGACAATGAGTACAGAAAAAATGGAATTGTTAATATGGAACTAACAATTCTGTTTTATTGTTGTAACAAACTTTTTTGTTAAGTTTGGGATTGTTGTAATAACAAAACGATTTCAGACTTTGTCAGGAGAACAAAAATCAAACAGATCGTGCAATTAAATTATCAGACAAAAATTTCATATAGAAAATCTCAAAATAGTTAAAGAGAGTGTACTAGAAAACGGATTTCCATCCTTAAGGTCAGAATGTGGATAAAGGAGAATGACGTCACTGGTATAGACAAAATTTGTCCTTAAACTTTATCCTAAAATACTAATGATTTTGATACTAAACTTTGTAGAATTACTTAAAATATATATCATTAAAAGGTCTCTCTGACCCAATTTTTAATGAATTTTCCTTTAACGTTAATTTTTTAGCATTTCCAAATATCTGCGAATTTTTTTAGAAAATAATTTTATGGCAAAATTTAAACAAACTTGGGCCAGAGAGTTCTTTCTAATGATATTTTAAATAATTCCACAAAGTTTTGAGTCACAATATTTATTATTTTAGGAAAAAATTTACGGACAAATTTTTCTTATACCAGTGACGTCACTCTCCATCACATGCCCTTAATAAAAAAATTAAACAAATATACAATTACATAATTTCAAATAATAATAAAACTTCTTCCGAAAATAATATTACAACCATTGTTTCACCACCAAATATCAAAGAATTAGAAAAAACCTTTTTTAATTTATTTCACATATTCAATATTAAAGTAGTGCAATCAATAGAAAACACAATGTCAAAAAAACATGTTACACTCAACTAAAGATAAAACAGAAAAAATCAACGAATTCTGAATGTAGAGAAAAGTTGGTATAAAGAAAGTTTTTAGAAATTATTTATATAACAAAAGAAAATAAAGCGATAATTTTTTAAAACAGATGTTGAAAGATTAAGTAGTGTATATCAAGAATTTTAAATAGCGTACATTAATCTGTCAATATAGTACTCTAAATTACCGATCTTTTAATTTCCACACAATAGTAGCAGAATTTAAGTAGTTAATAATGATGAATCAAAGCATCATCATGTGTTCAAAATGAAAAATAAAAGTCGTTTTGATATGTCAGTTTTTATATGTAATTTTCAAAATGCAAGTACTGCTTTTCCTGGATTTTGATTAAAAATAACAAAAATACACACATATAAATGTATAAATTTAATCTTAAAAAATTTTATTTTTATTTTTAGCATTTTTTCAAACTTGATAAGGGTATCGGCAGCTGTTTGAAACGTTGTTATAATTTTGAAAAAGAATATATAACATACATGTGGATTAACATGATTGGTACAGAAGTCTGGATTAAAAATTCCATGACATTTCCTGGTTTTCCAGAACAGACTTTGGGAAAATTTCATGACACTTTTAAAAAAAATCCATTGTTTTTGTATAAATCTTAAAATCTATAATAATAATCTACAAGATTCATTTATTCTTTCATTCTGTCCACACCTGAAGTTTAGCATTTAGATATTTTTTGTTTTAAGGGCATGTTATGGAGAATGACATCACTTGTATAGGCAAAATTTTTCTGTAAACTTTCTCTTAAAATAATACATATTTTGACACCAAACTTTATAGAATTATTTAAAATATCATTAAAAAGGTCTCGCAAACCCAAGTTTGTTTACATTTTGCCTTAAATTTAAGTTTTTTAATTTTTCGAGAATCAGCTAATTTTTTAAAAAATTAACACGAAGGCAAAATTTAAATAAACTTGGGTCTGAGAGACCTTTCTAATGATATTTTAAGTAATTCTACAAAGTTTGGTGTCAAAATATGTATTATTTTAAGAGAAAGTTTACAGACAAATTTTGTCTATACTAGTGACGTCATTCTCCATCATATGCCCTTAAAAGAGATGCTTTTAAAAAAGACATTTAAATTGATTAAAATTTAAAATTATTATAAATATCAATTCAAATAATTTTAATTTCATTAATAAATTATAATTCTATAATTCTTTCTATAATTTTCAACAGTTATCAATATACAATTATTCTCTTTAAATTTTATAATTATTCTTCAATTTTTTTAAAATTATTTTTCTCTGCTGTCGATTATTGACGCAAGGTTTTGAATTTTTCTTTTTATTGTCAATTATTTTCCTCATTTCTCAATTAGGTACCTAATACCTATTTTCTTTAATATTTAATTATTTTAGTCATTTTTCTTTCAATTATCAACTATTTTCTTAAAATTTCAATTTAAATTCTTTAATCTTCAATTTATTTTTTTCAATTCTCAATTATTTCCTTTAATTTTTAACTGCATTCTTCGTTTCTCAATTATTTTATTCATTATTCAATCATTCTCGCATTTTCTCAATTATCAATTTATTTCTTGAAATTTGAATACAATTCTTCAATTTAAACTTATTTTGTACTACTTTTTCCATAATTTTCATCAGTTTTCAATTGGCAATTTATTATTTTCCTTCAATTTTATGGTTTTTCATTAATTTAAAAATTATTTTTGTTCGAATGACGATTATTCTCACCATTTTTCGAGTGTTTTTCAGTTTATAATTTTATTTTTTTTAATAGTTAATTATTTTCCTTATATTGTAAGTTTCCTTTTGATTATCAATTATTTTCTTGAAATTTCTATTTAATTCTTGAATTTTTAATTTATTTCTTCAATTTTTAATTGTTTTCTTCAAATCTTAAATATTTTAATTAATTTTTAATTATTTTTATCTATTGTTTCCTCATGGAGGAAGCTTTGTGATCGTTAAGATTTTCGATTTTCCAAAAATAGTCTAAATCGACTCATTTTTATTTAAAAAGCGTAAATTTTTATTCCTGAGCAAATGTCCAAATGTCCAGATGTCTTTTTCTCTATTTCTCTCTTTTTCTGAGAATTATTTAATTCTCGGCTTTTTTCAATTACTCTTTTTTAATTTTAAGGTACATTTTTTAAATTCCAATTTCGTTCTAAAATTTTCAATTTATATCCTTAATTTTTTATTATTTTCATCAATTTCAATTATATTTTTTGATTTTCAATCCAATCGTTAAATGTGCAATTAATTCCAACAATTATTCCTATAATTTTCTTCATTTTTTAATTTGCAATTATTTTCTTCAAATTTTATATTTCTTGTTTAATTTCTGAATTATTTTTTCAGTTTTCTATTAATCTAGTCATTTTTCGAATTTTGTTTTCAATTGACAATTATTTTCGTTATTTTTCATATATTTTCCTCAATTCTTCAATGATTCTTGTCATTTTTCAACTAATTCCTTCAATTATTAATTATTTTGCGCAATTTTTAATTATTTCCTACACTTTTTTCAATTTTTAATCATTATCTCAAAATTATATAATTATTGTTTGGTTGTATATTAGCCATTTTTTGAATTTTGTTTTTAATTGTCAATTATTTTCGTCATTTTGTAATTTTTTTTTCTCAATAATCAATTATTTTTTTAAATTTTAATTTAATTCTTAAATTTTCAATTTATTTCCTCAATTAGTTGTTATTTTCTTCAAATCCAATTATTTTCCTCGATTTTCAATCCAGCTGTTCAATTCGCAATTATTTCCAACAGCTGTTTCTATCATTTTTCAACTATTTTGTTAAAATTTAATATTTATTCTTTAATTTCTTAAATTATTCTTTTTAATTGTGTAATTACGTAACCATTTTTCTAATTTTGTTTTCAACTGTCAATTATTTTCGTCATTTTTCAGATATATTATTCAATTTCGTAATTATATTATATTATACTTCTTATTTTTAAATTGTTAAAGTGTAAATCATTTACTACTATTTGATTATGTCTGGAATGTAGAAAAAGTATTAAAGTAAATGAAATTCCAGGTTGGATTTGTAAAGTCCCTGACATTTCCAGGTTTTTCAGATTTTCCAGGTTCTGTAGCAACCATGAATTAATGGCCTAAAACCTATTTTTTATTTAATACATATATAAATCCATTAAAAAAATAACATTCATGAAACAAATCTAATTACACTAGTTTACAAAAAAAAAAAAAATTTTATGTACATTCATTGTCACTATTTTTTTCTTATGTACTAAGCTTCTCGTTACTTAAAAATGACATTAAGAAATTTTTCTATGAATAGGTTTCCGAAATATGAATTTTTAAAATTTTTTTACGTATTTTTCGGAGGTGACTTCACGTTTTAGGCCGTATCTCGAGTTACAGAAGTCCGATTGAGTTTTTCTAAGTGTCAAATTAAAGGTAATCAAATTCCAAATAATCGCTTTTAACATTATTCTTCAATCGGTTAAATATTTTAAGTGATATAGTCCAAAAAAAAATTTTAAATTTGAATTTTTGGCCCAAAACCTGAAAAACAAATTCATTCTACCGCCATGCAAAAATAGAAAACGTCAAATTATGTCCAGTTTTAAATTTTTTACATATATGGCTCACTTTTAAGAAGAAAAAAATGTATGGATGAAAACAATCTATGGGTAATTATTGAAGTTATAAGCCAGGGTACTGAAATTCTCGTTTTACGACATTTCGGTATTTTACCTTCTTTTATAGTGATTATGTTGATTAATTTAATGAATACAATATCTAATTAGAAAATGGACTTTTTTCACAGATTTCAAATAATTTTCAATGCTTTACTAATTCAAATTTGACTGAAAAATTTTTTGGAGTTTTTGACAAAAATTTCTGGAGAGGCATAAATTGATTAAAATCTGCTTTTTTGACAAGTTGAATCAGATGCGCAGAGATTTAATTTTTGGTGAATTTTGTTCGTTAATAGATGAAAAAGTTCCAAATTAGATATAGAAATATAAAAAATAAATGATATTTGAATGAAAATGTTTATGGAGTTTTTGACAAAAATATCTGAAGAGACATAAACTGGTTAAAATTTGTTTTTTTGACAAGTTGAATCAGATGCGCAGTGGTTGAATTTTTGTTAAAAATTCCAAAAAAATTTCCAGACAAATATCTTTTAATTTCTATATTTCTATATCTAATTTCAAACTTTTTTTATCTATTACCGAACAAAATACAACAAAAATTGAACCACTGCGCATCTAATGCAACTTGTCAAAGAAGCAAATTTTAACCAGTTTATGTCTCTTCAGATATTTTTGTCAAAAACTCCATAAAAATTTTCATTCAAATATTATTTATTTTTTATATTTCTATATCTAATTTGGAACTTTTTCATCTATTAACGAACAAAATTCACCAAAAATTGAATCTCTGCGCATCTGATTCAACTTATCAAAAAAGCAGATTTTAATCAATTTATGCCTCTCCAAAAATTTTTGTCAAAAACTCCAAAAAAATTTTCAGACAAATATTTTTTATTTTCTATATTTCTAAATCTATTTTCAAACTTTTTTATCTATTAACGAACAAAATTCAACAAAAATTAAACCACTGCGCATCTGATGCAACGTGTCAAAGAAGCAGATTTTAATCAATTTATGCCTCTCCAGAAATTTTTGTCAAAAACCCCAAAAAATTTTTCAGTCAAATTTGAATTAGTAAAGCACTGAAAATTATTTGGAATCTGGGAAAAAAGTCCATTTTCTAATTAGATATTGTATTCATTAAATTAATCAACATAATCACTATAAAAGGAGGTAAAATACCGAAATGTCGTAAAACGAGAATTTCAGTACCCTGGCTTATAACTTCAATAATTACACATGTGACGCCGCGCGAGAAAAGGGATCTATCGCCTGAAACGTTAATTTTACAGGGCGAGCGTTAGAAGTTGTAGCAATGCATTGCGACCAATATAAATTCTTACGCTTCATGCCTAATAACTAAAAAAGTAATTGATGGAAACAATTTCTGATTTTTTCAAATGAAAGAGCGACTAAAAAGCTACCTTTTGGCATAAAAAAATGAAAATTGATTTTTTTCGCGATAGGTTTTTTTGCGTTGGAAGTTGCGTCAGTGCATGGCGACCAATGTAAACTCTTACGATTCATGCTTAATAACTCAAAAAGTAACTAATGGAAACAATTTTTGATTCTTTTAAATGAAAGAGCGACTAATAAGCTACCTTTTGGCATAAAAAAATGAAAATTGATATTTTTTGCGATAGGTCCCTTTTCTCGCGCGGCGTCACACATAGATTTTTTTTATCCATACATTTTTTCTTCCTAAAAGTGAGCCATATATGTAAAAAAATTAAAACTGGACATAATTTGACGTTTTCTATTTTTGCATGGCGGTAGAATGAATTTGTTTTTCAGATTTTGGGCCAAAAACTCAAATTTTCTATTTTTTTTTTGACTATATCACTTAAAATATTTAACCGATTAAAAAATAATGTGAAAAGCGATTGTTTGGAATTTGATTACCTTTAATTTGACACTTAGAAAAACTCAATCGGACTTCTGTAACTCGAGATACGGCCTAAAACGTGAAGTCACCTCCGAAAAAAACGTAAAAAAATTTTAAAAATTCATATTTCGGAAACCTATCCGTAGAAAAATTTCTTAATGTCATTTTTAAGTTTAGAGAACCATAGTACATAAAAAAAAAATAGTGGCATTAAATGTACATTTTGGCTGTAAACTAGTGTTATTGATACAGCAAAACAAATTCGTTATAACAACAATTTACGTTTGTTAGTACTATGTTAACAATCCGATAGTGAATAGGGTAAGTCGAGGAGAGATGGATCACGAGGAGAATTGAATCACTTTTCGACATTTTGACTCTTTTTCATCCACTGATTTGATTGTTTGGCAGTTATTGTTAATTCTACCCAATCGGTTGTTAATTTTATTCAATCAGTTTTCAAGTATACCTATTGAATTTATTTCCAATTCTATTTACTCTAATAGTTTATTGAGATTCGACACTATACACAAGGTAATGAGAGTTTTCTCAATTTCGATAGGATCTTGTCCATTAAATAGGCACATTTCACCGGGAGAGGGGCTTCGAAGCCATGGAAATGATGGCATAGGGGTCTCATGCTGCGTTAGGAAGCATACATCCTCCGCTATCTAAATAATTATCGCAGCCATTACCATCACGTGGCGTTGTCCGGTGGAAGCTACGACGAGATCCAGCGCCCTGCCGTACGAATATTATGCATACGCATGTGTGTATCGCTAGATATCCCAGGTATGTTAAACCCAACACAGTCTCAAGTATCAAACTCGGGACTTCTCTCCTATACGGCAGCTCTTAACGTCCAGCCGCGTTATAAGACGAACCTTCTGTTATTGATTATAGCACTTATGCCGACATGTGTCATGATACTTATCGTACACACACCACCACCAATCTGCTTGATGAGGAACTTACACTTTTCTCTGATGATCAACTGATTCCTACCAGTGCAATTTTTCTCTCCTGCTTCAGTTATGAAAAATTCACTTCCTTTTTTAATGACGGTGACTTGTATATTTTGTCTGCTCAGTTGTATCTCTTGTTGTATCTGCGACTATACGGTTGATGAAGGAAATCTTTTAATGAATTTTGTTACGAAACTTTGTTTTTAAATATCGGAATACATTGCTGATTAAGATTTTATTTAAACAAATGTTTGAAAATGTTTTGTACGGCTTGGAAATGTGAACTTTGAAAGAGAAAATGCAGAAGCTGCTGAAAGAGTAGCAAAGTCTTGAAAGCAATAGAGTGAAGGAACCGCCAATTAGCTCGAAATAATGAGCGTGCTTTGGCATGGTTTGTTTTTTTATTTTCACCGCCGACCGCCTAGCTAAAGGATCGCCTCGGGCAAGAGTTGGAAAGCGAGTTTACGATGAACTTGGTTCTTGGATTTCGCCGTCCTCTGCACCACGTCAAAGTAGATTGTTCTCTTGTTGATAATAAGTTACACGAACGTGCAGTTGTTACACGTTATTAATAAGGTGGAAGCTTCGAGAATGAATAAAGGGACCAAATTACAGCTCCTAATGAAAGCTTGAAACAAAAGAACTTAATTGAAGACTGATGAATTTACTCAATATTACATCAGCTTTGCGGGCAAAAACTGATTTGGTGTATTTTTCACCAAGAAGGAACACGAAGATTGATGAATAATTGATGATTAAAATTAAGGGTAAAAAATTTGGAATTAGAAAGAAAGGTATAAGTTGAAAGTGCCTGTGTGGTTGCACAAACAGAAGGAACCTGTAAAGACTGCAGCGACCTGCAGAAGCCAATGCTCAAGGGTCCGCAAAAAGTAAGCGGCGCGATCGAGTGAGAACGATTCAATCAGGAGCCACATAAATCTCCTCCCTGCGGACATCCCGAGCCCAGTCTCTCCTCTCTCCTCTGCCATACCATCCTTTTCTTTCTTTCCTCCGCTCGTTGGTCCAGCAAGGGCTCTGCCTGGACCTTTGACTCTGGCTCCTGGTTCCGCTTCTCTTTCTCGCTTCTTTCTTTTCCCGTCTTGCTTTTTCTCTTTTGCTTTCCTCTTCACTTGGTATCCAGACACAGGGTTCGGTATTAATTATGCGCCGTGCGCGCAGGCATTCCCGGCCGGTACCAGTATTTGCGGGCATTGTTAATCCAACCTCTTCGTCTGCTACCGTTCTACTCATCCTTGTTCCCATACTCCTTCAATACCCTCCGCAAGATTCAATTCTTTCCCTAATACTGTGGGAAAATATCTGACCAACAGAAAAAGGAAAATTTTTAATTTTAACACTGTCTCGCAATTCCTCGCGTTGCGCATTTGATCAGGAAATATTTCAGTGGAATTATAAACATGAAAAATATAAACATTAAGATATGTAGGAAACTGTTAGGTATTAGAAACTTGAGGCAAAGTTGGAAAAGATTTGATTTGGTTTTTTTAAATTTGTAAGAGAGGTTTTGGATTCTGGGGAATCCCTGAAAAGCTCTGGGGAATAGTTTGGGAGGTCCTGGAAACCCGGAGGAGGTTATGAAAAATTCCTGGAGAATCTCTGCAATATCTTTATGAAAGTTTTGGAGAATGCCTAGGGGAGACTCTGGGCAAAGTTACAGAAAGCTTTGGAGAATCTTCTGGAGATTCCCAGAGGAACCCTTAAGGAGTCTGAATAATCCTTGGGAAGGGTCTAGAGATTTCTTGGGATTGTATTGAGGAATCCCTAAGAAGGTTCTGATCAACTTTAAGGAGATTCTTCGAGGAAGTTCTGAAGATTTTCTGGAGAAGCGTTAGGGAATTTCTAAAGAAGTTCTGGGTACTCCGTGAAAAGGTTTACGGGACCTCCTGAGAAGATTCTTACGAACATTTAATAAGATTTTTATTTCTTAATAATATTTGGGTTGTCGCTGGGAAGTCCTCGAGGAGACTCTACATAGGAGACATTAAAAAATTCTTGGGAAAGCTCTGAGGGCTCCCTATAGGAGATTGGGGAACCCCTTGGGAGGTTCTGGGTATTATTTGAAACGTTTTTGGGAAGCTCTGCAGAATCCTGTGGAAGTTTCTGAATAATTCTTTGTGAAACTTAGGGGACTCCCTGGGAAGATTCGGGGGAGCCCTTAAAGAGGTTTTGAAAAATCTTTGGGGAGACTCTGGGTAATCCCTGAGATATTTTTGTTGAAGCTCTACAGAATCCCTTGAGAATATCTGTATAATTCTTTGTCAGACTCAGAGTAATTCTTAAAAATATTCGAGGGAACCCCTTAGGAGGTTCTGGTAAATCTCTGGGGAAACTCGGTAATCCTAGGGACTCTTTGGTAAAAGTTCTGCAGAATCTTTTGAAATTTTCTCGATAATTCTTTGTCAAGCTCAGGGAATCCCTGGAAAGATTCGGGGAACCCCTTACCAGGTTCTGGAAACTCCCTGAGGAGTCTTGGTAATCCCAGGGACGTTTTGGTGGAAGCTCTGCAGAATCTGTTAAAAGTTTTTAGATACTTCTTCGTCAAGCTCAGAAGAATCCCTTAGAAGATTCGGGAAACCCCTTAGGAGATACTAAAAATTCCCTGGGGAGACTCTCGGTAATCTCAGGAACGTTTTGGTGGAAACTCTGCAGAATCCCTTGAAAGTTTCTGGAAAATTCTTTGTTAGAGAGTAAGGGTATTCCGAGAAAAGATTCAGAGAACTTTGGGGAGGCTCTGAGGTTTCTCTAAGAAGGCTTTGGGGAATTCTTGGGAAAATTCAGGGGAACCCTTGGGGAGGTTTTGGGTAGTCTCTGGTACATTTTCGGGGAAACTCTACAGATTTATTCGGAACTTTCT
Organism: Ganaspis brasiliensis; assembly: GCA_037103525.1. Taxonomy (NCBI): domain Eukaryota; kingdom Metazoa; phylum Arthropoda; class Insecta; order Hymenoptera; family Figitidae; genus Ganaspis; species Ganaspis brasiliensis. The sequence goes on from JAZKLR010000079.1 coordinate 734,511, forward strand.
GAATAATTCTTCGTGAGATTCAGAGGATTCCCTTGAAAAATTTGGGGACCCCTTGAGGGGGCACAAGGGAATTCCTAGGGAGGTTTCTGGAGAAGCTTCGGAGAACCCTTGTGAGGTTCTCAGTAATCTTTGGGACATTTTTGGATTCAGGAGATTTCATTAAAACATTCGGGGAACCCTTGGGGAGCCTCTGGGCAATCTCTGGGGATCTTTTGGGACATTTCCAAGGAGGCTTGGGTGAACCCCTGGGGAAATTTCGGGTAATTCCTGGGATGTTTGTGAAGATATTTTGCAGAATTCTTTGGAACTTTGTGAATAATTTTTTGTGAGACTGAGGAAAGTCCTTAAAAAGATTTGGGGGAACCCTTGGGAGGCTCTCCCTAAATAGGCTTTGGGGAACCTTGGGAGGTTCTGAGTTATCATTGGGACGTTATTAGAGGAGATCTGCCGAATCTCTCGGAAATTTCTAGATAATTCTTTGCAAAACTTAGGGAACCCCTGAGAAGATTTAGGGGAACCCCTGGGAAAGCTTTGGGGGCTCTCTGGGGAAACTTTGGGAAACTCCTGAAGAGGTTCTTTGTAATTCCCAGGAAATTTTCGAGAAAACTGTGCAGAATCACTCAGTGGTTTCTGAATAATTCGTTGTGAAATTGAAAAAAATCTCTTGAAATATTCTGGGGAACCCTTAGGGAGATCTTAAGGGCCCTCTAAGGAGGCTTTGGGGAACCCCTGGGGAGATTCTAGATAATTCCTGAGACACCTTTAAAGAAACTTTGCAGAATCCCTCGAAAATTTCTATAGATAATTTTTTGTGACTAAGGAAAATCCTTGAAAAATTCTGGGGAACTCCTTGGGAGGTACTAAAAAATTCTCGGAAAACCCCTTTAAGGTTGAAGGGGGGAAACTCAAATCTTGAAACTGAATTTTCGTCCATATCTTTTTATTATTCTACTATATTTTCAAACTGTTAATTACCCTTCATCTCAAGTTAATAATTCCCAAAAATAAATCCCCTTCCTTTTTCGACCATTTAAATCTTTTTCTCACTTTTCTCGCCCCAGATTTAACAAATCACGAGTACTCGAAAGGCGAGAAGGTGTTACTAGCATGTGTGACAGACTGGAAATAAATCAACGCTTAACCCGCTTTATTTAAAGAACCCCTTTCACTGGGGTCTTATTCGTATTCTGCTCTCGACCCCCTAATAGACTTCGGGGTGGCTTCTTCAACAGCATCACCTTGGAGCATTATTTCCACGCAGTGTACCCTCTGAATTCAGGCCGAACGCTGGAGCGTCCTCGATTTTCGCATAAATCAGCCTCTGTCTCTGGCCTCTTTCTCTTCTGTCTTCGCTTGTCCAAAGGACCACCCGATCTTCTCTCTCTTCCGAGTATCGGGCAAAGAGTGAACAGAAGAGAAAGGAGGAAAGGAGAACTATTTTATTGCCAGCTTAATAAATGAAATCTCCTTTATTTGCCAGAGATCTGCAGTATCCGCTTCGCAGTTTGCCAACCTGTTTGCTAACAACAAATTAATCGAGTAATGTATCCTCAGGTGTGTTTGTAGCCTGACTCTTGAACGTTTAAGAATCAGCTTTTCAACTTATCAGTAGATTTGTTGCGAATTCCTCAAGGAAAAGACTCTTTTTGATTTTGAACTCTTTGAACAACTTTTTTTCTCAATATGCAATTGTGTTCAATATTCCGGTCCATTGATGCCTACTCCCCCCTAATCTTAAAATACCGCAAATTACTTTATTACAAATTCCTCTATTATTGGTTAATTTGCATATTATTTATAATTTAGAACGGTCGTTTCCTTCACTTAGCACTTAACTCTGAATCTGAATTATCTATTATTTATTAGCAAAAACGCTGGAGAATTTTATCTTGCATTGCAGCTTTTAGTAAATACTTGCTTAGCAGCACGTAGACTGAAAGTACCCGTACATATAGGTACAAGGCGACCAATCTGTAATTCATAACTCGAGTACTCTGACGTTTCTTGCTCCATGCTGAGATGAAAAGAGGGCGAGATAGAAAGAGAGACGAATATAAATTATGCAGGAGAGTAGGAAAAGATATAGAGGATCTTTGGCCTATCAAGTTATCTCGTGAGAAGAAATCTTGACCTGGCCAACATATCCTCCTGAATGCTTTGATAAAAACTTGCTATTTTAATTATTTTACTTTCTTGTGTATTGTACTTTGACCTGGTAATTTAACATTGTTTTCTAAATTGAATTTTACATTCTTTTATTTATGGATGTTTTTGTAAAATGTTTATAACCAGAAGTATGGGAATTAAAGTATTATAAGAAAAATAGAAAACGAATTTTACACCTAACCTGAAAAATTATCAATATATTGTAATATAATATATAATGTAAAATATAATGTATTATATGATATAACTATCTTTAAACGAATTTTTTAATTGATCTGAATGTTAAAAGGATTGAGATGGGCTAAAGGGAAAAATAGAGACAACAGTTGAATGGACCAGAAGCTTGAGAATATCTTCGAAACCACTAACTCTGCTATCAGCTGCGACGGACAGCTCGCCTAATAAATGATTCTCCTAATTTCCCATTCTTTGCACACTATAGCCATTTAATGGTTGCTACCGCAAAAACAGAGATTTCCTGATTCTAATTTTTACCAGTTGTAGTTTCTTCTTAAAATGTCAATAAATGATTAAAAATAGTATTTTGAAATTCATGTTTTTTAACAGCATATAAAAAGAGATGTTTGACAAAAGTAGTTCTTTTCGATTCTAATTTAAAGTTCGAAAATTTTTTCTGCTTAATAATTAATACATCATGAAAATAACTGGAAATTTGTAAAAAGATGTGGGAATTTTCGAAATGATCCTGGAATTTATACGATGTTCTAGAAATTCCTAGATAAAGTCCGAAATTTAAATTTTAATTTACTCAAACTTTCAAATTTTAATTAATCCAAATTTCAGTATGTATTCAAAATATTAATAAATTTGAAATTATTTAAATACTTTTATTATTAATTCTTTATTTATTCTTCTCATACTTAATAACTTTATTATACTTTTCCTATATTTTTAATACATTTTTCGTTCTTTTTTTCTCTTTTTTTTCTTCCTTTTTTTCACAATTTCTTCATTTTTCTAATTTTTTAAAGACTTTTCTTCTTTTATTTTATTTTATGTATTCTAAGTTTAAACTTTCAATACATTTTCTCGTTTTATCATCCTTTCTTTATTCCTTAGATATTTTTTCTTTTCTCAAAAATTGTTTAGATTTTTTCTTTTAATCTCTTATTTTTTAAGAACATAAAGTTCTGAACGTTCAAATGAACGAAATTATTGTTCTGACATATTTTAAATTCAAATTTGACCAGAAATAATGTTTTAAATATCACAAAACTAATTAGGATATTTTAAGAATTAATTCCCTTTTATATTTTGAATTTTATATTATTTATTTATTATATATATTAAATATTTATATTATTTCAAACGAACGTTCAAAACTTCAGGAACATGATGTTTTTAAAAAATGTATTCTTTAATTTTTTCCCTTAATTTTTAAAGTACCTAATTTTAAAATTTTTCCAAGTCTTTAAATATTTTTCTGTTTAGTAAAATATTTACGTTTTTTCATTGATTTTATGATCTATTTTAAAAATGTCCTCACATCTTTCAATTTCTTAAAAAGGTTTTCTAGTTTTTAAAATATGTTTGCTTCCTCATAGAGGAAGCTTTCTGATCATTAAGATATTCGATTTTTTTATTCTAAATCGACTCATTTGCATCTAAAAAAGGGTAAATTTTAATTTTTAAGCAAATGTTCAGATGTGTGTGTGTAAATTTTTTTGTCGCTAGGATCTCTCGAGATAGTTTCAACGGATTTCAATAAAATTTGGATAGCTTATTAAGCTCATAAATATCGCAGTTTGGACACTGGGATTTTTGAAAATAGCCAATCAAATTCTTTTATCATCTCTTTTCATTGAGAAAAATCGTTTTTTGCCAAAAAATTTTGCCACGCTAAAAATTCAACTTAATGAATACAAAAATCATAATCTTATCTCAAAACGAATCAGTTGACCTATATAAAGTTTATAATTGATCAATACATATCATTCTCTTTCTTGTGTATTTTTAAATCTTCATTTTTATTAATATTACTACTTTCTCGTTTATTACAGCATGTTTTCTTGATGAAGAAAAAGACAATTTAACGATTTTATCAATTAATTATTTAAATTTTTTCTCAAACACTCTAATATTAAGAGTCACTATTACCATATTTTTAAAATTTTGTTCTTTCTTCTTTAATGATTTTCTTAACTTTTTATTTTTAAATAATTAATTTACTTTTTGTAGGTCACTTGCAAGTCGAGACTTTACCCGATTTAGAAAAATCGAAATATTTTAAAACTATAATTTTATAATAGACATCTTTATACAGTACTATAAAGTATTTCGTTTAGTGAATTATAATTTTAAAGTCATCTTTACCTTCTTTACTATTTTTACTTACTATCATAACAACTTTTGAATCCACCATTAAAAATGTACTATCCTAAAAAATTATCATCCTGACAATTATTCTAGATAAGACCATCTAATTTGTGTTAAAACCATAGTCATAGTTATTTACAGGCAATGACCACTGCTAATTAGATATTGCCCAAATTAGGTTATCTCTAGAAGTTACAAGGAGAAATCAGTGTTTACTCACAATATAAATAAAACCATTACTTATGTTTTACTTTCTTCATATGTCATCTGTACATGTACAATATGAAGAATTCATCGACACAGTGATGGACTCGCTCTCTCTGGGTCTTTCTTGTAGACTCTGCTTACGTAATAGGATTGTTCCTAGTCTCGACGTGGAGACAGTTAAAGAAGTGAGTAATACCTTTTTCGCGAGGGAAGGGGAAGGCACCTGCCGTCTCTGAGACCCATGGTCCAGCAGAAGTAGCAGCAGCATCTACAACATCAGCAACAACGAGAACAACGAGAACTACCAAGAGTAATAGTAGCCAGTAGCTCGGTTTCTCTCAGGCCAGTCATGCGTCGCGACTATAATTTGAAATAATTTATAAATCCCATTCAATTCAAATTAAGGCTCCACTCTGTCGGATGAATAAAAGATGTGGGATATACAGCGCGCGCAATAATGCTCACAGGGCAAATGGTGCCCCATTATATGCTCATGGCGTGCTTGGTGGCTTTAGCTTGCCACGATGATGTCCACCTACTTCGAAATAAGGCGCCACCAACGGATCGCCACTTTACTTTCTAAAGAGTCCACTTAACTCCAAAATTGAAGTCCTCTCAAATCAAAATCGATCAATGGTCCTTGTCATTCGGATTAGGTTTGACAACTTGAAGATTAAATATTGTCTAGGATAGAGGTACCAGTTACATTAGGGTCGTCCAAAAATGCACAGAAAAAAAAATTGTTGAAATATTTTGCTTCTACCTCCCCAAAAAGTTACAAAAAATACCCCCTTTTTTTAAATTGGAAAATATTGAGGGGTGGCTCCAACCCCTTGAAATTCCCCATTGATTTTAAATGGAAGAATGCACTTTTTTCGAAAATTAGTTAAACAATCGTCAAAAACCACTCAAAACTTCAATACAGGAAATCACTTATTGAAAATTCCGTAAAAAACAATATTCTACAATTTATTTATAAAGTTGTTAATATTAACTATTTTTATAGGGTTATAAACAACCCCCCATAAATGCAAAAAAATATTTTTTCTTAATCCATTAACGACCATGTTTAAGGAAATATGGATACCAAAAAAGTCAATACGGGAAAGAGGACCGTGGATTAAATGATGATTTTTGACATTAAAAATTGTTTAACAAATAATTTGTTTAAACAAATTGTTTTAAAAAACTAGTAAAAAAATTGGAAATTATTAAAAATAAATAGTGCCATTTGATTGTATGCGAAAAATTACTAAAGAAACATATAAGACATTTCTAAGTGTTTTACTATATTTGTTATAAATTAATAAACAATAACAAATACCTTGAACCTATCTTAGCCGAGCCCATGCTTAGAAAAATGCGGATACCAAAAAAATCAATAGAGGAAAGAGGACCGGGGTCTAAATGATGATTTTTGACATTAGAAATTGTTTAAAAAATAATTTATTTAAACAAATTGTTCTAAACAAATCGAGAAATAGAGAAACAATGGCGCCAGTCGATTTTGTGGTAAAAATTACTAAAGAAACATGTTACGTTTCAAAGTTTTTTACTATATGTGTTATAAATAATTAATAAACAATAACAATGCTCTTCGCACACTATGTTTTGTTTATTAATTGTTTATAACAAATCAAGTGAACATTTTGAAATGTCACACATGTTCCTTTAGTAATTTTTCTCATACAATCAAATAGCGCTATTTATTTTTAATAATTTTAGGTTTTTTCAGATTTGTTTATAACATTTGTTTAAACAAATTTTTTTTAAAACAATTTTTAATGTCAAAAATCATTATTTGGAACACGGTCCTCTTTCCCCCATTGATTTTTTTGTTATTCGTGCTTCCCTAAGCATGGACTGAGGTAAGTTCAAAGTCATTGTTATTGTTTATTGATTTTATTTATAACGAATAGAATGAAAAACTTAAAAATGTCTTACATGTACAATCAGTAATTTTCTGCGTACAATCGAATTGTACTATTTATTTTTAATAATTTCCAGTTTTTTTCCTATTTATTTATAATAATTTGTTTTTGTACGTTAATATAACTATTATCAAAATAAACTTATCGAGTTAAAGTTTCTTCTGACTCAGTTAACTTTTTTTTATTTAAAACAATAATATAGGTGTTTTGTAAAATTAACCACAACAACCGTTTGCAATTGTTTAAACAAATTATTGTTAATAATTGTTAATTCTTTACAAATGCATTCAGAATGACACCATTTTTTTCTAATTTTACAAATTAATTGTTTCTGGTTGAAAAAATAAAAATTACAGACTACAAGTTATTATTTATTAATTGTTTAAACAATTTGTTATTGTTAATTTATAATTATTATCCTGAAATACCTAGCGACTTATAGTTTTTTTAAAATTTTTAATTTTTTATATTTTTAACCCTAAGATATTCAGCAAATGTGACCACAACCAACTTTTAAAATTGGTTTTACAAATTATTGTTATTAAGGGCATGTGATGGAGAATGACGTCACTGGTACAAGCAAAATTTGTCCGTAAACTTTCTCTTAAAATAATAAATATTTTGATGCCAAACTTTGTAGAATTACTTAAAATAGCATTAAGAAGGTCTCTCTGATCCACGTTTGTTTAAACTTTGCCTTAAAGTTAACTTTTTAAAACATTAGCTGATTTTCGGAAAATTAAAAAAATTAATATTAAGACTAAATTCAAACAAACTTGGGTCAAAGAGTCCTTAATTATATTTTAAGTAATTCTACAAAGTTTGGCGTCACAATATTTATTATTTTAAACGAAAGTTTACGGACAAATTTTGCCTACACTAGCGACGTCATTCTCCATCACATGCCCTTAATTATGAATTTTTTAAAAATACACCTAGAAAGACACAAATTGTTCCTAATAAAATGATGAAAAACAGTAAAATTATAACAACACTTAATTCTAAGAAAAGTTAATAAATAACAACAATTTTTTATTTAAACAATTATAATATAATTATTCATAGTCAGTATTGAATTATTTTGAAAAATAATTCTTAAAACTTTGGTTTTCTCGTGTGCATTAAGAAATATTACAAAAAATTAGGCAGTCTTGTATTATCACTGAAAACTTTTATGTATTAAAATAATCTGCAGCGCGATTGTTTTAAGCCAATTTCAGATTATTTAAATTCTATTTGGTAAAAAGAAGAGCGTTGCAGATTAATTTAATCCAAAACAATTTTCTGTGTATTCTAAAATCATAAAAAATAAAAATTTGTCCGATAAACTGAAACATAATAACTGGTATACCTTTACCTTTACCCTATGGGCACCTTTTAAATAAAAACTCAATATGATGAGACCATTACTCTTACTCCAAAACTGGAGAAAAATACATGTAAACTGTTTTTTAATTTATATTTACTCAATTTACTTAATTTGTTTTGTAAATTGGGTTCTAGTCAATTAACTATTGGTGCGACGTCTTTGAGGCGTGTGAATCAAATCACCTGTACATGTGCGGGAATAGACACATGTGTGGAGGAGAAAGCAAAGCGAAAAGACGAATTGAAAGTTGTCGGGGTGAAAATGCAATCTCTGCGAAGCGCGAGAGCAAATTGATTTTCGTCCTGGATGCTTTCTCTGCTCGAACCATCGGAAAGAGAGATGTTTAACAAGTGTACTTCGTTTCCAACTAATTGCCGGGATAACGGATTGCTCAATTTTTTATATCCTCTTGATTTTCTGGTTCCTCCTTATCCAAGTTTTCCAATCAATCCACCAAGCCGCTGAGCCGATTTGATTTTAAATCTGTAAATTACGCTCTCAAAATGAATTTCAAGTTCAACAGGATTGGAACTGAATGTGAACAAGAGAAACATTAGAGAACTGAAAATCACACGAGTGGAAAATGGATTTGACAGAAGACTTATGAAGCGAATCTACTATTTTGTATTTTATTTTTGAGTGCGTGAATTGGACACCGACGTTAACAGCACTCGTTATGGTACTTTATAATGGCCTTTATTTCTACTCACCTCTTTTTTTCGCTATTTTTGCTTCCCTGTAATTTATATATTTAACGAGTAATTCATCATTCCGGGTACAGAAGTGTTCGTGATATGCAAACTGAAAGGATACTCCAATTTAATTGCTATTCTCATTTACGCACATCCTTCTCTGAAAAATTATTATCTCTTAATAAAAAAATGGAAAAAATAATTTTTATAAAAACACACTGAGAAAATAAGTTGACTAAATACAACCAATTTTTGATTAAATTTAGCAGAGAGAGGTTGTTGATATAGCACCTGCAAAGCACTTAATTGATTTTAGCAGAGCATATGCTCCGGTATCCTAGAAGTTTGATTGTCATCGCCGGTGTTTTGTTTGTTTTTTCCCGAGGAACCCTAACCTAGAAATAAAGCTGCTTGGCTAGAGGCTTATTTTCTCAGTGCACTCACAATCAGAGATTGCATGTGTAGGGTTATTATTTTTTTAATTGTTTTTTTAAATTCATTTTTTTTATAAAGATATTATAATGTTTTATAATATTGGAAATGTGATTATTGGTAATTTTTAATCTTTACATTAATATTTTTTTTTTTTAAATAACTTTTTGCTTGATTGATGTATTGTGGTCAGTATCAATGAAAATTAAAGGCTAGAATCACAAAAATGAGATTAAAAGCTGTCATTGTATAAAAATAAAGAAAACTTAATTAGGCTGAATTGTTTTTATTTTTATCCAATGGCTTATTTGAAAAAAGCAATTATCACTTTTTTACTGAAAAACATTTAGTTAAAATATGTCTTTTTACATTTTAAAGAGAAAAATAAACGCAATTGAACTAACTTTTTTTAGGTAGACTTAAATTCTTTCTTAAAGAAAAAGAAGGAGAATTATATATTTAAATTCAATTATCGTAATGCGTAATGATTTATATTTTTGAAAATTATCATTAAATAATTATTTTACTCATAACTTTTACACAGGCAATTTACCCTACTTTGTCCTAGGTGAAATAAAATTTTTATAATAAATGAGCAAAAGAATTAAGTAGGTCGTGCGCGTCATCACTTTTAAAAAATACTATAGATAACATGTCTTCTCTTTTTAAAATCCTTTTTTAAAAATTATTTCAGTTTCATTTGAATTAATAAATAAAATTCTGATTATTCAAATTTTACATGAATATTTCTCTGGATTAAAGATTCTCAAATTAAAATCCATTAAAAAAGCGAAAGAACTCGATTTAGATTCACATGATTAAAGATTTTTCTGAAAATATACGACAATTGGAGCAAAGAAACTCGAGACTCATATTTTTAGACTATTTTTATATTTAGCTTAATTTTTTTTATAACATAGATAAAGCTTTGTGATCGTTAACATTCTCGATTTTTCATAAATATAGGTTTAGTCGATTCATTTTTATCTAAAATGCATAAATTTTTGTTCTTTAGACAAATTTTGAACGTACACTCTAAAAAAGATATTAAAAAATTATTATTTTGTTGCATTTTTGTATCTTGTTTTGAGACACTTTTTGCGACCCAGAAAAGACACCAAAGTGTCTTAGTTTTTTATTTTCAAAAGTCAATTGTTCTTAAGTTATCAATAATTGAAAGAAAGGTCTGTTTTGTTTAAACAAACGATCACATCTTCCTTAAAAATTGTACCGTAGAACATTTTAAATTTTAAAATTTGATGATCTCTTAAAAAATTGTATCAATTTGTAATTTACCAAAAATTATAATTTACAATAATTCATGATTTTTTATTTTTTTTACTGAGAAAAATAAATGTTTAATATACAATCAATTAGAAAATATGTTAGAATTAAACATAATAATTTTTTTATTTCAACTACATAGGGTAAACGAGACAGTTGTCAGCCAGTTAAGCGTATATCCTTTCGCTAAAAACGGTATAAAAATTGTACTGAGCATTGTACATTAATTTTTAAAAAACATAATTGTTTTTTATGACTGCCTTAAACTGTCTATTCAAAAACATTAGGAAAAAAATTTATTTTACTACTTAAAATATTGTGTTTACAAGTAACAAAAAGACAGTTGTCGGCCAGCAAACACACAGATATCGGCTTCCTTCTAGACAGTAGTCGGCCACCTTAAAAAATCTATTAAAAAAATTTTTTTTTAATTACTCAAGCTTAAACTTCTTTATTGAGATTTTAGGAACTTAAATATTAAAAATAAATTTCAATATCTTTTCAAATTTTCTTCCTATAACTGCATTTGTGGAAGACTATTTCGAGGACTATTCTAAAGAGTGCTCTTAATAACTTTTACCGACTTTTCCACTCGAATTTAACACCAATTTTTGTTTTCACTATAAAATATAAATTCGCCACTTTTTGAGCATCAATAATAAATCCAACGTATTTATAACGACAAATCATCTAATTACAAGAAACCTTAAGAAAAAAAATTTTTGTTTTAAAATTTACAACCGTATTCACATTTTTTAATGAGGTGGCCGACAGCTGTCTGGTTACAAGATTTAGCAAGACAGTAGTCGGCCACCTTAAAAAATCTATTAAATTTTTTTTTTTTTTTAATTACTCGAGCTTAAACCTTTTTATTGAGATGTTAGGAACTTGAATATTAAAAATAAATTTCAATATCTTATCAAATTTTCTTGTTATAACTGCATCCTTGGTAAAATATTTTACAGAGAATTCTTAATAACTCACCGTCTTTTCCACCCGAATTTAACACTACTTTTTGTTTTCACTATAAACTCGCTACTATTTGAGCACCAGTAATGAATCCAACGTATTTCTAACGACAAATCATGTAATTACCAGAATCTTAAAGAAAAAAAAAATTTTGTTCTAAATTTTACAACAGTATTCACATTTTTCTGTAAGGTGGCCGACAACTATAGGGTGGCCGACAACTGTCTGGTTTACCCTATTATATTTAATTTAAACATATTTTTTAGTTGGACAACATTATGTTTGAATCAAACAAATTTTTCTCCACAGTGTGACATTTTAAGCTCTTTTTCTTTCTAATATATAACTTCTAAAATTTTTATTTTACTACCTTAGTTCTTTTAGAAAAAATATTCTACATTGGAAATCAAATCGATTGAGCTCTATATATATGAAGCATATTGTTTTCCGTAAATTAGTAAAGTTAATGGCTCTTTTTCATTTTTTACAAAATTTAAATTTTCTTGTTTTGTAGTATTGTTTCTTTATTTTTTGACCTCAGGATTTCGAAAATTATGTTTATAAAAAATGACCGTAAAATGTATCCATTACGTTTCACCTTATATCTCGAGAACCTTAAAAGTTAGAACCATATATTTTTACGAAATTTAAAGTCTCTCAAGGGGATGTATATTTTTTTTTTTTTAAAAAAGAGAATTGAAATGCTAGTATTTTATTCTTTTTATTTTTTTAAAACGCATCGATTAAGCTATTAGGGAACCCTCCAGCATAATTTTATCCAAAGCTATTAATGTTCTAAAAATCGTAAATTTTTAAAATCTTGTTTTTTAATAATTTTATTTTTATATTTTCTATAAATATATTATTTATATATTGCAAGTTAAAATATATTTTTATCAACTTGTAGGTGATTAAAACACGTATCGAATGAGCTGTTGGCAAACATTAATCAGAACTTAAATAGTGATGTTTAAAGAATCAAGTATATTTTTAAATGTTATTTTAGGTTTTTTTTTATAAACTTGAATTTCTGAACATTCAAATGAACGAAAATATTATTTTCACATTTTTCAAATACAAATTTGACCAAAAATAATATACTGCATGCATACATATAAAAAAAATTTGATTTGGGTATTTAAAGAATGGATTTAACTTTTTTATATTTTGTGTTGCAAAAGTTATTTTCAAAAATATTTCCAAGAGAAAAAAATTTCGTTAAAATAAACGTTCAGAAATTCAGGGTCATGTTTTTTCTTTTTCTCACTTTTTTTTTTTTTGAGAGAGAGAGAATTTATCTGATTTCTTAATTTTGATTAAGGGAGACCACTTAACAGTAGATAATGATGTAGATAATTTTAATTTTTTGTAAAGTTTATTTTAGTTAATCTTATTTTTGCCTATTATTATTAGTTTTTAGGATTAATCTAAAGTAACCATTTAAAAATGAAGAAAACTGATTTACGGTATCGAAAAAAAATTGGCCTTATATTTATCCATGGTTTTAATAAAAAATTAAAATTTCTTAGGGTTTGTAAATGTGTTATTATCAAAGCCCGAAGCTTAAAAAAGAATATATTTTTTTTTAGTAGAAAATCACTAATTCAGATTTAGAGAGTACGTGGAAATGTTGAGCTTTTAGTTTTCAGCTTATTTTAAATTACTCAAAGAAAATGTAAAATAAATGTTGAGCTTGACGGAAGATTGTGGCTTAAATTTATTAGCACAGTTTATTTAGCTGAGCGATAAACGTCGCATCTCAACGAAGCCAATCGGCATCGATATTGGCTTGAATTGAGTTTATTATGCTCGTCGGTGGTAACAGGACCAGGGTTGCCCAGCAGAGTAATGTCTATTCATGTAGGGTCTACACGCATATTCGCCTGGCAATTTCGTTTTCCTCGTTTAATCATGGGCCAGTTGTGGCGCGCGCTTCAAGGGTGGTTGACGATGGATTCGCGGGGTGTTTGCGGAGGCAGTGGGGTAGATTGTGGGGTAAAAGGGGGCGGGCAGAGCCCGCTCGGGCCGTCATTTGTCAGGAGCTGTCGCAACGCGAGCGTGTTTCTGTTCCAGCGGCGCAGATAGCAGCCATCCATAGGCCGTTCATCTTTATTCCTTTCTATACTCCCATACACATTCATGTATAGGGTGTATAGGGTGATTCCTCACCCCACTACTCCACCCATACCCCGTACACGAACTCATTTAATTACAACAAACAATTTATTAGGTCCATCCGGTACACGCCCAACTCTGTAGGGGTGCATATTTCGCACAGAGGCGCCACCTGAGAGCAATGCCAATCATTGATACCTCCCTGATTAATTCAGTCTCCCTAACCCCTCGAAAAAAGAAAAAAAAAATTATACGAAATGAGATTTTCTGTATAGGAACATTTTGCCAATTAAGATTGACTGAGCAGTGCCACATGTTTGTCTTGTATATATTCGCCAGTTTAACTCGCTTGTGAGAAAGGTGAGTGAAGGGATTATTTGACTTGTTTAGAAAAATATATAATAATCATTTTTTTTTATTATTATTAGACAAAAAGGAATTTGCTTGTCTGATTATTTCGTAAAGTTATAAATATTTGTACAATAATTTCACTAGGATATCTTGCGAATAATCATTTTCAATTTCCCGGTTCGCAAGCTACAATTTTATTTTCCCCGTTTTATGACATTTGATGATTAATAACTGTATACTAATTAAATATGAAGTGCTCTCGAAATCTAAATTATTGGTTTCCTACTATTTCAATTAGTAGTTTTCTATACTAAAAAATTAGTAAAATTCTTAGTATTTAATAGTGGCTCACTTGTCGCTAATTCATTAGGAGAAAATCACCAATTCAGATTTAGAAAGTGGTTTAAACGAATTACTAAGTTAAGTTTGAAAAATAACTAGAAAAACAAAACAGTTAAATGATTTGACAATTTTAAAACTACATCAATTCTATGAAAAGAAGAATGAAATCACCGAAAATGAAAAAAAAATTTGATGAAAAAGTCATAAAAAGTTTGAAGACATAAAGAAAGAGAGAAAAAGTGGAAAAAGTTTTGAACAATGGAAAAAATCTTCAAAATGTCTAACAAATTAAGAAAATATCGGGCAAGTACGAGTTACACTCGTACCAAGTCGAAGGGTTCCGTACCGCTCTAATTTTTTTCAATTATATGAGTCAGAGATTATTTGAATAATAATTTAAATAATGATAAATTAAAATAATTTTTTTTATTTTTAAAGAAATTTAAGTATAAACTTAATGATTTTTATAAGATTAAAAATTTCCAATTAAATAGACTAAACTTTTTTATATAATTTTAAATTTTAAAGCCAAAAGAATTTTTTTTTTAATTTTTTTTAATTTTTTAACTATTAAAGTAATTTAAACATAAACATAAACATTTTGTACAAAAAAAATAATCTGAAACTATAAAATATTGTAGCTGTTTAGAAGAAAAAAATTTTTTTTGGTAAAATTTCAGTTTTTTGGAAAAAATGTTATGATAATAAATTTAAACCACAATTTTTATGGTTTTATAAAAAATTCTGCATAAAATTACACATTTTTAACCAATTCCCAACCTTTCAGGATAAATACGCTGAGCGCTAGCATAGGGGTTTTTTGTCATTTTTCAACTTTTCATTAATAACTTTTGAAAATTAAGTCCAGCAACGTTCGCTGTATTTTTCCTGTGAACTACACGTAAAAATACCTAGGTATACCAAATTTCAAACCTCTAGGTCAAATGGTTTGGAAGATAAGGGGGGGGGGGGACACGTTTTTTTTAAAAAAAAAAGTTTTTCCTTGACAACGCTATGACCATCACCTCCAATCATGTTCTCTATATTTTTCCTGAACTCTACTCGCGAAAATACATATGTGTACCAAATTTCAATACTCTAGGTCAAATAGTTTAGGAGATAAGGGGGGGGGGTAAATAGGCATTTTAATGCATTTTTTGAAAAAAATCTTGTTATTTCCTTGACAACGCTATGAACATCACGTTCAATCATGTTCGCTATATTTTTCCTGTAATCTACACGTGAAAATACATAAGTGTACCAAATTTCAACTCTCTATCTCAAATAGTTTGGCCGCTAGGGGGGGGGGGGGGGATATGGTTTTGGGCGACGGACAAACGAGTGAAAACATAAGGGTTCCGTTTGGACACTTTGTGTACGGAACCCTAAAAATGATCAAATTATAGAAGCTATTGAAAAGATTATTATGAACCCAAAAATAAGGAAATCGAGAATAAACTACTTAAGTATAATGGGAAAATTAGGAACAAAAAAAACAAAAATATAGTTTGAAAAAACTAGAAAGAATCAATGAATTCTTTAAAAAGTGTTTAAGGACATGTTTTGCTTTTTAATGAAGAAAATAAATAAGAAACTCGATGAAAGAACGTTACAATTTTACTAAAAAGAACAATCTTTGACAAAATTCCAAATATTAATAAATTGGTTTAAAAATTAAGGAAAAAGATTGAAGTTCAGAGGAAAGGAAAAATGTTTTTAAGAAATAGAAAAATGATGTCAAAATGAAACAATTTAATGTTAGATAAAAATTTATGTAAAATAAATTAAAAGAACGAAAGTGTGTACAAAATTAGAAAAATTAAGAATATGTAAAAAAGACAGAAAATTATACTAAATAAATGTTTCGAAGATTTTTGAAATTATTAGGGAAAAAAATTAAATACTTTAAAAAAAGTGAGAAAATTTGCAAGAAATAGAACAAAGAGGAGAAAATGTATTGACTTTATTAAAAGTTTAAGGGATGGTTTTAAATAATTATTAAAAAACGGATATATTGAGGAAAACACTAAGGAAATTTAAAAGGAGACAAAAAGTTTAAGGAATGAAGAAAATTATTAAAAACATCCAATAAAAATAATGAAGCAATCTTTTAAGAAATATGGGGCGCAAATCTTAAAAAAAAAGTAATATGCTATGAAAGAATTAAAAACTGTTTCAAAAAGTAATCAAAAATGTAAATATTGTGGAAAATAAACAAGAAAATAAGAAATAGTAAGAATAAAATAAGAAAATGTAAAAAGGCAAGTAAAAAGTCTTTATGAAAGGAATGACAAATTTCTTTAAAAATGAAAAAGTTCAGAAAATTATTCACAAAAAAATAAAGATTTAAATATAATATAGAAACAATTTTAAAAAAAGGAAAACATTTCTTAACATTAGATATATTTTTAAAAGAATTCTAACATCAATTTTTTTAAAAAAAATCATAAAAACTAGAAATTTTATGAAAAATTGATTAAGGACATGTGATGGGTTATGACGTTACTGTTATAGGCAAAATTTGTCCGTAAACTTTCTCCTAAAAATAATAAATTTTTTGACACCAAATTCTGTAAAAATACTTAAAATATTATTAAGATTGTCTGTCTGCCACAAACTTGTTGAAATTTTGCCTTAAAATTAGTTTTTTTTTTAAATTTGCTGATTTTTGGAAATTTTCAAAAATTAACTTTCAGGCCAAAAGTTGCGAAAAATTAGACAAAATGTAAGGAAAATTGAATAAATTGAATAAATCTTAAAAACTCCGAAAATCCATAAAAAATTTAATTTATGTCCCCCCGCCCCCAACCCATTTATGATATTAAATAAATTTTTCTAAAAGCTGTAAAACAAAATTGAAAAATTATTGTAAAAAGAAGAAAAATAAAGAAAATTAAAAGCAGAAGAAAGAAAAAAATTTAAACAAATGATAATAATAATCAAGAAATTGTGTAAAAATACAGAAATAAAATACTGACAAATTTTTTTGGAAAAATAAGAAATTATTTAATTGAAGAAAGTAATAGTATGAAATAATAAAAAGTTTATTAAATTAGAAAAGTCATTAAAAAGTAAAAGAATGATTTTGAAGAAATTGTGTTTGAAGGAAAAATCTTATTTTAAAATTAAAAAATTAGAAAAAAAGTTGAAAATACTTAAGTATACTAATAGTGACTTAAAATTGAGTCTAAATGTAATGCAAATAATTAATTTTCGACTATTGAAATTTGGATTAATTAAAATTTTAAAGTTTGAATAAATTAAAATTTGATTTAATTAGCGTTTAGGATTTATTTAAATTATAATGACTATAAATTGTTAAAATGTAATTTATTATTTTTGACTTTCTTTCTACCCAATATTTTTAGTTCATATTTTGCGATTTCAAATTCAATTTCGAAATTGAAATTTTTTGGGTTTATCTATGAATTCCCGGATTTTTTTTACAGATTTCCGGCAAATTTCCGGTTTTTGGATAATGTCCTAAATTCCCGGAAATTGCCCTGATCACTAGGCACACTGTTTTATAATACTATGAAATAATAAATATATTAGGGGTGAAATAATAAAGTTATACAAAACACCTCAGTCTGTAACTTTTTGTGCTTATAATCAACAAAAATAAACTTTTCACATAAAATATTAATAATTTCCCGTCTTTTTTGAATTTTCCAAAATTCCCTTTTTTCTCTTACCAATAAGCAATCTGCATCAATGATATGTCACAAAATTTCGTATCATAAAAAGTTGACACATTTTGTGTATTTTTTTAATAAGCAAAATTTTAATCGCAGGAAACATAGAGGTGAAATTATCGTAATAATACTAAAAATGTAGTTGAAATTAATTTCGTTTAGAATAAAACAATTTGGAAAGCAGATTCATAATGATTCTATAAAGTAAAACGGGGACAGAAGCAGAAGACAAAGTTGTTTACCAGATCAATAGGCCTTAATGAGTTTGAAACGTGCTTGAAGAGAATTGGTTGGACTTGCTTTAGGTTAAGAGTTCGAGTCGAGTAAAAATAATAAAACTGGTAATAATAATAATAATGAATCGCGGCGGTGCCTGTGCTGCGGTTTGCGGAGTATAAAGAAAGGGGAGTCCCAGACTCTTTCTCATCCTCTTGAGGTAATTCTCCAACCTCTCTCTGGTTGCTATCATAACCCAACAACGTGATACTCCCTCGCTTTATTATTAAAAAGTTAAAACTCCGATGGGAGCCAGCGGCGATCTTCTGGAGCCGTTATCCTCGCCATTTAGTAACTCCTCCGCGTTCCGCGGTTGGTTTCCACGGTTTTTATAAGTTTCCTACAAACGTTTATTAGCAAGTATCCTGTCCCACCGGGAAATAGTAGCCATGTACTTTTTCCATCTTTTACCATTCTTTAAATTTATTTTACATTTATTATTATCATCATCATCATCATCATTTCTTCCAGCTTTTATTACCTATTTTATATCTTATTTTGTATCATTCCTAAATTATAAAAATATATATTATCTCTATATTATAAAAAATATATCCCCACCGCATCTGAGTCAGGATTTTTAAGAAGGGCCTATATCCGAATCTGTACAATTTTGGAGTTAAAATTAGCAGTTTGGAAAATTGTTGAATCAAATAATTAACAAACTTTTTTAAAAGAATTATTCCAGTTTTATTTTTACGAATTTAAAAAATGATCTACAACTCTTTTTTAAATTATAATAATATTTTTTTAATTAAAAATATTCACCAGATTTAAAATCATAAAAATTAAATCCAAAAACAGATTTTTAACATTTATTTAAAACCAAATTTTTTAAGTTTTGCATTCAGAAAAATTTTCACGATTTTCAGATTTAAGAAAAAGGATGTTTATTTAATAAGTTTTTGAAGTTTTATTCAAGAAAGTTATTCTAAATCAGATATTAAGCAAACAATTTTAGTTGAAATTGGAATAAATTTCAAAATCAATTTTAAAAAATCCTATCTAAGATTAATTTTTGGAAATTGTTGAGTCAAATAAATTAACAAAATTTTAAACTATAAACATAATTTCAAGATTTTAAAACACAAATTTAAAAGAAAGTTTTAAAGAAGATTTTTAAAAACTATTTTAAACTAAATATTCTTTTAAGCCCTGCATTGAGAAAAATTTTCAAGATTTTTAGATTTTTAAAATAACTTCATTTTTTTCTAATTTTGGTAATTTGATTTATAAAAATCATTCTCATTTAGATTTTAAATCATAAAGATTTAGAAAAGAATTCAAAACCAGATTTTTAAAAATGATTAAAAACTATTTTTTTTAAGCTTTGGTTTTCCTTTTCAGAAAATTTTTTAAAATTTATAAAAAATTTAAGTTTATCTATATAAATTGTATTGTAGAGTTTTTTAATTCTGATTTATGAAAATTATTCTAATTCAGATATTTAGTGAATTTTTTGAATGGAAATGGCAATGAATTTCAAAGATACTTTTAAAAAGCTAAGAAGGTTAATCCTTTAAAATTTATAGAATCGAATAATTAACAAAGGTTTTTAATGAAAAATATTGTTGAGATTTTAACATATGTATATGAATTTTAAAAAGAAGTCAATGGGACAGGTTTTTAAAAATTATGTAAGTTAAGACTATTCTTTTTAAATCTCGCTTTGATAAGAATTTTAGAAACAGGATTTCAATTTTTTAATAAATGTTTGAAGTTTGATTTATGGAAATTATTCTAATTCAAATGTTCAGTAAAATGTTTAAGTTAAAAAGACAACAACTTACAATAATATGCCTTTAAAAAAAAAACTTTTCTAAGTTTAATTCATTGGAGTAAAATAATTAACAAATTCTGATAACAAAAATTTCAAATCATTTGTTTGTAACTCTGATTTATAAAAATTATTCCAATTTAAATACTCAATAGAATATTTAGGTTCAAGTCAGTGACAATTTTTCAATTAACTTTTGAAAACAGTTAATTATTGAAATCAGAAATTGGTTACTTATTATTGGTTAAAAATCAATACTCAGATATATTTTAAAAATAAAAAGGAAATTTAATAAAATTAAGAAACAGGGATGCGAAGCCCCTCGAGTATTTATTATGTTTTTACACTACTGTTAGTGGTAACATATGTCATTATACAGTCAGTATAAATTGGATAGTTTGAAATTTCATCAGAACGTACTTTTTATTACTTGAAATGAAATAAAAAGTGTTGAGGAACGACTGAAGGGTCCCTTTCATGTCTTCTCTAGGAGGTATTTCTTTTTTTTCATATGTTCATTTTTTGTACCTCGAGTGACGCTCAGGTGCATAAAAGGCAGTATATCATATCATGCTAGAGTATCAGAGTAATAATATTAGATCGTATTCAGTAAAGGTAAAAGGAAGAAAACGGAACCAAAGAGCACAAGATGGGGAGGATGTGAAGGTTTACGATGTGCTAGCGAGAGAAACGTGGTAGAGGTGGAGGATTTTTACGACCTAACACGACCTACTCGCAAAGTACGAAAAAGAAACCTATTTCGCCCTCAAGCCTAAATCTACCCTATCCTTTTACCTCCCTTCAATGATATACTGAATATTTTTAAGGAAATATTGCAGATCCTTTATTCTCATCTTTTTTAAACTATATATCTTTTCATTCCTTGCTGTTCAGTGATTTTAATATTTAACTAGAATAATACTTATTATAAGAATAGGATTGAGAAAATTTATCATTTAGTATGTACACTACCGTCCAAAATTGTGGGATCACTTACAAAAATGGTCATGTTGATATGGTCTAAAAATATTGATAACTCTGTCAGATATTAGCGAATTGAAATTTTTCATAAACTATTGGAAAGCTTTTTAAAATTTGCTGTTAAATGGTCCTATTTTAAAGCTTTTTTGATTAATAGAAACGGAGTTTCTAA
Source organism: Ganaspis brasiliensis (assembly GCA_037103525.1). Classification (NCBI taxonomy): domain Eukaryota; kingdom Metazoa; phylum Arthropoda; class Insecta; order Hymenoptera; family Figitidae; genus Ganaspis; species Ganaspis brasiliensis. The sequence goes on from JAZKLR010000079.1 coordinate 755,607, forward strand.
AGATAAAGATAGGTGAATTTTTGTTTTTTCGGAATTTCCATTGTTCAAGTATTGGTGGCTGCATTTTCTATAAAATTAATTGGAATACTTTAAAATTCAGGTAAATTAAATCTTGAACTATTAGTTTTAAAATAATCCAAAGAAAATCAAAATATCTTGACTGGTTCAAAAGTTATAAGTAAATGTGTATAAAGAACAAAACCCAACAATTTCTTTGTTTTCTCCCCTCTCGGAACGACCACTAGAATCGTTGCGTTTTTTCGTATCATACATTTACTTAGAACGTACCAGTCAAGATATTTAAGTTTTATTTGGCTTATTTTGAAGTTAAAAATTCAAAGTTTTATTTAGCTTAATTTCTAAAATTTTCTATTATTTCTCTAGAAAATGCAGCTCACCAAATTTGAGCAATTAAAATTGACTGAAAACGAAAAATTAACATTCTGTCTTTATCACATCAAATCTTCTTTTCTATTAATCAAAAATGCTTCAAGCTAGGACTATTTGGCGGCAAATTTTAAAAGCTTTCCTATGGTCTATATAAAATTTTATTTCGATAATATCTGACAGAGTTATCAACATTTTAAGACTGTCATGTTTTTTATCCCATTTTTGTAAGTGGGATTTTGGCGTGTAGATGAAACTCGAGATACAATTGAGAAAAAATTAAGTTTGTCGGATAAAATTCAAGTAATTGAAAAAATCCAGAACACAATTGAAGAAACTCGAAATAATTGACATGATTCGAGATAATTGACCAAGTTTGAGATAAATAATTGAAGACATCCTCGGTGCCATAAATATCCGAGATTGAAAGCCTTGACCTTTCAAAAGCCCTAAAGTGATTTGATATTCAAACTAGTCTGAATTACGGCCTTATTCTAACCAAGGCCACCAAGGATACTCTGGGACGAGGCGAATACCTATTAAGATAGCAGGAGACATCATTAATAAAACTCGTCTAACGAATCGTCTACGGAAGTTCAGCGAAGGTTAGATTTGATCACGATAAGTCTCTTCAATGTCCATTCATAAAGTGGCCTCACCACTGAGAAGTGCTCCATCAAAATATGATGAATGATTCAAGATAATGTCCCAAATCTCGATTCCAGACTACTACAATGCAAACTTTCAAAAATCTTATCTTTTCGAGATAATTAACAAATTCTTTATAATTCTTAAATTCTTCTTCTTTACTTTCATTCCCATCTTTTCTTACCAAAAAACTTGAAAAAGTTATTTTAATTATCAAACTGTACCCAATTTTTTGAATTTTTATTTTTTATTTTAAACGTATATTTTACATATTGTACGTAAAATGGTGCCCACTATGAAGCTAGAAAAATAGTGTTGAATCCGAATCCGCTACTACCTTTAAAAAAACGTGCCCTAAGAAAATTTTTAATAAGAGTACCCGGTTTTGTGAACAATTTTTTATTGACTAAAATTGTGGGAAAGAAGCCCATGGAGATTTACAAGAAGTTTAATTTCCAAAACTAATCTGCAACCAATCAGTTTAAATAAAAAATGTGACCCAATCAATTTTGTTAAATATAAGAATGCTCCTAATATCGTGAACATTTTTTTTTATTGTATGAAACAATAGGCATTAAGCCCTCAAGATTTTAGAAAAAGTTTAGTCTCTAAAACAAATCATAAAAACTTAGGGACCATCCATAAAGAACGTTTACAAATTTTCAAGATTTTTTACTCCTCCCCCCACCCCTAAATCGAACGTTTAAAAATGCTTTATACCCCCCTCAAAAATCGAATTTTTTTTTTCTTATATACTAATTAAATCAATTTTTTTTATTTATTATAAATATTTATTATTATTTGTAATTAACACGATTAAAAAAATATGTTTTATAATAATATTTAAATGATTTTTTAAAATATATATTCTATAATATTAATTTATAGAAATGTTTCTATTGCTGACTTTACAAACTAAAGTCTCAAAGATGAAAAAGATTACTAGAATAAGAACATAAAAATACAAACGTTCTAAATTTGAAATATCCCCTCCTCCCCCCTTTTTTGAAAGGGGTTTTCTGTTTGTTTGGTTTTGTTAATAATATTTGGTTGGAGATTAAAACGAGCTATTATTTGTCAAATTTCGATGAAAATTACAATTGTTTACAAGCTTTAAGGAGGTTCTCCCCAATTACATAACCTCAAACTAGAAAGTCGTTTTTTACCCCAAATAAGAATGTTTTTTAAATCAATTTCAACAAGTTTTGAAAGATCCAGTTGGACATTTTTCAGAAAATATTTGGGGTTGGAGGACAAAAGTTCCAATCCAAAAGTTCCAAAGAAAAAAAGTTCCAATAATTCTTTGTTCCAAAGGCCAAAAGTTCCAATTATTTTTATTCAAACTTCAAGTTTGAAAACTGTATTCACGGCATTGTACACTGAGAAAAATTTTCGTAAAAATTCCTGTGCTGTTCACTATAAAAGAGTCATAATTAACAGTCTCCGAAATTTTACCGTGCTGTCTTAAAATTTTTACCGGATTTCCAACAATTTTTACTAGAAAATCCGTTAAAAATTATAAGACAGCACGGTAAAATTTCGAAGACTGACAATTATGACTCTTTTATAGTACCTGTATTTTTTATATCATATTTTCCTATTAATTTTTTATAAACGTATACAATATGGGGGAAGTGTTCATTTCGGGGAGAACTAGGTATTTACATATTGATGGATTTTTATATTTGCGACATTCTCCGGGAAATGTCAAACAAAAATATTATTAAAATCAATTTCATCAAATTTGAAAGACCCAGTTGTACATTTTTCAGAAGAAATTACGTTGACCTAAAATCTGTTGTTAAATAATAATTATTTAACATTTTATGCTGTTTCTGTAAATCTCATTAAAATTTGTAATATTCGTTCAATTGGCACAAATAATGCCTCATTTTTCTCATTAAAACATTCTCGGCAATTTTATTTGTTAGATTTTGTTAAATATTATTTTGTTTAAACAATACGTAAAAAACAAATTTTCTTTGTTTAATAACTTTTTAACAAAATCCAACAAACAAAATTGTAGAGAATGTTTCAACGAGAAAAATGAACTGTTATTTTTTAAAATTGAACGAAAATCACAGATTTTAATGAGATTTAAAGAAAAAGCATAAAATGTTAAATAATTATTATTTAACAACATATTTTAGGTCAACGTAATTTTTTCTGAAAAATGTACAACTGGGTCTTTCAAATTTGATGAAATTGATTTTAATAATATTTTTGTTTGGTGGAAAAAGACATTTTTTAGTTTAAGGTTATGTCAATGGGGAGAACCGTCTTAAAGAAAAATAACACAAATTGTTAAATAATTATTATTTAATAACAAATGTTGTCTCAACCTAATTTTTTTTAAATGTACAACTGGGTCCATCAATTTTAATAACATTTTTATTTTATGTGAAAAACCATATGTTCTAGTTTGAGGTTATGTCAATGGATTAAACATCCTTAAGAGGAGAGAAAAGTGAAATTTTAAGTAGATACTCAAGGGTGCCAATTTTCTTCCTAGCTTAGTTTTAAATCTAGAATTATACTTTATCATCAAAAATAAAAAAAAAAACTTTGGATCTTTTCAGAATTAATTTTTTCTTCTAAAATAACAATTTTTTAAATCCAACCGCTATATTGCGGAAAATTATTTAAAAAGTAGGATAACCAATTGATGAAAGAAAATACTAAAAATTGTGTAGGTAAGTTCAATTTTCAAAATTTGCATTTTTTCTGGAATAAATTCTAAACTGGTTAAGGTGGTTCTCCCCATCGACATAACCTCAAACTAAAAATTGGCTTTTCCCATCAAACAAAAATATTATTAAAATTATTTTAACTAAACTTTGAAAGACCCAGTTGTACATTTTTCAGAAAAAAAAATAAGTTGAGCTGGAATTTGTTGTTAAATAATAATTATTATTCAACAATTTATGCTTTTTCTTTAAATCTACTCAAAATCTGTGATTTTTATCCGAATTTAACAAATAATGATTTTTCTCGTTGAATCAGTTTCTACAATTTTATTTGTTGGGTTTTGTTAAAGAATATTTTGTTTAAAAGTTGTGAGACAAATAAAATTTGTTTTTTACTTGTTGTTTAAACAAAATAATATTTAACAAAATCTAACAAATATAAAATTGCAGAGAATTTTTCAAGAAGAAAAATGACCTATTATTTGTCAAAATTAGATAAAAATGACAGATTTTTACTAGCTTGAAAGAAAAAATGTAAAATAATTATTATTTGACAACAAACTTTGGCTCAACCTAATTTTTTCGGAAAAATGTTCAACTGGATCTTTCAAAATTTGGTGAAATTGATTTAAAAAATATTTTTATTTGAGGTGAAAAACGACTTTCTAGTTTGAGGTTATGTAAATGGAGAGAACCTCCTTGAAATGTTAATTTTTTTTATATTTCTCTTTATATACGTTAATTTTATGTTTTAAACTAATCTTGAAAAGAAATTGGCATCTTTTAACTAATTGTAAGTAAATATATTTGTATACATTTAAAATATAACCCAACCTCCTCTTTAACTAATATGCTATGTTAGCTTAAAATTATCCGGGAAAATTTTTTTAAAAACGGAATAACCCCGCGAATTGTAAATTGGCGAAGTACTAGACACCCTGACGACACTTTGCGATTGCCTATAAAAACTTTTTTAAAAAAATCATTCTGGAAAATTAACTGTCAGGAAAGAAATTATTCGAAGAAATAACCTATTCGGGAAATAAATTTTTTCGTAAAATACCCTATTAAGAAGAATATAATTATGATTACTCTCTAAATCTGAATTAGTAGTTTTCTACTATGAATTAGTCAAATTCATGGCTCATTTTTCTCTAATTCATATAGTAGAAAACTACTAATTCTTAGTAGAAAACTACTAATTGAAATAGTGAAACTTTACTTTTAAAAAAAGTAGATTTTTTACTAATTTAATTAGTAGTTTTCTACTACAAAATTAGTAGTTTTCTACTAAGAATTAGTAAAATTCTTACTATTTTAATAGTAGCTCACTTTTCGCTAATTCATTAGTAGAAAACCACTAATTCAGATTTAGAGAGTAGGGATTATTTTATTTTGAGACAAATATTATTCGGGAAAATGACCCAGAATCGTGTTGACACTTTAATTATTTGGTGAAACGAGCAAAGCAATTTTCTTGAAAAATGTGCACAAGAAGGCAAAAAACGCAAAAAGAAGATTGTAAAGAATGTGAACTTGTGCTTATTATAAATTGCATATCATCCCAACGGTGTTAAATTCGAGGAAACAAAAAAGGGGGAGGAACCGGTAGCCAATTCGATACCCTTGATTACGTATTATGCTAAACACGAGAAAATGGGGTTTTAAACAGAACATCTATATTTATGTAGTCCGTAACATGAGGACACCATCAAATTAATCGCAATTTTCATTCCAGCACGAGACATGCATAATAAATCGACGATCGCAGAACGTCTTTATAGCGAAATTCATTATCCCGGGAGGCAAAAATCAACACTTACTTTTTAACTGAATTTTTGCTTTTTTTATCTTTCTAAATCAAAGATTAAAAAGATTACATATTTCTAAGTCAATAAGATAAAAAAAAATACACAGCAAAACATGTCTTGATAGGCTTGATAGAAACTATAGTTTCTTGTTTTATTTCGTATTTTAGTTTTTTTTTATCTTTTATCTTACTCTTGTTTTATTCATCTGACATATGATAAAGAAAGAAAAATAAAGCTCGGATGGTTAAATTAATAAGTTAATAGTGCCACTTATTTATTTTTCAGTGGCAACTTTCTTCGTATTCATTTTTAAAAGATAGTAGTCCACAGGAAGAAAATTAATGGAATCAGTGTTTCGTCGCAGAACTGCATCGGCGATTACATTCCAATTATGATTTTTGCCTGCATAATAGCTTGGCAATAAGTTGATGCTCATCACCTGCATGTGTATGTATTCGAGAAGACTGGCCAAAAGAAAACCGCCACACGAGATTGCGTGCACGAGAAATTACAAAGTAAACGTTTTTGCGAACAGAAATAAAGAGAAAAGTTAAAGAAGTCTTCTAAAGAAATAATAATAAAAAAGATTAAGGGATGCGTGTTTACCAAACCGGATTCCTCTTCTTGTACTCGTTCCTCATTGCATTTTGCACAACGTTAACTTTCGCCGAAATTGAAAATTACAATCTTGTTGAACCATTGATTTCTTTCTAAAAAAAACACACACCAGTTCCATTATGAAATCAATTATATCAAGTTTTTCTCAAAACAAAAAATTCGAATCTGGAATCTGTTTTTTAAGTAAATATTGATTATAAAGATGCAATTTTTAACAAAAATGATGTTTTTTTTTTAAATTTAAATTTTTGTTTGATAAAATGATGTCAATTTGTATGTAGTTATTTATAAATTGGAAATAACTATATAATTATTTATGAATAATGTTTCAACTGATCATAAAATGTCAGCGATCTAATCGAAGTATTTTTTCTTTTTGTTTCATGTGCTGTCTTCTAGGATCCATCTTCCGTGAGTATATAAACATATTGTGGAGACTGCAGAGTCAAATGTTCCTAACAAACGTTAAATTCACGAGGAATCGTGGGTGGACGGATTTACGTACATTCTAAATATAATATTTTACATATGTTCGTATGTTCGTTTGTTGCATGTTTTTACTTCCACTGGACGTCTCAACTTCATCTTCATTTTCATCCTGACAACATTGCTGCAATTTTTCAGGGCGTAAGTATATCCCATTTTTTATCCTATGCTCTTTAGAGCAATACATAAATCGCAGTCAATATATAAGAGTAATTATTAAATCAGTTAGACAAATCTTTTATTCTATATAAATATCCAATCAATAAGTTGTTATTTTAGGAATAACAGTAAAATTATTTTCAATTTTCTATTAGCCTTCTATTTTCTATTTTTCTATTTATTTTTTTATTAATTGACAAATGCTATATAATTGTTGACACGTTGCCGACGCAAAATATTGCATCCTCTTCAGAATCATTATAGCGAGCAAAGGATTTTGTAGACAGTAATTAGTAAAAACAAACAGAAAAAATATTCATTTTAGGAAATTTGAATGTGTTTTATAAACGTTATGTCAACAATTAAAATTTAATAGGAAAATTATTAAAATCCATGTTACAATGAATAACATAAAGTTTATCCTCATAATTTAGTCAAGATGTAAAAATTGGTCACAAATGAACATGAAAAAACATGTTAAAAACCATTCTAGCTCTTCAAATATAAAATTTGACAATTTGAAAAAAATTTGATCTAAAATATATTTAACTTGTTAACTACACTTTGGTAATGAACTTTTTTTAGTTAACAAGTTTAGTGATGCACGTCGAGCAAACGATCTGATCGACTTCAAATCTGATCGTCTACTGTTTGCTCGATTATAATTTAATTGAACAAATTATTTTTTATTTATCTTTCAATAATTAGCATAATTTTTGAAAATATCTTTAGGTAAGGATCCTTTCTTTTTGTTGACATTTTTTATTTGTCACGTGGGTAATTCCATTGACTGTCGTCTGAGGGATGTTTGCTAAAAATATTTTATTTTCATTTAAATTATCATTTAAAAATTAAATTTTTAAATGAATAAAAAAATATTTATTTAAAATGAATTCTACGGAGTTTAATAATGACTTATATATAAAACAAGTGTATTTTTTAGATTTGCAAGCAACATCCCTCAGACAAAAGTCAATGGAATTACCCACGTGACAGATAAAAAATGTCAACAAAAAGAAAGGATTCTTACTTAAAGATATTTTAAAAAATTATGCTAATTATTAAAAGATAAATAAAAAATAATTTGTTCAATTAAATTATAATCGAGCAAACAGTAGACGATCAGATTTGAAGTCGATCAGATCGTTTGCTCGACGTGCATCACTAAACAAGTTGAATAAATAGATTTTTTATAAGATTGGAATTTCTTTCAAATTCTCAAATTTCTTTTTTTTTTTTGGAAAGCAAGAATGGATTTTTGAAAATAATTTTTATCTTCATTGTGACATTTTTTTCGTTTAAAAATCTCCCCCCCCCCCCGTTTTTGGGGGGAGGGGAGAGGGTGACGTAAAATATTGTCTTTAATTTTCTAAGTTCTTTCTGATTAGATCACCTTTTTAGTAAATTTAATAGGTTTATTTTTACATTTTGTCTTTTTTAAAAAAGAAATTATTAGATCATAAAATTTTTAAATTGTTTTGATTTTTTTGTTTTGTTTTAAGCTACTGTCATAAAGATTGTTTTAAAAATTTGTCTAATGTCATAAAAAAATTTCCTTTAATTTTCCTAATTTTTTTTGTTTTTGAATGATGTTTTTCATTTTTTTTGTGGACTTTTTATTAATTTTTTTACACTTTTTATCTTTTCAGTAGATGTTTAACAAATTATTTAATTTTTAATAATTTTTTTCGTTTTTTTATAGTTTGTTAGATTTTTTAAAAAGATTTTCTCAATTTCTCAAATATTTTTTTAGTATTTTTAATTGATGTCATTTGTTTTTTTATTCTGTAAAAACTGTTTGACTTTTCTTGAAATGTTCTTTCCCTCTTCAATTTGTTTGTTCTTTAATAATGTTTTCCATCATTCTTTGAACTTTAAGTAAATTTTCAAATTTTGCCATTATTTTATATTTTTAAGAAATAGTCCTTTTTTTGAATTTTTTAAATTTGTATTCTATCATATCTTCTATTTTAAAAACATTTATGCAAAATGCTTTTCCATATTTTTTCACAATTTCTTAATTTTTCCAATTTGGTAAAGACTCTTATATATTTTAGTTAAAGCAAATTTATCCTTTTGTAAGTTTTCTCATTTTAACAACATTTTTCTATTTCTAAAGAATTTTTTCCTCTTTTTGGAACCAATTAATTTTTTTCACTTAATTCTCAGTTTTTTAACTTTTTAAAAAATTAGCGAGTTTTCTTTAATTTTTTAACTTATTTATTCTAATTGTTCAAAGATATTCCTATTTAGTAAATTTAAACGATGTTTTATTGATTTTCTAATTAATGATATTATTATTTTTTTTATTTAACAAAAAAGGTCAGTAAATAATTCAATATTTGAAAAACATTTCCCAGTTTTTTATACATTTTTTGTCACTTATTTTCATTTTTGTGGAATTTATTTAAAATTTTCTTTTTTATATTATATTAATTTCTCTAAATCTGAATTAGTGGTTTTCTACTTATGAATTAGCGAAAAGTGGGTTACTATTAAATAGTAAGAATTTTGTTAATTTTTGACAGGAAAACTTCTTATTAGTGAAACTTTACTCCTTCAAATGGTAGTTTTCTACTAAAAAATTAGTAAAATTTTTACTATTTAATAGTAGCTTAATTTTCGCTAATTTATTAGTAGAAAACCACTAATTCAGATTTAGAGAGTTTACTTTTCTAACTTTAAAGAATTTGTTTATTTTCTTTGTAGACTTTTTTTTATCTTTTTACATTTTATTTGTTTATTTGTCCATTTTTAAAATTTTTTTTAAGCTTTTCCTCAATTTTCTATTTCTGCGTTCATAAATCACTTCAAAGCTTAATTAGTCAAAAATTACTCATTTGTTATAAAATTACTAATTTTATAGAGAGAGCAGAATTTACAAATTTAAATAGTAATTCTTTTACTGATAGGTCAGTAAAAACTAAAAAATTACTGATTCATTAGTTAAAATAATTTTTAGGTTATGTTAAATAACTAAACAATTAGTAGATTTCTGTCTTGGAAATATTTCATTCATTTTTTAACTAATAATAATTAGTCAGATTTGACTATGGAATTGGTAGTTTTCTACAAATAATTAGTTATTTTTTACTACTTAGAAAAAATACGTCTACGGTTTTTCTAACAATTAGTAAATTTCCACCAATTCATATTTAGAGAATACGTTTTTAAACATTTTTTTGTAATTTTCTCAATTGCTTGAGTTTGATGAAATATTTTCTCCATTTTCATTATTTATTTATTTACATATACTGGTCATACCCTTTGACTAAACTTAAAATTTTCAATTCGAAATTATTTTATCAAATTAAATTAAACTATTTCTCTTTAAATGTTCTTTTTTTTTATATTCCTTAAGACTTTTTGACTTATTTTTAAACATTATTATTGCCTGTTGAGATTTTTAAAATTTGCTCATAGACTTTCTTATGTTTTTAAACCTTTTTATAATTTTTCTTATTTTTTTCTTGAACTTTTTTCTCGTGCTAAGTTTTTATTTAAATATAGTATTTTTTTATAATAATATCGATAATAATAATACTTCCGCTATAAGAAAGCAATAATAATCTCTTTAAATATCAATTAGTGGTTTTCTGCTAATGAATTAGCAAAAAGTGAGCTTCTATTAAATAGTAAGAATTTTACTAATTTTTTTAATAGAAAACTACTAATTGAAACAGTAAAGTTTCACTATTTCAATTATTAGTTTTCTACTAAAAAAATTAGTAAAATTCTTACTATTTAATAGTATCTCACTTTTTGCTAATTCATTAGCAGAAAACCACTAATTGATATTTAAAAAAATAATAACAATAATAATAATATTTAAATAAACATAACCTAATGATTACTGTCGAAATGGCAAAATCAAGGGACGCATAAATTTCATTATGAATTTTTCCCCCTAAAAAAATGAGCGGAGTATGCAGGTTTTTAAATCAACTTCCGAAAAATTTGTTCCTGCATTCTTCTTAATTCAGATTTTTTAGAGAGAAAGGTTAGGGGTGGGGCGGGGGGTCAGAAATAACTGACGTCTCTATATAGCTGTACGTTGGACGGCGCCCCCAACCCTGCGGGGGTCCCAGACGTCGTCGGAGACATCAGCGCCACAGGCGTCCATTGTCTCAAGGGGAGTTTCGTTTTGGTCCAGTCAGAACGAACTCTGGACCATCCCACTGCTGACACACTCGCGGGGGTCCAGTACCCCGTCGCGGGTCTCAAAATTAATAATAAACGAAATTCGAATTCTACTTGGCACACGTAATATCCTGATGATATCAAGCAACCATCCTCTTGCGAAATTCCAGCTTTACTTCCTCGAATAAATTTTTATAACACTTCTTCGTTAATTTATCACTTTCTGATTATACGGAATTTTAAATTGAACCATTATTATGACAGTAATATTAATTAACTGGCGTGTAAATCATCTTAAAGTTTTTAAATAAATTCCTGTTTATTAATACGTAATATAATTTTTTAATACATTTTGTTCAATACAGGGATCGTCATACACAGTAGGAAAAAAAAGTAACTTTGGACAAATCAACTTTCAGCTCGTAATTTTAATCGAAATTAAAAATTTTTTTTATTAACGCTAATGAAATTTTGAATCGATTCCTCGAGGCCGATTCTAAAAAATAAAGTTTAATTTTGTTTTTCTTTATTTATAAAGTTGATTTTCGTTTTATTTATCTTTGTCAAAAAAAGCTCCATTTTTGTAATAATGATGATATTTGTTACTAACCGAGTAAAATTTGTTAAGTGGTTTCCTAAAAATATAACCTAGTACCACCAAATAAATCCAAAAAAAAATTTGCATTTGTTATAAACAAATTAGTGTCTATGATAGTTTTTCTTGGTAAATTACTTAATTTTGTTATCTTTAAAGAAATATTTAATTTAAAAACTACATTTCATAAACACTAAAACTAAATAATATTTAATATTATTTTAACCAACACTGAATTATTACGAACAAACAATTAAACTATTGTTTAATTGTTTAAACAATTTTTGTTAAAGAATTCGTATTTTTTTTTTCTAAGAAAAATGCGTTTTTGTTGGCAAAATTAGTTTAATAAAAAGCTCTTAAAGTTTAGTCTAGTAAAATGGCTTTTTTTAAATTGTTTATCAATTGTTTAAACAATGATAGTTAACAAATTTGTCATTTTTGTAATATTTCTAAAGAATAATTCGGGTTTTCAGACAAAATCAATTGAGTAAAGGCCTCTTAAAGTTTAATCTATGCTTTATGTCAAATTATTTATTATTTGTTTAAACATTGTAAGTTAACAAATGCATCATATTGATAATATTTCTAAAAATTATTTAGTTTTTTTGTCAAACTAATTTAATAAAATATTCTTACAGTTTAAGCTATAGTTAAATGTCGTTAAATAAAATTACTTTTTAATTGATTAAACAATTTTCGTTCATAAATTCGTATTATTGGTGATTCTTTTGAGAAAAAATTCGTTTTTTCCGTGAAAGTAATTTAGTTTAGTCTAATCTGGGTTTAAATTCGGTTCTAGAAGCAATTCTCAACATTTTTTTAACATTTTTTAAACAATTAATAAATAAGTTGACATAAAGCTATTTCACTAGAGTAAACTTTAAAAGCTTTTTTGTCCAAATTATTATTAGAAAAACGAATTATTTCTTAGAAATATTGCAAAAATGACGCTTTTATCAACCAACATGGTTAAAACACATAATAAACAATTTGATAAAAAGCCATTTTACTAGGCTAAACTTTTAAAAGCTTTTTATTGACTGATTTTGTCAACATAAACGAATTTTTCTTTGAAGAATTACAAAAATACGAAGTTTTTAACAAAAATTGTTTAAACAATGGTTTCAATTGTTTATTCGTAATAATTAAGTGTTGGTTAAGATAATAGTAAGAAATTTCATAAAGAAGAACAGAATTTTTTGTTTAATAACAATTACAATATTTATTTATTTATAAAAGCTAATTAATTAATAACAAATTATTGTTATTAGTTTTGTAATATTTTAGTTTTAATATTTATGAAATGTGGTTTTTAAATTAAATATTGCTCTAAAAACAACGAAATAAAGAAATTTACCAAGAAAATTTTTTATAGATACTAATTTGTTTATACACCCAAAGAAATGATATATTTGACACAAAGATATGTTATTTGTGCCAAATAAAAATATATTTGTCTCACAGCCAAGTAACCTTTTATTTGTTTCAAATAAACAAATTTATTTGACACAAATAAAAATTTATTTGAACCAAATAAAAAGTTACTTGGCTGTGAGACAAATATATTTTTTCTCTGGGTGTAACAAATGCAAAAAAAAAATTTAATTTATTTGCTGGTGTTAGGTTATGTTCTTAGGAAGCCACTTAACAAATTTTACTCGGTCAGTAATAAATATCATCATTATTACAAAAGTGGAACTTCTGACGAAAAAAATTTCTTTTTGCAACTTTATAAAGAAATAAATTGAAAATTAAACTTGATTTTTATAAATTGTTCTTGAGGAATCGATTGGAAATTTTATTAGCTTTAATTTAAAAAAATAACTTTAAATTTTGATTAAAATTACGAGATGAAAGTTGTTTTGTCCAAAGCCTTTTTTTCTCCCACCGTGCGTCACGAAAGTAATTTGGTGTTTAGAGTTTTTTTTTAAATACATAGTAGAAGTCAATAGATTTTACTTAAAGATTAAAATCAAATTCATCAAATGGAAGACAAATAAAATTGTTTTAAAAAATGTAAACAAGTAAAAAAACTTCATATTAGACCTAGTAGGAAGTGTAGTCAAACAGTTTTTTTTTAATTTAAACCTCATAATCGGCCTTTTAAAACTGCATAAGATCTTCTCCCTTACCATTTAAATTCATTAAAGTATGAACCAAAAACCATCCAAAAATTTGAATTTTTCAATGATTTCTGAACTTTGAGACAAATTTATACCTCTTATGTCTTATTAAAATTATATTTTTTCTCAACGTCTATCGGAAACGTAGTCATTTTGGCTTTAAATGACCCTAGATTGAATATAATTTGATTAAAATTGTTCACACTATGACATTTTTAACTTTGTAGTTACATCATTAAATTTTGACTTGATGAAGAGTTTTTCTTTATTTTCTTCCTTTTATGGTTTAATTTTAATGTTTTTCAATTTTTATGTATTTCTATACAGAGCTAAGAAATAATTTTTAGGGTTTAAGAATAATCATCTAATAAATACATGTATGTTATTTTATAAAATTATCATAATGAACTAACTTAGCACTGTATAGAAATACATAAAAATTGAAAAACAGTGAAAATAAACCATGAAAGGAAGAAAATAAAGAAAAACTCTTCATCAAGTTAAAATTTAATGATGTCACCACAAAGTTAAAAGTATCATAGTTTGAACAATTTTCATTAAACTTTATTCAATCTGGGATCATTTAAAGCCAAATTCACTACGTTTTCGATGGACGTTGAGAAAAAATATAATTTAAATAAGATAAGAGATATAAACATGTCTCAAAGTTAAAAAATCATTGAAAAAATCAAATTTTCTGATGGTTTTTGGTTCATATCTAAATTAATTTAAATGAGAATAAAAAAAAATCTTATACAGTTTTAAAGGGCTGATTATAAGGTTTAAATTAAAAAAAAACTTTTTGATTTGGATAAAAAATAGCAATGTTTTGAGGTATTACGTAAGTAAGTGAATCTACCTGAAAATGGTTTTTTAGCTCTAAAACAAGATTTTGAGGGTGTATCAAAGGTTTAATATATACCATTCTTTTTAGTTTTTCATTACCTACAACTTCCACTAGGTCCGATAAGAAGTTTTTTTACTTGTTTAAATTTTGTAACACAGTTTAATAATTTGTATGGTTTTAAAATGTTAAAATTGATTTTGAAATTTTACACCTTACAACTATTATTTGCCTTACATTTGATAGATTGCTTTTTCGAAATATTAAAATTATGAAATGTTTTTATAAAAATTCTAAAATAGTGCCGAATTATGTGTATTCGATGCATAAATCTGTAAGAATTCCGAAATTGATCCATATTTCCCGAATTGGCAATGTTGCAATTGAGAAATAGTCTTGTATTGTCATGACTGACAAAATAACAGAACTTGTGGTTACAGACCGGTGGGTTTTGTTTAACAGGCAATGCACGAAACCGTGTAAACAAGTTTAAAAAAACGTCGTGTTTTCTATCTTCTTTCCCGGCCCTTTTTTTTTCTCCATCTCACTTTAACTTGAGGCGAAACGCAAAAGACATTCGACCGTTGTTTTATCGCTCGCATTTAATCGGGATCGTAGTTGCTGCACGCTATTTCAACGATGTCCATTTACATTTTTAATTTATACGTTTCTGGCAGCTCGAGCGACAGAAGGCTGAGTGTCAAGTTTTCCCATCGAAACGCAAAGATCCAAAGATTATAAGAAATTAAATACCATGAATTTTCATATCACCAAGATTCAAGGAAGAGATATTTTTTATTTATTTTTGTTTATCATTAAAACATTTCTCTAATTTGAAGATACCCCAAAAGCAGTGGAGCATTTCCATTTTGCGCAGTGTGCCTCTTATAAGCCTGAAATTATGTCGGTTTCTTTTTTATCTTTTGTATCTTGTATACTTAGTTAAAATTTTGAGCTGATATTATACCCGGTTTCAATTAAAAAGTTATCTTTTATTCAGTAGTGATTCGACAGAATGTACACTGAGGGAAAAATACCATGATTATACGGCTATTTTTGTTTATCTCTTTTGTTTTAACCCATTAACGCCTGAAATCACAAAAATCGTGGCCTATATTTTATTCAATACCAGCAACAATAACGCACGCGACAAGCTTTGCATTGTTGTTGGTCATTTAAAAACTATACATTTTTGCCAATTTAAATGATGAAAAGTATGAAATAGAAGAATATATCAGAAAAATGATGAAAATAATTGACAGTTGAAAACAAAATTGAA
Source organism: Ganaspis brasiliensis (assembly GCA_037103525.1). Taxonomy (NCBI): domain Eukaryota; kingdom Metazoa; phylum Arthropoda; class Insecta; order Hymenoptera; family Figitidae; genus Ganaspis; species Ganaspis brasiliensis. The sequence continues at coordinate 771,387 of JAZKLR010000079.1, forward strand.
AAGAAATTGAAGAAAATAAAATAAAAATTGAGTAAGAAAATTGAAAATTTAAGAAATAAATTAAAATTTAAAAAAATAATTGATAATAGAAAAAAAATTTACAAAATGACGAAAATAATTGACAATTGAAAAAAAAATTTTAAAAATTGCTAGATTAATACACAACTGAACAAAATAATTTAAAAAATCAAAGAATAGTTATAAAATTTAAAGATAATAATTGAAAATTGACAAAAATGTAGGTAATAATTGAAAGGAATAGTTGAAAAGTGACGAGAATAATTAAAAAATTTAAAAATATATGTGAAATTGATTAGATTAATAGATAACTGAACAAAATAATTGAAAAAATTAAACAAGAAATATTAAATTCAAAGAAAATAATTGCAAATTGAAAAATTAAGAAAATTGTAGGAATAAATGTTGGAAATAATTGCACATTTAACAACTGGATTAAAAATCTAGAAAAATTATTAAAATTGAAAAAAAAAATTGAAAATTCAGGAAATAAATTAAAAATTCAGGAAATAAATCGAAAATTCAGGAAATAAATTGAAAATTTAAGAAATAAATTAAAATATTTTAAAAAATAATTGATAATTGGAAAAAAATTACAAAATGACGAAAATAATTGACAATTGAAAACAAAATTCAAAAGATGGCTAGATTAATACACAACCGAACAAAATAATTTAAAAAATCAAATAATAAATATAAAATTTAAAAATAATAATTGAAAATTAAAAAAAATGTAGGTAATAATTGAAAATTGCGAAAAATAATTAATAATTGAAGGAAATAGTTGGAAAATAACGAGAATAATTGAAAAATTGAAAAAAAAACAGTCGAAAATGACGAAAATAATTGTCAAATGAATACATACTTCAAAAAATGACTATATTAATAGACAACTTAACAAAATAATTGAAAAAATTAAACAATAAATATTAAATTTAAAGAAAATAATTGCAAATTGAAAAATTAAGAAAGTTATGGGAATAACTGGTGGAAATAATTACAAATTTAACAACTATATAAAAAGAAAAAAAAATAATTCAAATTGAAAAAAACACTTGTAAATTGAAGAAATCAATTGAAAGTTGAAGAAAGGAATTATAATTTAAAGAATACTCTTAAAAATTAAAAAAAAAAGTAATTGAAAAAGCCGAGAATTAATGGATTTCAGAAAAAAACAATTAAAAACTGAAGAATAGAAATAAAAACTGAAGAATGGAATTAAATATTAAGGAAAATAATTAAACAATTGTATTTAGAATTAAAGAAACTTAATAATAATAAAAAAAAATAATAGAAAAAAGAAGATAATTTTTTAATATGAAAGAAAAGAATTAAAAATTGAAAAGTGGAATTTAAATTTGAAGAAAATAACTGAGAATTGGAAAGAATAGTTCTAGAATTGAATAATTAAATTGGAAATTTAAAACAATTTTTATGAGTGGAAAAAATAATAGAAAAAATCCGAGCATTATTGAATATTGAGTAATTAATTGAAAATCGATAAAAAAAACTGAAAATTAAAGATAATATTTAAAAATTTAAGAACATAATATTTAAAAACTGAAGATATAAATGGAAAATTAAAGAATTAAATGGAAATTTCAAGAAAATAATTTATAATTAAATGGAAAATTACAATATGACGAAATAATTAAATATTTACGAAAACAATTAACTATTAAAAAAAATAATTAACAATTGAAAAAGAAAATAAAAAAATGCTGAGATTTATCGGCATTCGAACAAAATTTTTTTTTAAAATTAATGAAAAATCATAAAGTTGAAGGAGAATAATAAATTGTCAATTGAAAACTGATGAAAATGATGTAAAAAATTGTAGAAAATAAATGAAAATTGAAGAAATCAATTGGAAATTGAAGAAGTGTATTGAAATTTCAAGAAAATAATTGTTAATTGAGAAAATGCTAGAATGATTGAATATTGAATAAAATAATTGAAAAACGAAGAATGCAATTGAAGAAAATAATTGCGAATTGAAGAAAATAATTCAAAATTAAAGAAATAAATTTAATATTAAAGAATTAAATTGGAATTTTAATAAAATAGTTGGTATTTGAAAGAAAAATTACAAAATGACTAAAATAATGAAATATTAAATAAATTAATTGAAAAATGAGGAAAATAATTGAAATCGAAAGAAAAATTCGAAAACTGTCGAGAATAATTATTGACAACAGAACAAAATAATTTTAAAAAATTGAAGAATAAATATAAAACTTGAAGAGAATAATTGTATTTTGAAAACTGTTGAAAATTATAAATTTATTTATTAATGAAATTAATAATGTTTATAAATTTAAATTTTAATCAATTTAAATGCATTTTTAAACGGTATCTGATTTAAAACAAAAAAATATCTAAGTGCCAAACTTAAGGTGTGGACAGAATGAAAGAATGAATCTTGTGGATTATTATTACAGATTTCTTACCGAAAACATTTTTCTAATGTATAATGAAGTGGTAAAAATTATCACAATTTGTTAGAAGATTAAAACTATACATTAGTTAACAAATAAAATTCAAAATGGCGAATATTATTAAAAAAAAAGTAAAAACTTATTATCTGTTGGACGAATCTTCAAGATTTATACTAAAATTAATGAAACTTGATAGATGGGAGTTTTTGGGTCGCAGTTTACGAGTCTGTTAATAATTTCTCAAAATTCAAAATGGCGGACGAAAATGCAACGTTTTTCCAAAATTTATTAAAAAGATGGATTCTTAGGGTCGCTGCTTACGAATCTGATCATAATATTTAAAAATTCAAAATGTCGAATTCAATATGGCAGAAGATTTATAAAAAAGTAATTGGATTTGCTTGATACTGAATACTGGGTGTTTTTTATCATTGCTGATACGAATCTGTTGTTCGTTCTTCAGAATCCAGAAAAGCGCATCCCATAAATTTGCGGAAGATTTAAAAATGAAACCAATTAATGATTTTTACAAAGATTTAAGCTGTTTTTGCATTTTCGTGTTCCATATTTGATCCGCCATTTTGAATTTTGAAAAATTATTAACAGATTCGTGATCTACGACCCAAAAAACCCCTATGTACCAAGTTTCATTAATTTATAAAACTTAATGATTGGTCCAACAGATATTAATTTTTTGCTTTTTTCATCAATATCCACCATTTTGAGGTCGCCAACTTGAATTTTATGCATTAAAGCTATAATGAAGAATTTTAATCTTTCAATAGTTTGTGCCACTTTATTACAGATTAAAAAATTGTTTTCAGCAAGGTTACGATTTTTGTTATTTTAGGCGTTAATGGGTTAAGAGGATATTTCTAGTATATTTAGTCAAACGAATTCAAAACTAGCAAGAGAAAAAAATTACTAAAAAATGTGGATATTTAAATTAAAAAAATGTTCTCTTATTTGTCGAGAAGGAGTTTTTCAACTTCGTTATCCAGCCAATTATCGAAAAGACCACGCTAATCGTGTAATGGTCATTATGAATGATCCTCTCGCGTTGAGCGATTACAGCAATTTTGCTGATGATACAGAATTAGTCGACCAAGAGAAAACGCTCCCAAGCAAAAAAGAGAAAATAAAGTTGAAAGTTGAGTATTTTCTCGAGACCTAATATGGGTTATTCAAAGCAAATATTATACCAATGATGCAACCAGATGAGGAACTGATGAACGTGAATTTACGGTAACTATTGATCATGAATGTAACTTGTTAGAAAAAATGTAATCTATAAGTAAAAATGTAATTTGTAAGCAAAAATGTATGTAAGCAAGAAAGTGCGTATAAGCAAGAAAATATATAACCAAGAATGCAACTCATTGATTTCCTCAATATGAAACATCAACATTTCTCTATTAAGAAAAAATTCCAAAAGATTATTTTAAGAACCACGAACAAAAAAATTGTCAAAAGGCCTTTTTATTTTTGTCCAGTGACCAATTTAATGGTCAATGTTTGGTCATCGAATTATATTTAACGAAAGCATTTACAATATCATAAAGCGTCTTGGTGATTTTCCATGCAAATTAAGTTGTTTGTCCGTCATTAAGTTTATTAAAATAATGACACGATTGAGGCAACTTTGAGAGCTTCTGCAGCTATACATAACATTAAGCAGATTTCTTGTCTGAATTTTGTTAAATGTCCCGCCAATTATCAGTACATGCTCGTAAAAGAGAAAGATATGACCTAGTATTAAAATCGAAAAATTGCAGAATACAACGAGAGGCAAATTAAAATTTCGAAAGTAATTATAATTCGAAAAAGTTCATTAACAAAAAAGTTCAGTAAAGAAAAAGTACATTGAAGAAAAAAGAAAAGAATATAAACATTGGAAAAACAAAAGAAAAAACGAAAGAAAACATTCAGCATAGAAAAAATCTATTCATTTTCATTATAGACATTTTATGTCTATCAAAGAATGAATTGTTTTCTGGAATAGAAAGTCTATTTTTTTTGTCTTTTTATCAGCTACTGTGAGTCTCGAGTTGAATCGTAGGAAATAGTGGAAGAATTTTCTCATATATTTCCTGGATTTTCCAGTGGAGATTTTTCAGCGATAAACTCCTCACCAATAACAAGATTCGTTCAGAATCGTGAGAGTGATTGCGGAAACATATGGCGAGTACATAATGCATGTGCGTGACTGCATCACGAATCCAGACAGTTACATGGCGTACACACGTAGTAATAACGCGTATCAAGAAAGAAACTACCCGGTTGTCTGGAATTTTAATCGGTAACGCCACCTCCAATCTCGTCTTTTATCATCTTAAGAAAGACATTATATTTATATTCCCGAGCAACAGCGACTTTGCAGGACTTCTCAATTTATTTTACGACTTCACAAAATGAGATGCTGTAATTATCTTGTTACTTGATAAAAGAACATTTTGTAAATTAATTTTGATAATTGAATCTCACGTATGAATTTACAACTATATTGTTTGTAGAGTGAGTGTGCATTGTCTGGTACAAATATAATTTGAATTTTTATAATGTAATTTAAATATATAGAATTTAAGGACACCACCCTTTTTTTTACCCTCTTAAATTTTCATGACCTTAGTAAGCTACATTTTTTTTCTTGCATTAATTAGGTTCCAAAAACTTACAAGGAGGTAAAAAATATAAAATCTGTTTTTACCCGATATAGAATTTAAGGAGTGTCGACCGCTTGACATAACCTCAAACTGAAAACTGATTTTTAACAGTTAAAATAAAATCATAATTAAAATTATTTCACCAAATTCTAAAAGATTCAGTTGTAGAATTATTAAAAAAAAATTAGGTTGGAACAAAATATTTTAAACAAAATTCAACGAGTGGAATTGTAGAGAATGTTTCAAAGAGTAGAATGAGCTATTATTTGTCAAAATTGGTCAAAAATTTCAATTGGTTATAGACCCTTAAAGAAAAAACACAAAATGGTTAATAATTATTATTTTACAACAAATTTTGGTCCAACCTAATTTTTTTTAATAATTGTACGACTGAATCTTTCAGATTTTGGTGAAATCATTTTAATTATGGTTCCATTTGCTGTTAAATATCACTTTTTAGTTTGAGGTTATGTCAGCGGTCGACACTCCTTAAGGAGGTTCTATCGTAAAAAGAATTAACATTACCATTTTCATCAAATTTGGACAACTGGTAGATAATGGTTTTATATCAATGCAGTTAAATTTTTGAGACATCAAGGTACTTTTGACAAATAGTTATAAGGGTTTTCGTTTTAACATTTTTTTTTATGTCAAAAAAACAAATTGGCATCTCTGAAAAATGTGTTGATATTTCATGGGTCTCTCTCCTTAAAGCTTAAATATGCAACTTCTTTTACAAGTGTAGTGCCTCCCCTTAAAAATATCAGTTTTATTTGAAAGTTTATCTTTCAAAAAGTGTATTAAATTGATTACAAAATATCAATTATTAGGAGGAAAATATCAAATATCAAAGAAAGATATGAAGATCTGAAGATATATAAATTGGTTAATACCTATAAAATTCATTCAAATTAAATACTTTTCTTTTTAACTTTTTGTAATTAAATTTCCTATCGATCCCTTGGACACGATTTTAAAATTTTGGTTCATTTATATTTATTTTTTAATAAAAAAAAATGGAAAAATCTAAGTTTTGCAAAAACCGAAGTTTTAAGTTATTAAAAATTGGTAGAATGTTTCAGAAATCGTATTGGAATCATTTTAGAGAATTCGTGATTTACAAAAGTTTATATAATTACATCTTTATTAATTAAACAACTCCTTAATTAACAAATACATAGGAAAAAAAAAGAAATGAAAAAATTCAACTTGTGGTATTTTTTTTTGTAGCCTCTTATTAGAATTTTAATAAATAATTAACGTACAAATCCTCAATAATGGTTTAATGAAATTTTTTATTGTTTAAACAATTTTTTATTGTTAATTTAAGTTTTTTTCAACATAACCTCGAACATAACTCTACAGAATTCTAATTTTTTATATACACTTTGCCTCATATTACCTCTAAAATAACTAAATACAAATTTTTTTACCTTTTACCAAATTCTATGCGTAAAATAATTAAATATAAAAGGAAAGAACTATGTTTAATGTTTAACAATTGTTTAAATAAAGTATTATTTGATTAATTTAAAATAGAATAAAAATAACATTTTAAATTTTTTCCTACTTTTCCTTACTTACAATTGATTCAAATAAAATTATTGTTAGCATTGTATTTAAAAAAAAGAATTAAAAAGTATTTGTAAGAATAAATTTTTTCAATAAATTATTTTAATTGTGCATCAAAATGAAAGGATTCCTTTCAAACCAAGTATATTTTTTTTCGGTGTGATTCAATTTTTGCTTCTATGAAAGGCTTAGGTATGTAAAAAATATTGAAATGTTATTTTTATTCTGTTTAAAGTTTTTGAAAATAATGATTTATATAAACAATTGATATACATTAAACTTTGTCCTTGCTATTTATATTTAGTTATTTTAGGCATAACATGTGGTAAAATGTAAAAGAAACTAGAATTCTTCAGGGTTATATTACAAAGTATTACAATTAACAATAAACAATTGTTTAAAAAAACTGCTGAACATTAAACATTGTTCCTTCTTTTTATATCTAGTTATTTGAGGCGTAAAATTTGGTGAAATGTAAAAATACTAGGATTCTTTAGAGTTACATTGAAAAAAATACAATTACCTATAAAGAATTGTTTTAACAATTGTTAAACATTTAAGGGCATATCTCTGGAACCTTTAACTTTAATGTCCCTTGCATATATTTTGATAAATTCAATCAATTTTTACCTGGTTTTCGTTGGAAATATTAACATTTGATACGATGAACTATTTCCAAAAGATTACACATTGATTTATTAAATAGATAAATAATTATTCCAATTTGAACACACGATTTTTAACAATGTTTACTTGTCCCTAACCATACTTTCAAATGGTTTATACGTTGAAACTTTGTAATTAATAAAAATTACTAGTTAGATGACACATGTTTTTAAAGTTAGTTAAACGATGAACACATTTGTGCATGAAAATTAATATTTTGTTTATTGTGAAGAAAGTTATATGTTTTTAAAAGTTATCCCTCACTTTTAACCTTTTCGACCGTAATCGTCTTATTTATCATTTTTCTTGAATAAGACTATTGGCACACCAAAATAGTTTATGGGAAATAAAAGTTTAAATAATTAGAATTATTTTGAGACATACTAAATTGATGTGCTTCATGTCTTCAAAAAACTATTCTAATTTAAATAACAGAAAACACGTGTGTACAAAATTTGACAACGACCGTAATACGAGTGATACTTTACGAAAATGAAATAAAAGTATTTAAAAAGTACTTACATATATTTTTACGAGTACCATTTAACATTGTGTGAATGTGCTTTGAGAAAAAATACTTTATTGCAATGATAATGTGAAAATATTCATCAATTACGGTCGACCGTAATCGACCGAAATTTTTTAGACAGAAATTGTTAAGTCCGAAGTTGCCGATTCTAATGTTTTCAACAGAAATTGTCATTAATTAAAACCTGAAGGTTAAGTTTTAATGTTTTATTTCCAGATTGACTTTCACACAAAAATGGAACTTTATATTCCTTTATTCCTAGTGTATTATTAGTATTTTACTATTCTTATAAATATTGAAAATATTAAACAAACTTATCGCTTTTTAAAAATGATAACCCCTCAAGAAATTCATTTCAACTGTTTTTCATCCTAAAAAGCAACCACCTGTTGAATATTTTTTTGTTACAGGTTAAAAATTATTTTTAATTTTAAATAATCTATAACTTCTTGAAGACAATTAGATTTATCTGTCCATTTGTATAATTTGAAAGCTTAGCACTTGAAGTTTATGTAGACAAAGTTTCAATACTGTGCTACAAAAAAAAAAAAATTATTTTTTCTTATTGAAAAGTTAAAGGTTCCAGAGATATGCCCTTAACTTAGTCCCTTCTTTTTATAGGGTAAATGCGGGTAATTTCGGACAGTACCGATAGTCGGACACTTTCAGTTTTAAAGTTAAATAAATAATTATTTACTATCGGAATCTTCTCACAAAGTTATTTTATCAAACTTGTCAGAATTATAGAATATAAAAATTACTTGCAACGCCCTCTGGTGATTTGTAAATTAGTTAAAATTCAACAATAATTTACTCAACCGCGATGTTTTGACATTTTGTCTGATTTCTTATTCCAGACGTTAAGGAGGTAGAGATTTTTATTAGTACGAAATAACGTTCTGTAGGTTGTAATTATGTTTAAAAATGTTACAAAGTGATTATGAAAACTCTAATTTTATGTTTAAAAATGAAAATAATATTAAAATGACTTTAAATTTACAAATAATTGACGTAATTGACGTGTCCGACCTAACCTGTCAGATTTTAGAGTGTTTGTGCATAGTCGGACACTATATTACTTGTATTTTATATCGTATTATTTTAGATGCTGAAAAAGTAAATACCATAAAAACAACTACTTATAACCTATAAATTTGTTAACTTTCTAACATTTTCTGCATCAAAAAAAAAATAACCTAAATTCACCTAGATTCACCACATGGGTTTACAAATTAAAATCGTGCAGCCTGAGGATTATTTATGTAACTAAATTTGATAGATTTTATAACATAAAAGCAAGAAATATTTTATTATTTTAAAAAAGAAAAATGTCCGACTACTGATACAGTTGTGTCCGACTTTACAAGCAAGTGTCCGACTACTGCTGATATTCTGATTTTTTATTAAAATAGGTATATTTTATTAAATATTGACATGTTTGTAGCAAATTTATATGAAAATTAATCATGGATGACTCATTTAACGGTTCATGCAAAGCAATATGTTAAAATACTTTTCAATTTTAAGAAAAATATCATTATTTAAGATCGAATCCTTAAGTGTCCGACTACCCCCGCATTTACCTTATTTAGTTAATAGTTATTCTAGGCGTAAAATGTGTCAAAATGTAAAAAAACTAAAATTGCGTAGAGTCATGTTGAAAAAAATTACAATTAACAATAAAAAATTGTTTAAACAATTAAACATTTCCTGAAACTGTTATGGAATATTTCTATGTTAATTATTATAATTAAAATTCCAATAAAAGACTACAAGAAATGTACCACAAATTGAATTTTTTTAATTTGCTTTTTCTTTTCATGTATTTGTTAATTAAGGTGTTGTTTAATTAATAAAAATGTTATTATATAAACGTTTGTATATCACGAATACTCTAAAATGATTCTAATACGATTTTTGAAACATTCTAGTAATTTTTAATAACTTAAAACTTCGGTTTTTTGCAAAACTTTGATTTTTCCATACTCTTTTATTAAAAAATAAATATAAATAAACAAACTATTTTAAATTGGTCTCGACGGACAGATAGAGAATTTTATAACGAAGATATTTGAAAAAAAAGTATCTAATTTGATTGAAAAAGCTAAAAAGATGACTACTGACTATTGGCACAGATGATGAAAAGCCATTACGACCACTAATAATGATCAATGTCGATGACTATACTGACGAAGGTGACAACAAATTTTTGTTACAGTGTTACCGATAATATATTTTTAGGCCAAGATAAAACCCTGATAATGACAACCAACAACAATTACAACCTTTACACTAGAAAAACAAAGTCTTACTTCGTTTACAGCTGAAATCCAAAATAACTGAAAATCAGCCAATTTTTCGGTTTAAAGTCAGTTTCAATACATTTTATTGCTGAAATCCAGTCGAATTTGAGTCTCATGTAAACAATACCAGTCTAAAGTAGGCTTAAATCAAAACTTCTTTTTTAGAGTGTAATTAATGGTACACTGTAAAAATTTTTTCGGAAATATTTCCGAAAGTAGTCGGGCAGCTGTAGTTCCAAATAGTAAGGAAATTTTTCCTAAAAAAACGTTGGATATATTGCCGTCAAGTAAATGGAAAAAATTCCTAATAAAAAGAAGGAAAATTTTCCGAACAATTTGGAACTGCAGCTGCCCGACTACTTTCGGAAATATTTCCAACCTTTTCATCGGAAATTTTTCCTAACTATTTGGAACTGCAGCTGCCTGACTACATTTGGAAAAATTTCCAATTAAATTTTTGGAAATTTTTCCATAAAAATACATTACCGACAATCAGATGAAAAAAATTTTTAATAAATAAAAAAAAATTGATTTTAAAAATATTTTCACAGCGGCTTCTTTATTTACTCATTGTTATTGACATTATTTATTAGTTAAACAAGTAAACGCACGCTTATAACGCTAATTAATCCTTATCGCTATTAAAGGATTCGAACTCCTAAACCTAACCCTAACATAAGCCTAACAGACGCAACGCATTAACGAACCCTGCCACGGTGCCGAGATAGGATGCTTTCAAGAAATCTTGGTGAGGTTCAACACTATATATTTGAAATGTGTTAGCAGAATAAAATGCATACACAGGGGCGGTTCTAGTCGCATCCAAGTTTCGGGATAAAATTCGTACGGCGCTCCAAAATTGGAATGACCCCTTTACTGTATACCAAAATAAAAGTTTAGTTTTATTCACATTTTGTAAAGTTAACTTTTTTAATACTTTCTTTTTAATAACAATTTCAAAATTTTTCTACAAACTTTAGAGATAAAATTTATGATTTCTGAATGAGATTTCAGATCTAAAATCTTGGACAAGGATTTTATTAAATAAAAAAAATTGACTACATCTACAACATTTAAAAAATTTATTTAAAAAAAAATGTTTCTTCACCTTGTAAAGGTATCATAATTAAATATGATAAGAATGTGCATTAAAGCAAAAGTTCTGATGTATATAATAAAGTAAATGTTTTATCAGAAATTTAAAGAACCATTCGTAATTAAAACATCAAAACAGTGCTTTTTATTTATATTTTTCATTGGTTATTTGAAAAAAAATTAACACATAAAATCATTTTTATTCTTACATTATAAATTTTCTGTTTTTGCATTATTTATCAAATTAATTGTGAATTTCAACTTTCAAAAAAATATTCAACTTTTATTTCCCTATTATAAATTTTCAAGTTTTTTTTTATTACTTTCTCCATAATCGAGTTCATGAGAAAAATCATTTTGATGACGTGCAATAAAAATTCACTTTGAATACATAAAATAATTGACAAACACTCTTTACTAATGTCAATATTTAAATGTTTAATAAAAAAATATATTGTTGAAATAATTTTACAATTTGTATCTTTAATTATTATTATTAAATAATTTTTACAATGCCTTTTTTCGATAATATACACAATAAATTCTCTTTTAACTCATTTATTCATTTATTTTCATTCGACAACATGTTTCGACACACAAATCTAAAACAACAATTAACAATCAAAAATGAATAAAGAAACCTGCAAAAATTGTTAAATTTTAAATTATAAATCTAATGAATACATTATAACATACTACTTATAATTAATACATAATAATCTACTTAATACATTATAATCAATTATAATCTCCTACTTCTACCAAAATAAACTACTTACCTCCGTAAAAAAGTTTTTTTTTAAAAAACCTTAAATTAAAAATCAATTAAAAATTGAATTTGAAGTTCTTTTTAATAATGTAAATGTATTTTTTTTCAAAAATTTCCTTATGAAGGTAAGTGGTTGATTTTGGTAGAAGTAGTAGATTATGATATATTAATTGGATTTATCATTTAACATTTTTGTAGGATTCTCAATTGATTTTGTTAATTGTTGTTTAATTTTTTTTTTAAATTTATGTTAGACAAAGACCTTGCAAAAATTATCTGCTAAAGAATATGTTGTATCCTTAGTGCACCAATTGTGGTTTTTGAGAGAATGAAATGTGTAGAAGTTAGTTTCGAAAATTGGGGAGGGGGGTCAATTATAGTTGGAAAATTTTCTAATCTTTTTATAGGAATAAGTTCAGATTTTATTTTTAGTAGGTGGATTTTTCCGAACTACAGAATTATTTTCATCTAGACTTAGGATTTATTTCCTAACTTCTGGAAGAAAATCCATTGCGTTAGGAGAATTTTCCAAAATTTTGAAAAAATTCCAATTATTTAAAGAAAATATTATTTCTTAAAAAATTGGAATTTTTTCCACCAATTCTTGGGATTTATTTCCGAATTTTTGGGGAAAAATCATCTGTATTCGGAAATTTTTCCAATCTTTAGAAATAATTTCCAACTTTTTTTTGGAAATAGTGGATTTTTCCTAACCTTAGGAAAAAAATCCACTAGTTCGGAAAATTTTCCAATTTACGGAAAAATTCCAATATTTCCTAAAGAGTATATATACCTATTTTGCTCTGAACTTTTTAACTGTTCCGAATTTCGGAAATATTTCCAATAAATATTAGGATTTAATTCCACTGCTCTGGAAAAAAATCCATTGTCTTTGGAAATATTTCCTTCTTTCCGGAATAAATTCCAATGATAATTAGAAATATTTTTTCCATTAAAGTTTCGGAATTTTTTTCAGTATGAACTGGGATTTATCTCCTAATAATTGGAGTAAAATCCGAATATCTTGGCAAATTTTCCACTTTTTAGGAATAAATACCTATTTTCTTCGGAACTTTTTAACTGTTCCGAATTTCGGAAATATTTCCAATAAAAATTAGGATTTATTTCCACTGTTCCGGTAAAAAATCCATTGACTTTGGAAATATTTCCTTCTTTCCGGAATAAATTCCAATAATAATTGGAGATATTTTTTTCCATTAATGTTTGGGATTTTTTTCCAGTATGAACTGGGATTTATCTCCGAATAATTGGTATAAAATCCACTTTTTTTGGAAATTTTTTCCACTTTTTAGGAATAAATTCCTATTTTGCTCGGAACTTTTTAATTTTTCCGAATTTCGGAAATATTTCCATTTAAAATTAGGATTTATTTCCTATGTTCCGGTAAAAAATCCATTGACTTTGGAAATATTTCCTTCTTTCCGGAATAAATTCCAATGATAATTGGAGATATTTTTTTCCATTAATGCTTGGGATTTTTTTCCAGTATGAACTGGGATTTATCTCCGAATAATTGGTATAAAATCCACTTTTTTTGGAAATTTTTTCCACTTTTTAGGAATAAATTCCTATTTTGCTCGGAACTTTTTAATTTTTCCGAATTTCGGAAATATTTCCACTTAAAATTAGGATTCATTTCCTATGTTCTGGAAAAAAATCCATCGATGTGGGAAATATATCCTATTTTCCGGAAAAATTTCCCAATTTTACTGGAATTATTGTGTTTTTCCGAAATTTCGGAATTATTTCCAACATTTTGGAAATATTTCCTGATATTTTAACGGATATATTTCCGAAATTTTTTACAGTGTACTGATGAATACTAATAAGAAAATACGACGATTGTGCCAATATAGTGAACGCTGTTAATGACACCATATTACAGTCATCGATGACAATTCAGTATCAGAAAATATGACAGATGGTGATGGCCACTGGCAATGACGACTAACGATGATGATAACAAATATTCGGGAAACATGACTGACAATGGAAAATAATATTAATGATAACAATTAGCGATGATGATTAACGATAATAACAACTTATGGCTACAGGCAATGACAAAAAATTACTAATAATATTTATCAATACCATAACTAAGTCATGAAATAACGACTTAATAACTAGCGACTTTGTTGATTTTAGTTGTCATCAAAGTTGGTGAATATCATTATCAGCAATGTTTTGACATTGTCTGTACTCTGTAGCAATAAGTTGTTAATCATCATCGTTAATGGTCATCATTAATATTACTTTCTGTAGTCAGTCATGTTTCCCTAATATCTATTATCATCATCGTTAGTCGTCATTGCCAATGGTCATCAGTATCTGTCATATTTTTTAATACTGAATTGTCATTGATGACTGTAATAAGGTGTCATTACCTGTGTTCACTAAATCGGTACAATCGTGGAAGTTTTTTTATTTATATTCATCAGTACCATTAATCAGAGATTTTAATTTTTGTTGATTGTCATTATCAGGATTTTCTCTTGTTCTACAATTATTTATAACAAAAATTTGTTGTCGCCTTCGTCAGTATAGTCATCGTCATTGATCATTATTAATGGTCTTAATGAATTTTTATCATCTGTGCCAATAGTCAGTATAGTCATCTTCTTAGACATTGTAGTTGTCCTTATATAGTTGGTGCCAGTCAATAATGTCATATTATTCTGCACAATTATCGCACAACACTGCAAAAACAGGTGTCTTAAATTTTTCAAAAATGTCTTAAAATAAGACAGTTTTCGTGTCTTAGACACCAAAAGTATCTTAATTTAAGACATTTTTGGCCAATTTAAGACACCATGTTTTTGCAGTGAATATAATTAGTTGTCATCCTCATCAGTTGGCATCATTACTAACCATCAATGTTAGTATGACTGCAAAAACAGGTGTCTTAAATTGTTCAAAAATGTCTTAAATTAAAACATTTTTCGTGTCTAAGACATCAAAACTATCTTAATTTAAGACGTTTTTGTCCAATTTAAGACACCATGTTTTTGCAGTATAGTCATCATGATCACGAATGTTCAAATTATCATGTTCCATAATTATTTAAATTCGACATTTGACCACTTACATTTTCAAAACTGTTCATTGTTTTATTTGTCACACCATTGAAGTCCAAAAACTAAAATATCTATACAAAGTTTGGTTAAAATCAACAAATATTTCGTAAATATTCTGTACGGGATTCCGAAACAAAAATCGAATAATTTTGCAATGATCTGTACAGAAATTAAGTTGGAATGAGATGATACAAGAAGTGTTATCAAGTTGTAAATTTGATTTCCGACAAAAAAGTCAGAAAGAGGAAGAGGAGGCCGTTTAAAATTTTAATTAACGAACGTGATACGATGGACTGATTGAAAACTCAAATTAAATTGTAAATGGATCAAGGGATGACACGGCGAAGGATAATAAAGTCGTTGGAAAGGGAAGAAATGGCGGGATATTCGATTCTCCAAGTTGCGAAGCGACACGGAAAAACTGTTGGAAGGCCGAGCACGCCTGCTGAGCTTTTTACGAGCTGCGGATTCAGCACGATGGCCAATTACAAGTCACCACAGTGTGGTGGTTCCTTGGTCTTAAAGGGCAGTTAGTGCCGACATAAATGTTCTGCCTGCACATTTTTAATTGCACACTTTTATAATTTCTTGTCTCAAAGGACGCTGACAATCTTGTCCAACTTTCACCTTCAAATCTCAATTGCTACATATAAAATTTAAGTCATTAATTTTTAGTCACTTTAAGGGCATGTGATGAAAAATGACGTCACTGGCATAAGCAAAATTTGTCCGTAAACTTTCGCCTAAAATAAATAATAAATATTTCGACTTTTTGAGAAAGTTTATGGACAAATTTAGCCTATACTAGTGACGTCATACTTCATCACATGCCCTTAAAAAAATCTGTATCCATAAAAACAGGCATGGTTTTATTTCTAATAGGTTTAATGTTTTGTAAATCTGAAAAGACACTTTTTCATTCAGAATAAAAAATGTGGCCTCCGATAAGAGCAAAATGGAAAGTATATAATACTTTTGATGGATTAAATTATAAAAATTCTCAGCTGAATTCAGAAATGCCTTAAGGTACCAGAAGCCCATTAAGATAAACTGTTCTCTGACGCTCAGAATGCACCTGCGAAGAGGACCTTTCCTCTCAAAAACGCGAGCAGAACGATGAGATCTCGCGCGGCAGATAGAGGCCCGGCCCCTAAACATTCAACCATTATATTAAATTGTGTATATTTCCCTTCATAATTACTCGAATTATACGCATTATGCAAATCGGTATGTTAATACGAGGAGCACAGTGCCTCTGCGAGTATTACAGCAATTTTGTTGAAGCGCGCGCTAAACGTTATTACTTGCATTTTTTTATATCCTCGCCTCCTTTCAACCCTCTCTTTCTTCTCAGTCCTCCTATGAATTTTATTTATCTCGATTTGCCCCTTTCTCACTCCAATTTTATATTTACATAATATTCCTGATCCTTATCGGATTGGCACTCTTTTTTTAATCCAGTCAGAAAGAGTTTGAGGAAAATTGATAAAATTGGAAACAATTTATTTTTTAGCAGTTTTTTTTCATTTCAATTAAAAAACTCGAAATTTATTTTAATCTGGAAGTTAGACCTAACTTGAAAATTAAATTATATTTTTTATTTCTTTTGAAGTATATTTTTTTTAATGATATTTCAACATTAAGTGATGATTGTTGATGCTAGATTAGATCTAGTGTCAATTAATTTGTAACACTTGTTGCACAGAGTAGTGATAAAACACTAATTTGAATTTGTGGAATAGGCGCGCTGCAAAATAGAGTGACGAGTTGCGACGGTACATTTAATGACGAAGCATCTTCGCACCTCCTACTCAACTGTCAAAACTATGATGGATACAACCGACGTTCTAATATATTTTAATTTATGTTTTCACCTGAGGAACGTGTGCGTTGATTTCCCTGGCGGCAACTTGAAACTGACGTTCCATGTTGATCGAATCGAGAGTCACAAGTTAACAGGTACTTTTGACAGGTCTAGACTATAATGAAGTAGCTGCATTCACTCACAACCCGACCATTTTAATTGAAAGTTTCTAACAACTAAAACGACGCAATTTCGTGTTTTTATCCCCTACATCACTGTTTTTAGGGTTGAACGTGTTCAAAACTTTATCTTCGACAAGAAAAATACTTTTAATACCTTTTTGTCGATTTTATTAAAATATTACCGAAATAATGTGTCTTTTATATTTAAATATTAAGTATTTTATAGCAAGTACGTTGCTAGTTAGTTGAGCTACTAACATTAACTACTAACATAGTTCAACATTAATATATCTATAATAATAATCCACACAATTCATTATGAAATATTATTATATAACTGGAAAGAAAACAAGCACCATTTTTAAATATTTTATAACTGTCTTAAACACCTTTCTAAAATAATTTTTTATTTCTTAATGATTAAAAATTTGTTTGTTTCAAAACTTTTAATGTTATTTTAAAAAAAAACTTCTTAATTGAATTTCTTTAAATAAATGTTCTATTCTAGATCTCAAAATGCTTCCTTTTTATTGTATGAGGAAATTTCTATAAAACTTATTTAATTCCTAATTAATAATAATTAGATAAAAGAGATCAATTAAAATATTAGAGTCTATTATGATAAGAATCAATGTAACTGCATTTACAAAAAAGAAGAATGAAAAATATAATTTACTCTAAAATATTGAACTGACATTTCGATACACTAAAATTTTATTAAATTAAAATTTAATTTTTAATATCTATCAATACAAAAATTACTTAAAATTTTCATGCTAAGAAGTTTAAATTGATTGATATTTAGATTATTGGAAACTAAGATCTTTGAAATTTCGAAATAATTATTTACTATAATGGAAATCTAAATTAGTAGTTAAGCATTATTATATTTAATTTTTAATTTATTGAAGTTTCAACTAAATTTAAATTCCAATTCATAAATAGAATTTTTACTTTATACTTATTTTCATCAAAATAATCTTTATTTTATCATTATATTAATAAATTACTGCATCTTCTAATGAAAACTTTCTTTGACGCAAATAACCACTCACTGAAATTTTTATTGGTTTAGGATTCAATAATCTCAATTTTAATCAAACATTTCTCAATTATTTTCTTTAATATTTAATTATTTTAGTCATTTTGTAATTTTTCTTTCAATTGTCAACTGTTTTCTTAAAATTTCAATTTATTTCTTTAATCTTCAATTTTCAATTGCATTCATCATTTTTCAATTATTCTTTTCAATAAACAATAATTCTCGAATTTTCTAAATTATACATTATTTTCTTGAAATTTCAATATAATTCTTTAATTTCCGATTGATTTCTTCAATTTTCATTTATTTTCTACAATTTTTCCCATAATTTTAATCAGTTTTCAATTGACAATTTATTATTCTCCTTCAATTTTATTATTATTCCTTAATTTTTTATTTTATTTTATCGAAATTTAAAAAGAAATTTTGTTTGAATGCCGATTGTTGTTACCATTTTTCGAATTTCTTTTCAATTGTTAATTATTTTTTTTAATATTTAATTATTTTCGAAAATATTTAATTATTTTAGTCATATTGTAATTTTTCTTTTAATTATTATCAATCATTTTCTTGAAATTTCTTTTTATTCTTTAATTTCCAATTTATTTCTTCTTTTTTTAAATTATTTTCTTTTATTTTCAATTATTTTTATCGATTTTCAAATAATTCTTCAATATGAAATATTTCTCTGATTTTTCAATACTTTTTTTCACTCATAAAAATTGTTTCAAAATTTCAATTCAATTATTTAATTTTAGAACTTTTCTCTGCAATTCTTAGTTATTTTTTCCAAATTTAAATTCCATTTTTCAATTATTTTCTTTAATCTTAAAAAATTATTGCCTTTTTTCTATACTTTTTTTCGATCATCATTAAGTTTCTTTAAATTGATTAATTTGATTTGAAATACAATTGTTCAATTAATTTCTTTCATTTTTAATTCCATTCTTTAGTTTTCAATCGTTTTCTTCTATATTCATTCATTCTCGGCTTTTTTTTAATTTTTATGTATATTCTTTAAATTTCAAATCCATTTTTCAATTTTCAATTACTTTCTTCAATTTTCAATTATTTTTTTCAATTTTAATTTTTTTTTTTATTTTCAATCCAATTGTTAAATGCTTAATTATTCCTATAATTTTCTTAATTTTTCAATTTGCAATTATTTTCTTTAAATTTAATATTTGTTGTTTAATTTTTTCTATTATTTGTTCAGAAGTCTATTAATCTAGTCGTTTTTCGAATTTTGTTTTCAATTGACAATTACTTTCCTCATTTGTCACATACTTTCTTTTATTTTTTAATTATTCTCGTCATTTTTCAACTGTTTTCTTAAATTATTATTATTTTCCGCAACTTTCAATTATTATCTTAGAATTTTGTAATTATTCTTTCATTTTTTAAATTATTTTGTTTTGTTGTGTATTAATCTAGTCATTTTTTGAATTTTGTGTTTAATTGTCAATTATTTGTAATTTTTTTTTTCAAATTTTAATTTTATATTTACCAACTGTTTTGTTTAAATTGAATATTTATTGCTTAACTTTTGAAACTAGTCTTTTCAATTGTGTAATTCTGTAGCCATTTTTCAAATTTTGTTTTCAATAGTCAATTATTTTCGTCATTTCTCAAATCCTTCAAATCCTTCAATTTCTTAATTTCCATTATTTAAATTTGCAAAATTGTATAGTTTTAAATGACCAACAACAATGTAAAGCTCATAGAAAGAATTTCATTATTTATTAACATTTCTTAAATTTATATATACAAATAGAAATATATAACAAATAATTGCCGTATACATTAACACCTTCTTCTATACCTAATTAATTTTGTTTAAAATCATATAAATATTAATATTCGAGCGAGCGTTAACGAGCGCAAGAAAAATTTCTCTAGTTCTCATATTAATTTGCGCTTCTCACAGTTTATATTCAAATTAACGGAAATTGTATATTCGAGGCAACAGAATTTTTAAAAAATTTCCGATTTATCGGATTCTTGTCGGATGAAAGCGGCAAGTTTCTTAGATACTATTCGATAAGGACTCGTGGTTCCAACATGAATCAGTTCCAAGTAATACATTTAATATGTTGAGATAGGAAACGGGGGGTGAGAGAGAAAGAGTACTTGAGGGACCAAGAGGGATGATTGCTCGATTCTCATATCTCAAGATCTATCTGAATAATAACGCGTGTACGACAACATGTCAAATTATACAGAACCCGCGACACACAGACGAGTACATTTAAACACCAACACTAATCTGATTTTGCGTGCACGCGTGCACAAGTGCGTGTTGTGTGTCGTTCGTCGTTGTCCTATCGGACGACATGTGTTAGCGGTGCCGGCGGCAACGACGTTACACAATTTTATAATTGCTAGCAATATCACCGGATGTACATACCTACTTATATGCTCTCTAATAATCATACCATTTTATTGATCTTACAGACAATTTTTGGTTTCTTTCTATCTCTTACTTCTTTTCTACTTCATTCACTCTAAAAACAAGTGTCTTATTTTGTCCTCACTTTTAAGACATTTTCAGGTGTCTTAATTTTAAACCATTGAGATAGTGTCTTAAAAATGCCTGTAAGACGCTTTCTAAACGTCTTATGTCTTAATATTAGACACTTGTAAGACACCTGTTTTTACAGTGTTTTTGCTACATTACAAAAAAAGTCTGAAATCGTTTACACTTTAAATTCAGCCAATGTATATGTAATGCATAAGTCTGTCCTTGTCTAACAGAGCTGAATCCATTTACAACTGGAATTCAGCCTAAAATTGGTCTTAAATCAAGGTTTAGATTTTAGTGTTCACATTTTTATACTTTATATATTTATAAAACTAGGTGTGAATTCTGTCCATTTCATGGACACTTCGCTTCCAAGGAAGCAAGATAATTTGCTTCCTCATAGAGGAAGCAATAAATTTATTTATAATATAAAAAATAATAATTTTATTTTAAATTAATTATTATTTATTTTTATGCAAATAAGTAATAATAATAAAATCAAAATAAATCAATATATATATATATATTTTTTCTATCTTTCAAAACTTTATTTATTTATTTATTATAACCAAATTTGTGTAATGTATAGAATAATTAATATAAAATTTTTTTTTTTAACTAATAACAATCCTATGAAAATTAATTCTGATTATATTCGTTTTTAAAATAGAATATTTTTTTTTTTTAAAGGAACTGTGGTCAAAAAATAATAATTGTTAGCAATTTTTTGTCAAAAAAAGAGATTTTTCGATGAAAAAAAATGAAAAATCATGAATTATTACGTCGGTTTTTAGTCAATTATTTTTAGTCAATTCGTTTTGAGACAAGGAATATGATTCTTTTAATTCATTTGTTTGAATTTTTAGCAAGAAATTTTTTTTTGGTAAAACACGAGATTTTTCAATAAAAAAAATTAAAAATTATGAATTAATACGTGAGTTTTTAGTCAAATATAAAAGTTATATAGGTCACTCGATTTGTTTTGAGACAAGGAATATGATTTTGTAATTCGTTTGGTTGGATTTTTAGCATGAAAATTTTTTTTGGCAAATCGCGAGATTTTTCGATGAAAAAAAATGAAAAATCATGAATTATTACGTGGGGTTTTAGTCAATTATATACTTTACGTAGGTCAATCAATTCGTTGTGAGACAAGGAGTATGATTTTGTAATTCGTTTGGTTGAATTTTTAGAATGGAAAAATTCTTTTTTTTTAAAAAATTTCCAAAAACGAGATTTTTTTATGAAAAAAACTGAAAAATCATGAATTATTACGTGAGTTTTTGGTCAATTATATACTTTATATAGGTCAATCGATTCGTTTTAAAACAAGGAATATGATTTTTTCATTCAATTGTCTAAATTTTTATCATGAAAAATTTTTTTGCCAAAAAACGATATTTTTCGATGAAAAAAGGTGCTCAAAAAAATTTGATTGGGTATTTTCAAAAATCCCTGTGTCCAAATTTTGATATTTGTGAGCTTCATATGTCATCCAAATTTTATTAAAATCCGTTAAAGCGTTCTCGAGATATCCTGGCGACAAAAAATTTACCACATACACACACACACACACACACATCCGGACATTTTCTCAGGAATGAAAATTTGAACTTTACAGATGAAACTGAGTCGATTTACACTATTTTTGGAAAAACGAAAATCTTAACGATCACAACGCTTCCTCTATGAGGAAGCAAAAACTATGTAAGTTAGAGTCACTTGGGATAATTCCGGACAAAATTTTTAATTTTCAAGAATAGGGTAAGTTTTTTATTTTAAAAGGCAATGCTTTCGAGTTTCTTTTGTATTAACTTGTTACGTCACTTGCCTATAATAATTGCATGAGTTAATAGAATTTATAGGTGACCTTGAATCGCGAAAAACTGCTGTTCTTCACTACCCCAACGATTTTGACACAATTGAGAATTTTAGGGATAATGGCGAATATAACTTTTTTAAGAAGAGTCGAAGGAAAAAGTTATCTGAAGTTAAGGGATGTTAAGGGATGAAATAGCTTTAAAAAAATTCGAAGGAGGTATATGATACTTCAATCAGTTAAATGACAATGTATCATATAAGTTAAAAAATCAACCATATCGTAAGTAGCAATGTAAAAAATTAAATAACTTGAACAAATTTTAAGGGAGTTATATTAAACTTGGTAAAAACCATTCATTAAGTTTTATTTTTAGCGTAGAAAAAAATTTTGCCAAAAAATGATATTTTTGATAAAAAATGGTGCTGGAAAAAATTTGGTTGAATATTTTCAAAAATCAAACAAAAAATTTTCAAAAATTCAATCTCGAGATATCCAAGCGACAAAAAAGTTACTGCACACATATAGGCGTACACACACACACACACACACACATCTGTACTTTTTCTTAAAAATGAAATTTCAGGCTTTTTAGATAGACAAATAAAATTAATAAAATAAAAGAAAAATATGTCGATTTAGACTATGTATTTTGGAAAAAATCGAAATTCTTGACGATCTCAAAACTTCCTCTATAAAAAAGCAAAAATTAATTGTTTTCCACTTCATTTTGTTTTCCTTCAAATATTTCCAAGTTATTCTAATCTGCTATCTTTATCACATAGTTTTTTCTTCTTTCAAAATCCTTTTTTTCGTCTTATAAATTTTCTTTTATTTTCTTCTTTTAACCTAAATTATTAAATTATTTTAGTTTATTTTATATAATTTTATTTCTAGAAACTTTAAGAAAAATTATTTATTTGCAAGCTTTGGTGAAACATACAATTGTTTCTTAAATTTTAAGATTTTTTTACATTTTGTTTATTTTTTCTCAAACGTATTTACTCTTTCATAAAAATTTCTAAATTTTATCATTTTCAAAATACATTTTTATTAATTACACAGCCACACAAAAAAAAAGTACCCAAGTTGGGGAATGAGACTACCCATTCCTTATGTATTTTGATGCGCTGAATCCGAATCCGTCCTCAGAATTGGTCCATCAGATCAAGTTTTGACCCTAACCTCAAAATTAATAAAATGACACTTTTTGAACATTAGAATTTGAACTCGACTTAACTTTAATACATGCCTAGGACCAATAGAAAGCTTGAATTATTACCTTTAAAATGCTTTTTTAGAAATTGTTCTACGATGATTTTTAACGAAGTTATGATGTTTTACTTAGAATTATTTTTTTCCTTTGCACAATAACACATCAATAATTGATGTGTTTTTAACATATAGAAAAAAGTCATATTTTAAGTAAAACATCATAACTTCGTTAAAAATCATCGTAGAATAATTTCTAAAAAAGCGTTTTAAAGGTAATAATTCAAGCTTTCTATTGGTCCTAGGCATGTACTAAAGTTAAGTCGAGTTCAAATTCTAATGTTCAAAAAGTGTCATTTTATTAATTTTGAGGTTAGGGTCAAAACTTGATCTGATGGACCAATTCTGAGGACGGATTCGGATTCAGCGCATCAAAATACATAAGGAATGGGTAGTATCATTCCCCAACTTGGGTACTTTTTTTTTGTGTGGCTGTGTTATTAGACTTGTTTCAAAAATATATTTAAATTTCTCTTTTTTTTAAGTTGTTTCCATATTATTTTTAAATTTTCTTTATTTTAGAGTCATTTTTTTTTAATTATTGTTTATAAAGGAATTTTTTAATTTTGATGTTGAAGATTTGTGACCCAGCGATTACAATGTAGCGAGAGCTTCAGTGGTTTTAGGGTTAGATTTAATAAAAAACAAAATTTTACTCTATTTTCAATTCATTCTCCAAATGTTTCGGCTCAACATATTGGAATCTTTTTCTATAATTTTAACTAAGTTTTCTACGCTTCCTTATTTTATTCTTACTGTTTTTTTATTTTTTTTTTTTTAGATTATTTTCCACAATTCTTATATTTTTCATCTTTTGTTTTTTAATGTCTCATAGCCTATTCAATTTTTTTAAAAAGAGTTTTTAACTTTTCATAATACTTATTACTTTATTATTTTTATTTGATGTTTTTAGCTTTTCCCATTCTTTAAAACTTTTTGACTTCGCCTTTAATTTCTTTTATTTATTTCCATTAATTTATTCGTTTTTTAATAATCTTTTTTATCAACTTTTTGAAGTTTTAATAATTTTTTTAATTTTTATTTTATAATTTCTCATTTTTTCAAAATATTTATTTGGTATGTTTTTCCGTATTTTTTAATATTGATTAATTTATCTAACTTTTTAGTCTCTTCTTTTTGCTTTCTATTTTTATATGCAAATTTGATCTTATATTAAATTTCTCTTTTTATCATTTTTTAAAAGTTTGTTTCCTTTTTTTAAAAATGTCTTATTTCTTTCTATTTAATTTTTGATTTTTAAAAGAATGTCTATTTTTTCTCCTAATTCCACCTAATTTTTAAATAGTGTTGTTATTTATCATTACAAAAACAAATCCGGGAAAATTGTTTCAAAATGATTATTCACTAGACTTCCTGAAATTTAAATCTAGCTAATAGTTGTTTTAATTTATTGTATTTTGAACTTGTAAATTTTAAAAATAGATGGCTTCGGTTACACCATACGTTTTTTTTCTTTTCATATTAGTTTCTCAATTTTTAACCCTTATTTGCTACTCGACCGGTGACAATAAAATCACAGGTCCCACTTGATCATGATGGATTACTCGCTTGGTATCGTGCCATGTGCTAGTATAACTTACACAATTATGAGCTACAAATTCTCTGCTTTGACTTTAAGATTTCGCATGACTTCCTTTCAACCCCCCATTTCAGGAAGTTTTTTCCAAGGAAAATGATACTCCACATAACAAGCGCAATTAATTTATAACTACAGCAAATAGAAGTTTATGAAACCACTTTCTTTGTTATAGAAAAAAAAATATTAATCACGCACAAAAACCTTGTATTTTTAATTTCTTTTTAAAAAATGATGTTCTCATTGCTTTTAATTAGTGGCTATTACAATTGTTTGTATTATATTTTCTAAACAGTAATTTGATAAGTGGACTGGTATAAAATGAAACTTGAGCTTGATACTATATCCTTGAATATGTTATTAATACAATAACACTAATTTTCCACACTATAATTAGTTTTGTATTTTATTTGTGTTTCATGTGTGGCCTTGGCACTGGAATTGAAATCTTGTTCCAATCGACAGTATGTGAGTACAATTATATCATCCTTTTTATTATGTTGAGCAAAGTGGTATTTTTTAAACACCCGTGTCATGCATAACAAACTACTCTCTTACAATGTTTTCCATTCAGTATCTTAATTACGTTTATTACAAATTAATTCTTCCTCTTATCTGTAGACTATGTTTACATCTCTCCTTGAATACACATTTCCATAGCAGTTTATTTATAAAATTCTGCTGTAGTTTAAATTTTAAAAAATGTTATATACACTGTTAAAAATCGGACAGAAACTTCACACTGGAAAGATTGAAATAAATGTACTTTCAATCCATACAGATAAATTTACATGCTTGCAATCCGTAGAGTATGAAATTCAAACTAATTCGAACTGTACAGATTGAATAATTTTTTTCTTCAATTTTCGTCAAAAAAAACTCTGATTTGTATAAATGAAACCAATGAGGTTTTGTTTGTCCAATTTTTTTATGCAATTCTTCTGTGGAAGATTAAAATTGTTCCAAAATATTTATTTTATTTTTATAGCATATTTGAATCTAGAATTCCAAGTTTTCAAGAATAAAAAAATTTTATTTCAATTTCCGGCAACAAAAACTTTGAATTGAATATAGAAAATCAGCAGTGAGATTTGGTTTATGAAAATTTTCTGTGACATTTTTTTCTTGGAAATTTAAGAATAAAATGTTTCTTTTATTTTTATAATTGAAACTAGATTTTAAAGTTGAGGAAAATTCCTTGAAAACTGTTTTAATAACGCAAAAGTGCATAATTTTGAGGAAACATTGGAAAATTTTTGTAAAATTGATCCCCCTTCCCCCCACAAAAAAGTACAGAAATTTGTATAATTTTGACTTTATAGTTTTCGTTTTCGGTAATCACGAAGTGTATAATTTGTGGATGTAATTATTAAGATAATATATCATATTTTCATATGAGACGAGTCACTCTTTGTTTTTTCTTTTTTCCTACAAATTATAGAAAAATGCGATCTAAATTATAAATATTATGAATATAAGTTTACTATTTTGACATTTAACAGAAATATAAGTGAGGTTAGGTTTAACTTTGTAGTGTTATGTCCGTTTGAGAGCTATTTGCTTTTTATATATTGCTGATTCATTAGGATAGATAAGTATTTTAATATTTTAAACTACTGTTAAGTGATAATTCTGTTTTATTAATAACACACTTGCTGTTTTTTGAATAACCCGTATAGAAAATAGCACTCGTATACACATTTTTTAAAATACATAAATATCGCATTTTCAAGAGTCTTGTTAGAAAAAGTAAATATTGTTTAATTTAATTTTAAACACTGCACGTAATTTAAAAGCTTTTAATCAATTATTTAAATACGGCTTGAAAGCATGTGAATCTCAATCTGTGTGGATTAAAAGTACATTTATTTCAATCTTTCCAGTGTGAAGTTTCTGTCCGATTTTTAGCAGTTTAGAGAAAGTGAAAATGTGTTATTAGATCCAAAAATGCAAAATTTGTAAGTATTTCGAGGTAAGTGATTTAAGAATAACTATTGCAATCTAAATTACACTACCGGAATAATATTAATAACACCAAATATATAGTAAAAATAATAATTTAATTCCAAGAATCGGATTTAGGTATCGGTTGGGATATCTGCGGTTATGATACCTCCTTTCTGAAAACGAGTCTCAATTACGGTGATTACGTAAGAGGCGAAGGTATCAGTCTGTTCTCGTCGATCATAATAGCGTTCGATCCGGCTATTAGCAATACGTCGAAGCAGGGCAGAGCATGGATAAGATTTTAGCGATTTCCCGATCAACGTCGAGAGGAGTCTGCCTTGATTCGAAACGATCAATGCTGATGTTGGCGGCCATGGGCACCGCACATTTCAATTACGTGGCGGTGTCGGCCTGTGATGTACCTGCCGCGCTCATTATGAGCAATATGAGCTCGTGCTAGGTGTTCTCTCGGGTGCTGCTACCTCTCGATCGTTACACACCGACCTCAACCAGCCACCTGTACAATGCTTACACCAACTCCAGGATGAAAGGCGAAAAGGTCAGGGAACCAGATTAAGTTCAAACGCCGCCGATTGAAAGATCCTGCCTGATTGACGTTCATGAGACCATCTCCCGCTTTTACTCGTAATCGAATCTGTTAACTTTGCAGGATGCCGGATTCTGCAACTACTTCACTTTATCTGTCAGATTAAATTAGTTTTAGAAGGTTTTGGTATAGTTTGAGCTATGGGGTAGATTTGATAACTTCCGGGTTTTCATGTTTTGGATTACGAATCCTGAATTTTATAACCAGGATTCAACGACACGAATTTCACATTCCCGACTATACAAGAAAAAATCCATTTCAGATTCCATATCCCGAATTTTGAATTCTCGATTTCATATCCTGTATTCGACGACACGAATTCCACATTCCGGACTTCACATTCCCGATTTCGCAAAAAGGGTTCAATTCCAGATACCATATCCTGAAATTCTCATTATTGATTTATCACCAGGGATTAGAATTTCCGGAATTTACGTGGCGTATTTTATACCTCGGATTCCACGTATCGAATTATTAATTCCGACTTCCACAAATCGGATTTCACAGTCCCGATTCAATCTCCCGGATTCTATATCGTGAATTCAGAATTCCAGAATCCACGTGCCAAATTCAATATTTCGGATTTCACCTCCTGGTATCCAAATTCAGAATTACATATTTCTAATTTCACAAGACGGGATTCTGCATTCCAAAAACCCACACTCCTGGTTCCTTTTCCCAAATTCCATATTCCCGGTTTCACTTCACAAATTTAATACCGAAATCCACATACCGGGTTTCATATTTTGGACTTCACCTCCTAGAATCCGAATTCTAAATTGTACTTTTCAAATTCCACAATCCGAATTCCATATCGTGGATTCCTTTTTCCGGATTCCAGAATTTAGATTCTTTATCACGGAATCCACATCTTGAATTACAAATCCTAAATTTCACAAATCGGATTTTACATTCTTGATTCGCGTCCCGGATTTCATATTCTGGATTCCAAGTAAAAAATCCGCATTTCCAATTTTACATCATATATATTCAGAATTCCGAAATCCAATTGCCGGATTCCACCTCTTGAATTTTAAATCCCAAATTCGAAATTTCGAAATCCACATCCCGGGTTCAATAAGCCAGATTCCACCTTCTGAATTCTACATTTCTGATTTCATGAAACGGATTCTACATCGCGGAGTTCACAATCCAGATTACATTTCCTAAATTCCAAATTTCGGGATTCACATCACAAATTCAGAATTCCGGAATCCATGTACCGAATTCTATATCTTAAATTTTACGTCCTGGAATTTAAATTCAGAACTGCACTTTTTTGAATTTCACAACCCAAATTCCACATTTCCGATTTCACAAGACGGATGGATATATCATATATCCATCCGAGATATATCATATGGATATATCATATCCCGGATTCGGGATATGAATTTCGGGATGTGGAATCCGTCTTGTGAAATTCTAATAGTGGAATCCGAAATATGGAATTTAAACTTTAAGAAGTAAAATCCGAGATGTAGATTCCGACATATAGATTCCGGAATTCTTAATCCGTGATATGAAATCGGAAACGTGAAATCCGATATATTGTATGGGCAATCTTGAATCCAAGTTATAAATTCGGAATACATAGTTCCGTGAAGTGGAATTATCATGATACAAAAATGTCCCACTGTAATATATATTAAACAATAAATCATTATTTATCTAAGAACAATTTTATAAGTGACTCTATGACACGAATTTACCTTAAATATTCGCAACGAAACACTTAAGCGTGACGAGACTTTATTTGATAAACGGAACGATGATTCTGTCTTTAATAACGATTACGCACATTTATAAATTAGCTAGCTTCTCCCTTTTCGGGGTCGTCTTGGAAAGGGAAATGAGCTACACTCATACCAATAATTAGAATCTATTGCAGAATAGAAATAATCGCTACAACAGAGAATTAACGTTGACTGATGATAAGATCATTAAAACAGGAAAATACTCCGAAAACAAGCCAGAATTGAGGTAAATCTTTGGGAGTACTTTTGAAGAGGAATAATCTAGCCTGGAGATTGATACAAATGGACATCGTAGGGGCTGGAGACCATGGACACAACCTGCGATTACTGATGCACTTGCGAATCCGGGTATGGACCGCGGACCATGGAGTCTGTGGTCCAGTCCACGAGCGTATACGTCGAGCTTTGGGCTTGGGGTTAATACAGTGGCGTGATGCACGACCGACGCAACGCTGCGGGCAGCGGCTGACCGCACGCCAGCTGCCTAACGCCGGTCGAGTAACCCGCAAAAATCTGTAGTTAACCCTTGCCTGCATTGCATCCCACCCCCAACGTAGCTTGGCTAGTTGGTTAGACGGTTAGATGGTTGCATAAAGCTGTTGCTGTGTCCATCGATTCGTCTCTTCCTGTTCCCGTACTCGCTACTAGATGTCAACTCGAAAATTATTTATCTTTATCATCAAAACTAAATATTCGTGAAAATAGGGCAAATCGAGGACAGATGGATCACTTTTTCTGTTTTTTTGTCTACAGACGAGAAATTTTGGAAAAATCAGTTTTGAACACGTGTAAGTTTTAGTTTCATTTCTTACGAAAAAATACATAGGGGAGAGTGGCCATCAATGTACCAGTTTTTTCAATGATCCATTTCAATTTTCTCAGAAACTATTAAATAAAAATTCTCCCAATTTTAAATATAAATGAAGTTTGCGTAAACACACTACGTCCATAAATTTGAGACGTGTGGATTTATTCTTTACAGAGAAAACTGAAAAAAACTGTTTTTGATGCACTGAAGAAAAAATTTACCTAAAATACAAACACGTTTTTTAATTGAAATAAGGCAATTTAAAAATAAAAGTACTTACGATTTATTTTGTTTTGGGCCCTAACTACAATATTCTAATGAGATAAAGATTTTGAAATATTGGATTAAGTTATAAATAACCATTTTTGTTAAAAATGTCATGTTGATTCTATGTACCGGGGAACAATGAACCACCTGGAATTTCAGTGTATTTTCGATTTCCAGAGTGGTATGCCTGATTATAAAACTAGGCATGCGTACAGCATGTGACAGCGATTGTTATCAGTACTTTTCTCATCATAGCAAAACTAAAATGCCATTTTAGCTAGTTAACTTAAATTTGAGGTATATTTATGTTATACATTATCAATTAAAAAGTGTTAAATAATAATTTTTTATAGTATTTGAGAGAAAATAAGTTTTTTTACAAAATGAAAATTGCAATATTATTATTGTTAAACATTTTTAGTGTTTTTATAGAGGTGGTTCATTGTGTACCCAGGTTGTTGAAAATGAAAATAGCTTGTTAGTTTAGAAAGATCCTAAATTTTATTATTTAATCAAAATAAATCGTGTATAATATGTTTGCATTACCTAGAGAAGTGTTGTAGTTTTATTTTGATGCAAAGAAGTGCTTGAAATTGGTGAAGTTGAATAAGTACTATGACCTTAAAAAAAACCCGGCACATTGATGGCCACTCTCCCCTACGCATGAAAATTTATTTTTGGCAACATTTTAAAATAATATATATTTCTAACTTTTCGGAGGCTTAATACTTAATATTTATACGAATAATAATTGTTTCCGAATTTGGGTGCACTTTAAAAATATGAATTAATTTTTATGGTTCCATTTTATGTCACAAGCTAAGTATTTTGGATCGATTTTGGAGATTAAACTTTGTTTTAAAGCATAATGGGGCTTAATGCTCACTACTTCATACAATAAGAAAATTGTTCACAAAAAGCGGTGAACTTACAAAATTTGAAAAATTTGTTGGAACATTTTATTTTATAAATGTTGGGTTTCGCGTTGGTTTTTGAAAGTTGAACAATTTTTTTAAGCTTTGGAGTCCCACTGATCATGATTTCATATTTTAAAAAATTGTGAATGAAATTTGGTGCACTTTTATAATTTTTTGAAACACGTTTTTCGTTATAAATCTTGGGTACAGGGTATGGAACTGTTTAAAAAGCTTTGTGGGCACAACCCTGATTATTTTATGCAATAAAATTTTTTTTTTCTATTTTTGGTGTACTTTGATAATTTTTGTTGGTTGCAGGTGGGGGGGGGGGGGGGGGAAGGAGATACTTTTCATTTTAAGCGATGGGTTCCAAATTGTTTTAAGAATGAAACTTTTGATCAAGCTTCAGGGGATCAATAGTAACCATTTTATGCAAATAAAAAATTGTTTACGAAATTGGGTACACTTTGATAATTTTTTTTGTGGGCGGGCATATCTCTTGATTTAAACGATTTAGGTTATTTTTCGTTTTTGAGAATGAAATTTTCCTTAAAGCTTTAGGAACTCATTGTTCACTATATTTTTCTTTTTTTTTTTTTTTGATAGTATATTAGCAGCCCTTGATTACAAAAAGAATATCATTTTGGACAATAAAACCGTACGTCAATAATGAAAGCAAAGTTAATATAAAGCGAAACTACCAGAACAGTAATATAACAGTAGTTTTTACTACTAGAATATTTGATACTTTTCTTTTACTTTGTTCACAATTTTCCTGTTTCTTAAAAGTCGTAAATTTTATCACTACCTAAAATCAACCAATTGGATAGCTTTACCAACATCGAGATATTATCAAGCTAAACCACTTGGACTTACTTGAAACTTTCAATAGTCGAGTATCAACGATGAAAAATTAAATTCAAATCAGGATTTAGACAATGTGAATAAGATCTGAGCGGCAGATTTGTTGGGCGGAAGTTTTGGAAATCAATGTTCGTCCTGGTGGTCGTTGAATGCATTGAATTCGGAATCCTGCAGATGAGAAACCCATCCTGGCTGCGTTGCCGGAAGTTGGCATTTAGTGAGCGTATCGAGACTTGCGAGTTTCTAAATGTAAACCCCATCTTTGGTACCTCTTAGAGCGTAAAGTCAGGTACTTAATTGCGTGAGGTATCATTGGGATTTTCTTCACGTTCACACTTGAACGTCGTGGTAATTGCATTAAATGTCGAGTTGTGTATGCGACCCCATGAGCGATACAACATACGACAATCGACGTAAATAATAGAATTCCCAGAGCGATTATACGAAAGCGAGAAAAGGACAAAGTCATAAAAAAGAGAATATGAAACGTGCTGGGCTTTCGAAGAGTCATCTACACACGATCATCATCATCATCATCTTGTTAAGTTGTGACGCCGTCACGATTGTACAGTTGATGACTACTAATAACATTGTGATTCACTGGTTAATAGTTCGACGTGCGAAACACACAATTCCCGTCTAGTCAGCGTAATCGATACCTTTTATTCTTCTCTTTGTGCGTCTCTGTTTGTGCGTCCTTGATTCTTTTGTAATTCACACGAGTCTTTCGTATTCTTTGCCCGCTGGTACTTGTGATTGTTCTTCTTTTCTGATTTGGTGGAGCCATCAAAGTAAAATCAATCCCGGAATATCAATTGAATTTCGTCTAAAGAACTGTCTTTATTCACAATCAATACGTGATCGATACTGTTTTCTTTCTTTTCAAACAATCCCGCACGTAGTAGGAATTTTTATTTACATTTTCGAAAATCGACTTGGGAAAAGAGTTTTTGTAATCTTGTCAATAAACAATTTCCAGGTACATATTTTTCCAGAAACGCATGGATGTTCCCTAAAAACCATTTAGCCTAAAATACATTAAACCTAAAATGCATTCAACCTAAAGTGCATTCAACCTAAAATGCATCTAGTCTATAATGCATGTAGCTTAAAAGTTATTTACCCTAAAATGCGTTTAACCTAAAATGCATCTAACCTAAAATGCATTCAGCCTAAAATGCATTCAACCTAAAACGAATCTAGCCTAAAATGCATCTAACCTAAAATGCAATTTTGTGAACAATTTTTTTATGTCATGAAATGTTGAGTATTGAGCTCCAGAAGCCTAAATGAAAGTTTAATTCTCAAAACCATATCGATTCGAAAAATATATACCCCAAAAAAGATACAAAATTATTAAAAAGCAATTAAAAAAATTATTTAGGAACTTGGTTGCAATTAATATTTTTTTTAGGGGGCGGGGGAGACCTTTTTCGTCTTAAACAATAATTTTAATGTCGATTTAGTTGTTTTTTTTCAGTCTTCGAGGGCTCAATGTTTACCACTTTTTTTTTTAAAAAAAAAAGAGAAATTTGTTCATGAAATTGGGTGCACATTGGAATTGTTTATTATTTACGCATTAAGAAAATTGTTTACTAAATTCGGTAAATTCTTAAAATTTTAAATTTATTTGGGGCATAATTTTAGTTATAAGTAATTGGTTCTGGGTCGGTTTAAAGCGATAAAAGTTTTCTTTAAATCTTCGGGGGCTAATTCTAACCAATTTATGCAATAAAAAAATTGCTGACGAAATTTGGTGCAGTTTGATAAATTTTTTTTTAGGGGGTCATATTTTTAGTTGCAAACGATGGATTTCGGTTCAGTTATAAATATTGAACATATCTAATACTCTTAAAAATCTTATAAATATTACAATAGTAATTATTATGAATCTTCAAGATATAATTATATTAATTATAAACATTTCTCTTAATAAATTTCTAGATGGGGAGGCAGTTTTATTAAAAATACAAAAAAAGAATCATAATATCTTCTATTATATTAATACGATACCGAAAAAACTTCGTTCATCGTCGTACAGACTTCAAAGTTCACCTACTTTTTCCAATAGGTTACTTACAAAAATGTTCATTTCACCATGTTATTATAGTTTGTAACAATGCGCACTGGCACTATTCGTGTCAAACATGTTAAACTGAACATTTTTTTATGAACAACATATTGTTGCACATGCGCAGTAGTGCACCACAGCTGTGTAAACGTGCGTACTACTAAACAAACATTTCACATGCGCAGTTGTTTTGTATTGCTGTTACACATGCGCAATCATGCACAGTCATAGTCACACATGTGCTCTAATTAAATTCAAAAATTACGCATGCGCAGTGCTGTACTTCACCAGATAATTAAATTTTCACTACATATAGCATACTTTTTTTAATAAGTGCGCAGTAAATTCCGTCTTATTATTGCGCATGCGTAACACGGTAACATGATATCTGCACATGCGCAAAGGTACTTTTATTTAAAAAATTTGTTAAAATTGTTTTCTTTTCATTATTATTGTAATTAATGACCCATAATAGAAAAGAATATTCAAAATTCAATTTAAATATTGGAATTCAAGAAATTTAATAGAAAAATTTATATTATTGAACATAAAAAATAATAAAAACATTAAAAGTGTATTTAATTTTATTAATTTTAATCTTTTTTTCTTTAAAATGTTTATAAAATGTAACAAATTTTGATCTGAAAGTTTTCAATTTTTCATACTTTTAAAAACCATTTTCTAGGGGTACCGGGGGGGGGGGGGGTAATAAATATTTAACATACTGTCAGAAAATCTTCCATATAATTAGTGTTTAAAAAAGTTTTGTAAAAATTTACTTATTTATTGAGAATAACTAGTTTGAAAGTTCTCCCAATATTCATAAAATTGTACGTGGTAATCTTCTATTATATTAATACGATACCGAAAAAACTTCGTTCATCGTCGTACAGACTTCAAAGTTCACCTACTTTTTCCAATAGGTTACTTACAAAAATGTTCATTTCACCATGTTATTATAGTTTGTAACAATGCGCACTGGCACTATTCGTGTCAAACATGTTAAACTGAACATTTTTTTATGAACAACATATTGTTGCACATGCGCAGTAGTGCACCACAGCTGTGTAAACGTGCGCACTACTAAACAAACATTTCACATGCGCAGTTGTTTTGTATTGCTGTTACACATGCGCAATCATGCACAGTCATAGTCACACATGTGCTCTAATTAAATTCAAAAATTACGCATGCGCAGTGCTGTACTTCACCAGATAATTAAATTTTCACTACATATAGCATACTTTTTTTAATAAGTGCGCAGTAAATTCCGTCTTATTATTGCGCATGCGTAACACGGTAACATGATATCTGCACATGCGCAAAGGTACTTTTATTTAAAAAATTTGTTAAAATTGTTTTCTTTTCATTATTATTGTAATTAATGACCCATAATAGAAAAGAATATTCAAAATTCAATTTAAATATTGGAATTCAAGAAATTTAATAGAAAAATTTATATTATTGAACATAAAAAATAATAAAAACATTAAAAGTGTATTTAATTTTATTAATTTTAATCTTTTTTTCTTTAAAATGTTTATAAAATGTAACAAATTTTGATCTGAAAGTTTTCAATTTTTCATACTTTTAAAAACCATTTTCTAGGGGTACCGGGGGGGGGGGGTTATAAATATTTAACATACTGTCAGAAAATCTTCCATATAATTAGTGTTTAAAAAAGTTTTGTAAAAATTTACTTATTTATTGAGAATAACTAGTTTGAAAGTTCTCCCAATATTCATAAAATTGTACGTGGTAATCTTCTATTATATTAATACGATACCGAAAAAACTTCGTTCATCGTCGTACAGACTTCAAAGTTCACCTACTTTTTCCAATAGGTTACTTACAAAAATGTTCATTTCACCATGTTATTATAGTTTGTAACAATGCGCACTGGCACTATTCGTGTCAAACATGTTAAACTGAACATTTTTTTATGAACAACATATTGTTGCACATGCGCAGTAGTGCACCACAGCTGTGTAAACGTGCGCACTACTAAACAAACATTTCACATGCGCAGTTGTTTTGTATTGCTGTTACACATGCGCAATCATGCACAGTCATAGTCACACATGTGCTCTAATTAAATTCAAAAATTACGCATGCGCAGTGCTGTACTTCACCAGATAATTAAATTTTCACTACATATAGCATACTTTTTTTAATAAGTGCGCAGTAAATTCCGTCTTATTATTGCGCATGCGTAACACGGTAACATGATAACTGCACATGCGCAAAGGTGCTTTTTTTTTTTTTTTTTTTTTTTTTTTTTTTTTTTTTTTTTAATTCCAACGAAAATTAAAATTTCGTTTTTCTCCACTTGTAAAATGTTGTGCGTACAATTTAGTCTCTAAAATTATATGTTTTAAACATTGCATTAAACTTTTTTGCTAACATGTTTTTTAATGTCAATTCATGTGGAAATTGCTAAACAATCATTATTTGTTACGATTTTTACCACTGCGCATACCTAACGTTTGTAGAAAGCTACTGCGCATGTGTAATGTTTGTAAAAAACTACTGCGCATGTGTTAAATCGACAAAAACCTACGCGCAATTTTTTCATTTGTTTTTTAAGAATAATTTTTTATTTTGTATCCTACTTTAAGTATATTTTTCTTACATTTTGAAATAATTAGTTTTTCGAAATAATTTAAATGACAATGTGTCGATTTAGACTATTTTTGGATAAATGAAAATTTTAACGATCACAAAGCTTTTTCTATGTGGAAACAAACATTATTCCAATATAGAAACATAACGGAAATAAACTCAGATTCGAAAATTTAATTTAAAAAAAAATGTAGATCCATTAAGATTTTTTATATTTTTTCTGTGATCATTTACAAAAATAGTTTAGATTATCAAGCTTCAAATTTTGCAATAATAATATAATAGAACTCATACTCAACTAGTACCTATAATCGATCAGTGATAATTCAATTAGACAACATTAATTAATAGCTTCATAATATTGATGTAAATAATACATTACATATTACAAGATTTATTTTTTCCAATATAATAATAATAAAACATAACAATAAAAATTATTGAAATATAAAAAATTTGTAAAAAAAATATTAAACATTCAATTAACAATAAGTTTACTAATATTTTATGAAATGTCCACATCAATAAACAATTAAATTAATATTAATGACCGAGCGAGCGTCAGCGAGCGAGGTTCATTACGCTAGTTATTAATTAATTTGAAATTCCCCATAAGGAAGATTTTTTGGTTTTCGTATATTATTGACTTGAGGTAAATTTCAATTATTTATAAAATATTTCTTTATAAAAGATAGTATCTTTTTACGATACCAGTTCAGTACTAATTACAGATTTGTAAAATTGTTCTAAAAGTAATGAATTTTTTTAAGTTTTAAGAAAGTTCTAGTTAACAGTTTGAAAGTTCATATAGAAAAGATTTTTAATTTTTGTATATTGTAGATTTCAGGTAAATTTAAATTCTTTATAAAATCCTATTTTTTCTTGATACAAGTCAAGTGCTATTTAGAAATTTGTAAAATTAATCAAAAAATAATTAATAATAACAAAGTTCTAGTTAAAAGCTTGAAATTTCCTAGGCGAAGATTTTTTTAGAATTTCGTATATTGTGCAGTTCGGGTAATTTTAAATTCTTTATAAAATCCCATTTTTTTTCATGATACTAGTTTAGTGCTAATTACAAATTTATTAAGTTCATTAATCCCTTTATTAAGACTTTTTCTACGAGATTTTGAACGTTCATTATATTATTAATTAATAAATTATATAAGCATTACGATTTTAAATTGTGGAAAATTCAATGTTTATTATTTATGCAATAAACAAATGGGGTATAAAATTGGGTACACTTTTATAATTTTTAATTTTTCTGGAGCCAATTTTTCGTTTTAAATAATGGGTTCTGTATCGGTTTGAGGATTAAACTTTTTTCAAGACTTCGGGGTCTTAATGTATTAACCATTTTATGCAATAAAAAAATTATTGATGAAAATAGGTGAACATGTTTTTTAGAGGGGGGTGGAGTGGAAATTGACGAAATTGGGTGAACATTTTTTTTGGGATAAGAGGTGACACATTTTTCCTTATAAATGTTTGGGTTCCGGGTTATTGAAGCTTTTTTTACAAACATCAGGGTACAGTTTTGCGAAACTTAACTTTTTGTTTCGTTTTTCTTCTTCGTACTAGAATATTTAACATTTTTGTTTTATTTTTGTTTTCAACTATTTCGTTTTTTAAACGTAAATTTTAGCTTCATAATTTTAGCCTAGCTTTAACATTAATTTATTATTATTAATTGTATTATATACATTAATAAATTAGAAGTGAATAATGAATCTTTAAATAGAAACTAATCGGGTTTAAATTAATTCCAAGCTTTATCAGTATTTGTTTGACTTGGAACAAACTTTATCGTAAATTAATAAATTTCCTGGAAGACATTACGTGTATGGAGTATGCGACGTGACAAGGCTTTAAGTCTTGCGAACCTTAGGGCGGTCTTACTGGATCGTCGTTCTCGTGGGAAAGGATCCTGATACGCGTAGAATACGATAGAATGCCTTATTGGTCAGGTAAAAGGTAAACTCTAGATGCATATTGTGGTCTTTTAATTGACCCCGAGATCGTCGCAAGAACGATGTTCTCTCTGTCTTCCTATAATGGTCCTTTTCCTTTCCCAGCTTCGATGATTTCATAAATACTCCGGTAATTGCAGTAATCCCAGTAAATCTACAATTATCCTCTCAGTTTACCGCTACGCAATTTTACGCGTGATAATAGAAGCGATTTTTTTAATTAAGCGAAAATCAGGCTTAATTTCCTTTAATCGTACACATCATTTATTATAAAGATATTCCTCTAGACTATGGAAAATCGTTAATTCAGATTAATTGTGCGTTCAGTCAAAACGAATCTTTAAAAGTATATTGAGTTATAATAGTTTTTGTATAAATAGTTTCTAATAATATTATCATAATATCAAATTAAGGTCACGTGATGGGAATTTTTTCGCTAAATAATAAATTTGAAATAATATATCCAAGAAATGCTAATTCAAATCCATTAGTTTTAACGAATTTAGCTTCTGTTGAACATTTAGAAAACGATTTGTTTAGATTGTAGATTGTCGAATCGAATAATAAATTCTTAAGGTAGTAACTTTCTTGAAATGTGCTCAGGCTAAAGTGATTCCCATTAGAAATTTATTTGCCATTGAAACTAACGTATTTGAATTGGGAAACACGATAAACTTTCTCTTGGACCCTCTATCCGTTAGTGACTGAGATCCTATAGCTCGAGAACCCATGAAGCAAGAAAGTTGGATAATTGAAAGTTTAGGGTCACTAATATTATTACAAGCACTTCCGGGAACTTTGATCTTCATTCAAAACCGGGAACTCATTAGTTAAGTAAAAAAGTGTATATATACTAAAAATAATTAGCACAAAATTGATTTGATAATTACAACCAATTTTCATGTCCATCTGAAAGGCAATTATTTTGAAACTAGAGCACAAATTGTACTCGATTTATTTCATCGCTTTTTATAACTTATTAATAATCACGATTAAACTCAATCATCCAAGAAGTTAACAGCCTCATTTTTTCCACTTTTCTATACGCTACTTTTCTTTCTGTATCTTTTTTTCCGTATTATAGAAAGAAGTAGAACATTTGATATAATCTATAGGAAAAGTAGAGCAAACTAATGGCCCAGACTAAAAAGACTGCGAACTTTCAGGTAGACAACCTTGTCATGGTCAGTGTGGATTGTTAAATCCCTCATAAATGGAGCGATTACAACGAGATCGTTTTGGTTTATTGTGAGGAGAGTAGCGGACTCTCTTAGTGACAACGATAGCCCATTCGGTGAGCATTGTTATACTGTTTCACGGTAAAATCATCACGTCAAAAGTGTCTCCTTTCCTGTGATCTTGTCTGGAGCAATTTTACGGCCGTTTCCTTGGGCACTGGCCCTTAAGGAAGGAATAAAGCAAACGACAGAGTCGCTGCGAGCACACAATGCTGAGAAAGTAGGAGGTCTCTGTCTCTGCAACCGAAATCCAATTTGCATGAACGAGAGCCACAGTGGACGAGGTAATTGGTACACAGTAGGGATTAGAACGACAGCAAGACCTGGCGACCCGGTTAAGTTTGCGTATTTCGCCTCGCCGAGCGCAAACTTCACGAATCTAAACTGATCCTCCAAATTGCAAGTGTCCTCTAGATCTTTAGATAACTCCATCAAGTTTCAAGCCTCGAGATCACGCCATTACGACAATCTTAATTGCAAAATTGAGAGTACGTTTATTACAAAAGTTTGTTAATTTTTGCTATGTATGAACTTTTCGCTGAGACAAAAGGTTTCTTTTTGACAAGCATCGAAGGTGCTTATGCGTGGAGCATGAACAATAACACAGCCCTATAGAAAAATAAAAGTTGCGGTGTTGAGGTATGGGACCCATATATTCCAATATTTATTTTGATGCTGTGAATCCGACATCCGAATTGACCCAGCACGTCTAACCTAACCTCAATATGATCTAAAAATCGCTAAAATAAATTTTAAAAATTGTTTTACTTCTACGATGATTCCACAGTAGGGTGTCCCAAAAAATAAAAATATTTTTTTTTCTTTGGTCTCACCCCCACAAAACCTTTCATTTTACGTCAAAATAAGTGTACTGTATGTAAAAAAAAATTAATTTTAATGTTGACCCACTGATTTAAAAATGATAAAAATTAGGATAAAAAACTATAAATTAACAGCTGAACCAAACTAAATTTCATTTTCATTAAGCATCAACTGTTATTAAATAAATTTTTGTTTAAAAAGTCATCACATCTTTTTTAAACAATAATTTATCAATATAGTTGATACTTTAAAAAAAAGGCAAGTTCATATGTTTTAGCAGTTAATTTATATTATTTTACACTAATTTATATAATTTTAAAAGTAATTCTTACTTACATTTGGTTTACTCAAAAAAACAAATTTTTAACGTTTAGATGATTTAGAGGTCCTGGACCACGGGTCGAAATTAAAATTAATTCTTTTTACATACAGTACTCTTATTTTGAAGTAAAATGAAAGGTTTTGTGGGAGTGAGACAAAAGAAAAAAAAATATTTTTATTTTTTGGGACACCCTATTCCACAGGCACACAAAAAAAAAGTTGTAATTTGAACTAGACCCACATATCTTGTAGCATTTTTGCCCGCTGAAAATGAATTTGAGGTCAGAATTACTCAATCCCCCTCTGTTTTTTAAATCT
This sequence comes from Ganaspis brasiliensis, assembly GCA_037103525.1. Taxonomy (NCBI): domain Eukaryota; kingdom Metazoa; phylum Arthropoda; class Insecta; order Hymenoptera; family Figitidae; genus Ganaspis; species Ganaspis brasiliensis. The sequence continues at coordinate 813,307 of JAZKLR010000079.1, forward strand.
GGAAAACTACTCTTAAATGGCCAAAATCAGACTTTACAGGAAAAAGAATAACATTACCCATTGTTTTTTATTGAATCACTACCACATAACACTTTATTATTTACTCAAACAACTCAAAAACAGTTTCCCCATTACACTCTGGTTATTTTTTTAATTGAAAAACTACTCCAACTTCACGCTCTGACATTTCAAACACAGAAAATTTAAATTTTTTACAAAAAGTACTATTTTTTTTGTAATAACATATTTGAATTCAGGGACCCCAAAAATCCCCGAGTAACAAGTTTCAACCGAATCCCATCACTTTTCAAAAATTCATCCACCATTTTAGATCAACCATTTTGAATTTTGAAAATCAAAAAACATTAACGAATTCAACGACCCCAAAACAACTTAAAAACACTTTCCCCATTACACTCTGTTTTTTTTTTAATTCAAAAAACTACCATTAAATTAACAAAATCAAAGTTTGGGGGTAAAAAATTTTAAAAACTGATTGTCTTTTAAATCAAAACTAACCATTTCTACATTTTTGCTTCAACAACGCAAAAACAAACTCACAATTTTTTCATCTCCCTCTGGTATTTGTTAAATTCAAAAACTACCCTTAAATTAACAGAAACAAACTTTACAGATAAAAAATTAAAATGACACATGGCTTTTTAGAACAGAACGAATCATGTCTGTATTTTTGCTCCTACAATGGAAAAAAGTTGCAATTTCTTCATAACTATTTGGTTCTTTTTATAAAAAAGCTATCCTTAAATTAACAGAATCAAAATTTATGGGTAAAAAGTTTTAAAAAAACATTTTGTTTTTTATAACAGAATCGAGCATTTCTGTATTTTTGATACAACAACGAAAAAACAAAGTAAAAAATTCTCCAGCACCCTCTGGTTTTTTTTAAATCGAAAAATTGCCCTTAAATTAACAAAATCATACTTTGCAGATAAAAAATTGAAGTTGCACATGGCTTTTTAGAACAAAACCAAACATTTCTGTATTTTTGCTCCAACAACGGAAAAAAGTTCCAATTTCTCCATAACTGTCTGGTTTTGTAATCAAAAAACTACCCTTAAATTAACAGAATCAAAATTAGGAGGTAAAAATTTTTAAAAAAACGAATTGTTTTTAACAGAATCAAGCATTTATGTTTTTTAGGAAAAAAAGTAACAAATTCTCAAACACCCTCTGGTTTTTTTTAAACGGATAAATTACCCTTAAATTAACAAAATTAAACTTTAGGGGTAAAAAGTTGAAAAAACATTTTGTTTTTTAAATCAGATCCATACATACCTGTATGGTAACTCTTTTTAACTTTAATGATTGGTTTTTTTTTTAATCTAAGGGTAGTTTTTCGATTTAAAAAAACGAAGAGACCTAAAGAAATTGTGACTTCATTTTCACATTTTTGAAGCAAAAATAAGAAAATAGTGAGTTCTGTGTTAAAAGCCAATCTGTTTTTTCAACTTTTTACCTCTAAAGTTTAATTTTTTAATTCAAGGGTAGTTTTTCGATTTACAAAAAAATTACAGAGGGTTATAGTGAAATTGTGACTTCGGTTTTGCTTTGTTGGGTCAGAAATATAGAAAATATGGTTCTGATCTAGAAAACAATATGTTTTTTCAACTTTTTTTCCTTTAAGTTTGATTCTGTTAATTTAAGGGTAGTTTTTAATAAAAAAAACAAATGGTTATGGAGAAATTGTGCCTTTGTTTTTGCGTTGTTAGAACAAAAATACAGTAATGTTTAGTTCTGTTTTAAAAAGTCATGTGTTATTTCAACTTTCTTTCTGTAAAGATTGATTTTGTTAATTTAAGGGTAATTTTTCAATTTAAAAAAAAACCAGAGGGAGATAAAAAAATTTTAGGTTTGTTTTCGCATTGTTGGAGCAAAAATACGAAAATCGTTAGTTCTGTTTTAAAAGACAGTCTGTTTTTTCAACTTTTTATCTCTAAATTTTGATTTTGTTAATTTAAGGGTAATTTTTCAATTAAAAAAAAACCAGAGAGAGATGGAGAAATTTTTAGTGTTTTTCCGTTGTTGGAGCAAGACAGAAATATTTAGTTCTGTTCTAGTAAGATACGTGTTTTTTCAACTTTTTTTATTTAAAGTTTGATTTTGTTAATTTAAGGGTAGTTTTTCAATTTAAAAAAACCAGAGGGAGATGGAGAATTTTTGAGTTTGTTTTCGCATTGTTGGAGCAAAAATACGAAAATAGTTAGTTCTGTTTTAAACGACATTCTGTTTTTTCAACTTTTTATCTATAAATTTTGATTTTGTTAATTTAAGGGTAATTTTTCAATTTAAAAAAAACCAGAGAGAGGTGGAGAAATTTTGAGTGTTTTTGCGTTGTTGGAGCAATACAAAAATGTTTGGTTCTGTTCTAGTAAGATATGTGTTTTTTCAACTTTTTTTCTGTAAAGTTTGATTTTGTTAATTTAAGGGTAGTTTTTCAATTTAAAAAAGACCAGAGGGAGATGGAGAATATTTGAGTTTGTTTTCGCGTTATTGGAGCAAAAATACGGAAATAGTTAGTTTTGTTTTAAAAGACAATCTGTTTTTTCAACTTTTTATCCCTAAATTTTGATTTTGTTAATTTAGCAAGGGTAGTTTTTCGATTTAAAAAAAAAACAAAGTGTAATGGGGAATGTGTTTTTGAGTTGTTTTGGGCTCGCTGAATTCCAAAACGTCATTTGATTTTCAAAATTCAAAATGGCGGATCCAAAATGGTGGACAGATTTTTGAAAAATGATCGGATTTGGTTGAATCTTATTACTCGGAGGTTTTTGAGGTTAAATATATTTAAATATATGTTTTTTTGTTTTTAGGCATTTTTTATTTTTCTCTTTTTTACATTGTCTTTTTAAATACTTGTATGCAATTGTAATTCTATTTTTGCTTTCTTAAAATAATTACATTTCCGTAGATTAAACCATGGTTTCTCAAAGACTAAGGCCAATTTCGAAAAAAGAAAAAATACAAATCTAATATAATTTTATACTCCGTCACCTCTCTAAGTTGGAAAGAAATCCCTGTTCCCCAGAGGAGAAATTCCCCTTGCAAGACTCGACTCTTTTTCCCCTGTTTAATCTTTTAAGGTTTAAGAAACCAAGGTTCCAAATTGATTTAAGTGAATGGGAATTTCATTGAGAAAAAGCTGAATAGTATACCGTGGATGAGATTGCATCAGTGAAAAAGAAATGATCTAGCATCGGTTCTCTCGGTTGGCTGGCGAGTCTCGGACAAGTCCGCGAACATGTTTCTGAAAATCCATAAATAACGATTATTAGCCATAAATAATTTAGAAGGTATGTGTGCAGTCAACTCATACTTTTCGCGCAATTCATGGGGATTTTGATTGTAGCAAGCGGTGGGAATGAATTGTGGCCGATTCAGCTACTTCCTCGCGGGATACCAAAATGTTTATGTTTATGGGGAAGGCGGTAATGAATAATATAGAAATAATATTGAATCGTTTCCGAGTCAGACAAGACTGGCCGGACACCAGTGTATTTCATAGAGGTATACTGTGCAACAAAAGAAGGCGATTTCCTTCAGAGAGAGCTCTCTTGGAGAGATTAGTATGCTCGTATCTGCATGCAGATCGTATCTGCCGCGAGCGCGGTCCTTTGTGGGTGCGTTGCGTACGTATTTATGCGAGCGTTCTTCTTCTTATCCTCGTCCCACCGTGGCTTAGTCGTCGAGAGTCCAAGCTTCTTTCGGAAGATGTGTTTTATGCAAAATCCTGAGGACTCCTTCCGCGGGAATAAGATTCTTTTCCATCGATTCGATTAATAAAGAATCCGTTTGGCTTTTTCTTCATTTCCATTAATATTAGAATCCATTTGCTAAATTTCCATTAATAACAAACTAAGTGCTTTCTTATCGGGCGAATTTAGGTTTGAAGAGAAAACCAAATTGACTGGCTAATTGGAACTTTTGGAGATTTATTTCTTAACAAGTGAAATTGAGGAGCATTTTTTCAAAAGTTGATAAATCCATTTTACAAAAAAAGTAAAGATAGAAGTATAGAACCCTCAGTCTTGTTCCGCAATGTAAATTTCATTATTTTATAATGATGGAACTTCTCCGTTTATAATTAGTTTGATTCACGTAATGGTTTTTTATATAATAAAATAACTAAATCGTTATAAATTTGAATATTTTTTGATATTCGAATATTTTTGGAGAAATCATGGTACGAATATTTAGTTTCTTACTGTACCGATTATTTGACTCACGCAGTCATTTACAGCTGATATACTTGACGTGATACGCCATCTGGTACTAGAGATTGGCACTAACGTCGCCATTGTCGTCTCGTGTTTTATCGCTCACGCATTTTGTCATTTTTAAACTAATTTTAATCCTTTTAGTTGCTTTTTTAACCCCCTTACCAGGGACATAGTCGAGCTTACCCTTTTATGCCTTTTGTGACGTTTCAAGAATAATTAAGGGGCACTTTTTAAGAGTTGATAAATCCACATTTTATTAAATTTTTAGGTTAGGTATAAATTTCGTTTTCTTATTCTCAGTCAATTTCACTTTATTATGTTTCATTTATACGTATTATGTGCAATTATACACTGTGATATGTACCATAGTCTTCTGAGGATTATCGAGATAGACGATTTAAACATATAAATATACGTAATAAGGTGAAATTAACGAACACTGAGAATAAGAGAAAGAAATTTACATCTAACCTAAAAATTTAAAATACACATTTAAAAAAGTCTTAAAATCAATTATTGAAATTATTATATAAATAATTTCGTATAGTTTTCCTATTTTTTAATTAACTATATAAAGTTATAAATAATATAAAGAACAGTAAAAAATTTTGTGTTAAATTTAACATAAATCACATGTCCCAAACTGTCCACTCAAAATTTGTGTTTTGTTTATCCTCTGCTTGACAGAAGTGAAATATAATCATGTTGAGTTAAGGATTAAATTTTATTCAATTAATATTTAACTTTACCTTTTGATTATTAAAATGAATTTTCGATAAGAAATTTATGTTTTACAACAAAAAATTTAAAATAAATTACAGTGTTATTACTAAGAAATTGGAGGTTATGTTCAAGAATCGAATGACAGTTAAAGGACACAAAATTTTCAACGATGTAGGGGTTAACTGCATTTCTTTAATTTTTTCGAAATAACAAAAAGTACATTTGTCAACTTTTGAAAAAGTGCAACTCAAGTTTTTGGAAACGTAACAAAAGGCACAAAACGGGGTCGGGGAATGTTCCTAATAAGAAAGGTAAAAATTAACTAAAAAAAGATTAAAATTAGTTTAAAAATCACAAAATACGTGAGCGATAAAACACAAATGACAACTGACAACAATGGCGACGTTAGTGCCAATCTCTATTGCCAGGTGGCGTGTAATGTCAAGTATATCAGCTGTGAATGACTACGTGAGTCAAATAATCGGTACAAAAAATCATTATTTCCTTCCTCGGATTCATAATTTTGACTAATTTTCAATTTTTATGTATTTTTGCAATAAATAAGAAACACTCTTTAAAGGTTAAGAATTACCTGATAGTACCTAATATTAATTTTATTAAACATTGTTACCAGTATTTATTAAATGATTCTTAAACTCTAAAAATTGTATCTAAGCATTGCAAAAATACATCAAAATTGAAAATTAGTCAAAATTATGAATCCGAGGAAGGAAATAATGAAAAACTGTTCATAGGGTCAAAATTTAATGATGTTACTATAAAGTTAAAAGTGGAATAAAAATGGCGAAGTTCCAAAGTATTATGTACATAAATTTACCTAAAAATGGTTTTTTGACTCTAAAACAAGATTTTCAGGGTGTATCAAAGATTCAATATATACCATTCTTTTTAGTTTTTTATGACCTATAACCTCCACTAGGTCCGATAAGAAGTTTTTTTACTTTTTTTTATTTTGTAACACAGTGTAATTAAAGAAAAATTATTTAAAATAAGATGTTATCTTAAATAGGTCCTGAAAAATAGCTACTTTATTCAAATTATTGAATACGACCTGTTAATATTTAATATAGTAATTATAAATAAATAAATAAATTCAATGTTTTTTATTGTAATGAATTTTTAAATAATTTATTATATTAGTTTTCATATATTTTCTTCATATTTCAAGCATTTTCTTCAATATTTTTATTATTGTCATGAGTTTATTAAATTTGTACATTTTTTTTTAATTAATTTCAACAACATTCAATTATTTTCTTTAAACTATAATTATTTTTTATTATTTATTTAATTATACACTAACCTTTAATTATTTATGTCGCTATTCAATCAGTTTCTTAAAATTTCAATTGTTTGGTCAATTTTTCAAGTACTGTCTTTAAATTTTTTATTTTATGCACCAGTTATCAATTATTTTTTTCAAATTACAATTATTTTTATTATTGTTCAATTATCTTCTTGTAATTTCAATTATTTTTGAAAATTTTCAATTATTTTTTTCAATTTCAATTGTGTTATTTAATTTTCAAATTATTGTCAGGAATGTCCAAATTTTCTACACAAGTTCAATTCACTTTCGTTATTTTCCAATTATTTCCTTCAAATTTCAATTACTTTTGTTATTAATCAATTATTTTTTTAATATTTTTGTTATTTTTGCCATTTTAGAATTATTTTTTATAAATTGCAATTATTTTATTCAATTTTTTTATGGTCATAAACTTTTAAATTTCTTACACCTGTTTTTAATTATTTTCATTATTATTTTTTTTATTGTCACGAATTTATACATTTTTTTACACCTATTTCAATTATTTTGTTTAAACTTTAATAATTTTTTTCATATTTGAATTTTTTGCCATTTTTGAATGATTCTCTTCAAATTTCAATTATTGTCTTCAAACTTCAATTAATTTCTTCAACTTTCAATTATTTGCCTCAAATTTATAATATTTTTTTTGACTTTACAATTACTGTCTATAATTTTTAAATTTTTACATCAGTTCTGAATTATTTATTTCAATATTTCAATTATTTTGTTAAGTTTTCAAGTATTTTTTTCAAATTTTTAATTTTTTGAAAGTTATTAATTATTTTTGTCATTTTTCAATTATTTTTTCAAATTGCAACTATTTTTGTCAATATTCAACTATTTTTGACATTTTGGAATTATTTTCTTTAAATATCCATAATGTATTAAATTTTTTATTTTTTCACTTCATTTTTGAATATATTTCTCATCTTTCATTAATTTTTTTGTCTAAATTTCAGTTATTTTTGTCATTATTCAACTATTTTCTACACAAATACATTTTTTTGATATTTTTTAATTATTTTTTTCAAATTTCAATTATTTTCTTGAAAATCCAATTATTTTTTTCAATTTTTCAACTATTGTCTAAAAAGTGTAACTTTTACACCAGCTTTTATAATTATTTATGTCATTATTCAATTAGTTTCTTTACATTTTACTTATTTCTTCAATATCTTAATTATTGTGCGAAAATTTTAATTTTTTACACCAGTCTCAAACTTTTGTTTCGAATTTTAATTATTTTTTTCTAACTTTAATTTTATTTCTGAAAGTTTTCAATTATTTATTTCAAATTCCAATTATTTCGTTTCAATTTTTGCCATCATTTTTTGATTTTTAATTAATTTTTCAATTAGTTTTGTCATTCACAACTTTTTTTTCAAATTTAATTATTTTTGTCATTATTTAATTATTTTCTACATATTTCAATTATTTTTACGATTTTCGAATTGTTTTTTTCAAATTTGAATGGCTTTTACTACTAGCGCCTCCCAATTTAATATCAGTAATATCAAACTCTATATTGCTTATTCACTTTTTTTATTTAAAAGCGCACTATTTACTCACTTGTTTTCACTGAAAAACTCATTATTTACTCACTTTTTTAAATTAAAAAGTCTTTTTTTATTATTTTCAATCCGCAAGTCCACTGACAGCCCTCCTTATTGGATAAAATATTATTTATCGATTTTTTATTTATTATTATAGTATAATTTCTAAAATGTATGGAAAACTAATCGCGTTATACTTTGCTAGTCTTAAATAAAGAGATTAGGATTTAGAAAAAAATTTGAATATAGAATGATAGGTATTCAAAGAGATTCGATTATAGAAAAACATTATTTAATAAGAGTCATTTATTTTATTCAATAAATAGCCATTACGTTAATTAAATTAATAATAAACGAAGAATTTTCATCATTATAAAAGAAGGAAATTTACATTTCGGAACAAGACTGAGGGCTCTGAGGGCAAGGGTAGTTTCAATTTCGTAACGCCAATCCAATCATGTAAATCAGGACTGGCATTATTAGTGGTAGCAATCGAACTCTCCTACGCCATGGAGGATCGAGCGGATCGAGGACGTTGCAAGGATAGTAGCATCCAACTAATCCTAGGTTTACCTAATCGCCTATCTTCCTTCCCTCTTCTCTGTTCCTCTCTTCCTCTTTCTCTTCATGAACCCTCTATGGCCGCAACAATTCCTGCCGTTCACAAAGCGGCTTACAGTTTCACCCCCTTCCTACCTTTACTCACAAGCTCTGTTCCAACAGTGTATCAGCCCCTGATCGATCAATCGACCTGCATCAATCGCATGATGCAGGATCGTTAGTTAAATTACCTTCACAGCTCCTAAATTGAGGGCAAACGCTGCAATAACTTAATTGAATATTGCTCATCATCTTTCATTACTTTTTATTCTATTATCTCTAGAAACTGTGTTTAGGACTTTAATACCTCTAGTACATTTTCATAGTACATAATCAGGGTGTCCGCAGTGTTCTTCAAAACCTTGATATCATGTTTAATTTTGAAACGAGTCCTTGAATTATAATAATAAACATCATGGATTATTATTATACTTATTCATCTATTTAGAATTCTGTCTTTTTATTTTTATAAAAATTTTAATTTATTTAAACCTTAATCGATTCAAATTTGAAATTATAAATTTAATTAATCCAAGTGTTAAGAAAAGGATACAATTACACACGGGGAAAACGTTTGAGGTAATCTTTCCCATATTATATGCAGGACCTCGGATCAAAGTTACAATTGAGATATTGTGTTCAAAATTCTGATAGTTATTTTAAAAAAATAAGAAAAATTTTCCCATATACGTGGTACTTGAGAGTCAAAAGTAGACTGAAAAAGACTACTCGCTTAAAGCTGTAAAATGTGCATTAAAGTTGAAAAGAGTTTGCCGAGAAATGTGCAGAAGTTTACCATGCTACGGGTAATCGGAGTTCGGGCTCAGCGTCAAGTCCAATGACTCTCCAGCATGGTAAACTCTCCTCAAAACTCGCAATTTATTCCTATCGCATGATAAATCAAACTTTCTCCCTCTTTTTCCATTTTTAATTTGCAGATGCGATCACATATTATTTGTCTGTTAATTCCACAAGAACTCTTTCTATTAAAAGGAAAAAGAATGATCTTTAAATTATTAATTTTAATACTTATATTAGAGGCTAGCCTAGCTTACGTTGAATTATATAACATGCAACTATGACAAACAAATTTTAAACGAAAACTTGTTAGATATTTCATATTTTACTGACTACTCTTTCAATTAGTTTATTTTTTAAATTCTTATAATATTTTGATTCTTTAATTGTGTATTACTGTAAATAGTTCAATTCTTAATATTTATTTACATTTAATACTAAAATAATAAATTTTATAATAAATTAAACAATATTTGTATTTTACATTAATTAAAAAGAAAATTACCTAAAATATTTCAGATATGATGCTTTTCTTGGTTTTTTTATCATTGTAAAATTAAACTATCAAACATATATTTTACAACTTCTAAACTTCTATGTTGGTACATTTTTTTAAATAAAAATTTCTTGTAATTTAAAGGCAGATTTTTTATATTTTAAAGTTTCTTTCTTGCTTTGAAAATTTTCAATTATGGTAATTTTTACTCTTTACTATTTTTAAATAGCTAAATGTCATTTTTTAAAATTATTATTTTTCTTACTTTTCATTTATTATACCTTTATAAGATCTACTTAATTCATTACTTTCAATTTTTAGTTGTAATAACTTTTATTTATTCAAATTCTTATTCAAAATAATATTTATTTTCGTAAATAACGTTTAACAAATTCTCTAAATCTGAGTTAGTTAAAAATAACTAGCTTGAAATCAAAAAGTTAGCTATTAATTCAAATAGCTATATTTCTACTAATCATTTAGTAAAAAATAAATAATTATTAGTTTAGTTTATTTTTAAGTTATATCAAAATAGATAATATTTTAGTAAAATTCTGATTATTATTAACAATTAATTATTTTTAACTAATTCAGATTAAAAGAACAGATAGGATTTTCTAGGTTATTAAACTTTTAATGCAGAAAATACAAATTTGTTTCTATAAAAATTATTATATTAAATAACATTTATATTAATATTTTTATATATAATACATATAATATATTTTTAATAAATGAATATTTGGTTTTTTAAACATTGTAAGAATTAAAATTTTAATAAATAAGAATTTTCTGTCTAATTATTAAATTACTTTATTTAAAAATGATATAATACAGGAGTCTCGGAAATCGAAATTAACACAAGTGAATAAAAGATAAAGTCAAAGATTTTGTTAATTACACCTATTTTTAATATTTAGATAATTGTTAAATTTGTACACATTATAAAAAATATTTTTTAAAATATCTACAAGTTATTTTTATAACAAGACCTTTAAGTTTTATTTAATTAATGAACTGCATAATTATAACTTTATACATTAAATAAAACTTTTTTTTAAATTAAAAAACTATTTGACATTAATATAATATTTTGGTCGTACTTTTTAGAATTTAAAATACAAAATAAGTTCTAAATTAACATTTTGAATTTGATTCACAGATTATTGCAAGACAAAAAAGAAAGATTTAATAGAAATTACCAAAATTTTGAAACTTGATTTATATAAAAAATTGATCAAGGAAGGAAGCAATAATTAACACATAATTGTTTTAAATTAAAATTATTCAGTCTAAAGATATAAGAATTAAAACCGTTTCTCATAAAGGGATACAATTCTACTCAGTTAGTATATAAGGAAAGTTTGAATCTCTAATTCCAAATGTATTCGAGCGTGTTCGGTGTGCGTGAATGTGTATTTAGATATTTGTATATTGCGGCGTAAGTTTAGTTTAGGTAAATCGCGTCTTGTATATAGTTGAAAAGAATATTAAATTAATCTTAAGGTTAAAACTATGATCGTGATTGTATCGTTAAATGTAATTATAATTAGCGAAATAAGTAATCTCTATAGGAAATAAATCTGTAATTAATATGAAGGAAATCTTTTTATTTTTTGGTTGAATAGAAAAGATCATCTAGTTGGCAAAACTTTACCATGCTGGTGAGCAGGAGCCTTGACAAGAACATTGTCAAGAATTCGAGCTCAGCGCCTTGTCATCCAGCATGGTAAAGTTTTCCCACGTGCTGTGTATAATACTACTCAACTTTCTGGCAATCGAGGAATCGCCCTCCGACCATCAAATTACCATGCTGGAGAGTGATGTGTATCCATATTTTTGTATAAAACATTTCTAATTCTTGAATAATTTCTATTATAAATTGAATGGTAAAGTTTTCTAAAAATCACTTTGATCCGAGGTGTATCATGCTAACATGGTAAACTTTATCGGAAACATTTTCTCCGTGCATTTTCAGCTGTTTTGAGGAATTACTTAAAATAGTCAACAAAATTATTTTTATGGTAATTTTTCGTGAGAAATTCAATGGTTATAAAATCACAAAGGTCAAATAATATTTTGACCACTTAAGAGTTTTTAGTTTTAGTGAAAAATTTTGTACAAAAAATGATTTTTTATCCAAAAAAAAATAGCGTTGAAAAATAGTAAAAATTGTAGTAGAAGTTCAATATTGAAGGAAAGAGAAAGTGAAATTTTAACTCGTTCAAGGGTGCCAACTTTTTTTCTGGTATATAAATTTGTGTCTAAAATTGTGTTGTTTTATCAAAAACTTTAAACAAAATTTTTTAAGAATTTATGTTTTGTTTTTTGAAAAATTAAAATTTTTTTAAGTCTATACAAGAGATTACGGTAATTTATTAAGAAACTGGGAAAAAAATTTCGCTAGACAATAGTAAAAATTATGGAAGAAGTTCTATTTTCAAAAATTATAATTTTTTTAAGAAGAAGAATTCTAAACTGTTAAAAATTATAATTCTTTTGGTACTTTAATTTTAGATCCTAAATTAGAAAAAAAATCGGTATCGCTGAGCAAAATTTTGAAAATATATAGGTTGAACCTCCATTAAGTGTACTAAACTTGAATTAATTAAAGAGTGTCTTCAATTTTTAATAAATATTTCAAAATGTTAATTCATTCAACAATGGTGTTAAATCTTTAAACTTTATTTCTTAATTTTTTAATAAATTTCATCAGAGTTCAGTAGTCATCTACTTGAATTTCAAATTGATTTTTTAAATTTCAATTATATTCTTTAATTTTCAAAATTTTGTTTTTCAAATTTCAATTATATCCTTAAGATATTTCTCTCGCAGTTATACTTGAAAAAATCGATTTTCTATGGATTTTCTTTAAATTGGGAGAAAACGTTATTTTATATGTGCCTTCTATCTGGTTAAAATTTCAGGACCCTTTACCGTCTAACAATTAAGATATTCATGTTCGAAATTTCAATTTTTATCATTTTGCAAGTAAAATTGAAATTTCGAACATGAATATCTCAAATTTTAGACGGTAAAGGGTCCTGAAATTTTAACCAGATATAGAAGGCACATATAAAATAACGTTTTCTCCCAATTTAAAGAAAATCCATAGAAAATCGATTTTTTCAAGTATAATTGCGAGCGAAATACCTTAACACTTTTGAATCATTTTCTTTGCTGTTAAATTATTTCTTAATTTATCATGTATATTGTCTTTACTTTTCTTCTTTTCGTCCTTTTTAAATTATTTTCTGCAAAATACAATTATATCAGTTCTGAATTATTTTAAGTATTTTCATATTAGTGTCTTCAGTTCTCAATTATATTTTTTATGTTTTTTATTATGTATTTTCTTTTAAATTTGTTACGTCATTTTTTAATTATTTTCTATAATTTTAAACTATTTTCTTCAAATTACAATTATATTTTTAAATTTTTTCTTTTTTGGCTTAAACGGCATTAATAATAACCAAAACGCTAATTAAACTACTAATAATCGGAGAATTTTCATCATTATATTTATAATAATTAATTAATTGATTAATTAATTATTAATTTATAATTTTTAAAGTACAATTAATCACATTATTTTTCAATTAACTTCGATATTTTTTAAACTATTTTTTCCTTTTTTCTACTAATTTCTTTAATTTTATTTGTAATTTTTGTGAAAATTTCAACTTTCTGCGATTGTTGTATAATCGGTTTCTACAATTATCTTTTTTAACCATTTTTCGTTTTCGTCAGTTCTATATTAACTTCCAAGTTTTTTAATTTTTTATTTAGTTTTCTTCAATTTTCCATTATCTAAATATGAAGTAGTGGTTTTCTACTAATGACTTAGCCAAAAGTAAGCTACTATTAAATAGTTAGAATTTTACTAATTTTTTAGTAGAAAACTATATACTTTCAATATAAAGATATTAATTGAAATATCAGAAAACTACTAATTCAAAAAGTTGAACTTTAATATTTCAATTACACTGCAAAAACTGCTGTCTTCTAAGTGTCTTATTTTAAGACATTTTGGTGTCCAAGACGCAATAAATGTCTTAAAATGAAACATTTTTTGCGTATTTGATGCAAAAAAGACATTAAAATGTCTTAAAATAAGACACTTATAGAAGACAGCAGTTTTTACAGTGTAGTGGGGTTCTACTATTTCAATTAGTAGTTTTCTACTAAAAATTAGTATTTTTCTACTAAAAAATTAATAAAATTCTTACTGTTCAAAAGTAGCCCACTTTTTGCTAATTCATTAGTAGAAAACGACTAATTCAAATGAAGAGAGCACTACATATTTTCTTTCTCTCTGAATCTGAATTAGTTAAAAATAACCAATAATTAGTAAAATCGTGGCTGCGTTTTTATTTCAGCGATTAGTGAAAAATAACTATAATTATTAGTAAAAAAAAAATGACTAACTGTTAGTAAAAAAAACTAAAAATAGTTAAAATTTGACTAATGGAATTAGTAAACAGAATTTTGTTAAAATATTAGTTATTTTGACAAAACATAAAAATGAATTTGACTAATAATTGGTTGTTTTTTACTAAATGATTAATAGAAATATAACTATTTGAATTAGTGACTGAGTTTTTGCTTTCAAATTAGTTATTTTTAACTAATTCAGATTTAGAGAGTTAAATTTCAAAGATATTTGAACTTCTACTATATTGTCAACATACTTTCTCAGAATTCAATTGTTTACGTTATTGTTCTTTTTTTTCAAATTTTTATTGAATTCAATTAAACGTAATTTTCAATTTTTCCACTTCTTCCTTCAATTTTGAATTATCCTATACATGATAAATTTTCTTAAATCTTTTTCTTAAAATTCAATTAATTCCTTCAAAGCCTCTAATTATTTTCTCTAGCTTAAAAGTATCATCAGCAATTGTTTTAATTATTAAAAAGTCGACCCTGTTATATAATTTACTTTCGACCTTGAAAATTTTGAATTTTTTTTATAGCCGCTGGATTCTTTGATATAATCTAACTGCGGACTGTAATGAATACATTGTTAATACATTTGATGAATTGATATTAACGAACCTGAAATATTCATAAAAATTTGTAAATGATGCGATATTCAATAATTGAGGATTATAAAGTAACTTCTAGAAAGGGTTAAATAATATCAGAACATCTCGTGAATAATCTACAGGTGTGGCTCAAGTGAATCAAGTGGGCGATTATCGGAATATTCCCGAGAGGAGAAGTGCCTACCCCCACCACCGGGCACTACCGAGCATCCCAGCGCTCGGTCTGCCATTGTCTGCTAATGCGTTTTTCTATAACCTCATTAAAGACCATTAGGTCGGTAATGAGGTTTTACAAAAAATTTTTTTTTTTTAAATTTTGATATAAAATTACTTTTAGCGTTAGATTCGTAATCTGTGTTCCTTGACGATTACGAGCATATAAAATTTTTTTCAAAATTTCCAATTTTTAATGTTTTTTACTTTATAAACAAATAGTTTTCAGCCATAAAAAATTTGTTAATTTCCGTAATTTTTTAATATTTTTTTTAGGTATTTCAAATGTAAATACAGTAGGAACTCGGTTATCCGGATACATGCCTGCATCCATTAGTCCGGATAATCGAATCTCTACTGTATTTTATTTGTTGTACCACCTTTCGTGTCCGACCTTTCCATGTCAGTAAATGTCCACTTTTTTCCCTACTAATTTGAATTTTCCCTTCACACTTTTTCCAGGCTTAGGACTGGCAGCACGGTACTTCATTATGCTGGCGTGTTTAAAAAATTTGTTTTTTCGAAAAACACAAATGTTGAAATGTTTAAAATTATAACCTTTTACAAGGTCTGAAAATTAATTGTATCACAGACGTTTTCTAACCTTTTACAAGGTCTGAAAATTAATTGTATCACAGACGTTTTCTAATCTTTTACTAGGTCTGAAAATAACACATGTTAGAAAACGTCTGTGATACAATTAATTTTCAGACCTAGTAAAAGGTTAGAAAACGTCTGTGATACAATTAATTTTCAGACCTTGTAAAAGGTTAGAAAACGTCTGTGATACAATTAATTTTCAGACCTTGTAAAAGGTTATAATTTTAAACATTTCAACATTTGTGTTTTTCGAAAAAACAAATTTTTTAAACACGCCAGCATAATGAAGTACCGTGCTGCCAGTCCTAAGCCTGGAAAAAGTGTGAAGGGAAAATTCAAATTAGTAGGGAAAAAAGTGGACATTTACTGACATGGAAAGGTCGGACACGAAAGGTGGTACAACAAATAAAATACAGTAGAGATTCGATTATCCGGACTAATGGATGCAGGCATGTATCCGGATAACCGAGTTCCTACTGTATTTACATTTGAAATACCTAAAAAAAATATTAAAAAATTACGGAAATTAACAAATTTTTTATGGCTGAAAACTATTTGTTTATAAAGTAAAAAACATTAAAAATTGGAAATTTTGAAAAAAATTTTATATGCTCGTAATCGTCAAGGAACACAGATTACGAATCTAACGCTAAAAGTAATTTTATATCAAAATTTAAAAAAAAAAAAATTTTTGTAAAACCTCATTACCGACCTAATGGTCTTTAATGAGGTTATAGAAAAACGCATTAGCAGACAATGGCAGACCGAGCGCTGGGATGCTCGGTAGTGCCCGGTGGTGGGGGTAGGCACTTCTCCTCTCGGGAATATTCCGATATGTGCCCGAATCAAGTAATGAGATAATGGGCGACTGATGGCAATGTCTTGTTGTGTCGCGGCTCGACTGATTTATATCCCTTCTCACAAGTAGAAAATCGCTTAATTGCTTCTGGCCCCTAATCTTCATGGACCAGAACAGAAGCATTCCTATCAAGCTTTTTTTTAAGGATGTTTCAAACAGCAATTGTAATGGTAAAAACTGTTACCTTTCCAGTATATACGTCTATTTAATTGCAGTGTCAGATCTGGTTACAGCTCGTTTATCCGGACTGACAGCTGCTTCTTATGTTTCCATAAAGCGAGGAAGCGGCATTTCAATTGCACTGCTGGAGATCGTGATCGGACACTGATAGCATTGTGATATTGCAATCAAGCTGCAAATGAGCCAGAATTAGGGATAGAAAGCAAAAATCATGACAGAGGCCGAAGAACCATTACTTGATGTAAACGAGGTGTTTCTCGACAATTGAATATATCCCAGGGAACCACTGACTAGTGTGCAATTTTCCACAACTGATGTATGAGTTATTAGAATTTTTTTCAACCAGGGCTGTAGAAGCTGTTTTGATATTTCTAATTCTTTTTAATACTAATCTGTAAACAATGAAAAAATCTATAGAAATACATTCATTTAAAGAAAAACATTAATCCAGTAAACCAGAAATGATAACTCGCCATTCTGGAGACCCAGATTTTGCTCTTGAAACCCTTTTAACGGTACTTTTAACGGAACAGAACATTTCAGGGACAAAATATGTTTTCCTTCCTTCCTTCCTTTTATTAAAGGAGATTAAAAGGCACACCAGCTGGAGACCTACTAACTGAATTGGAAATGAATCTTACTCGATAATCAATACCGCCACGAAATCAGTTCTGAATACGACCCTGGTTGCCCGTCACGAAGGTACCATTTTGCGCCACAAGTGATGAAAATGAGGGAGTCTCAGAAGGAGAACGAATAAATCATAAACCACAACTACCAACAGTAGTATGCTAATGACACGTCCTGCATCCTGTGTGCATTCTTACACAGTTCAAAACGCTGAATATGTGCTATTTTGTATTGTTGCCACTACCACACCACCTGGCACTTTAACGCAATCTGACGATTCATACAATGTTACTTCCTTAATTCCCTCAAGTATTATGACCCTTATGAAATGAGGTCTGATTTGAATACACCTCAATTTACAGGTGCAATTGTAAAATAACTGGGTCAGCGACAATCGAATTTACTTTATCGTGATTTTAAACAGAAATTATTAATTATCAGGAAATCAGTGGGAATAAGAAGATAAATTTGAAATCATTGCGATTTTCAGTTTGAAGAAGATGGAACCTTGGAAATCCGAATAGTTGGAAGACCTAATGGGAAATTGCCAATGTTGACGATTAACAACATTTTGGCTACAGAAATTGGGAGCCAAGGGAACGTGGACGTGAATCTATGGACGTCCAGTTCATGAGCATAATGGTTATGATTTGTTTTCGAAAAATAACATCTTCTAAAGGTTTCTTTTTCTGGATGTCCAGTTCATGAAAATAAGGGATTTGTCTTTAAAAAATAACATTTGTAAAGAGTTCTTCTTCTAGAAACCTATGCCGTACACCGTACAGTTTATCTAAAAAAATAGTTACGATTTGTTTTAAAAAAATAACATCATCTAAATAGTTTTTCTTCTGGAAACCTGTTAGGATTTTTAGTTCACGAAATTAATGGTTACGATTTGTTTTAAAAAAGTAACATCTTGTAAAAAGTTCTTCTTTGAAAACTTAGGAATGCTCAGTTTATGAAAAAAAATGGTTACGATTTGTTTTTAAAAAATAACATCTTTTAAAGAGTTATTCTTCTGAAAATCTAGGGATGTTCAGTTCATTAAAATAATGGTTATGATTTGTTTACAAAAAATAACATCTTCTAAAGAGTTCTTCTTGTTGAAATTGAAACCTGTCCAGTTCGTAAAAATAATGGTTACGATTTTCTTTAAAAAAAAATAGCATCTTCTAATAATTTCTTCTTCTGGAAACCTAGGGATGTCCAGTTCATGAAAATCATGGTTACAATTTGTTTTAAAAAAATAACAACATCTAAATAGTTTTTCTTCTGGATATCTATTGGGATTTTCAGTTCACGAAAGTAATGGTTACGATTTGCTTTCAAAAAATAACATCTTTTAAAACTTTTTCTTCTGGAAACCTAAAGCTTATAAAAAAAATACAAAATTGGACTTAAAACAATGTAAAAAATAAACTTAAACAATGAACTCTAAAGAGTTCATCTTGTTGAAACCTGTCCAGCTCATATAAATAATGGTTACGATTTTTCTTTAAAAAATAGCATCTCTTAAAGATTTATTTTTCTGGAAAACTAGGGATGTCCAGTTCATGAAAATAATGGTTACGATTTATTTTCAAAAAATAACATCTTTTAAAGAGTTCTTGTTCTGAAAATCTAGGGATATTCAGTTCATGAAAATAATGGTTATGATTTGTTTACAAAAAATAACATCTTCTAAAGAGGAGCCAGTATCATTTTGACACATGACTTAATTTTAGATTGTTATATTGTACAGAATGGAAATGTTATTTTGTACAACTGTTAAATGTTATTTTGTACAGTTTTGAAAAATGAATTTGTTATTTTGTACAATTTTTTAAAAAAGCAATAAAACATTGGGAGTACAATATTTTAGCTTTTTTAAAAAATTGTACAAAATAACAAATTCATTATTCAAAATTGTACAAAATATCATTTAGCAGTTGTACAAAATAACATTTCCATTCTGTACAATATAACAATCTAAAATAAGGTCATGTGTCAAAATGATACTGGCTCCTAAAGAGTTCTTCTTGTTGAAATTGAAACCTGTCCAGTTCGTAAAAATAATGGTTACGATTTTCTTTAAAAAAAAATAGCATCTTCTAATAATTTCTTCTTCTGGAAACCTAGGGATGTCCAGTTCATGAAAATCATGGTTACGATTTGTTTTAAAAAAATAACATCTAAATAGTTTTTCTTCTGGAAATCTATTGGGATTTTCAGTTCACGAAAGTAATGGTTACGATTTGCTTTCAAAAAATAACATCTTTTAAAACTTTTTCTTCTGGAAACCTAAAGCTTATAAAAAAAATACAAAATTGGACTTAAAACAATGTAAAAAATAAACTTAAACAATGAACTCTAAAGAGTTCATCTTGTTGAAACCTGTCCAGCTCATATAAATAATGGTTACGATTTTTCTTTAAAAAATAGCATCTCTTAAAGATTTATTTTTCTGGAAAACTAGGGATGTCCAGTTCATGAAAATAATGGTTACGATTTATTTTCAAAAAATAACATCTTCTAAAACATCTTCTTCTGGAAACCTGAAACTTAAAAAACTATACATAATAGAATGGGAAACAATGTTAGACCCCTAAAAGCAAAATTAAATTTTAAAATTCCTTATGAGAAAAATTAGAACGATTCCAAGTTAAAAAGATTTCAAAGACAATTTTTTAAATATAAATAAATATTAATTTGGTTATGGTTTTCAATATAAGACAACTACCCAACATTAGACCAATGACAGTAAAAACTTAGCCTGTAGACATATTAATGCCAATAATTGTCGTTGTCAAAATTGACTCAATAATAATTTTTCAAGAATTTCCACTTACCTTTCTCACAAGTCAGTTGTGCTACTAAATATACAAGAAAAGCCTCTGTTTTTTCAATACATTCGAATGCCAAGATTGGACCAAAAATTTGCCAATGATGGTTAAAGGTACACTGTGCAGATTCAGGGTTCCTCTTATATATTCAGTAGCTCAACTCGCTTGTGAGAAACGTAAATGGAGCTTGAAACCCAATGCTTGAAAAATCATTGGGTTTGTGAATGCAAATCATTGACTTTGATTAAATATAAGTGTCTAGCATCATTGATCCAATGCTGGGTATCAATGTTGGAACAATTTTGGAACCTTGATTCCCAATATTGATCCAATAGTTCACAAATCGTAAATTTTACATTGGGCGAGATTTAAAAGTAACTGGATGAAATTTAAAAGCACAAGAGATTGAAATAAAAAGATGAAAGCAAAGTTTACCTTTCTTCTTACCACCCAGAGTTTCCGGAATCACGTCCTGTGTTGATAGTTGATGACAAACGAGTGTCTTACGAGACTTAACTGATCAGCAAGCGAAGACACGCGCCATTGAGCACGCGCCCGTAGATCTGACATCTCGACGCCCGACACCACGTACACGTGACCGGAGGCTCGTTATCCGCGGCATCCTTCTTTTCTTCTCTCCTTCCCTCTTCTTTCCTTTATCGTCTTATCCTCTTCTGCTTTCATCCTCTCGGAAGACACGCGCCCACTGTCCAAGTGTTTTCCTAGAGAACCAAGTATCTTTTACTCTTCAAGAAATTAAAATAATCCTCCTGTTGTAATTCTACTTCAACACCTTTTTCTTTCCTCCTTTCAATTGTCTTCACTTTCTCTTCATTTCCCACTATCTTCTCTTCCAAATTCTAATTCGTCTCTTTTTTAATTCACAATACAGTCATTCCAATTACTCAAATGTGCAATCCTACATAAATCCCGCATTGCTGATAAAAGCAAAGTCAATGTGGAATTTGAGAGAAAAATTTTTCGGGTGCATTGTGAACGTAAGCCGGAGCTTTAACGATGCTTACGATCGGATATCTCTTCTTTCTTCTCGATGGTCTCGTACGCGAGATCTTTAAGACCCGGGAAAAATTTGGAGCGCGCATACCTCTGGCCCAGTAGTCCCACGGGAGTCGAGAGGAAGTCCAGCGAAAAAGTGGTAGAGAGAGAAACGGCTACTAAATATTGTGTTGCTGAGAATACAGGGTCGTGGACACGTGTAAGCTGGCCGCGAGATTCCATATGAGCAGATCGGCCCGCCGATTATACGCTAATTCAACGCAAATTCCTTCTCGAAGATATCTGTATCGTTCGCATACATCAGAAGAAAGAGAAGGAAGAAGACAGAGACAAATCTTCAGTAGCTGGCATTCACGTTCACAATGTACTTTTCACTCCGATCAGGTTCATTTTTCAAAATGATTTTGTAATGAAATTTTAGTCGTTTATTAACCCGGCGAGCGTAAGGTAGGGTAAAATTTACCCTGTGAAATACTTATTCCTCAATAATTTGATTTTGACATGATGAATTTCTCTGTAATTTTTAATAGCTGCACGTGTCACGGTAACAAAGCAATAACGATTAAAAAAAAATTTGTTTTTACTTTTCTTATTGTTTATTTATAACAATTGTAAACTCATATACGCTGACTATAAAACACACCAAGAGTTTTTTTCTTTGTATATTGTAGAAGAAAGTTTAAATCATTAGGTTTAAACATTGTAATTGTTTACTAAAGGCTAATAATGTATTTTACTATTGTTACGATTAAGTTTTCAATTGTTTAAACAAATTTATAGAAATTCACTTTTCTCTATATTAGTTTTGTCATTGTTACAATCCCGCAATAATAAATTGTTTAAACAAATGAATGATTTATTATAACATTAATGAATGACATTGATAGGCAATATAAAACAAATATGTTACAAAATTTCCAAGATTTCAAGCTTTTTTTTAATATACAAATAGAAAATCTTTACAGGGTAAAAAATACCCTACCTTACGCTCCGTGTTACGAAGTTTCACCTTACGCTCGCCGGGTTAAATGACTAGGATGGAGGAAATAAATATTCGAGATTTTAAATTAAAGCAAAAATTATATTAATTTATTTCTGATTCTCGGAAAGAGGTTATGTTTAGGACGAGGGCGGTTTACAAATAAATTTCAAAAAATGGTGTATCTGCACTCCAAATTGTTTGGAAAAATAGTTTCTCAAAAATTCTAGAAACTTGCGAAAGAGAAATTAGTATATGATTCAGTACAGTCAACTTTTTTTGTGTGTTTGTAATTATTTGGGTCAAATAACAGAGGTATGTATTCATTGCAGAAATACTTTAAAGAAAAAGGAAGTTATAAAGGATCAAATTCGATTATTGTTGTGGTCACGGTATATTTTTGAAAGTATGTCAGAATTTCCTGTTGATTTAAAATCTTTAATGGATACGAGGCAGCTTTATCAAAATTCAATGACGATTTTTGGTAAGATTTGTTTTTTATCCTGACTTGTAATCAAAGAAAGAAAGAAATTGAGGAAAATCATTTCCACAATCAAACAATCGAAAAAGAATTAGTTTGCCTTGTCATTTTGGATTATTTCAATTTCGAAAAACTGACTAGTTTAAAAATCGTTTTAATGGAACGTAACAATTTTATTTTTCACATTTTGATCAGTTTAAACTTCACTGAGAAAATAAGCCTCTAGCCAATTTCTAGGTTAAGGGACTCTGAACAAAACCCACAAGATACCGGCGATCATAACCAAACTTCAAAGTTAACAGTAGCATTTAATCTGCTATTAATAAACAAAGAGCTTTACAGGTGCTATATTAACAACCACTCTCTGCTAAATTTAATCAAAAAATGGTTATATTTAGTCAACTTATTTTCTCAGTGTTGCTTTTGAATAAACTTACAATTTTCTGTTTATTAGAAACCAGGCCGTAGTCTTTAGAAACGATTTTCAAATTTTTAGGTTACTTCATCTACAACGTTCTTATTTAAAGCAGAAAACGAAAAAAGAATCTTGTAATTTTTATACAAATGCAACATTAAATCTATTAAATATGTTAAAAATAAAATTGTTTACCCATTTGCGCTTTTAATATTTAGATAATTTGTTGTATTTAATATATTCGAAAATATGAAATTGTACTAACTTTTTTTTGATTATTTGTCAGATTCCTTGTTAAAGAGTATAAAAGCAACTTATCTTACGATATATGTATATGAATTGTTATCCCTGAGATAAGGTGATAAACGTCCTTTTTAAAAAAATTAACACTTTAGGTTAACCTGGCATTTTATTTCCAGTGTAGAAGCATTTACCGACAGTCGATTAATTTTGGTGGGAACAATTCTTTTTTTAAATATTACTTTCTTCCTTTTAAATAAAAAATAAATAAACTATTATTGCTTGAGGAGTGTCGACTGCTTGACATAACCTCAAACTAAAAAGTTATTATTAACAGCAAATGAAACTATAATTAAAATGATTCAAAATGATTAAAAGATTCAGTTTAACAATTATCAGAAAAAATTAGGTTGGACCGAATTTTATTGTAAAATAATAATTATTAAACATTTTGTGTTTTTTCTTTAGTGGTGACTAACCAATTGAAATTTTCAACCAATTTTAACAAATAATAGCTCATTTTGCTCTTTTAAACATTTTTTACAATTCTACTCGTTGAATTTTGTTTAAAATATTTTGTTAAAAAAATATGTTAAAAACAAATTTCGGTCCAACTTAATTTTTTCTGATAAATAATTGTACAACTAAATCTTTCAAAATAGCGAAATCATTTTAATTATTATTTTATTTTCTGTTGAAAACCACTTTTTAGTTTAAGGTTATGTGAAGCGGTTGACCCTCCTTAATGTAATCAGAGTAATAATAACTTTCATATTTTATTTAAGGATATTTACATTTTTTAATTGTCAATAATTCGAGTATGGTGAGTTGTGATAAAATGAATGAGAGGAAAATAATTAATTTTTCTTGTGGAAGTCGTTTCTTTGATAAAATATATCTTTGGTAAAATTTCTTTTTACGAGGCCGTATAACAAATAACTCAAAATAACCTCAAAAATTATTTATTGGATGGTTATTAAAAGTCAACATGTTTCGACATATTTAATGTCCTCATCAGTTCGCTACAAAAATAAATATTTAAATAAACAAATAAAGCACAAAAACCAATAAAAATATAACGACGAATAATAGAAATCTACAATTATTAAATAATAATAAATTAAAAGATTTTTTTTTTCAAAATATAATAAAAATTTCTAATATAAAAAAATTTGTCAATATAACAAATTTCTTACCGCCTTAAACGAGATTCGTTAATTATAACGAGATTACAAGATTAATAATAAAAAACCAATATTGAAGGTTAATAAATCACATGGTAATTTTGAGGTTCGTATAAGACGATTTAATTCGAAATTGAATCAAATTGAAAACAAAAAGATATATCGATAATAATTCAAAATTTACTAGTCTGTCTGAATTAAAGATAATATTAAAAACGAAAATCTAACCAATAAATAATTTTTAGGTTATTTTGAGTTGTTCGTTATAAGTCCACGTAAAAAATTTGTTACTAAAGTTAAAAATACGATTGCTTTTTTTTTAGGTTAGGTCCAAACTCATATACTTTTTGGGCCAATCCTGATGACGGATTCGGCGCATTAAAACACATAGAATTTTAATTTATTATTTTCATTTATTCTGAATTATTAAATAATTATTAATTATTCTGAATTAAATAAACGATATCCGGAAGCTTGTAATTTTCACTACACCAAAAATACCAAACATACTTATAAATCAAAAGAAAGTGAGCGTGTTAAACGAAAAGGCACGGATACTACAATTGGAAGAATGTATTTTATTAGTTCACGTCAAGTTGAATTATTCCACAAGCAGCTATTGTTGTAAACTAAAAAAATCCTTTCACTACAATATTAAACATGCGCGTATTGTTTACTTTCTGGTTTAATTTAATTGAAGCTAAAGTAGGAGAGAGAAATAAAATTGACAAGAGATAGACCGCTTTTAGGAAAATTAATTGTCATCGGTGAGTTTAAAGGTTGAAAGAAAATGCGATACGTGTAAGGATGCTACCGGTACATACCATATCGAGACTCCTTGGTGCAGGGGCAAAGATTTATCATGGTGTCGGGGAACATACCATTCTTTTGCGGTGCGAAACCAACCGACAGGGTGCAGCATTCACAAATTAAGGAGCGCCAAAGTCAGCGGCGGAAGGTATGGCGCTATCGCGCTTCATAAAACTTCGTTAGCATACTGAAAGTAGACGGCAGCTGGGCTGGTTACTCAACAAGGGGTGAGACAGAGAACTGGGGTCGAAGGTGCGAAAGGTCACGCCAAATTTTATCAACACTACTTTCCAGAAGCTTTCCATTATCCACACTGAAAAAAATACGGAGTTTAAATTAGACTGTGGTTGACAGGTTATCTGAAAGTTTGACATCTGTAGGAATAAATTCCCCATAATGCATCAGGGCGCCACTGTCGATTTCACCTAACCTCTAAACCTTACAATGTCACTCGCAGTTTCACAAATAGAGTTGCGAAGAAGTAATAGGCTGATTCCAGAAAAAAATCGAATTTGATGTCTTTAATGATTTCATCTGTAAATCAGGATTGTTGATTATGAAAAGTTATTTTTTTAATAATACTACTATACTAGATGTACGAATTTATAAAACAAATTTATTTCTTATATGATAAACAAACAAGATATATCCAAGAGAGTACCCTGAAAATCATTCCCTCACTATGTCCCAACTGCTGAATTCGAATTAACTCAAAACGTAAAATTCCTTAGTAATTGTTTGTTATTTTATTTTTAATTTATATAAGATAGTACTGAGTGTAACTACATGAGTTGGGCCCGTATCATTTTGACACAAATTTTTTCGGGCAATTTGTTATATTGTACTCCTGAAGATGAATGTTATATTTTACTCCTACTAAAATCAAAGATTTTTAAGTTTTAATTGTTCAATAATTGAACTTATTGGATTAATTAAGTCTTTTAATATTAATTTAATGTATTAAAATCAATTATTTAATAAATAAGACTTAAAAATCTTTGATTTTAGAAGGAGCAAAATATAACATTCATCTTTGGGAGTACAATATAACAAGTTGCCCGAAAAAATTTGTGTCAAAATGATACGGGCCCCATGAGTTTATAATTTAAAAACAGCGAATGGTAATATTTTTCAATATACTTCAAAATTTGTCCTTGAAAAATTGATCATTCCCTCACCGCTTTGAAACAGTGTGATTGGAGCAAAATTTGAATGCCTACCAAGTCCCGCCTTAAGTTTTTTGAAAGTTGGCAACATTGTTCTTGACAACCTATACTGCAGCGAACGTTTGTAGGAAGGATATTTTGTTAAAACTAATTTATCCATGAGATTTTTAAAAAATACATTTCTTCACGTCATTTCTTCATGTTGATTTATAAATAGGGAAGCACATTTTAATTTACTAATCATAGTGTATTTGCATATGTTTCCAGTTTTTGTATCGCATTGTTCACAGTGCATAAGAAAGTAAGGTTATGTTTCTGAGATTATGGTCATTTTGTTTCGATTCGTCATTCCCTCATCATCATTCCCTCACTAAATTTTACCTTTATATTCCATTGAAAAATTCAAACTCAAAAAAGTTGGGGACCATTATAATATTTTAATCAAATAAGATATAAAATACGGCTTGAGAAAAAGAAAATTCAATAATGAGTAAAAAAAAAATTGATGAACTCGGTAAAGCCATTTTTGACTTTTTTTCTGGAATCAGCCAATATTACCTGGAGAACGGTAATGAGAACGAGAATATAACCGACCAAAATTCTAATCGAGAATTTATGAGAATTTAAGTTTTTTATGTATTTATCAAATTAAGTCAAATTTTCTCAATCAATGTACGAAAATAAAATCTGTAGTGTCATTCTTATTAGTAATGATTTGAATTTTAATGACCAATTTTTGTTGGTCATTTAAAACTATAAATTTTTGCAAATTCAAGTAATGAAAATTACGAAATTAAAGAATATATCTGAAAAATGACGAAAATAATTGACTGTTAAAAACAATATTGAAAATAAATTGAAGAAAATAATAAAAAATTGAGGTATTAAATCGAAAATTTTAGAAATAATAAATTAAAATTTGAAAAAATAATTGATAATTGAAAAAAAAATTACAAAATGACGGAAATAATTGACAATTGAAAACAAAATTCAAAAAATTGCTAGATTAATACACAACTGAACAAAATAATTTGGAAAATCAAAGAATAATTATAAAATAATTTAATAAATATATGACATTTAAGCAAAATAGGTGAAAAATTATAGGAATATCAGTTGCAAATAATTGCAAATTAAACAACTGGATTAAAAATCGAAAAAAATAATTAAAATTGAATAAAAAAATAAAAAATTGTAGTAAACAATTTGAAAATTGCGGAAAATAATTACTAATTGAAGGAAATAGTTGAAAAATTGAAGAAAATATGTGAAAAATTACGATAATTATTGTCAAGTGAAAATAAAATTCAAAACATGACTAGATTCATAGACAACTGAAAAAAATAATTGTAAAAATTAAACAAGTAATATTACGTTTAAGAAGAATAATTGCAAATTTAAAAATAATAATGCACATTTAACAATTGGATTGAAAATCGAAAAAAATAATTGAAAATTGAAGAAACCAATTAACAATTAAAGAATATACTTAAAGAATTGAAATTTAAAGAATCTACTTCAAAATTTAAAAAAGAAATTGCAAAATGCCAAGAATTAATAAATGTGGAAGAAAACAATTGAAAACTAAAGAATGAAAATAAAAATTGAAAGAACTTAATAATAATCGAAAAAAATAATAGAAAAAAGGCGATAATTTGTTAATATTAAAGAAAATAATTGAAAATTGAATCGTGGAGTTTAAATTTAAAGAAAATAACTGAGAATTCATTGAAGAGAATAGTTCTAGAATTGAATAATTGAATTAAAATTTTAAAACAATTTTTATGAGTGTAAAAAATAATTGAAATAATAAGAGAATTATTGAATATTGAGGAATTAATTGAAAATCAATAAAAATAATTGAAGATTAAAGAAAATATTTGAAAATTGAAGAAAATAATTAAAAATTGAAAAAAAAAATTGGAAATTAAACAATTAAATGGAAATTTCAAGAAAATAATTGATAATCAAAAGAAAAATTACAATATGACGAAAAGAATTAAATAATAAAAAATTTATTAATATATTAAAACAAATAATTAACAATTGAAAAAAAAAATTTGACAAATAGTAAGAATAATCGTCATTCGTTCAAAAGAAATTTTGTAATTAATGAATATTCATAAAATTGAAGGAGAATAATAAATTGCCAATTGAAAACTGATGAAAATTATTTAAAAAAATATAGAAAATAAATGAAAATTAAAGAAATCATTTGGAAATGCAAGGATTGTATTGTAATAAAATAATTGATAATTGAGAAAATGCGGAAATTAATTAATAATAAAGAATTAATTGAAAATCGATCAAAATAATTGAAATATAAAGAAAATTTTTGGGAATTGAAGAAATAAATTGGAAATTTAAGAATAAAATGTAAATTTGAAGAAAATAATTGATAATTAAAAAAAAATTATATGACGAAAATAATGAAATATTGACAAAAATAACTAACTATTAAAAATAATAATTAACAATTTTAAAAAAATTCAAAAAACGGTGAGAATAATCGGCATTTAAAAAAAATTTTTAATTGATGAATAATCATAAAATTAAAGGAGAAAAATAAATTGTCAATAAAAAATTGATGAAAATAATGGAAACAGTTCTAAAAAATAAATGAAAATTAAAGAAATCATTTGGAAGTTGAATAAAATTAAAGCTTTAAATTGGAATTTTAAAAAAACAGTTGATAATTGAAAGAAAAATAACCAATGTTTTTTTAATAGTTTATCATTGTTTTCATCATATTTCAATTATTGTCTTCAAGTTTCAAATTTTAAAATGATGCACCAATTATTTTCCACAATTTTTATTTATTCTTATTTTTTTAAATTATTTTCTAAATTTTTTAAATATTTTTCTCAAATTTCCCATTATTTTCTTTAAAATTTTTAATCATTTTCAATTATTTAATTCAATTTTCAATTATTTATATTATTTGTTTATTATTTTTAATAACTTTGTTCTTTTCCATAATTTCCAAGATGTTTTTTAATTATTTCTGTCAAATTTTCATTTTTCTGTATTCATTTTTCAATTATATCTATGATTTTCTTGTATTTTATGTACCTATATTTTGTATGTTTTGCAATTATTTCTCTTAAATTAAAAATTGTTTTTCTCAATTTTAAATTATGTTTATCTTTTTTCATTTATTTTCTCTAACTTTTAATTATTTTCTTTCTTTTTTTTTGCAATTAGCTTCTAAAAGTTCCATTTTTCTATTCAATTTTCAATTATATATACGATTTTCTTGTATTTTATGTACCTATATTCTGTATGTTTTGCAATTATTTCCTTTAAATTAAAAATTGTTTTTCTCAATTTTAAATTATGTTTATCTTTTTTCATTTATTTTTTTTCAATTATTTTTTTAAATTTTAATTATTTTCTTCAATTTTAAATTATTTATATTATTTCTTCATAATTTTCTAATTTTTTAATTATTTATATCTCAATTTGAATAATTTTTTTTTCAATTTTCATTTATTTTTTCAAATTTTTCATTACACTCATTTTTTTCATTTTATTTCGAAGATTTTGAAGTATTTTTTTCAAATTTAAATTACTTTCTTTCATTTTAAAATTGTTCATAATTGTGATATTTAATAATAATTTTTACACTTCATTGACTTATAGTTAATTTGTAATGATAATTATTTTTATAAATTGATTGTGTTTCAAAATAGTGGGGCTCATTCAAACATAGAAAATTTTCATAAATTCTCCGGAAGGAGAATATTCTCGATTATGTTCTCGATAATGTAACCGGATTTTAAATTATCGAGAATTTTGCAACACTGTTCACAAATATCAAGTGTTCCATAAAACAGTAGTATGGCTAAAACACAAAAAAGCATGGCAGTTCCTCGGAAATATGTGACGCTCCACGGTAAAAGGGACCTTAGCTGCAAAAATTGAATTTTACAGGACGAGCGTTTGAAGTTAAGCCTGACTATGTTATTGTTAGTTTGTGCCATTGTTTCATCGCCAATTACAAAAAACTAATAAACATAAACAAGTTTTGATTTCTGTATGTGAAAGAGCAACTCAAATTCTATCGATTCTTTATAAAAATTAAAAATCAAATGAATCAAGCTGAAAATCTTTAAATTAAAAGTAAAAATGAATTTTTTTTTCGTAATGAAGGAAGGAAATTAACGGACGCACTATTTTTGAATTACCTGGAGTAGTCTTGTGAACTCTTAGATAAACACTGGACCCTGGTATGTTTGTCATTAAATCTCCCTCGTTAGGATGAATTTTCCCGTTACTAATGAGGAAAGAGACGGTCCACATAACCACATCAGCTCATCTCTTGTATGAAGGGGATCCAGACACTGTTTTTTAATTCACCCAGGACACGCTGGATTAAAACACATGGACACCAAGGAAGAGAAATCTTGCGAATCTCGTCGAGAGACATCGTATATATTTTTATTGGTGCGAGAGAATGAACGCACGTGTCGGGTATGTGAGGGAATTAAATACTGGAACGAATGTGAAAAAAGGAACTGTAAAACTAGCATTTGCATACGCAGTTTTTTTCGAAACATCAACCATGATCAACGGTATCCGGGATAATTAAGTCCAGTGTACCTGCTTAATTTCATCACGTATTCGCTCGATTAAGTTTTATTTCCACCTCATCCACAAGGTAGTAAAATTTGTCATAAAGACACTAGAATAAATATATATAAATAAATATATCGTGATGGTGAAAAATTATAGGCGCAAGAAACTAAATAAAATTTACTAATTAATTTTTGTACTTTTATACCGATCCCCAGCAGAGTTTCAGACCTTCAGTCCAAACATAACATTTAATCAATTTTTTTTTTTTTTTGTTCGACTCGAGTGCAAGTGCTGGTCGATGTCGACATTCATTCAGAAAATGTCTGCCCGTGTCGACGTCGCTTAATTCGCAAATATTTCACTTACGCTGCGAAAATACGCTCTACAGCTGCTCGCGTCTTGTCTACAACCTTTTCCATCGTGCACGGCATCCGCGAAAGACGGTAAACGAGGGCGACGATTGGTCAATGGCCCAAGAAACGAAGAAGACGATTTTCTTCAACGAACATTTAAATTTACTCGTGTCATCAGTTTTCTATTTTTTTTTTTTTTCTTTTAACACTTTACTCCTCCTTTTTTGGCTCAGTATTCTATTCTAAAAAGAACGAACATTAGGCGACTTGGAAATAAAAACCGATTCACTTTTTCTGAATCGGTCCTGAGCTCAAGTGAATCCGCATTTCCGATTAATTCAAATCATTTTAATTTTTGATTGATGTTTGCTGTTTAGAAATATGCTAAAAAAATTGTATATAGGGTAGAGTCAGGGATAGTGGCCCACCTTTTTTCAAGTTCATATTAAATATTGAATTTCACTAATTTTCAGAATTTTTTGTATATTAGTAGAAAACTTATGATGCTTACTATATAAAGCACACGTCATATACAAAATATACCTTATTAAATATAAAAAAATTATAATTTTTCTAACATAGTACAATTACCTGTTATTTTCTTTGTGTTCTGATAGTGGTACACTGCTATTAAAACACCTAACAAATATTTTAATAGTAATTTTTTTATTTGGAAATTGTTAATAAACTTATTATGCAGTAGAAAACATTTTAAAATGTTGTAAAGAACCCACTAATTATTAAATAATTCACATTAATATACTCTGACGTTTGGTTGTCATGAAAGAAGGTAAAGAAAGTAAGTGACATTGGTATTTTTAAGAACCAAATTTTCTAACCTACAAATATTTGGCGCGAAATTTAAAAGCAATCTATATAACTTTGGACATTTTTGTTTTAAATACCTACTTATTTTCAAGAATAATAGTTTTAAAATTTATTATAATAATAATATTATATAATTATTAGATGTGTATTAAATGAATTTTATACACCCTTTTTGTTTAATTTAAGAAAGTATGATCAAAACTAACACCGCTGTATTTAATTTATTGAAGTATACTTTTTTGTAATTTATTTAAGTAGCTCCATTATCTAAAAATTTCAAATTTTGTGTAAAATATGACAATCTATCCTCAAAATTTCCAAACTGAATCATAATTGTCAAAATTAATTGATTAAATTTCTCACCAAATTTGTTCCAAATTGAAAAAAAGTTACCCCTATTTTCTTTTTTTTTAACGACAATATTTAGAGGTGGCTAAAAGACCATGTATTTTGCATAAGAAAGACGCACCTTTTCATACATTTAGAATAAAATCGTTAAAAATCACTTAAATGATTAATGCACTAAATCAGTTCTTGAAAAGTGCTTAAAAAACAGTATTCCATAATTTATTTATTAATTTGTTGATATTAACTATTTTTTTGCATTTTCAAAAAACCACAAAAATTCCAAAAAATTAATAATAGTTAATATCAACAAATTAATAAATAAATTACGGAATACTGTTTTTTAAATACTTTTTAGGAACTTATTCTGTGAATTTATGATTTAAGTGATTTTTTACGATTTTATTGCAAAAAAGTGTTTTTTTCACATTAAAAATACATGGGAAACTTTATGGGCTTTGAGCCACCTCTAAATATTGTCCGATTTCAAAATAAAAAAATAGGGGTATCTTTTTTTCAAATTGGAACAAAATTTGCACAACATTTCTGACTTTTTTTTTTTGACCACCCTAATAGGAAGTTACTTATTAAAGACAATTCCTATTAAAACTATTCAGAACGTCAATTTTTCAATGCGTTTTTTTTTCAAATCTCTGATTCTCAAAGAAATTCATCAATAAGTTTTTTTTTCTGGGGCGTATATCGTTTTCAAATCTTCCATTGGTCAATACCTATCAATATTCATCATAGTTTTCAGTTTCGATTTTTTTTTTTTGCAGGATTCACAGTACCTATTGTCATTAAAAAAGGTGAATAGGTGCAATTTTTTTCAAAAATAGGGGACGAAAACAGAACAGAAAATTTGTTTTAACATAAGTTAAAGGAATTATTTGAAGATTTATTAGAGCTTTTTTATTTAAAAATTTTAAATATAGAAACATTATATTACATATTTATAAAATACATTGAACAGGAGGGTGTCCGTAAGATACATGGGAAAATTATTTTTTTCCTAATTTTCTTTACGCCAAATCCCAGTTTTGGAACCAATGCAAAAATTTTTTTATCAAACCCCATCCCGATTGATTAATATTAAACTGTATCAGCAATGGTTCAAATATTCTCATTGAAAATACATGAACAAATAAACTTTTTTATACAAAAAATTCACAACTTTTTAAATTTGTTGGCAAACAATTTTCCAGGTCACAAATTTTTTCATCTTTAGCTACATTTTAAGACATTATTATTTTTAGAAAAATGTTATTTTCAATATTTCAATATCAAAAGTAAATTTTTCAAAATTTTCGAATCTACCTACAACACAGTTTTTGGGGATTTTTAAGGTTATTATTTATGAATGAAATATTAAAATTTTATTTTTTTAAATCCTGAAACTAATATGGCGAATTCAAAATTTTCAATTTATAAATTGAAAGTTACCCTTCTGATATAAATAACTGGAAAATTATTGAGGGTCAATTAAAAAAATTACTGTACAAAAATATTTTTAATAATTTCAATTGACAGGCAAAAGGAAAAAAATTGTTTGTGTCCGCCATACTGAATCAGGTTTTTTGAAAAATGAATTTTTAACATGAGATTTGTCATTTGGGAACGACCCCAAAAATCTTTGGTAGCGGTAATTCAAGATGATTTCTTCGAAAATATAGAAAATCAAACTTTTGAGTCCACCACATATGTATAAATATAAAATTTTGAAAAATGAATTCTTGACATTAGAATCATTATTTGCGACCTTAAAAATTTCAAAAGAAGATCTTTTGGATTTTCTTAAATATTTATATGATAAAAGAAAAAGAATGTACCTATTATTTTGACATATTTTTTAACATCGGACATTTTGGAAATTTAATTTTTCTAAACATCATATATTTTAAATATAGCTAAAAATGAAGAAATTCGTGTCCTGGAATATTTTAAGCTTACAAATTAAGAAGTTAGGAATTTTTTTTTGGAGTTTTTGATCGATTGCTGCCACAGATTAATATAAATCATGCGGGCTGGGGTTTTATAGACTTTTTTTTTTTAAACTGATAAAAATTTTGGAAACTATAAATTTTAATTTGAAAATTATAGAAAAAGGGGAAATAGGTGCAAAATTTCAAAATAGGGAAAAAGGTGAATAAAGAACAACCTGTAATAATAATAGAATAATAATAAATAATAATAAAAAAGTGAAAAAATACTTAGTGTTTATAGAGTTTTTATTTAGAATAAAGTGTTTGTTGTCATTGAGCTTTGTGTCCGTATTAATATAAAATATGATTTAAGATTAGGATGTTTGTTATTATTATACGTGGTAATCGTCACTAGAGTTCGTAATAGAGAATTAAGAATAATAATAATAATAATAATAATTTTCATTCATTGTTTCTGACTCCTTTGTAAATTTTCCATTATTATTAATAATAATTTTCATTAATTCCTTCTATATGATTGTAAATTTCCAAATTATTAACCCTTCTTTGTTATTAAATGACAATTCAATTCAGTCATTTTGCGTTTTCGATGATAAATTAAAAAATAATAAATATTACTTATAAGTATCAATATACGAATGGGTATAACCTGTTGTCGATTAAATCAATAAATTCATACATTAAGTACTTTTAATTCATTTCCTTTATCTTTATAAAGTACACACACTTCATTTGACATTTATAATCAAAGCTTTCACAATGCGGATGGAATGGAATGATCTACTTTATTTCATCACTAAATGTAAATTATGTAATAAATATTTAATGTTATAAAATTCAATAAAACGTAAACACGGCCGCTCTAGGGAGCGATCAATCTCGTTATTTAAAAAGCAACAAAAAAACAGTTGAAAAAAATGTTTCACAAGAAATTTTAACTGGCGAATTTTACTCGATGTTTAAACACTAAATTTTCTCATTTAATTTCCAAATCGAAATTTCACAGAGGTTTCACTTTGCAATCGACCTAAATACCACTTTGCTCAATTAAAAGCATTCATTTGATTTTCTTGAGATATAAACGAATTAATTATTTACCCCTTTTTATTTTCTGCAGACTGCTCTTCACTGGGGCGCAAAACACGGCGATGAGAATATCGTCAAACTGATAGCTGGCACGTATAGGGACTATATAAAAGGTGTTAATGAAACCTCGGTAAGTACACCTGCAGTAAAATAATAAACCTGATATAAAAACTTTTATTGCAACTTCTCGATATCAAGTTTCTCATCTATTTCGGTGAAATAAAACACAACAATTTGTTTATTATTTCCCTAATTATAATAATTATGCATTTTAACGTAGTGTATAATGTATTTTTCTATTATTTCTCGGTTAATCTTCGATTTCTTCACACTGATCAACCTGCTACAGAATGGGGTGAGTTATGCTTTTTAAACTATTTTTTTATGTTTAATTTAATTTACTTTCTACTTATAAAAAATAAAATTTAAAATTGTTTAGATTTAATTTTACATAAACTATCGCTTTGAGCCTTAAGGAACTAAAAAATGCCAGTAAAAAATTTGTATGGTTGTCTGTCTGTCTGTCTGTCTGTCCGTCTGTCACAAGCCTTTTGACGCCACTTGAATTTAAAGTGCCGTCCATAAATTACGTCACATTTTCCCCCCTATTTTCACCCCTCCCCCTCTCCAGTCACATATTTTTCAACCCCCCTTAAACTTTGTCACATTTTTACCCCCCTATTTTATAACACGTTGAAAAATAGCATTTAAATTGTTCTATTTTACACTTTAAAGTGTTAAAAAATTAATTTTTAAATTCTTAGATACTAGTATATTTTCAAAAAATATAGAATAAAGTTTATGAAATAAGATCTATGTAAGCATTTAACACATAAAAAGAGGACAGGGTCCAAAGATGGACATTTCGTATAAATTTTTTGTTTAGGGTAATAGCCTAATTGAAATTTTTTATTTGTCACCATGAAATGTATAGAGTTAATTTTAGAGAATTCGATACATCTATTTTTTCTATATCTTATTACTCGATTACTGTTAAGCCATTAAATTAAAGTTTTTAAAAATGTTACTTCTACATAATATAGTAAAATGATTTAAAATTAGTTTAAGAATTGTTACTCGATGTTTTATTTTTCATTTACCACATTTCTCGGAGACTTTTAAGAAAGTGTCCATCTTAGAACCACTTTTTTTAGATCAAAAATTTTAACATTAAGAAAAATTGCTTTAAAAAATGTTTATGTTCAAAATAAAATTGTATCCCTAAACTATGTCCATCTTGGGACCCTTGCAACAAATTATTTATTTAAATAGTTGATGAAAAACGAATTAATATTCAGAATTAAATATTTAGATAAGGACTAATATAAAATTTAGATAAACACGATAATAATCATTGAATGTAATAATATTACAAGAATTTTAAATCAAAAGAAAGCAATAATTTATTAAAATACAAAATAACTTCTTTTTAACAATATATAAAAGTCAGTTGTGATGCATCACCATTCAGTCGTTCAAAATTTATACAATAGGTATAATTTATACAGATAATTATAATAAGAGCCGTTTCTATCATGAGAATAACAAGAGATAATAAATAAAACAAAATAAATAGATTTTGTTAAAATCGAGAGTACTTATCATCGTAGATGAAGATTCGCCATCGATTTGACTTTACTTGATCCTGGTGAAGAACTTTCTGCCAATTTGAATTTAATACAAAATTTTCCAAAATTCACAGAAGTGAGTCGACCATTCAGGATAATTTTCTAATTGAGATTAGTGTTCTTCATAACGGATCAAGCTTCAAAAAAGTTCGATGACGAAAACATAGACAATTTGTCCTCAAGTGAAGATATAATTTTAGAATATAATTAAACGCCTCACTGCAATAATAATTAGGACACAAATTTATATCACAGAATATTTCTCGTTCGATTCTCACACAATTTTTAAATATAAATACCTTAATAATCTTCATTTAGTTATTTAATTTCGGCGCACGTTCTGATTTTAAATTTAGACTTTATACAAATGAATCTCATGATAGATAAAGGTCGATGAAACTATATTTCAGCTTTTATGTATGATTGGTTGATTTTAAAGACATTTCCCTCTCTTGATCGAACTAGCTATAAGGTGCAAATACTTGAGATATTTTAAATATGGAAATATACAAATTTCCTACACCCTCTCCCCTATATAATTTATAGTGTTCATCCGTTTAAATTGATTTTGACGAAATTATTAATAACAATTCAAACTGGCAAACTATTTTATGTTTGATGATCTTAAAATATTTTTCTGAGAAGAAATCCATTCCATAAAATAGAAAGATATGAAATAATTTTGTTCCTTGTTAGAAGGGTACACGTTGGAATTTCAATGGGAATAACAGTTATTCGTTGCGATGTCGCGCTCTAGTTTCCCTCTTCGGGGATTTACTCTAAGGCAAGATGTCTCGTCCTGGGATAAAGGAAGGAAAGAAAGTAAAGGAAGAGAGCCAAGAGAAGACTGCAGATAGGATCACACGTGTGTGGTCCACCGCTTTACTCTTTATAAGACTTATATAAGCCAGCTCGAGAAGCGGGCCTGCTCGTTAGCGGCTCCGGCTCGCGACAAACACCGTAAGGTCGCTCAACCGCCATAGGTAGTACTACTTTGGAAAAAAATGTTAGGGTGGTCTTAGTACTCGTCGCAAATTCCAGGATGCATAAAATCAACTTTCAAAGTAATTAGTCCTTTTTCTAAACCGGGCAATCTATCTCTCTAGATAAACAAAATACGGCACAGCCTTCATCTTAAACCAAAATAAAAAAAAACGTTAAAAATCTTGATAGGAAAAATATCAAGTGAAATTTTGTAATATCCGGTTCTCTTATTTCTTTTTCATCTAGTAACCGAATCTTCAAAAATAGCCTGAGTTTAATTCGTTAACGGGACGATTTATTAGGAAATATTATGGTCCATTTGACCACACATTCTTTTTCTGACTTTTAGATGAAGCCGGCTCATTTGTTTCCGCAGTGTAACCGGAGTTTCCTGTCGACACTGCGGCACCTCTTCTCTGAGACTGATGTCCTCGACTCTCATGTAAATCGGCTAATTCCACACGGTGCATTAATTATCTCGTTACGTATCCTGCCCCGATATCGCTAGAGAACATAAGCGGCAAGAAAAAGGGGTTCACATTCCTTGTAGCCAATTATCGGAACAGAGAAAAAGCAATTTCGAACCGAGAAAGAGATACTGCGTTTCGATTCACGTAGAAAATCTCCATTTGGGATCAGTTTTTAATATTATATTTATCAAAAGGATCTTTAATGTCGTCTTTGTTAAACGTCTTATGACAAAAATGAATAACGAATCTTGGTGAAATGTTAATTTATGTCACCGTC
The DNA here is from genome assembly GCA_037103525.1 of Ganaspis brasiliensis. Lineage (NCBI taxonomy): Eukaryota > Metazoa > Arthropoda > Insecta > Hymenoptera > Figitidae > Ganaspis > Ganaspis brasiliensis. Next base: position 852,184 of record JAZKLR010000079.1, read on the forward strand.
CAACATGGCTTAGAATTTGACCTAACCTGTCAAATTATCTATTAGGGGTTCAGTCCTTAATGAGGAATCTGGAAGCGGGTGCAAGATGCCTGATTAGTAACAAAAAGGGAAATGTTCTGAAAGTTTTGAAATTCCGTTTCCCTTTGCTACATTTTAGAATTTGGAACTTTCTAAGATTTATTTCTGTTAATTCAATTGAAATAACGCTTTTTTTTAGCCACATTTTAAAATTTGGAACTTTCTAAGATTTATTTCTGTCAATTCAAATGAAAAAACGCTTTGAAGAGAATAAAAACAATACCGTATTTGTGGGAAAATTGTCGCTAAGATGAGCTGCTGAAAGCCTCTTTTATAAGAAAAAACAAACTAACAAACAAATTTTTATCATAACCTGTCATTTCACTTCAAATTGTAACAGTTGGTAATATGAGAAAGTATAGAACCATTTACCGACTGCCGATTAATTTTGACGGCAACAATTCTATTTTTAAATATTACTTTCTTTTTAAATAAAACACAAAATTATTATTACTTTAAGTAATAATTTAATTATTAATTAACAGTAGTAGAAATTAAATTATTACTTAAAGCAATAATCATTATCTTTCTTTTATTTAAAAGAAAGAAAGTAATATTTAAAAAAGGAATTATTCCCGGCAAAATGAATCGACTGTCGGTAAACAGTTCTACACTTTCTACTATTGTCTACTGAAATAAAATGACAGGGTATGATAAACATTTATTTTTGTTATAAACGAGATATTCATCAGTTTATCTCAGGGACAAATTTGTTTTTCACAAATATTGTCATGTAAATTGAATTTATACTTTTCAGAGCGTCATTTCAATTGGCGATTTAAATAGTTAAATTGGCCGGATTGCCAGTATTAGCAATTTTCTTTTGGAAGTGGTGACTGATTTTTCAGCTTAGGACGTGAGCTTTTTTTGGTGGTCTTGAAATTTTTAATATTAAATATATTTTTCAATAATAAATTGAGTTAAAAAATAATTCCCTGTATTCCTATATCCTGTATTTATTTTGTAAATATTTTGATTAACCTGCTTTAAATAATCGTAATTATATTCGCATAAAAGATTAATAATATTCATTTTCTATCAATATTATTTAATTATTGGATAACAAGGTAAAAATGTATAATTTTGAATTTCCCGCAATTGGCGATATTTTTTCGACAGATGGCGCCGAACTATCGAGGTTTGTTGGCAACCCTGTAAATTGGCGCTACCAGCGGCCGGTTTTGAACTAATATTGATGTGGTTCTCTTCAAAGAAATTCATGTTTTGATAGTTTTCTGTGTTGTTGGTTCTTAGAACGTTTGTAATATTTTATTATAAATTATTTTGCAAGCACTAAAGGAAATTTCAAATAAAGTTAAAGATGGACAAAAATTTTGGACGACAAAAGAATGACAAAATCGTTGCGTTCCTTAGAGCTACGTGCTCAAAAATAGTGAAATTATATCATTTCTAAATTTCGATTTATCTTCCAAAACGCCAACAAAGGGCTGCAACATAGAAACGGAAAAAGTTTAAATCATAATATAAGAGTTTATAGCGATTATTTCTAACTCGAGGACTAAATCACGACTCTAAAATTTATACTGATATTTTTTGGTTATGTTTGACATTACTAGTTTTTTGCCTCCGTCACTCTCTAAATTAAAGTGTCAATGGTCTTGGTTACAATTGTAGGTGGCGCTGTATGTCCTCTAGGCCAAGATTTCAAATACTGCATAGGAAAATTCCTAAAACACAATTTTCTGGTTTATAAAACTCAATCTCCGTATGTATTCTTGTCTTTTGTTAAACTATAATATTTGTAGCAACTTTAACAATGACTATTTTAATGAGAAAACATTGGTTAATTTGACTTTTTGACAGAAAAAAAATGTTTAACATATCCACCGAATATATTACAGAACCTTCTACACAGATTCGAATTTTCGATATCATATTCGATATTAACAACAATATATTTTGTGCGTCTGCGCAGAAAGCTCTGTAATGTATTTGGAGGTTATGATGAAAAAATTTTTTTTGACAAAAAGTCAAATTAACCAATGTTTCTCATTGATATAATCAATATTAAAGTTGCTACAAACTATATATATATACGAACCATAAGTTTTAAAATTCAAAAAATTGTGTTTTAGGCATTTATCCATGCATTAAATTTCGGTTTAGATGTCATTCAGCGCCACCTAAAATTTTAGCCAAGACCAATGACCTTTTTATCAGTATAAAAACGCGAGGACCTATCCCCTGCAATTATCTTAAGATTGATTTTGTCTTTTAATTCTCATATGGGATTTTTGTTGATTTTTGGCATAACCCAAATTATCCATCATTGTTTTCCACCAATTTAAAAAATGATCATTTAATTTTCTTTCTATTTCGATAGCCCCAGCCAATTGTTGTCGTCTTGGAAGATCAAAAAGCACGAGTAATCAAGAACGCAGCGGTTTTGTCGTTCTCATATTTTTCCTTCATCCACAAAAATTATATTAATCCACATTGGATTTTGATGTTTTTTTTAAGGTTTGCAAAACAATTTATAATTACAGCCGGCCGCTAGTAGTTTAGCTGCTCGAATCGCGAAAATTTTTTAAGAGAAATAAATCTCAGGAAGTTCCAAATCTAAAAATGCAACAAAAGGAAAGATAACTTAGAAAGTTCTATAGTTCCTATTTCCCAACAAAAATTGTTAGAATGAAATTTTTTTAATTGACTCTAAATTAGCAAATCTCAAGGATCAAACATATTGTGACCGTTGAGTGATAAATGAAAGGAATGTGTAGACTCGATAGAAATCAAAAGCTGCACGTTAGTTGAGATGCAATTCGCTGTTACAAAAAACACTTGTTATTTCATCGTGACAGGAAAGACAAGTTCATGTCGAATCGTCGCGCTAGGAAGTATCGAAAGGACATTATCTTAGTGTATCGGCGTTGGACAGGTGAGAGTTTCTTTTTCCTTAGCTCGTCAGGAAGCAGCTGCTCGCGTCGTCTTTGGTTTTACTGGCTAATCCACTCCACGATGTGGATTCGATCGTATCAGTCGATCGACCGGTGTACAACTCATTTATTATTCCTCAACCCCATTAGGTTCGATTTAAAGAAAACACGCATCAAGTCTCGTAATTACCGAAATTTCGTCAAACAATACCCCTCTCAGTCTCGAAAATTGATTTCACTTTTAATTTCCAGCGATACTGGATCATACGAAAATTGGGGGCGATTAAGATAAAAGGGTGTTAAGGAATAAAGGGATCTGAAGATAAAAAGGCAGTTTTGAAAATTGAATTGAAAAAGCAACTTTTGGAATAGTATATTTCGATATTTTTCTTTATAAATACTTGAGAAATTTGAGATGTCCGACATGCACGCGTGAACGAAAAATTATTTTATAATAAAATTTGAGGTTAGGAAGAAATGTCAAACGTGAAACTGCCTTACCGACCAAGCTACTAACTTCGGCTCATTTACACAATGAAACACCGATTTATGTAGTAATGATTCGAGGCACCAGATCACAACGCCAGTGATGAGAAAAATATTTTGCTAACCGGTGTTAACATTTTGCTTTACTATGTCATTATTTTTCTACATGCTGTCAATACTTTACTTCCTAATCAGAATATTTTGCGCACCATATTCCCGTACGTTAAGAAATCGACCATTTTGCATAACTACGAACGGTTGCCAATCGAGAATTTTGCACTTTTGTATAAAGAAAAAAATTGTTGTTTACCAGTTTCAATTGATTTGATTCCGACTGACTTGGATGTTATTTTTTCCAGCTTGTTGATTTCGTCGGCGTGTCGGGAAACCATATGTACCCTTTTATGAAATAGGGGTGACAAAAAGGGGTTGATGTGGCGCTTTAATTTATTTCACTTTAAAGTCCAAGGGTACGTATAGGTACGTGATATCTACAATTCTACATACGAGTTGAAATAAGGGTAGTCACCCTTTTTGGATCCAATAGGTGACACGTGTGTTCGCGACAAGTGGCGCGACACACCCCACTCAAAAATAGAGAAACGAGAGAGAGAAATAAATAGAGAATCTGCGTCTCATCCTCTCTGTCTCACTTACACTCCTATAGATCTCCTTTTATACTTTTGACAATATTTTAAAGTAGCATTGTCCTGGCAGCCGAGTTAGCAAGAGCCGAGACAATATCATGCGCCCTTTTCTCTTCTTCTCAACCCCTAACACCCTTTTATCTTATTCTCGCCCTCGATTTTCATTTCCAAGTACCTCTCCGTCGCACCTACGACTCCGGACAGCTGCCGGCCACCAATATCACACGCGTATATCACCGTTGAGAATTTTCAATTTTAATATTTTTCTTACATCGGCTCGCCTTTACGAGCAGCTAAATCACATCGCGAATTCTACCCTTTGCGACATTCACGAAAACTCACATCTCGATGTTCAAAATCAAGGCTCCTCGATATTGCTCAATGTCACAGGAAGATATTTATTTTTTGAATTTACAATTTTTAATTCGTTCCGCCTCTTGTTCGGATTTTAATCGTTTGGGGAATATTTTAGGGTTGAACTTGAAGGAATGGAAAATATTTCATGTAATTCTGAGTTATAGTTTCGATAAAATGAAATAATTCTTGAAATGAAACTAATGTTCTTTGAAACTAATCAGATAAAGTACAATTGCATTTAGAGTTTTCGTAATAAAATGGAATTTATTTAAATCTTGGGAAGATAAAAGATGAAGGAGAGGATATATTTCTAAATGGGTCACCCGGTGGACATCCGAGTTGGATTGCTTTGTCGTGGCTGTCCTACGGATGCAGGCGCCACACGGGCGGCTTGAGCAGCCTCCGTTTTTTGTGAGGATTAAATGCGAGTCGATCCGACGATAAGCTGGAGGAAACTGCACTGGAAGCAGACAGATTACGTTGTGGACGATCCACAAGAGCAACTATATACCTCTCTTTTCCTTTTAAACATATTTAAAAGCACGTTATTCTTCTGACTTTAAAACCATAGAGAAAAAAAGCAATCATTTTTTTTCGATCTGCTATTGATTTTGAATACTGAACCGTGATTGATTCCAATTTTCGGCTTTACGTGATTAACTGAAAATTTTCTTTACCTGTTTAAAGATCGAAGGATTTAAATAAAGGGATTTTTAAAACCTTTGGAAATTGTTTTTAAAACGTTCAAACAAGTTTAAATAAAATCTATTCGATTTACGATCACGCGAATCACGCATTGATATTTATTTTGATTTGATTTAGAAGAATTTGACTATAAAGTAGATTATGTGTTCAAATTAACTCAAGGTGTAATATTTTAAAAAGTATTTACAGTTTTATTTACTTATTTATTTTAATTTAATTTCTTTACCGAAAGAGAATATGTTACCGACTGAGTGAGATGTATGAAGTTGCATAAATACGCCGCTAATGGCGCTTTGGGAAGATCAGCTGGACAGTTTCATTTTCCTCTGAAATGTAGGTTATGTTACCTATTTCAGGAAAATAACTCATTCACTTCACAGTTTTTATCATTATTTATTAAAAAAAAGTAGGTCCTTCTTTAACCAAATATCGTCTTCATACGTCTAAAACATAAATGTCTAATTTACATGACATAAAGCGAAAGAAGAGTTAAAAAGAAATTTAGCCGTATGCTACTTGCAAACTTGTACCAAACAAAAAATGTATCAAAAATAACTTATATAAAGAAAAAGTTTTTCAAATATGAATTAGATTACGACAAACAATAAAAATATTACACAATTATTAGCTTTTATTTAATTTTTATCTATTTCCACTTACAGTAATATGGTTTTCATTATTAATTACAAACGAATTCTTGTAAAAAAAATTAAAGTTTAATAACAGTTTTTTAAAAAATTATAATTAACCTTAAAGATAAGATTAATTGTTCCATTTTTGTACTAATCTTATTATCTTTTATTATAAATATTAAAAAATTTATTATTTTATTTTTTTATTTTTCTTTATTACCATCTAATAAGTTACAAAGAACTAAAATAATAAACAGAATCAAATGTTGGCTAAATTTGCCAAGTTTAACAAAAGTTGTATTTCAAAAGTTTGAAAACTTGAGAACAAGCAGAAGTTGAGTAGCTCTTGAAATTTCAAAAGTACCTATAACAAAAGTGAGAGATGAGTCTTGTTGATAGAGATAGAAATAAGGCGATAGGTCACACGCAATAAGATTAAGTTTCAAGTCTTGTTTCTGAGAGATTCTCGTGCTCAACCAAGGAAATACGAATTCGCACGCTCGAGGTGATATTCATAATGCAATCAATTCCTCATTGTCTCTCTCTGATTTAAACACTCATGCTTTTCATTCAATTCTTTCTCACCTACAATATATTCTCCTTTTTTCTTTATCTCACTTTTTTGAGCTTACAAAACAGAACTTTCTCGGTCTGTCAAACAAGAATAAACCCCGCAATTTGTAATAAAATATTCATAAGTGGAAATAGAATCGACAAGAAGTGGTCACTGTTTTTTCACTCAAGTCATGAATGTTTGTCTGATAAAATGGATGTTTTAATTAGAAAATCGTGTTTTTATTTCTATTTTTTACTAGAGTTCTTTAAATTCTATTTTAATTTTTACTTGTATTTTACTTTCTATTTGTATTTTATATCATTGAATTTTATTTCTTAGTTTTATTTTAAATTATAATTTTAATAATTTATTTTTTCTGTTTTAGGGATACACTCCACTTCATATAGCGATGCAATTCGACAACGAGAACATTTTTAACCTTTTAGTTCAAGTTTACGGTAAGGAAAAATAATAAAACGTAATCTTTTACAAATTTATTGATTTAGTGTAAATTTCTAATTTATATCATCTAAAATCTATTTTTAAAAAATTAATTCTTGAAGGGAATAATTTTGTACATTTTTGGATAAAAATCTTGTTAATTTTAATTAATTAAATAGTTTTTAATTTTCTTTTATCATAAAGTCATTTTTCTAATACATTAATTTTTTCATGATTGAATTTATTTTAAAATTAGAAGAAAGATAAATAATGGAAATAAGAACAGCCAATACGAAACTATTATCAAAATAAAAGTATTGACACTGCAGAGATTTCCGTTTCAAGGGTGATAGGTAAAAATTGGCTTAGTAAAGCAATGATTGACAGACAAAGAAACTTTTTCTCAACTTCGGCAAAAGTCAAAGTCTTGTCTGTTTGTTTAAGATTAGATGCACATCTTCTTTTATCCGTCCAATGGAAAGTCTATTGGGTTTCAAAAATATCGGTATATATGAAAAATAAATATCGATAATAGAGTATCGATGAGGTCTGATGCCCTCGTTTGATGATAATCTAGAAAAATTTAACTATTTCTAGGTTATGCTACAAACTTTTGAATTAAACAAATATATTCAAATTAATATTTCCTTGAATTTATCTTATTTATAAAAATTAAAAATACTTTGTTATTATTAATAAATGCTTAAATGTTTTTAAAAATTCTGTCTAAATTTGTACCGTTTTGTTAATATCGATATTTTATTTTCAGGTGCGAATCAGGAAATTCGTGACTATAGTGGAAAAAAAGCGAGACAGTATCTAGTTTCTCAAGAGGCTGCGGTTAGCCAAGACACCTTTCGAAGTAAGTATTTTTTGTTCTTTTTGTGCCTTTTCTCAAAATATTTTTACCATGTTTCTTTTAAAGGACAAAATATTTTTTCAGTCTCTTTTTTTCTGTTTGTCATTAAAAAAAATTGCTTTATTATCCTACTTATAAAAAAAAAGGTAAACCCGTTTCCAATTCTTTGCATTTAAAAACGTTTGATTTATACCAAACTTTGTTTTTTTTTAATTAAAATTAATTTAGTTACCAATATACAAGTTCACAGAATATATAAACTAAATCTATCTTTATTTCTGTTTATTTTTACTTTTTTAATTCATTTGTTTATTCGATATTTTATATATTCATATAATAAATAAAATTCTTAATAAAAAAAAATAATAATAATGTAACTGAAAATAAATATAAAAATAAAATAAAAAAGAAAATATAAAAATAAATAAAGAAGTAGGAATCTTCTATTATATTAATACGATACCGAAAAAACTTCGTTCATCGTCGTACAGACTTCAAAGTTCACCTACTTTTTCCAATAGGTTACTTACAAAAATGTTCATTTCACCATGTTATTATAGTTTGTAACAATGCGCACTGGCACTATTCGTGTCAAACATGTTAAACTGAACATTTTTTTATGAACAACATATTGTTGCACATGCGCAGTAGTGCACCACAGCTGTGTAAACGTGCGCACTACTAAACAAACATTTCACATGCGCAGTTGTTTTGTATTGCTGTTACACACGCGCAATCATGCACAGTCATAGTCACACATGTGCTCTAATTAAATTCAAAAATTACGCATGCGCAGTGCTGTACTTCACCAGATAATTAAATTTTCACTACATATAGCATACTTTTTTTAATAAGTGCGCAGTAAATTCCGTCTTATTATTGCGCATGCGTAACACGGTAACATGATATCTGCACATGCGCAAAGGTACTTTTATTTAAAAAATTTGTTAAAATTGTTTTCTTTTCATTATTATTGTAATTAATGACCCATAATAGAAAAGAATATTCAAAATTCAATTTAAATATTGGAATTCAAGAAATTTAATAGAAAAATTTATAATATTGAACATAAAAAATAATAAAAACATTAAAAGTGTATTTAATTTTATTAATTTTAATCTTTTTTTCTTTAAAATGTTTATAAAATGTAACAAATTTTGATCTGAAAGTTTTCAATTTTTCATACTTTTAAAAACCATTTTCTAGGGGTACCGGGGGGGGGGGGGGGGGGTAATAAATATTTAACATACTGTCAGAAAATCTTCCATATAATTAGTGTTTAAAAAAGTTTTGTAAAAATTTACTTATTTATTGAGAATAACTAGTTTGAAAGTTCTCCCAATATTCATAAAATTGTACGTGGTAATCTTCTATTATATTAATACGATACCGAAAAAACTTCGTTCATCGTCGTACAGACTTCAAAGTTCACCTACTTTTTCCAATAGGTTACTTACAAAAATGTTCATTTCACCATGTTATTATAGTTTGTAACAATGCGCACTGGCACTATTCGTGTCAAACATGTTAAACTGAACATTTTTTTATGAACAACATATTGTTGCACATGCGCAGTAGTGCACCACAGCTGTGTAAACGTGCGCACTACTAAACAAACATTTCACATGCGCAGTTGTTTTGTATTGCTGTTACACATGCGCAATCATGCACAGTCATAGTCACACATGTGCTCTAATTAAATTCAAAAATTACGCATGCGCAGTGCTGTACTTCACCAGATAATTAAATTTTCACTACATATAGCATACTTTTTTTAATAAGTGCGCAGTAAATTCCGTCTTATTATTGCGCATGCGTAACACGGTAACATGATATCTGCACATGCGCAAAGGTACTTTTATTTAAAAAATTTGTTAAAATTGTTTTCTTTTCATTATTATTGTAATTAATGACCCATAATAGAAAAGAATATTCAAAATTCAATTTAAATATTGGAATTCAAGAAATTTAATAGAAAAATTTATATTATTGAACATAAAAAATAATAAAAACATTAAAAGTGTATTTAATTTTATTAATTTTAATCTTTTTTTCTTTAAAATGTTTATAAAATGTAACAAATTTTGATCTGAAAGTTTTCAATTTTTCATACTTTTAAAAACCATTTTCTAGGGGTACCGGGGGGGGGGGGTTATAAATATTTAACATACTGTCAGAAAATCTTCCATATAATTAGTGTTTAAAAAAGTTTTGTAAAAATTTACTTATTTATTGAGAATAACTAGTTTGAAAGTTCTCCCAATATTCATAAAATTGTACGTGGTAATCTTCTATTATATTAATACGATACCGAAAAAACTTCGTTCATCGTCGTACAGACTTCAAAGTTCACCTACTTTTTCCAATAGGTTACTTACAAAAATGTTCATTTCACCATGTTATTATAGTTTGTAACAATGCGCACTGGCACTATTCGTGTCAAACATGTTAAACTGAACATTTTTTTATGAACAACATATTGTTGCACATGCGCAGTAGTGCACTACAGCTGTGTAAACGTGCGCACTACTAAACAAACATTTCACATGCGCAGTTGTTTTGTATTGCTGTTACACATGCGCAATCATGCACAGTCATAGTCACACATGTGCTCTAATTAAATTCAAAAATTACGCATGCGCAGTGCTGTACTTCACCAGATAATTAAATTTTCACTACATATAGCATACTTTTTTTAATAAGTGCGCAGTAAATTCCGTCTTATTATTGCGCATGCGTAACACGGTAACATGATATCTGCACATGCGCAAAGGTACTTTTATTTAAAAAATTTGTTAAAATTGTTTTCTTTTCATTATTATTGTAATTAATGACCCATAATAGAAAAGAATATTCAAAATTCAATTTAAATATTGGAATTCAAGAAATTTAATAGAAAAATTTATATTATTGAACATAAAAAATAATAAAAACATTAAAAGTGTATTTAATTTTATTAATTTTAATCTTTTTTTCTTTAAAATGTTTATAAAATGTAACAAATTTTGATCTGAAAGTTTTCAATTTTTCATACTTTTAAAAACCATTTTCTAGGGGTACCGGGGGGGGGGGGTTATAAATATTTAACATACTGTCAGAAAATCTTCCATATAATTAGTGTTTAAAAAAGTTTTGTAAAAATTTACTTATTTATTGAGAATAACTAGTTTGAAAGTTCTCCCAATATTCATAAAATTGTACGTGGTAATCTTCTATTATATTAATACGATACCGAAAAAACTTCGTTCATCGTCGTACAGACTTCAAAGTTCACCTACTTTTTCCAATAGGTTACTTACAAAAATGTTCATTTCACCATGTTATTATAGTTTGTAACAATGCGCACTGGCACTATTCGTGTCAAACATGTTAAACTGAACATTTTTTTATGAACAACATATTGTTGCACATGCGCAGTAGTGCACTACAGCTGTGTAAACGTGCGCACTACTAAACAAACATTTCACATGCGCAGTTGTTTTGTATTGCTGTTACACATGCGCAATCATGCACAGTCATAGTCACACATGTGCTCTAATTAAATTCAAAAATTACGCATGCGCAGTGCTGTACTTCACCAGATAATTAAATTTTCACTACATATAGCATACTTTTTTTAATAAGTGCGCAGTAAATTCCGTCTTATTATTGCGCATGCGTAACACGGTAACATGATATCTGCACATGCGCAAAGGTACTTTTATTTAAAAAATTTGTTAAAATTGTTTTCTTTTCATTATTATTGTAATTAATGACCCATAATAGAAAAGAATATTCAAAATTCAATTTAAATATTGGAATTCAAGAAATTTAATAGAAAAATTTATATTATTGAACATAAAAAATAATAAAAACATTAAAAGTGTATTTAATTTTATTAATTTTAATCTTTTTTTCTTTAAAATGTTTATAAAATGTAACAAATTTTGATCTGAAAGTTTTCAATTTTTCATACTTTTAAAAACCATTTTCTAGGGGTACCGGGGGGGGGGGGGTTATAAATATTTAACATACTGTCAGAAAATCTTCCATATAATTAGTGTTTAAAAAAGTTTTGTAAAAATTTACTTATTTATTGAGAATAACTAGTTTGAAAGTTCTCCCAATATTCATAAAATTGTACGTGGTAATCTTCTATTATATTAATACGATACCGAAAAAACTTCGTTCATCGTCGTACAGACTTCAAAGTTCACCTACTTTTTCCAATAGGTTACTTACAAAAATGTTCATTTCACCATGTTATTATAGTTTGTAACAATGCGCACTGGCACTATTCGTGTCAAACATGTTAAACTGAACATTTTTTTATGAACAACATATTGTTGCACATGCGCAGTAGTGCACTACAGCTGTGTAAACGTGCGCACTACTAAACAAACATTTCACATGCGCAGTTGTTTTGTATTGCTGTTACACATGCGCAATCATGCACAGTCATAGTCACACATGTGCTCTAATTAAATTCAAAAATTACGCATGCGCAGTGCTGTACTTCACCAGATAATTAAATTTTCACTACATATAGCATACTTTTTTTAATAAGTGCGCAGTAAATTCCGTCTTATTATTGCGCATGCGTAACACGGTAACATGATATCTGCACATGCGCAAAGGTACTTTTATTTAAAAAATTTGTTAAAATTGTTTTCTTTTCATTATTATTGTAATTAATGACCCATAATAGAAAAGAATATTCAAAATTCAATTTAAATATTGGAATTCAAGAAATTTAATAGAAAAATTTATATTATTGAACATAAAAAATAATAAAAACATTAAAAGTGTATTTAATTTTATTAATTTTAATCTTTTTTTCTTTAAAATGTTTATAAAATGTAACAAATTTTGATCTGAAAGTTTTCAATTTTTCATACTTTTAAAAACCATTTTCTAGGGGTACCGGGGGGGGGGGGGTTATAAATATTTAACATACTGTCAGAAAATCTTCCATATAATTAGTGTTTAAAAAAGTTTTGTAAAAATTTACTTATTTATTGAGAATAACTAGTTTGAAAGTTCTCCCAATATTCATAAAATTGTACGTGGTAATCTTCTATTATATTAATACGATACCGAAAAAACTTCGTTCATCGTCGTACAGACTTCAAAGTTCACCTACTTTTTCCAATAGGTTACTTACAAAAATGTTCATTTCACCATGTTATTATAGTTTGTAACAATGCGCACTGGCACTATTCGTGTCAAACATGTTAAACTGAACATTTTTTTATGAACAACATATTGTTGCACATGCGCAGTAGTGCACTACAGCTGTGTAAACGTGCGCACTACTAAACAAACATTTCACATGCGCAGTTGTTTTGTATTGCTGTTACACATGCGCAATCATGCACAGTCATAGTCACACATGTGCTCTAATTAAATTCAAAAATTACGCATGCGCAGTGCTGTACTTCACCAGATAATTAAATTTTCACTACATATAGCATACTTTTTTTAATAAGTGCGCAGTAAATTCCGTCTTATTATTGCGCATGCGTAACACGGTAACATGATATCTGCACATGCGCAAAGGTACTTTTATTTAAAAAATTTGTTAAAATTGTTTTCTTTTCATTATTATTGTAATTAATGACCCATAATAGAAAAGAATATTCAAAATTCAATTTAAATATTGGAATTCAAGAAATTTAATAGAAAAATTTATATTATTGAACATAAAAAATAATAAAAACATTAAAAGTGTATTTAATTTTATTAATTTTAATCTTTTTTTCTTTAAAATGTTTATAAAATGTAACAAATTTTGATCTGAAAGTTTTCAATTTTTCATACTTTTAAAAACCATTTTCTAGGGGTACCGGGGGGGGGGGGGGTTATAAATATTTAACATACTGTCAGAAAATCTTCCATATAATTAGTGTTTAAAAAAGTTTTGTAAAAATTTACTTATTTATTGAGAATAACTAGTTTGAAAGTTCTCCCAATATTCATAAAATTGTACGTGGTAATCTTCTATTATATTAATACGATACCGAAAAAACTTCGTTCATCGTCGTACAGACTTCAAAGTTCACCTACTTTTTCCAATAGGTTACTTACAAAAATGTTCATTTCACCATGTTATTATAGTTTGTAACAATGCGCACTGGCACTATTCGTGTCAAACATGTTAAACTGAACATTTTTTTATGAACAACATATTGTTGCACATGCGCAGTAGTGCACTACAGCTGTGTAAACGTGCGCACTACTAAACAAACATTTCACATGCGCAGTTGTTTTGTATTGCTGTTACACATGCGCAATCATGCACAGTCATAGTCACACATGTGCTCTAATTAAATTCAAAAATTACGCATGCGCAGTGCTGTACTTCACCAGATAATTAAATTTTCACTACATATAGCATACTTTTTTTAATAAGTGCGCAGTAAATTCCGTCTTATTATTGCGCATGCGTAACACGGTAACATGATATCTGCACATGCGCAAAGGTACTTTTATTTAAAAAATTTGTTAAAATTGTTTTCTTTTCATTATTATTGTAATTAATGACCCATAATAGAAAAGAATATTCAAAATTCAATTTAAATATTGGAATTCAAGAAATTTAATAGAAAAATTTATATTATTGAACATAAAAAATAATAAAAACATTAAAAGTGTATTTAATTTTATTAATTTTAATCTTTTTTTCTTTAAAATGTTTATAAAATGTAACAAATTTTGATCTGAAAGTTTTCAATTTTTCATACTTTTAAAAACCATTTTCTAGGGGTACCGGGGGGGGGGGGGTTATAAATATTTAACATACTGTCAGAAAATCTTCCATATAATTAGTGTTTAAAAAAGTTTTGTAAAAATTTACTTATTTATTGAGAATAACTAGTTTGAAAGTTCTCCCAATATTCATAAAATTGTACGTGGTAATCTTCTATTATATTAATACGATACCGAAAAAACTTCGTTCATCGTCGTACAGACTTCAAAGTTCACCTACTTTTTCCAATAGGTTACTTACAAAAATGTTCATTTCACCATGTTATTATAGTTTGTAACAATGCGCACTGGCACTATTCGTGTCAAACATGTTAAACTGAACATTTTTTTATGAACAACATATTGTTGCACATGCGCAGTAGTGCACTACAGCTGTGTAAACGTGCGCACTACTAAACAAACATTTCACATGCGCAGTTGTTTTGTATTGCTGTTACACATGCGCAATCATGCACAGTCATAGTCACACATGTGCTCTAATTAAATTCAAAAATTACGCATGCGCAGTGCTGTACTTCACCAGATAATTAAATTTTCACTACATATAGCATACTTTTTTTAATAAGTGCGCAGTAAATTCCGTCTTATTATTGCGCATGCGTAACACGGTAACATGATATCTGCACATGCGCAAAGGTACTTTTATTTAAAAAATTTGTTAAAATTGTTTTCTTTTCATTATTATTGTAATTAATGACCCATAATAGAAAAGAATATTCAAAATTCAATTTAAATATTGGAATTCAAGAAATTTAATAGAAAAATTTATATTATTGAACATAAAAAATAATAAAAACATTAAAAGTGTATTTAATTTTATTAATTTTAATCTTTTTTTCTTTAAAATGTTTATAAAATGTAACAAATTTTGATCTGAAAGTTTTCAATTTTTCATACTTTTAAAAACCATTTTCTAGGGGTACCGGGGGGGGGGGGGTAATAAATATTTAACATACTGTCAGAAAATCTTCCATATAATTAGTGTTTAAAAAAGTTTTGTAAAAATTTACTTATTTATTGAGAATAACTAGTTTGAAAGTTCTCCCAATATTCATAAAATTGTACGTGGTAATCTTCTATTATATTAATACGATACCGAAAAAACTTCGTTCATCGTCGTACAGACTTCAAAGTTCACCTACTTTTTCCAATAGGTTACTTACAAAAATGTTCATTTCACCATGTTATTATAGTTTGTAACAATGCGCACTGGCACTATTCGTGTCAAACATGTTAAACTGAACATTTTTTTATGAACAACATATTGTTGCACATGCGCAGTAGTGCACCACAGCTGTGTAAACGTGCGCACTACTAAACAAACATTTCACATGCGCAGTTGTTTTGTATTGCTGTTACACATGCGCAATCATGCACAGTCATAGTCACACATGTGCTCTAATTAAATTCAAAAATTACGCATGCGCAGTGCTGTACTTCACCAGATAATTAAATTTTCACTACATATAGCATACTTTTTTTAATAAGTGCGCAGTAAATTCCGTCTTATTATTGCGCATGCGTAACACGGTAACATGATATCTGCACATGCGCAAAGGTACTTTTATTTAAAAAATTTGTTAAAATTGTTTTCTTTTCATTATTATTGTAATTAATGACCCATTATAGAAAAGAATATTCAAAATTCAATTTAAATATTGGAATTCAAGAAATTTAATAGAAAAATTTATATTATTGAACATAAAAAATAATAAAAACATTAAAAGTGTATTTAATTTTATTAATTTTAATCTTTTTTTCTTTAAAATGTTTATAAAATGTAACAAATTTTGATCTGAAAGTTTTCAATTTTTCATACTTTTAAAAACCATTTTCTAGGGGTACCGGGGGGGGGGGGGTAATAAATATTTAACATACTGTCAGAAAATCTTCCATATAATTAGTGTTTAAAAAAGTTTTGTAAAAATTTACTTATTTATTGAGAATAACTAGTTTGAAAGTTCTCCCAATATTCATAAAATTGTACGTGGTAATCTTCTATTATATTAATACGATACCGAAAAAACTTCGTTCATCGTCGTACAGACTTCAAAGTTCACCTACTTTTTCCAATAGGTTACTTACAAAAATGTTCATTTCACCATGTTATTATAGTTTGTAACAATGCGCACTGGCACTATTCGTGTCAAACATGTTAAACTGAACATTTTTTTATGAACAACATATTGTTGCACATGCGCAGTAGTGCACCACAGCTGTGTAAACGTGCGCACTACTAAACAAACATTTCACATGCGCAGTTGTTTTGTATTGCTGTTACACACGCGCAATCATGCACAGTCATAGTCACACATGTGCTCTAATTAAATTCAAAAATTACGCATGCGCAGTGCTGTACTTCACCAGATAATTAAATTTTCACTACATATAGCATACTTTTTTTAATAAGTGCGCAGTAAATTCCGTCTTATTATTGCGCATGCGTAACACGGTAACATGATATCTGCACATGCGCAAAGGTACTTTTATTTAAAAAATTTGTTAAAATTGTTTTCTTTTCATTATTATTGTAATTAATGACCCATAATAGAAAAGAATATTCAAAATTCAATTTAAATATTGGAATTCAAGAAATTTAATAGAAAAATTTATATTATTGAACATAAAAAATAATAAAAACATTAAAAGTGTATTTAATTTTATTAATTTTAATCTTTTTTTCTTTAAAATGTTTATAAAATGTAACAAATTTTGATCTGAAAGTTTTCAATTTTTCATACTTTTAAAAACCATTTTCTAGGGGTACCGGGGGGGGGGGGGTAATAAATATTTAACATACTGTCAGAAAATCTTCCATATAATTAGTGTTTAAAAAGTTTTAAAAATTTACTTATTTATTGAGAATAACTAGTTTGAAAGTTCTCCCAATATTCATAAAATTGTACGTGGTAATCTTCTATTATATTAATACGATACCGAAAAAACTTCGTGCATCGTCGTACAGACTTCAAAGTTCACCTACTTTTTCCAATAGGTTACTTACAAAAATGTTCATTTCACCATGTTATTATAGTTTGTAACAATGCGCACTGGCACTATTCGTGTCAAACATGTTAAACTGAACATTTTTTTATGAACAACATATTGTTGCACATGCGCAGTAGTGCACCACAGCTGTGTAAACGTGCGCACTACTAAACAAACATTTCACATGCGCAGTTGTTTTGTATTGCTGTTACACATGCGCAATCATGCACAGTCATAGTCACACATGTGCTCTAATTAAATTCAAAAATTACGCATGCGCAGTGCTGTACTTCACCAGATAATTAAATTTTCACTACATATAGCATACTTTTTTTAATAAGTGCGCAGTAAATTCCGTCTTATTATTGCGCATGCGTAACACGGTAACATGATATCTGCACATGCGCAAAGGTACTTTTATTTAAAAAATTTGTTAAAATTGTTTTCTTTTCATTATTATTGTAATTAATGACCCATAATAGAAAAGAATATTCAAAATTCAATTTAAATATTGGAATTCAAGAAATTTAATAGAAAAATTTATATTATTGAACATAAAAAATAATAAAAACATTAAAAGTGTATTTAATTTTATTAATTTTAATCTTTTTTTCTTTAAAATGTTTATAAAATGTAACAAATTTTGATCTGAAAGTTTTCAATTTTTCATACTTTTAAAAACCATTTTCTAGGGGTACCGGGGGGGGGGGGGTAATAAATATTTAACATACTGTCAGAAAATCTTCCATATAATTAGTGTTTAAAAAAGTTTTGTAAAAATTTACTTATTTATTGAGAATAACTAGTTTGAAAGTTCTCCCAATATTCATAAAATTGTACGTGGTAATCTTCTATTATATTAATACGATACCGAAAAAACTTCGTTCATCGTCGTACAGACTTCAAAGTTCACCTACTTTTTCCAATAGGTTACTTACAAAAATGTTCATTTCACCATGTTATTATAGTTTGTAACAATGCGCACTGGCACTATTCGTGTCAAACATGTTAAACTGAACATTTTTTTATGAACAACATATTGTTGCACATGCGCAGTAGTGCACCACAGCTGTGTAAACGTGCGCACTACTAAACAAACATTTCACATGCGCAGTTGTTTTGTATTGCTGTTACACATGCGCAATCATGCACAGTCATAGTCACACATGTGCTCTAATTAAATTCAAAAATTACGCATGCGCAGTGCTGTACTTCACCAGATAATTAAATTTTCACTACATATAGCATACTTTTTTTAATAAGTGCGCAGTAAATTCCGTCTTATTATTGCGCATGCGTAACACGGTAACATGATAACTGCACATGCGCAAAGGTGCTTTTTTTTTTTTTTTTTTTTTTTTTTTTTTTTTTTTTTTTTTAATTCCAACGAAAATTAAAATTTCGTTTTTCTCCACTTGTAAAATGTTGTGCGTACAATTTAGTCTCTAAAATTATATGTTTTAAACATTGCATTAAACTTTTTTGCTAACATGTTTTTTAATGTCAATTCATGTGGAAATTGCTAAACAATCATTATTTGTTACGATTTTTACCACTGCGCATACCTAACGTTTGTAGAAAGCTACTGCGCATGTGTAATGTTTGTAAAAAACTACTGCGCATGTGTTAAATCGACAAAAACCTACGCGCAATTTTTTCATTTGTTTTTTAAGAATAATTTTTTATTTTGTATCCTACTTTAAGTATATTTTTCTTACATTTTGAAATAATTAGTTTTTCGAAATAATTTAAATGACAATGTGTCGATTTAGACTATTTTTGGATAAATGAAAATTTTAACGATCACAAAGCTTTTTCTATGTGGAAACAAACATTATTCCAATATAGAAACATAACGGAAATAAACTCAGATTCGAAAATTTAATTTAAAAAAAAATGTAGATCCATTAAGATTTTTTATATTTTTTCTGTGATCATTTACAAAAATAGTTTAGATTATCAAGCTTCAAATTTTGCAATAATAATATAATAGAACTCATACTCAATTAGTACCTATAATCGATCAGTGATAATTCAATTAGACAACATTAATTAATAGCTTCATAATATTGATGTAAATAATACATTACATATTACAAGATTTATTTTTTCCAATATAATAATAATAAAACATAACAATAAAAATTATTGAAATATAAAAAATTTGTAAAAAAAATATTAAACATTCAATTAACAATAAGTTTACTAATATTTTATGAAATGTCCACATCAATAAACAATTAAATTAATATTAATGACCGAGCGAGCGTCAGCGAGCGAGGTTCATTACGCTAGTAGAAATAAATAGAAAGAATGAAGAAAAATAAATAATTAAACTTTTATCTCAACTTCTACTTCTTTTGAAATTGAAATTAAATTGAAAGAAAAATCAATTTATTGTATTAATTTTCTGTAAAAGTCCTGAAAAAATTGATTTAGAAATTTCAAGATTATTACAAAACTTCTTTTATGTTGTCGCCAAATAAAAAAGCTGGTATTGCAACATATAGTATGTTATCCTGAATCTTTTCCCTCGAGGCAAGAAGTTCAAAGTAACCAGCTTCATTGCTCTGAGCAAAAGTGCATCGGCGGGTGGTCTCGAGTCTTCGATTAGAAAAATAACCAGAGCTGACAATTTTTTTTTTCTTTTATTTCTTAAAGTAAACTTGTGTCTATGATGCTTCGTTCTTTTTCCACCTGAATTGAAAGGTACTCTGTTTCCTAAGCAGCTACACTACAATCTATCATTTACTCAAGTGAAAAAAATTAAATTTATTTTTTGTACACAGCATTTAGTACTCAGACAAAAATTGTTTGCGTATAAAGAAAATCTAAATTTTTGTATTTTTGACAAAACATTTTTGCATCTATATTTTTTTTTTTGCATGGAGTACGCGTTTTTCAATTTGACGTAGTTAGCACGTTTTTTACGTCTAAAAATTTTCTTCTGCCTTTGCTTTGTAGCTTGTATTTTTCTTGCTAGTAAATTTGCATGTGTTGCTCTTTTTTCAGTTGTGAAATTATTTATCCATTGCTACTTATTTTTCAAACTTATAGATTTTTCTAATTCTTTTTCGAACTTATTTTCAGTATTTTAGTCGTAGAATTAATTTGATTTATGATTTTTCTTTTATTTGAATTAATTTGAGTTTAGAATGACGTTTAATTTAAAACTACTTTGGATGAAACGAAAGTTACGTTTAATTTAGAATTACTTTGAATTTAGAATTACTTTGAACTTAAAAATACTTTGAAATTGGAAATATTTTTAATTTGAAAAGTTTTAATTTTATTTTGAATTTATTTAAAATTATTTTTAATTTAAAACTACTTTAATCTTAAAACTATGTTGAGCTTAAAATTACTGTGAGTTTAAAGTTTCTTCGATTCAACAACTACATTTTACTTAAATTTAAAATTTATATGAAACTTTTTTTATTTAGAAATTAAAATAAAGAAGTATAAAAGGAAATAAAAAATAATCAGAATAAAGTGTTGTTTATTCTGTTTTTAAAAGAATAAATCTTTATTTCTATTAAGACAGTTCACCCTATTGACATAACCTCAAACGTTTTTGAAACAAGATAAAAATATAATTAAAATTGATTTCGCCTAATTTTTAAATATCTAGTTGTACATTTTTAAGTCGCCATCATTTTCTCCAAAACTTAATTGACCGAATCTCCATTAAACCGAAATTTATTTGTCAGAACTTGTAACTTTCCGAATCTTCAATTGTTAAAATACTGAACTTTCCGAATCTCCATTTGTCAGAATATTTAACTCTCCGACTACTAAACAGATAGAATTTACATCTGTCTGACTAAAAGAATCTAGAATTGCTAAAAGAGCTTTCTGATTGGCTGGTAATTTTTCTGGAAACCTTGCCAGCCAATCAGAAAGCTGTTTTGGCAATTCTACTTTCTGATTGGCTGGTAATTTTTCCGGAAACATTACCAGCCAATCAGAAAGCTGTTTTAGAAATTCTACATTCCTTTGGTCTGACAGATGCAAATTCTATCTGTTTAGTAGTCGGAAAATTAAATATTCTGACAAATGGAGAAATTACGGTGAGTCAAAATTTGTTGTTAAATAATAAAGTAGAAATAAAGTAATGAAATAAAATGTTGAATAATTATTATTTGACAAGTTCATAAATTTTGACTCAACGTTATTTTTTCTGAAAAATGTACAATTGGATTTTCCAATGTTTGGTCCAATCAATTTTAATAATTTTTATTTGGTATGAAAAGGCAAAGATATTATTTTTAGAAGAAATCACTTTTTAGTTTGAGGTTATGTTAATGGGTTGAACCTCCTTAAGAAATAGAGTATTTTAAGTGTGAGATTGAAACCCTTAGGCTTTAGAGGCCAAAAGTAGAAAAATATTTTTTTTTAATTTGTGCAAAACGAAAAAACTCGCTTTTGCAAACGGTTGTGGGTTCTTTGGTAAATTGTGGGCCTCTGGATGAATTTCCTTTTGTTGTAGGACTTACTGCTGCTGCTACACTCAGGCAAGTTCAAAGACGCACTTCTTCTATTGTAGTAAAGCACTTGTATCACAAGATTAAAGTAAGAAAACCTTAGGGTAAACATAAAAAATGGCTAAAAGATGACGGTAGTTTGGTAATGTGAGTATTTAAAAAAAACAACAGTCCTGGAAATCAAAAATCTTTATTTAAAAAATTGCTTCCTTTGTAATATGAAAAAATGTTCTATTTTGTTTTTCTCGATTGAATTGTTATAATAATTGTTTTTTGTTCATTAATTTTAATATTTTATTTAAAAATTAAATAAATAATTCTCAATTCTTAATTTCTAGATAAAAGACTTAATAAATTGATTGAAATCTTATTTTTTACAGTATTTTCTCAATTTTTCGAAGGAATAGTTTCAAGTCTTTTTCTATTTTTGTAAATTAAATGAAAATAATAATTAGAAATTAATATATATTTTTGGTTTCCAGTCTGTAGTTCTTCACAAGTGTTGTGGAATTTTTCTTGAATTGTGTTCAGTCTTTTTTCTGTAGATAAATCTTTGCTTAGCTTTTTGTAATTCAATTTCAAAATGTACTCCACAGTCTTTTATATGTATAAAAAATATTTATTACCTGACAAGGAATAATGAAAAAATCTAATTTTAGTTATTTTTTGTTTGAGCTTAATTTAAATGAAAATTGGTAAACAGGAAAAAATAAAAGAAAGGTAAATTTTTATCTGCGATGTTTTGTTTTCTGCAAACAGAACACGCGTAAATTATTTTTATGCATCACACGGTTCTCAGACTCTCTTTCTTTCTTTTCATTTACACATAATGACAATGATTGCTATCCAGAGTGAAAACATACGTGTGCGTATAAAGAATTAATTAACTCTTCTCTTTTTCTACAGCGCGATCGTCGCTTGCCTAACATAATCGTTAATTACTCACGCCCAGCAATTAAGTAATTAAGTTTACTGCTGTCATCAAGTTTCAAAATTTTATTCACCTTTAATCTTTATTTCATTATAATAGACTTTTTAGGATTTTTCTAAATGGTGTCTATTAATATAAATTATTAAAATCAGATAAATATAACATTATAAACCTTCAGTTTTGCTTTTCTTTCTTTGATTTTCTTTTTTCTGTTTGAAAATTTAATATACTGTTGGTATGTTAAAATTTTAAACAATTTTTGTTATTATTGTGATTTTATTGTTAAAAATACTAAACTCTAAATTAATACTAGTAAAATAATATTGTACAAGACGAGAAGGGGAGTGATTTTACGAGAGTGAAATTTGCTGCTTCGAACGCGGCGAGAGCAGAAATCACACGAGTAAAATTATTTTTTTCATCCGTTGTACAAAGATTCTTTTTTTAACTAATGCCAAAATTTCCCGGGTTTACAGAATCACTATAGACTCACTGACCTTATACTTTATATAATATATAAAATTTATTTACTCAATGTTTAATTTTTCCAGTTAAATATTTTAACCAGTTAATAATATTTTTATTATACAGAAAGGGTTTTCCCTTTTGCGTGAAATAAAACTAAAAGAATTTCACTTTCTGCCATTTTTACTAACCTCAAAAATCGCATTTTTGAAGCATGAATTGGAAAATTTGATTTCTGTACTTAAAAATGATCTAAAAACAATTTTACTAACGAAACTAAAACCAAACTAATTTTCACTATAATTTTATCATTTCCTATATTATTGAAAATAAAAATTAAATAAACTTATATGTTCTAACTATTTTAATAACTTATTTTTCTTCTTATTCTTTCTTTGCTTCGCTATTTAAAATTTGCCTTCTCTATCCATCTGTAAAAATAATCTTTTGCTCTTTTTTCAGAAATAAAAGCAAGGAAAAAACATGTCGGTAAGAATTGCAAATTATTTTCATTAAACTACCTTTTTTTTAAATTTATTAATTTTATTAAAAGTTGTTTAATTTTAATTTAAACATGCAACTTCATGACAAAAAACAAATGACTAATTTATTAAAATAAATATTTGAAACACCTCTATCTTACAAAAAAAATGTGGAGATGAGAATTTCTATCGTATTTTCTCTTTCACCTTTCACCTTCTTGTAGAAAAAGTATTAATGAAATAATTTCTTGACAGAGAAAGATCTTGGTTTCCTACGAATTGGCTCGCTGAACGTTCGCGTGAAACGTACGACGGAAGCCTTCAGCCAGTTCCTGGGTGTGGCCAGTAACACTTCCAGTAATAATGAAAAAATTCACAAAAGTTGGGGATCTGCTGATAACATCCAGGTACTCAATTCAGACCGATTTTTATCAATTTTAATTCCTGTAATTCACATAAATTAATATTTAACTGGTAATTGAATTTATCATTTGACAATGTTTATGGGTCAGCCTATCTCAAACGGATCAACTAAAATTAGGAAATTTAATTCTCAAACAAAAATAATTTTTTTACTCCTAATATGACAAAAATAAATTTCTGAGATTATTAGGTCAAAGAAAAAAATCTTATTACGGTTATTAACAATAGAATTTAGAGCAGGCTTAAATAAAAATTTTTTTTCTCAAGTTCGAGTTATTTAATTTAAAAAAAAAGGGTGGTTTCCTTATCTTGAAAGATGTAGTATTCAAAGTTAACTTTTGTTTTAAAATGTTTTTATTTTCAATAGTTTTTTACTTAATTATAAAAAGTATATAGCAATTAGTGAAAAAAAACCTGAGGAAAAACTGGAACTTGAGAGAAAAATTTATTATTAAAGGAAGTTTTCTCCACTGACATAACCTCAAACTAAAAATGACTGTTTCCATCAAATAAAACTTGTTAAAATTAATTTCATCCTATTTTGAAAGATCCAGTTATACATTTTCCAGAAAAAATTAGGCTTACAATTAGCTAAAATTTATTGTCAAATAATTATTATTTGACATTTTATGTTGTTTCTTTTAATCTAATTAAATCTGTCATTTTCATTTGATTTTAACTAATAGCTCATTTTTCTCGTTGAAACCTTCTCTAAAATTTTATTTGATGTGTTTTGTTAAATAATATTTTTGCTTAAAAGTTATTAAAAAAATAAAATTTGTTCTTTACATATTTTTTTAAAGGAATATTAACGAGAAAAATGAGCTATTATTTATCAAAATTGGATGAAAATTGTAGTTGCTCATTAAATCTAAAGAAAAAACATAAAATGCTAAATAATTGCCTGAGTGGCCACTTGACCGGGAAACCGGGAAACTTGTTACTAAATTTCTCAATTATTTTCTTTAATTTTCAATTGTATTTTTCGTTTTTCAATTATTTTATTCAATATTAAATAATTCTCGTATTTTCTCAATTATCAATTATTTTCTTGAAATTTCAATACTATTCTTCAATTTTCATTTATTTTCTACAATTTTATCCATAATTTTCATTAGTTTTTAAGAGACAATTTTTTATTCTCCTTCAATTTTATGATTATTCATTAATTTAAAAAATTTGTTTGTTCGAATGCCGATTACTCTCACCAGTTTTCGATTTTTCTTCTCAATTGTGAATTTTTTTTTTAATAGTTAATTATTTTCATCAATATTTAATTATTTTCGACATATTGTAATTTTTCTTTTAATTATTAATTATTTTCTTGAATTTCCCATTTAATTCTTTAATTTCAAATTTAATTATTCATTATTTAATTATTTTCTTCAATTCTCAAATATTTTCTTTAATTTTCAATTATTTTTATCGATTTTCAATTCATTTCTCAATATTAAATAATTCTCGGCTTTTTTCAATTATTTTTTTCACTCATAAAAATTGTTTTAAAATTCCAATTCAATTATTCAGTTTTAGAACTATTCTCTTCAATTCTCAATTATTTTCTTTATATTTAGATTCCACTTTTTAATCTTCAATTATTTTCTTTAATATTACAAAATTACCGCCTTTTTTCTATTATTTTTTTCGATTATCATTAAGTTTCTTTAATTTTAAATGCATTTGTTCAATTATTTTCTTTAATTTTTAATTCTATTCCTCAATTTTTTTTCCATTCTTCAGTTTTCAATTGTTTTCATCTATATTCATTAATTCTCTGCTTTTTCAATTACTTTTTTTCAATTTTTAAGGATTTAAATGTATATTTCATTCTTCAATTTTCAATTTTTTTTTCGATTTTCAATCCAGTTGTTAAATGTGCAATTATTTCTAACAATTACCTATTTCAATAATTTTCTTAATTTTTCATTTTACAATTATTTTCCGTAAATTCAATATTTCTTGTTTAATTTTTTTAATTATTTTTTTTAGTTGTCTATCAATCTAATCATTTTTCGAATTTTGTTTTCAATTGACAATTATTTTCGTCATTTTTCACATATTTTCGTAAGTTTTTCAATTATACTTGTCATTCTTCAACTATTTCCCTCAATTATTAATTATTTTCCGCAATTTGTAATTATTTCCTGTAATATTTTCAATTTTCAATTATGACCTTAATATTTTATAATTCTTCTTTGACTTTTTAAATTATTTTGTTCGGTTGGGTATTAATCTAGATTCTTTAGAATTTTTTTTAATTATAATTAATAAGATTATAAGAGTATGTAAATTTTATATTTAAGTATAAAGTTAAATTTTAAAATAATATAAAAGCGAATTTATAGGGGAGTCGACCCCAAGATGGACATTTCGTATAAAATTTGTGTTTAAGGTGACAGCGCCTTATGCTTTCTGTCATTTTTGTTGTTTGTATAGACGAACATTTTGATGCACATTTGAAGAAAAAGAACCAGTTGGTTTTTCTTTTACACATACCACGTAATTTTGTGTCTAAAAAAGTTTTGTAACAGTTTTTTCTCAAGTTGGTAAAGTTATTTAAATTTATGATTTAGAATGAGTACTTAACGTTATAATATTCTTTATTTATCGTATAATAATATTCTAAAATGATTTTACTAATTCAGTATTCATATATATATTTTTACTGGGGATTAAAAAATGGTGTTATGTACCCTAAGATGGACAGGCCTAAAATCTCAATGTATTTTTTTGCATATTTTCGATTTTACACTTTTTTCAATAATTTTTTGAGACAATTAATTAAAATTTTTTATTTTCCACCATAAAATGTGATTTTATCGTTAGAGAATTTATTATATTGATATTTTTCGATATTTTATTACTTTTTACTGTTAAGCTATTAAATTGAAGTTTTTAGAAATTTTATTTCTTGATAAATTCCGTAAAATGATTAAAACTTAGTTCAAGAATTGTTACACGATGTTCATTTTTTATTTACAACCATTTTCAGAGACTTTTAAGAAGGTGTCCATCTTTGGGCCACTTTTTTTTAGACCGAAAATTTTAACAATTAGAAAAAATGCTTTAAAAAATGTTTATGTTCAAAATAAAATTTTATCTCTGTGGCCATAAGTTACCTTGTAAATTGTACTTTCATCCGGTATAAAACATTTTAATATATTTTATTCGGTTTGGATTCTACAGCAATAAATCGATAGGGTGTCCAACTTGGGGCCTTCTCCCCTATTTTTATTTGGGGTGAAAAACGGCTTTCTAGTTCGAGGCAGTTTGAGGTTATGTAAATGGAGAGAAGCTCCTTAAGACAGTTCAAAATTTTTGATCCGTTCAAAAAATGTTGACAATTTATTATTGTATCAATCTACTCAAGTCAATATTTATTTACTCAGTTTCATTATTTCATCAATTTCTTAATTTTCATTAAATAACTTTTTTCCAGCTTGATAAATTGATGCCTCCGCCAAAATATGGAATAAAAAAGCGACGAAGTAGACGAGCTCAGGATTTTACGTTGTCCAGGAATCAACACGCTACTAGCCAACCGAGCACACCTATTTCTCAGGGAAAGCTTTTGAATTATCGACAAAGACACGAGAGTCGAAGACCAGCATCCACTATTTCTACTATTTCCACAATACCCACGTCACCCAGGACATCCGCCAATCCTCAGAACGACTCAGATTCTGACACAGCTTGCGGTTTTGATTCCGCTTGGCGTGGTTCTGCACAGCTGTAAATTTCCATTAGATTTCCTTATAGTCGATGAAAATATTTATTTCCTTCAATCTACATTTAATGCAACATCTTCTTTAGATAAAAAAGAGTCTAATTGAAAGCCATATTCTTTAAATTAATTTTAAAGGTCGTAAATTAATAAGAATCTGCGAGAACTTTAGTTTAATTTTGTTAATTTTAAAACAAATACTCGTTATAGGTGATCAAATTCTAGAATATTAGTATCTAAACTACATCTAGTTGTATCTAATTTCTAATTCATTTTTTATCTTATTAAACTCTCTTACTGAGTTATAGTTTAGACTTTTTACCTAGAAAAAGAAACAGAGGCTACTTATGTGTATTTAAATTGCCTTCTTTGTTATGCAATACTGTTATGGAAATATTTATTTTTTACTAATTTAGCAATGTTAGTTTTATATGAACTTTATAAACTGTATGGAAAATGTATCATATACACAGCAGCAATATGATAATGAAGAAATATATTTTTGGATTGTACTATTAGGTGTTATATTTGATTCTTTTTAATTTAAAGGATATTTAATAATAATATTACATACTAATGATTAATTATTTTTTGTGGACTAGGGTAATATTGTGATAAGAATACAACAATCTATAATTTTATAAAAATCATTTATAAAACTTTCAATGTAGTAATTTTTAATTAATTTCTACAGCTGTAACCGTAATTGTAATATGTAATATGAAAAAATGTTACATTACAAATCTGAGACCTTCGTTTGGTACACCTTGTTTTTCAAGATATTTTTTAAACGCAGTAACCCGCAATATGAAAAAATGTTACATTACAAATCTGAGACCTTCGTTTGGTTCACTTTGTTTTTCAAGATATTTTTTAAACGCAGTAACCCATTCATCTGATTCTTTTTCAATCCAAGAATACAAAAAATTAATCACCACCATTAATGTTTCTCCATAACTAGAACGACTATTTCTAAATTTCTCGAATCTTTTCTTCATATTTCTTTTTATATAAGCCCACAGAAAATCAACAGCTTGAAGGAGAAGTTTCTTTGTAACTACTCTACCCATTACTGTTTTAACTATTTTTCTTCCAAGTTCCAGAAGTTTATAAAAAATTACGTCTGCATTAACAAATTCACTTATATCTGTTAAAACATAAATAAACTCCATTATTTTAAGCTTTACAAAATCAACAAATTCTTTTGTTCGCGATACAAAATTATTAAGCTCAAGTTCAAAAATATCTTTCTTAATAACATCAATTATAGTTGTGTTTACAGAAACTGAAGTTTCTATCATGCCTTTTACAAAATCGATTGGATTTATTAATTTTTTCTCATTAATTACAAAATCCCCATCATTGAAGACAAAATTGACATCTTTAAAAGATGATCTTTCCCTACTTTTAACAATTAATTCAAAAAATTCATCTTTATTTTCTATGTCGTTAATTGCCCGGATTACTTGTTCTTTCGCTTTAGTTGGATTTTCTATGACGGATTTTGTGCTATTAACCATATCATTAAATTCTTTCTTGTGTCGATCGCTTCTCAAGCTGTTTTCAAATTCTTTGATAGCAGAATTTTGCTGAGATTCTATTATTGATTTTGCTAGTTCCAGATTCTTTATCGAGAACCCAGAAATGACTAAACTTGCCAAGAAATTTAAAACTTCTTGACTTGAAACCCTTTGTCCTTTTTTATAATTTTCATATATATTGTAAGCAGATAATCCAACATTAAGTCCATTACCAATTGTCATACCTATTTGAGCACCATCGCGAAATTTCTCCATAGGTGTATTAATTTCACCCTTGTTTGCGTTTCGCATTATTTTAATTCTTGCTCCAATTGATACAACAGCCAAAATACCATTTGCTATTCCCAACCAACAATTGCGTCCTTCTTTGCTTGTTATGTCAATAGATTGCTCATGCTCGCTACGGTCTAATAATTTTTTACAACTTATTGCCAAAGACCAAACAGAACTTCCAACTAATGCTACGGATCCTGAAATTATTTACATTATAAAAACATTTTAAAAGTGTCAATCCATTATATATATTTCACCTAAAGTCGTTGCAACTTATTTTTAGAAAAATCTGATAATTCGTTATAATGTTATTTAATATCCATTCAATTCATTTTTGCAAATATTTTATAAAATTATTTTTATTTGCTTTGAAATTTTAATCTAGAAGTTGAGGTGCACGGAAAAAATGTTATTTTGACAGTCGTAAAAACTCAATAAAAAAACACACAAAACTTTTTATAGTATAAATCTTTTGATTCACATTTGTTCCAAATAGTTTAATTTACTTAAAGTTCAAAATTTTAGATAAAAATAGATTTTTAAACTCACTTTTTAAACTTAGTTACTTTTACCTAATATTTTGAACTTTTTTACACGGCAATCAATTAATATAAGTAAATTAAACTATTTTTATTATTTCACAGCTGTCAAAATAACCTTTTTTCCGTGCACCTAAACTTCAAAATTAAAATTTCAAAGCAAATACAAATAATTTTTTACAATATTTGCCAAAACTAAATTGTCGGGATATTAAATATCATTATTACGAGTTATCAGATTTTTTTAAAAATATACCGCAACGACTTTAGGTGAAATATAATCAATTGACCCAAACATTTCGTATATGAGTTACACAGAAAAATAAAAACTTTCAATTTTCTTTTAAGATACCCCAGTTTTTTTACATTTAAAATTTATGAATAAATCGTTTCTTTTTTGTGAAATTGTGTATTTTTTTAAATGTTAAAATGTAAGTATTTTATTCTTTCTATTTTTTGAAAACGCATCAATTGAGCTACTAGAAAATCTCCTAGCGGAATTCTGCTTAGAGTTATTAAGGTATCAAAAACGGACATTTTTGAAAAAAATTAA
Organism: Ganaspis brasiliensis; assembly: GCA_037103525.1. Classification (NCBI taxonomy): domain Eukaryota; kingdom Metazoa; phylum Arthropoda; class Insecta; order Hymenoptera; family Figitidae; genus Ganaspis; species Ganaspis brasiliensis. Next base: position 882,992 of record JAZKLR010000079.1, read on the forward strand.
TTTTTTTAGTTTTTTGGCAGTGTATACGAAAAAAGAATTGTTTATATAAATTTTCTAAAAAAATTTACAATTTAGGTAAAAAGATAAAAAAATCTCAGATCGGTAATTCTAATCTTTTTTCTAAAGCTTAAAAAACTCTTTGCATAAAAATTTCACTTTCTGGCACTTTTTTCTCAAATTATAAAACAATTTACTAAAATTTATAATTAATTCTTTCCCTGTATATAAATGTTATAAAAAATACTTTTCATCCGTTTTGTAGACAATTCGAAAACGCATCAATTGGCGCATTTTAAGATTTCTTTGCGATTTCTTTCTTTCTGGTTTCATTAATCAGAACTTAGTGATGTTGAAAAAATCAAAATCTTATGGATTTTTTTTCTATTTTTTCAGATATCATAATTTTAATGATATAAATACACAAATTAAGTAATCCCTATGAGGAATCAATTTGTTCAAAAAAAAAACACACAAATAACACTCAAAATAAATACTTGAGATACAACTTGGCGGTGCTCGGCGGCAACATTTAATATATAAAAAAAATGTTATACCCCTCTCATTTTATCGCCCTAGAAAAAAACTGAAGCTAGCGTTAAAGAAAATCGAAATGTTATTAGTATTATTAGTTTTATTATTTTAATTTAATTATTTGAAAAGTTAAATGCTCTAAAAAGTCACTATAAGTCTTTTTACCTGCACCAGCAATAAGAGGGCCCACAGGAGTCAATAAAGATACCATGGATATTGCTGCACCTCCAAGACCACAAACTTCACTAGAAGTATTCAAAACTTCTTCTACTTTTTTGTGACAAGCTGGCGATTCTAAAATATCCAACAGAACGTTTGACGTTATATCTGTCCATTGTTCTCTTTTATTTGATTGATATTTTCCTTCAAAAGGAACAACCATAAAAGCAGGAGGCAAAATATTGTTCTTTAAATAAGCTGTCCAATTCTTGTAAACTCTTCCCTGATCGTCAATATAATAATATTCAATGCTTTCATTTTGCAATTTATTTTTTAGAACTTTAAATACTGGTACTGGACTTAAAGAATTTATTAAGTAATCTTCATAGACAACTTCTTTGCAAATTTTGTCAATTACTGACTTAATTGAATTCTTCGTAAAGATTACGTTATATATTAAGCCACACAAAATCGTTTTATCCTCCGTGCTTTGTGTACCATGTTCCACTATTTTACTGTACAAACTATCAATTTGTTCCATCTGAGATGATTTGTATTGAAAAAGAGAATCTTTAATAGGATTAATGTTTTTTTCTGTCTTCGGAGGACCGAAAAGAGCTGTTCCAATGAAATTCTTGAGAATATGAGGTTTTTTAGGGTCATATTCGTTCCAATCGCTTAAAAGCTCATAAAAATTTTGTTGCGACCATTTAGCTCCATTTACTAATAATTCCTAGAAGACAAAAAAAGAACCTCAAATTCATATTGCTCATTATCTATATCTACATAATTAATAAAAGCAGACTTTTGTCTGTACCTACATTGCTTAAAACTTTAAAATCAATGTTTAACTTTTTGTTTTAAGGGCAAAATGGTCACATTGGTAAAAGCAATATTTAACCGTAAACTTTTTCCTAAAATATTAAATATTTTTACTTCAAACTTTGTAGAATTAATAACGTCTGTCTGATCCAAGTTTGTTAATTAATTCTTTCACGTTTTCAAATATCAGTGAGTTTTTTTTTAAAGTAAAATTAAATAATTTTGTTGTATCAAAAATTAGATTTGTTGTTATGGAAAAACCTGAAATGGTTTTGTTACTACAACAATTATAAATTGCCAAGACAACAAAAAGTTTGTTACAGCAACAAAATAAAATTGCTAGTTCTATCTTAACAATTCATTTTTCTCTGTGTATTTCAGAAGAGAGCTTACGGACAAATTCTTCTAAATATGTTAAAAAAAAATAAGGCACGTTTTTTTTCATTTTTTTTTTTTTTAATATTTACCCGGACCGCCGAGGTTTGTAAAATTACCATTCAATTTCCATTGGGGGAAAAATATAAAACTTTCAGGTCACTAGAATTTAAAGGGGCTAAATTTATTATATATTATTTATTTAATAGTTTTGCTAATATTTATACAGTTTTAAAGGTTAAAATCACCCAAAGCCTTACACAGAGTATATAATATATATACAAACAGAGATACAAATAAAGTCTATTTCAATTAATTATATTTAAAGAAAACGATACAGTATGATGAAGCTAGGTTTTTAACGTAAAACACATGTATCATACATACATACATTTTAAAAATTATAAAATACAATAATGAATATAAAAAATCGGTAAATAATATTTATCTAATATGAAGAAATAAATATTTTAAATATAATATTTAAAAATCAATTAAAATAAATATTTATTTAAGACAAAATTTATAATATTTTATAATTAAAAAGAATTGCAAAAAATAATTGAAATCAAAAAAAATAATTGCAAATTTTGCAAATTAATTGAAAAAAAATTAAATCAATTAAAAATTGGGGAAACTAATTTAAACAATCATAAAAATGTTTTAAACATGAAGAAAATAATTAACATTTGAGAAAAATACTTGAGAATCTTAAAAGTAAATTAAAACAAAATTGAATAATGAAAAATTAGAGAAAATAATTGAAAATTGAAAAAACCTGGTTAGAAATTGAGATAAATAAATTAAAATTAAAAAAAAATAATTAAAATTTGAGAAAATAATTAAACAAATTTAATTACATAAAATATTTTAAATAAAGGAAAGTTAAACAAAATTTGAGAAAAATACTTAAAACTTTCAGAAGTTCATTGAAATAAAAGAAAATAATTAAAAATTAGAGAAAATAAATAAAAAAAGATAAAATTAAACAGAACAAGTTTTAATTAAAGAGAAATAAGTAAAAACTTTTTGGCAATTATAAAAAGCAACGAGAAAAAGAACGAAAGTAATTGAAAATTGAAGGAAATAATATAAAAAATAATATAAATAATGAAAGAATTGAAAAGTCAGATAAATAGTAAACAATTTTTGAAATTATGAATAATTGAAAAGTGATAAAATTAATTTAAAATTGAAAAAAATAATTTAATTATGCTGAAAATAATTTAAGATGGAGAAAGAAAATTGAATGATGATGAAAATAATTTAAATATGAAAAATTGAAAACATTCAATAAAATTTGAGAGAAATAACTGAAAAAATCATAGAGTATAAGTTTAGAAAAAAATAATAATTAAAAACTACTTAAAAAATTTTAATTAAAGAGAGTAATTAAAAAATTGCAGTTAAATAACGAAACTTGATGAGAATACTTGCAATATCGTATAAGTAACTGAAATTTTTAAAAGTAATGACAAAATAATGAATATAATTATAAATTGATGAAAATCAAGAAAAATTGCAGAATTTATTTTTATGCAAAAGAAAATAATTAAAAAATCGTTATATAATGGAAAATTGATGACAATAATCTAAATTTGAGATAATAACTAAAAATTTAGGAAATTAATAGCATGTGAATATATTTTAAACTTCTTTAAAAACCATAACAAATTTTTAAAGCATTTTTCGAAACTTTTTTTTACACAAGTGACAATTAAAAACCAGCACAACAAAATAAAATAACAGGAACTAACTTCACTCTGGATTTTAAAAGGTGGACAGAAAAAGATGAATAAATATTAATACTAACTAACTTCACTTCAAACTTTAAAACTTGGACAGAAAAAGATGAATAAATATAAATACATACTAACTAACTTCAGGAGTTTACGAAGATTATTATTATTTAATTATTATTATCTTTTTTACAAAATGGCATCTTTACAACAGTTCAACTGCGCTCACGTTTTATTTATTTTTTTTGCAGACGGAAAGATTTCTCCCACATTTTTTAACGGATTTAATTCAAATTTGGACTGTAGCTTTAAAACACCATTCTTTAGAGAAGTAGGATTTTTCAGATTGAAGATAGAAAAGCTTTCGCCCGTGGTAGTTGTCTTAAAAAACTTGATCATAATTGAATTGTTGTAATGGCGCCATTTTGTAAAAAAAGAATAATAATTTGTCTTTTAATGTAGTTAGAAACGTGTTTTACGTTAAAAAAAACTACCAATTAAAAACAAAATATTAGTACTATTCCAATTTGGAACAAAATAGGTGAAAGGAGAGTAGGAGTATGTCATTTCAAAAACCCCAGAAACCACATATAATACACCAGGTTTGGTAAAAGAAACCCTTGGTCTTTTTTTGTAGACCTATGTACCTATGTACTTTGCCCCAGGGCAAAGTGCCCTGGGGCCCTTGAGCTCAGGGAGCCCTCAGTCAACCCTAATAAACCTTTTTTTATAGGACAAAATTTATAAAATTTTAAAATTAAAAAAAAATGCAAGAAATAATTGAAATTAAACAAAAAAATTGCTGATTTTTCAAATTAATTGAAAAAAAAATGAAATCAATTAAAAATTTGGAAAAGTAAATTAAAAACACATAGAAATGTTTAAAAAAATAAAGAAAATAATTTAAAATTGAAAAAATTACTTGAAAATCTTTTAAAAAAAAATTGAAAAAAATTGAATAATGAAAAATTAGGGAAAATAATTAAAAAAAAAAAATTGAAGATTGAAATAAATAATATAAAATTGAAAAAAATAATTAAAATTTGAGAAAATAATTGACAAAATTACATAATATATTTTGAATGATGGAAAGTTAAAGAAAATTTCAGAAAAATACTTAAAACTTTCAGAAGTTCATTAAAAAAAAGAAAAAAAATTAAAAATTAGAAAAAATAAATATGAAACAAGATAAACATAATTTAAATTTGAAAAATAATTTTTAATTAATCAGAAATAATTCTAAACTTTTTGGAAACTATTAAAAAAGAACGAAAGTAACTAAAAATTGAAGAAAATAATCTAAAAAATCATCTAAATAATTGAAATCCCAGAAAAATAGTTTAAAATTTTGGAAATTATAAAAGAAATGAAAAAAATTGAAAATTGAAGGATATACATTTTGGAAAATAATTGAAAAATGATTTTACACTTTGAAACTTGATGAAAATAATTGAAATGTGGTACAAACATTGATAAGTTGTGAAAAATAAATCACATTTGAGTGAAATGATTGAAAAAATTACAGAATATTTTTAAACAAAAAAAAATAATTGAAATTTGAGAAAAATACATGAAGATCTTAGAAATCAATTAAAAAAAATGAGAATAACTAAAAATTGGAGAAAATAATTGAAGAAAGCTAAAAATAAATGAAATTTACGATAATTAATTAAAAAAATTTGGAAATTATGAAAACAAATGAAAATAATTAAAAATTTAAAGAAAAGAATTGAAATTTTAGAAAAATACTTATAAGTTTTAGAAATTAATTTTAGAAAATTGAGAATTATAAATGCTGAAAATAATTGAAATTTATGAAGAAAATAATTTAAATATAAAAGATTGAAAATATTAAATAAAATTTGAGAGAAATAATTGAAAAAATCGTAAAATATATGTTTAAAAAAAGAAAATAATTACAAAATTACTTAAAAATTTTAATTAAAGAGAATAATTAAAAAATTGCAAAAATAATCTAAAATTGGTGAGTAATAAATGAAATTCCAGACAAACAATTGAAATTTTTAAAAATTATGCCAAAAGAATGAAAATAATTAAAAAGAGGAGAAAATAATATAAAATTACAGAATTTGTTTTTAAGCAAAAGAAAATAATTGAAAAACCGTTTAAAAAATTGAAAATTGAAAACAATAATCAAAATTTGAGATAATAAGAGAAAATTTAGGAAATTAATTAAAATATATTAAAAATATTAAAAGATGGAGAAAAGAATTGAAAAATGGATTTTTTATTTGAAACTTGAAGAAAACCATTGAAATATGATAAAAACAATGATAAGTTGTAAAAAAAAAATTATACATTTGAGTGAAATAGTTGAAAAATTACAGAATTTTTTTTAAATAAAAAGAAAATAATTGAAATTTGAGAAAAATACACAATGATCTTAGAAATCAATGTAGAAAAATCAGAATAACTAAAAATTGGAGAAAAGAATTGAGGAAACCCACACAGCACCAGAAATTCCCTGAATTTCCCCTGAATATTGGTCCACATTTCCCGAATATTCGAACCTAATATTCAGGGAAGTTTCGTGGAAGCATCAAAATGTCCGCCATAAAGAATATTGGACGCTAAATTTCCCTGAAAATGTATTTCTAATTTTCAGGGAATTTCCGCATCTAATATTCCTAGAATATTCAGGGAAAGTTAAAAAAAATTTCCAAAATTTTTTTGATCTGGTAATTGATAAAAATTGTATGTCATATTTGGCACCCGTAGGATTCTAGAACTTTAAAAACTACTGCGCAGCCGTAAGTGTCACAGAAACCAAGTTCGACCATTGCGCATCATGTACAGAAGATTTACGAATACTGTGAATATTGAAGGGATATTAGATGCGGAAATTCCCTGAAAATTAGAAATACATTTTCAGGGAAATTTAGCGTCCAATATTCTTTATGGCGGACATTTTGATGCTTCCACGAAACTTCCCTGAATATTAGGTTCGAATATTCGGGAAATGTGGACCAAGCTGAAAATAAATGAACTTTGAGATAAATATTTTTGAAAGATGGCCGCGGCATTAGACGCGTAAAATATACGCTCTCGGTTTTTCGGTGTTTTAGTTATGAAAACTTACATTTTTTAACTGTAAAATGTTATGAGACTGTTCATTGTTGCGAGCTTTATCCAGTGGTGTTGTTGAGTGTAAAAAAAATTGTTAATCATATTAATTAATAGCTATCTATTATTTTTGACTGTGAAGTGCCTCATATTCGGAATTTTTCCTTGTCTATTAGTGTACAGTGACAAGTGGGCTGTCTTTGTCTGATGACGAACAGTGTTTCTCTATCGGTTAGATTTTTGACTTTATTTTATTGTAACGAAAGTTTATAATGCCGGATCCGAGAGTCTGCGGACATTGCAATGCAACCATTGTTGGTGACGCTTGTTCTTGCCCATGTGGTGTTTTTTATCACCCGGGATGTGTAAATTTGGCAGTTAACAGAACTACTGGGAAAAGGAAATGCTGTTCTCACAAACCCGCTTCTAGATCTGCAGTTTCTCCGACGCCATCACAAATTACTGTCGAGGATATTAGTAAGATTCTAACTGAACATTACAATAAAGCTAAGAAAGAATCTGAAGAATTTATTACTAGTAAACTTGTGACAGTTCAACAGGAATTAACAGATAAATTGTCTTCATACTTAGACAAACTCAATGATGCTGTGGAGAGGATTGAGAACCTCGGAACTCAAATTCAAGAGATTCAGAAACCTGATAACAATACACATCATACGGATGAAGGTCATTTTTCGTCTGTGTGTATAGCTGAGGTGTCAGACAGATTGCAACGCAAAAACAACCTTATTTTATTTGGTTGCCCAGAGATAGTTACCGATAGTGAAACTAGTAAGTCTGAAATACCTAAATTGGATTCTATTAAAGTGAATGAATTCCTATTATCTATCAACCCTATGCATATTTCTGATGATGTACTAATAAATCGTATTGGAATCTATAAACAGACTTTGGGGATTCCTCGTCTAGTGCGCATAGTTTTTGTAGAAGAGCAAAAAAGATTGATGACGCTACAATCCTACTGGAAGTGGAAGAAGACCGAGGCGAGTACAGCAGTGAAAATGATGCTAGCGCAAGACCGTACATTACTTCAAAGAAAGCAACACAGGGGAGTCCTGAAGACTCTAGTAGATCATCGGACCAACGGAGAAGAGAATTTAACTATCAGGGAAATTCGCGGAGAGACAAAGATTGTGAAGAAGCCACAGAAGTAGATTTGGGATTGGATTCTTTTTTTAATTCTCTTGATGTGTCTCGTAATTTTAATCGTTCATATGTTACTAATTTAGATTTATTAAATGATATTACTTGCTATTATCAAAATGTGAGGGGTCTCAATACCAAAATTGATATCTTGGCTTCTTCTCTAGACGTTTCGGACTATGATATTTTAGTTTTTACGGAAACATGGTTGAAGGGCTCTACATGTGATTCGGAATTATTTGATGTGAATTTATATGATGTTTATAGGGATAATAGAACCGACAGGATTGGCGGAGGAGTTCTTATTGCAGTAAAAACACGTTTTTCATCAGGTACAGTTAGTTTGGTACCTATTTTTCCACTGTCTCAATTTATTAATATAGTTGCATGTAAAATTAACTTTGATGTGAATCCTGTTATTTTAATTGCCGTTTATATTGCACCTAGTATTCCTTTATTTGATTTTGATAATTTCTTTGAAGAACTCACTGTTTTTTGTACCACACTGACAAGTAATATAATAATAATAGGTGATTTTAACATTCCAAACTTGGTGCAATATGTTAATAACAATGCCTCTGATAGTAAATCCTATATACTACACGTTTTTCTTGACACACACCAAATGTGCCAATATAATGATATCCAAAATATTAATGACAGATATCTAGATTTAGTTATTTCTTCTTTCTCATGTGAAGTTGTGAGCAATGAGCTACCGTTACTACCTGTCGATTCTCATCATCCACCGCTTGTCATTAGATTTGAAACTACGGCCTCTTTGAACTTAGTAAAAAATAAATTTTTGGCTAATGTTGAAAATAAAAAGTATAAATTTAAGGGCTGTGATTTTATTACTATAAAAGAATGTCTTTCTAAAATAGATTGGTCATTTTTAATGTCTGATGAAAATGTAAACATTATAGTAGATTTATTTTATAATGAACTTCACAAATTATTTGAGAACCATATCGGAGTTTTTACACAAAATAAGGAAAAATTGAAGTATCCGGCTTGGTATAACGATAAAATAATAAATACTATAAAAAGAAAAGATAAATTAAGAAAACTCTATAAAAGTACAAATTGCGAACAATACTTGAACGACTTTAAGTGCTTGAGAACTGTAATTAGGACAGAAATAAGTAATGCTCATGCCCGTTATCTTCTAAATGTTGAAAGGGAAGCCATCAGTAATCCATCATCAATTTTGTCTTATGTAAATAATATTAATAAATCATCCAGAATTCCTGATATTATGTTTTATATGAATACTGAACTTAGCGGTTCGCAGGACATTGTTGATGCATTTGCTTGTCATTTTTCTAAAGTATTTCAACCATGTTTACAAAATTTGCAATCTCCTGCGAACTATTATCAGGTTTTGTTTGGAGATGGATTGCTGATTTCTCAAAGTCAGGTTAAATTAAAAATTCAAAAATTGAAAAAGAAATTTACGTCTGGTCACGATAAAATTCCCAGTATTTTTATTAAGGAATGTGTCGAGGAACTCGTTGAGCCTTTGACTTTCATTTTCAATCTGAGTTTAAAGACTGGTAAATTTCCCGATATGTGGAAGCTGGCAAAAATATGTCCAATTTTTAAAAAAGGTGACAAATCGAATATTGTTAATTATAGACCAATATCAATATTATGCAACTTTTCTAAGATCTTCGAAATGATTCTCTGCGATCTTATTTGGTCTTACTTATCGCCAGTTCTTTCTACTTCGCAACATGGCTTTGTTCAGAGACGATCAACGGTCACGAACCTAATTACGTTTGAACAAATTATTCAAACTTTATTAAAAAATAACTGTCAGGTTGATGTGATATTTATGGATATAACTAAAGCCTTTGATCGTATTGACCATAGTATTTTAATTTCTGACTTGATTAGCCTTGATTTACCTGATAAATTATTAAATTTGTTATATTCTTATTTAATTAAAAGGAAGATGTCGGTGCATTATTCTGGATATTCCTCTTTACTATTTTCACCAACTAGTGGTGTACCCCAAGGGTCTAACTTGGGGCCTTTACTCTTTGTTCTATACATGAAAAATGTTAGTAATTGTATAAGAAATAACATACTTTTATTCGCGGACGATGCAAAAATCTTTCGACATATTAATAGCGTTCATGACTGCCTCGATCTGCAGTCTGATATTGATAAATTATATGAGTGGTGTAAATCTAGATCACTAGATGTTAATTCATTAAAATGTAAAGTGATGACCTTCTCGAGAAAAACTAACATTATTAATTTTGATTATACAGTTAACTCTCAACTCCTTGAGAGAGTTGTCACTATTAAAGACCTTGGTATAAATTTATGTTGTTCTTTAAAATTTAACACTCATATTGATAATATAATCAGAGAAGCCAATAGATCACTGGGCTTTATAATTAGAATTTGTCGAAATTTTAGTAATGAGTCTGCGATTAAAACTTTATATTATTCTCTTGTCAGATCTAAATTGGAATACGGTTCAGTTATTTGGTACAATATGACGCAGTATCTCTCTGAAGCCGTTGATAAATGTCAAAAGCGCTTTTTGAAGTATCTCTATTTTAAAAAACATAGAGAATTTCTCCCACCTGGCTCAGACTATAAACAACTATGTGCTACTTTCAATGTTCACTCGCTTGAAGATCGGAAACTTATTACATTTGTTACTTTCTTTTTTAAGATTATGAGAAATGTAACTGATTGCCCTTATTTGTTATCATTAATTCCTTTCTTCGTTCCTCCATGCGACCTTAGTGGTAAAACCCATCTATATAGGCAAAAAATCGATAAAAGACACAATAGTCAATGATATGTGCGAGGTGCTTAATATTATTTGTAATGACTCCGATTTGGATGTATTTGCTGATTCTTTGTGTAAGTTTTCAAGAATAGTTAATGACTTTGTTAATAGTGGCTAAATATCGATGAATTTGTTATACACAATTTATCTTATAAGTAAACAAATGCCTGCCATTCACTTGTATAGTACATATTTTTAGTGTACTGCAATATATAATCCTGTAATTGGTCTACGGACTGTTGGATTAATTTTCAATAAATAAATAAATATAATAAATAAATAATAAAAAAATTTGGAAGTTATAAAAACAATGGAAAATAATTAAAAAATTAAAGAAAATAATTGAAATTTAAGAAAAATATTTAAAAATTCTAGACAATAATTTTAGACAATGAGAATAATAATTAACAATCGAGGAAAATAATTGAAAAATAAAAAAATAAATTCAAAATTGAAAAAAATAATTAAAATATGATGAAAATAATTTAAGATTGAGAAAAATAATTGAAATTTAAAATTAAAAAATAAAATTTTAATTTAAATTAAAATATAAATTGAAAATAATTTAAATATGAAGGAATGAAACAGTAAATAATTCTCGGAATAATTAAAAAAATCCCAGAATTAATCGAAAATTGATGAAAATAACAATTAAAATTTTAGATAAATTTTTGAAAATTATGCCAAAAGAATGAAAATAAGTTAAAATCGGAGAAAATAATATAAAATTACAGAATTTATTTTTCAGCAAAAGGAAATAAGTGAAAAATCTTTTAAATAATTGAAAATTAAACACAATAATTTAAATATGAGATAATAACTGAAAATTTAGGAAATTAATTTAAAAATAATGAAGATAGTAAAAGATGGAGAATATAATTGCAATATAATAAAAAGAAATGAAAATTGAACAAAAGAAAAAATTAAAAAATTAATTAAAAAATTCTGAAAATTGTTGAAAATTAAAAATAATGATTGGAAAATGACAAAAATAATGGTAAGTTAAAAAAAATAAATTTTAATTTGCGATGAATTAGTGGAATTTAGTGAATCAATTCAAAAAGAGTTAAGGAAGTTCTACCGTAAATCGATTAATCAAACAGATTTTGATAAAACTTAGTGCACTGCTAGATAAAGTTTCTACAAATTTGTAGTTAAATTTTTTAGACCTGTCATATTTAAAAAGTAAATAAAGTTAATAAAGTCAATAAATACAATTGTTTAATTGTATATCAGTAAAATTAAATTTAAACCTATCCACAAAATAATGGTCTCTGTTTTGACTAGTATCGTCATACGGTAGAACCTCCTTAAAATAAATAGGGATTGTAGAAAACAGATGAAAAATGATAAAAAATAGTACAAAATTGTATTTTAAATAATTGAAATCATAATAGAAAAGAATTATTAAAAATTGATGAAATTTTTAAATCGCTTCAAATTTAGTATTTTTGAAACGTGGATTAATTAAACAACAAAAATTAATTAAAATTGCTATAAATTTAAAATTTGAGAACATTTTAAAAAAGTAAAATATGATTTAAAATTTTAAAATAAAAAAATATCTAGTGACAAATATCAGGTGTGGATAGAATAAATAAATTAATTAATTAAACTTGTAAATAATTAAATGTAATTGGGGCCCCAGTTTCCTTTTTGCCCCAGGGCCCTTGCACCCCCAGTTACGCCACTGGTGTTATTTACATAATTTTTTATTATTATTAATCACGCTTCGTAACAAAAAAAATTTATAAAAAATATAAATTTTTTAAAATTAAAAACTGTATTATGCAACGCAACGTAAAGACAAAATGAAAATTTTATTTTTGTATGAATAACAAAATGTACGACAGCAATAATTTATATATATGATTATACTTTACCTTAATTTTTTCTGGATTAATCTCCTCGTAATTCAAAGGATTCAGGGGAACCGAGAATGACACTCCTGGTGCCGACATTGTTTTAATTTTCTATTAAGAATTTTATCCTCTTAAATAATTAGACATAGACTTCCTGAAAATAATGATATTTATTAAATGTATGTATGTATCATAATGTATCAAAAATACAAAGGAGTGGGGGGGAGAGTTTTTACAAAACGATTCATTTTTAAACTGTGGGAACTACAATTTTAAAGATCCCGATATTAAGGTTAAATGACTTCACACCGAATTACACAATAAAATATTTATTCAGCTATAAACTCCTCGACATACGTTGATAACAATTAATCATTTAAACCGACAAGTTGGTTTTAAGCTGCGATTCTTATTAGACAAAAAGGGGTATGTCTGCGTCAATAGCCGGACGCGCACTGCCTTTGGGTTTCCCGGCAAAAAGGCACGTTTCCCCAGAAGCGTCGTCGGTTTCCAGGAACAGGACCTCTTAGGAGGACCATGTGTCCAACTAGGGTGGTCCAAAAAATTCCAAAATTGGAATTTTCAAAATGTTTTTTTAGTTTCATATCCTGCAAGGATAGAAACTCAAATGCTCAATTTTAAAAATTTCTTAATTGCAAAATTGACGCAGCGAATTGCTTTTTTCTCTCTTATGGGATTATCGTGAATTTAACATGTAAAATAAACACGTCATTTTCAACATCTGTTTTCACTTCTTTAATATTATCGTATTACAAAACCTTTTTAGAATATTACTAAGTACAAAGAAAACTTTATTATGCAACAAAAAGAAATTAAAAAAAATGATAATTTCAATTGTTATTTAGCTTCTAAATACCCTATTTTGGTACTTTTCAGTGACTGTTTTCTGTATGTAAATATTAATTCTTTAACATGAAATTTGCACCAAATGAAAGTTTATCTTTTGTATAAGAGGTACTTAAGAATCTGAAAATCATAAAAGAACATTAAGAGGTGAAAATATGAGGTTAAAGTTAAGCTTTTTTTGGTTTTGGTTGTAAAAAAAATGGTAACCGATATGCGCTTCCTATTGCTACTGGAGAAGGCCTGACCGCATAGCGGGGTTCCTCTGCTCACAGAAAAAAGAAATTCCTGAAAATAAGGGGTTAAGAAAAATAAACAGAAATAAAATATCCAAGTATAAAGAAGAAACTTTTTTATGTAAATTATGAATTAAACTGGTTATAATATTAACAAATGAACATTCTTCGGCATATAGCTAATTACAATAATTTCATGTCATTAGTATAACTGTTTAATAATAATTGAAACTGTCAAAAATTATTATTATTGTTTCTAATAATTATTAATGTTAACGAATTGTTTAATATAATAAAAAAAAAGAAATTATTAAAGTAAATTTAAATAAAAACTTTAAAAATATTAAAGAAAAACAAAATTACAAATTAATAGTAATAATTTATTATTATGAACGACAATAATCTAATATGAAAAGTTGAATTTTACTAAAAAATCACATAGGGAATACAATAAATATCTAGATTTGCAATGTTTTTAAACTATTTAAACTGCATTCATTTTCTACTTTAATTACATTTTTTGAAGTATATCGAGTAGATTATTCTTTAAATCTCAAATGGTCAAAAACTAATAGCACTATTTTAAAAGCACTAAACTAATTAGTAGATTTCTGTTTACTACGAATTTTAATCATTTTGTACTAGTAGTTAATAATTTCTTACTAATTAGGATCCCGGGTGAGCCCAATTTTTTTTAAAATATTTTATATAATGTAAAATAAATTTGTAATATTACCTCAGTATCATCGTAATATTACATCAATATCACTGTAATATAACTTGTAATATTACATAAATATTACTTGTAATATTACTTGTAATATTACATCAATATCACTGTAATATAACTTTATATATTACATAAATATCACTGTAATATTAGTTGTGATATTACATAAATATCACTGTAATATTACTTGTAATATTACATCAATATCACTGTAATAATACTTGTAATATTACATAAATATCACTGTAATATTGCTTGTAATATTACATCAATATCACTGTAATATTACTTGTAATATTCCCTTGAGGCGGACATTTCAATATCACGACAATATTACTGTAATATCACCCCGTAATATTACTAATATTACAATATGATGTCACTGTAATATTCATGTAATATTATACTTCTGTACTTAAATAAACTTAAAAATTCTTTGAAATTGAATATTAACTAATAGTAGATAACAATATTAATAATATTACAATAATATTTATAACAATATTTATCATAACATGTTATAGTAATATTAGTAGTAATATTAATTTTTATTATTTACTATTAATAATATTTATTATTATTATTATTATTATTATTATTATTATATTAATTATATTATTTAACTATATGAAAGTATAGCATTTTCATATTCTTTATTCCAAAGATCCTTGTAAAAAGGTAGAAATCAGCAAATTCCATATTCCAACTTAACCCTAAACTTTTTTTTTAGCGGTACTAAATTGGCCATAAATATCTTCTTCTTTTTTTGTGACCGGGGTGTAGCCAGTTCAAATACTCATAAGTATCTAAGCTCCCGTTAACTACCAGCCTATACAGAGAGTATAATGGCACATTTCACCGTGAACTAAACCATAGGAAAAAAACGTTCAGTTCTGGAGAAAACTTCAAGAGCAATCCGCCGCGTCAATTTTGCAATTAAAAAATTTTTAAAAATTAGTATATGAGTTTCTATCTTAGTAGAATATGAAACTGAAAAAACATTTTGAAAATTCCAATTTTGGCCTTTTTTTGGACCACCCTAGTGTCCAACACATGGTCCGCAGACGTACGAAATCGAGGGCCTCCGCATTCCAATCCCAAAAAAACACAGGCCCGTGGAACCAGGGGCCTTGGTACAAAGTCGTCAAAAATTGGCATTCCGACAGCGGCCTTTCCTGACCTCCTTGGCGTCCTCGACCTTTTCTGAACTAGGGTACCTATAACATATAATTTAAAGCTTATTAATCATTTGATTCATCGTTGATTCGTGAGTCAGAGGAACCAATGCACTTCCCGTCACAATTCGAGAGAGCTGAGCGAAGTGGCCAATTCGCTGTCATCACTCCATTGATCCGGGAAGCCAGTGTTCAGGATAAGGTAGGCAAAAGGAAGACAGACTCTTCTCAGGGCTTTACTCCGCAAAGGACCATCTCCAGGTCCCTTTGCAGACGCCTGATAGGAGTCTATCTGGGTCTATCAGGGCTTTACTCCACCGAGAGCCTCTTGTGAGCGCTCCTCGCGTAGATGCCTGCCTAGACCTACCCGGGGCAATTTGGAATACCGTCCCAATGAGCATACGCCTCTAGAACGCAACTCCCGTGGGAATCCAACCACCCCGTATCGGACGAGTTGCTCAGTTCCAGCCGTGCCGTTACTCTGTTGCAACATCGTCCCTATCACAGCTTGCTCCTGGCAGGATGCAGAACTACACGTCTCATCTGCCGCATAGTGTCCACTCCTGTTGTCACATCGCACACGAGCGCTGCTCCTGGACTCCGTCTCATTATCCTTACCTAAGTAACCTCTAGTCCAGAGCATCGAAGGTGATCCACCTGCGCATACTGTCGACGGCAACGACACTCTTCCTTCCCCTGCCCTTTCTCATCTCCCTGAGATCCTCGACTTCGTATCGGTCGTTAGGCAGCACAGCAGCAACCTTGAAAGGACCCTTTGCTTTTGCTAACAGCTTCCGGCTCGATCCTGTTGCTGGCGGTTCGGTGGTGACCATGATGATGTCGTTAACGGAGTACTTCGGCGGCTTGCACCTTTTCGAATCGAACTTCTCTTTCTGACGCTTCTGCTCCTCGTCAGTGGCTTGTTTTGCTCTGTGCCGAAGATCAGACAGGTCAACGGCATCTAAAGTGTCTTGTATAGCTGATAGAAGCGACGCATCAGCCGTGCTCTTCGGTTTGTATCCACAGAGCAATTGAAACGGACACTGACGTGTGGTTCTGTTTGGCGTACTGTTGATACCACTTTGAACCTTTTTAGCGTAGAGATCCCAATCGTCCTCCTCCGCGCCAGCGCTGGAGGTAGCAAGGGCATTTACTACCGTTGAATTGATCCTCTCCACCTGTCCGTTCGCTCTGGGTGTGGCAGTAGCATTTAAGACATGTTTAATCCCCTTTTCTTGGCAGAACCTTGCGAATCGATGAGAGGTGAAACAGGTCCCTCGGTCGCTTATTATTCTTGATGATACTCCAAAAAGATCAAAGAGTTGCTGCAAAACTCTTATCGCCCATTTAGTTTTCGTGCTTCTGACTGGCTCGATTATACAGAATTTAGTAAAGCCATCCACGATATTAAGCAACTGCGTGTTTTTCCGTTTACTTTTGATAAACGGCCCAACGTGATCGATGTGAATTGTATGAAATGGGATCGAAACCTTTTCTATTGGATGCAGTAACCCTGGTCTGCGTCCCGAGGACGATTTATAATACAAACAATTTAAACAAGACTTCACGTACTTTGTGACGAATCTTCGCATCCCCTTAAACCAGTAATTCTCTTTTATTTTCGCAAGAGTTTTGTCCGGACCAAAATGTC
This sequence comes from Ganaspis brasiliensis, assembly GCA_037103525.1. Lineage (NCBI taxonomy): Eukaryota > Metazoa > Arthropoda > Insecta > Hymenoptera > Figitidae > Ganaspis > Ganaspis brasiliensis. The sequence continues at coordinate 900,196 of JAZKLR010000079.1, forward strand.
CCTGCTCGTCATGATACATTCTCACAATGTTAAAACGCGAATTACGAGGCACCACCCACTTGTTCCCACCTTCGGTACGCCGGAAAACTACCCCAGCCCTTAGGTCATAAACATCAAAATACTGTTTCGTGTCGGAATTGACGTCGCCGTCCAGCAGTATCTTCCGTATTAAATCGATATCTGGGTCTTGGATTTGTGCGACCTTTATCCATTCGCTATCAGTGACGTCAACATGCAAGCATTCAATAGGATTCCGACTCAAATAATCAACGTGTGCACCCTGTGCACCTGGTCTAAAAACAATCTCAAAATTAAAATCTTGCATGTAAACCCACCATCTAGCGACCCTGGGTTGGATATCCTTTTTCGTGGCCGTAGCTCGGACGGCAGTGCAATCAGTCACGACGGTAAACTTCAATCCTATAAGGTAAACACGTAACGCTTTAAGTGCTTCATAGACGGCGAGCGTCTCGAGGTCATACGAGTGATACTTCTCCTCAATGGCCGACGTTTTCCGACTAAAGTAAGAGACCACGTGTTTCATCCCGTCTTTCTTTTGAATAAGCATTGCTCCCAAGCCGATAGAACTTGCATCGGTGTGTACTTCGGTCTCGAGCGAGCGGTCATAAATGGCCAAAACGGGCCTGCTAACAAGTATTCGTTTTATTTCCCGAAGCACTCCCACTTGTCGAGAGCCCCAAGCCCATGGGGCGTCTTTTCTCAATAGATCTGTTAACGGTGAAACCAACTTCGCGTAGTTTTTTATAAACTTCCGGAAATAACCCGCGAGACCAAGGAAGGATCTCACCTGTTTGACGTTCCTTGGCTCCGGAGCCTTTTCTACCGCTTCAATTTTAAGCTTTCCCGGTCTGACCCCCTCTTCCGATATCTCTCTCCCCAGATAATCAATTGTCGTTTGAAAGAACTTACATTTATCTAAATTTAGGGTGAACCCGTGTTTTTGTAAAGCTTCAAGGACCAACCGTAAATTCTCGAAGGCTTCTTCAATCGTACATGCCGCGATGAGGATATCATCGATGTACACCAGCGCGACAGTGAATCGTAACTCACCGAGAGCCCGATTAATTGCCCGCTGAAACACAGCAGGTGCATTTTTCAACCCGAACGGCATTTTCAAAAACTCCCAATGACCATCAGGGGTAACAAAAGCGGTAATTTCTGCGGACTCCTCACTCATGGGGATTTGATAAAATCCTGACTTGAGGTCCAAGGAGATAAAAATCTTCTTTCCCGATAAACGATCAATATGATCTTCGATACGGGGAAGAGGATGTGGGTCGGTCTTTGTTTTCTTATTTACCGCGCGATAATCGATACACAATCGTACCTCCCCGTTTTTCTTTGGCTGAAGAGTTATGGGACTCGCGTATGACGCTTTGCTTCTCCTTATCATTTTATTCTTTTCCAAATCCGCGGTGATTTTATTGACTTCCTCCCTTTCGGGGTATGCTAATCTACGTGGGTGATAGTGAACGGGATCGTGATCAGTAAGTTCAATGTTCATTGTACAACTATTTACGCGACCTAATTCTTCCATATTCAACGCTATCGCGTAACGGAATTCATTTAATAGCAAAAGTAACTTTCCAACGATTTCTTCATTAACGCCAGGACAATGTATATGGTTTTCCCTAATCGGCTCTCTAGTTATATCGACCATATGCACTTCGTTTCTGACCGGTTCAGTAGCTTCCGTCGATCCACGTACGAGTTTCATTCCACTCAAACTTGCTACGCCGCTGACTCCCGGGTTAATAAAAACATCGCGGCCTATCAGCATTCCCTTTTTAAGCTGATCATCCGGCACCACGTATGCCTGCACTCTTACTGGTATTTTATCGATAACCATTTCAATAAAAGTGCGAGCAATCGGCGTGGTGATAGCGTAATTAAATCCTTCGAGGGTCTCACAGGTAGGTAGTAATTTCACTTGCAGCTCGTGAGCTAACGTGCTCCTGATTATTGAGCACGAACTCCCAAAGTCAAGGATGCACTCAATTTCCCTTCCCCCAATTTCTACATATTTAGCGGGCATATTGAGGGCACCCTTTTCGACCTGATGTACCTCCTGCAAGTCCCCGCTTCGTAGTCATGCCGGCCTTTTCTCGCCCTTTTCCCTCGCTTTCTTGTAGCAACGCTCTTCCGAATGTCCCGCCTTAGTACAATAATTGCACTTTAATTCCGATTTCCCATCTTTATCCGACGGCTTGTCCGAAGCACCCCTCGACCTAGATTTATCGGATCTTTTATCATCCGGGCAATCTTGTCTCAGGTGACCCGGCTTGTGACAACCGTAACAATTTCCCTTGTCCTTATCCTCTTTTCTGAGAGATTTTTCCGCGCGCCTTTCCGTGTGTCTTTCCCCGCGTCTTTCAGCGTGTCTATCTCGCCCCCGGTTTTTATTTGGGTCCTCCGTTTTATTAGGAACATCGAAAACGCTGAGGCAAGCATGCAGTTCATGAAGAGTCTTACATCGCGCCGCTAATACCGTAGTGCGTATCCGCTCATCATGAATTCCATGAGCTACAAAATCTATCAACTGATCATCAGTTAAGTCTAGTTTCAACGCGTTTATTTTTCCCAATTTCTTAAAGCAGTAAGTCTGTAAATCTTGACCCGGCGCACTTCTAAAGGTAGCCGCCTCTGCAAGCAATTTACCAAAACTTACGTCCCCGGGGAACTGTTTAACAATCGCGATAGAGAATACTGGCCAAGACAAATGCGCGTCATGTAATTCGTTATACCACAATTTTGCGTTACCTTTAAGTTTGCATACCGCCAGATAAAGTTTCGTTTTCTCGTCCCAATCATACAGAACTCCACAAGTATTAATCTTGTCGAGCCAACTCGAAGCCGTAAGGCTCTTTTCTGCTGGGTCGAACTCGGGCAGAAATTTCTCATTAATAAAGTGATTACCTACTTTTTTCGTGGATAACCTTACGATGCTCGTGAGCACATCCGTCAGCTTGGCAAAATCCGAATCGGTGCTGGTTGCCGTGCCGGTCATAGAGTTTCTTTCCTCCGAAACTTCGGTATTTTTATAGGAACGATGAGACTTCCTTTCCTTGTGTCGTCGTCCTGCATCGTCATCACTTGCAGGGGATCGGTGTTTCCTTTTCCCACTTTTGTGATGACGTCGTTCACGCGATCTGCTGCGTCCCATTTCCAGTGTTAGGTAAATGTCACTTGTTACTGAAACTAAACTGGCACTGTCTCACGACGCACGGCACTCTCTGTTTTCCAATATGACGTTGTCAAAATCCACCAAAAAAATGGTCACAGGTACACTTCACAGATTTTGACTCCCTGATAAACCACCTACGTTAAAGAATGGTAGTTTATCCCACTTCTGATTTGTGGGAACTACAATTTTAAAGTTCCCGATATTAAGGTTAAATGACTTCACACCGAATTACACAATAAAATATTTATTCAGCTATAAACTCCTCGACATACGTTGATAACAATTAATCATTTAAACCGACAAGTTGGTTTTAAGCTGCGATTCTTATTAGACAAAAAGGGGTCTGTCTGCGTCAATAGCCGGACGCGCACTGCCTTTGGGTTTCCCGGCAAAAAGGCACGTTTCCCCAGAAGCGTCGTCGGTTTCCAGGAACAGGACCTCTTAGGAGGACCATGTGTCCAACACATGGTCCGCAGACGTACGAAATCGAGGGCCTCCGCATTCCAATCCCAAAAAAACACAGGCCCGTGGAACCAGGGGCCTTGGTACAAAGTCGTCAAAAATTGGCATTCCGACAAAACGATCTCTATAAACATTTCGTTAACCTTTTCCGGAAGAAGAAAGTAAATGATCTTTTGGAAGGTAGGCGAATAAAAATTAAAACTTTTATTCCTTCGTCAACAAAGCGACGTTTTGTCGACCTCATTAGGCTCTGAATTTATTGCATAAACACATAAAAATTTACACACAAGTTCACAAAATAATTAAATTAACAAAATTACAGAAAAACAGTATTTTTTTACCTCAAAGTTAAAACATAAATAATTTTAACCTAGTCAATTAAAATAAAATTATACAAGAAGTAAACAAGTTTAGTCATTTTCAGACGACGTTTTCACGGCAACTAACTGGAGAATGCCTCGCAAAGACGATTATAATGTACAAAAATAAAAACTAATAGGTACCAATGACCCAAAAGCAAAACAAATCACTGTGGCCCAGAGATATTGAGTTTATACATTTAAAGCAGATAGTAAAGGAAAATAAACTTAAGTTACAGAAAATATTTATATGAATGCTTTAAAAGATAATTTTTTTTCCAATTTTGTTCGAAATCCAATATTTTAACATTATCCCAATCAAAATTATGATCAAGGGAATTTTGATGGTATCAAACAACAGATTGTGGGTTTTTTTATCTATGTGTTCATTGATACGTTTAAATAAAGCGCGTTTTGTATCATCAATGTAAAACGCAGTGAAATCCTATCAATTAATTTTATAATATGTATTAGTGCGGTACCATTTTTTAATAACGTCCTTTTCCAATTTAACAACGGAATTAGAGTCTTTTTTAACAAAAGGAATAGATTTGATGTAATGTTCTTGTAGAATTTTTGATAATTTAAAGAAACAAGAATTCAAATACGGTAAACAAACCTTTGGAAGGCGTCTATATATATTTGTTACAATGTTGAGACAAGTATTAGAAACAAAATAAGAAAATGAATTTTAACAATTGTTTAAAGTATTTGGTCGTTAGGTATAGAAAATTTGATTTTCTTTAAGCGAATTTTTATGTATTTGTTTTTCTTCTACAAAAAATTAACCAGTAAAATTAAGTTACACTTTTCTTTCTTCTAAAAATGTTTCATTAGAAGCTGTTTCAGAATAGACTTTCGCCGCTAAATTCTTAAATGAAAATTAATCTAATTTTATAAATTCGGTCCACCATGTGAAAGATCATGAAATTCATTGCAAGAAACTCCCAAGGATCGCCTGCATTTTCTCCAAAACTCAATTGTAAAAATGCCCATTTGACCGAATTTTATTTAACCAAAAGTCTATTTATCAAAAACCTAATTTGACAGAAATTTCAATTGTCAGAAATCTCATTAATCAAAAATTGCATTTATCAGAGATCTCATTTGTCCGAAATTGCATTTTATCACAGAAAATTATTTTTTCAGAATTTTAAATTATCCGAAATCTCATTTATCATAAATCAAATTTGTCAGAAATGTCAATTATCAAAAATCTAATTCATAAAAAATTGCATTTATTAGAAATCATATTTAACTAAAATACCAATTGTCAGAAACCTCATTTATACGAAATATTATTTTACGAAATATTATTTTACGAAATCTGCAGTTGTACGAAAGTGCATGTAAAACAAATCTCATATTCCCAAAATTCCATCTTCTCGACACTTTTCATATACTTTTCTTATATTCATGCACTTTTTTCACATGAGTTTCCTATCTATGAAATGTCTTGGTATAGTAGATTGGACGATGATGAAGAAGAAGGTTCCTTTTTGAGCATCGGAAATGGAAAAATATTGGCGCCCATGTATTTTAAAAATTAAAAATAAGATTATTTTGTGTTTTTAATTATGATATAGTTATGATTAACGCGGAATTCGACGTAGAATCTCATTTATTATAAATCAGATTTGTCAGAAATGTCAATTATCAAAAATCCCATTCATGACAAATTGCATTTATCAATTTTACTCTGAAAAATAAATTTTATATGAAAAATAAATTTGAAATGATTTAGCATGTTCATATTTCTTATTAACTTTATTGTAGAAAATTTGCAAAAAAATTATCATATTTTACAACCTTATATTTTATTTATCAAATACTATATTTACAAATATAAATAATAAATAAATTTTATGATTTTGTCAGGAAGCTCATTTTATATATTATCAGATTCTAGAAAATAATATTTCGTATAAATGAGCTTTCTGACAAAATAAATTATGACAAAATAAAATCATGAGACGTACATATTATATAGTTTGTTTTTCAGCAATAGAAAAAAAATCGAAACTCTAAACCACCTTTAGAAAAATGCAAATATCTCAGAAAATAAAATCGACAAAGTGGGCCCTTTTCATGCGGACGTACACATATATTAAGCTTCGTAAGATTTAACATCATTATAACTTGATCATGATAATTTGTAATTTTAAAAAAAGGATTTTAAGGAAAGGATAACTTTATGTGACCATTCAAATTTATCTTGTACAATATTTTTGCATTGATTATGCAAATTAATTAATGTGCATTATTATTAATAATATTTATTTCCTATTATTGTTATATTTTAGAAATGTGTTTATTTTAAAAAACCAAAAAAAATATATCTTTTTACCACCAAGAATTATTTCTTATAAGATTTTTAGGTTTAGTTTTCACTGACAAACGATTGAAATCTAAGCCAGAGGAATCACAGGCCAGAAGAATGCTGATTTTAACAGTTTTTAAATTTTAATTTAAATTTAAGCAATTTTTTTTCAATTTGAAATGCTTTAGCATGTTCATGTTTCTTATTAACTTTATTGTAGAAAAATTGCAAAAAATTTTTATCCAATATTGTCATTCTACTCTCTAAAACTGAATCAGTGAAATTTTCACTGATTTGAAATCAGTGAACAACTTTTCGTTGCTGAATCAGTGAAATTCACTGCAGATCAGTCATTTTCACTGATTCAGCAAAGAGAAGTTGTTCACTGATTCCAAATCAGTGAAAATTTCACTGATTCAGTTTTAGAGAGTATTTATTCTATTTTTGAAGCGCGTCTCAAGTTATATAGTTTTTATTTTAATGAAATTTTTTCAAAATCCACTTGACAAAGTAAGATTAGAGGTTTCAATGTAACACAAAACTAAATAAATAACTTAACCCATACCAAAAATATTAAATAATATTCAACAAGCAAGAGGTCGTAACTTATATTAATGAATTATATTATAAATAATAAATAAATGATAATTAAGGTCGACTTTTTAATAATTGAAAAAATAGCTGAAGATTACGTGAAATATAAATATATATAAATATTAAATATATTAGGTGAAATATAAAAAACAAATAAATATCCGGACTTTTAAACCAATAATTTTTGAATAGCTGAATATAATTTTAAGTTTGAGAAAAAAAACTAGAAACTTCAAAACAAATAATTGAAGTTGAAGAAAAAAATTAATAAATTGCAAAAGACAAATGAAAATTGAAAAATGAAGTGCAATATAAATTGAAAATATAATTAAAATTTAAAGAAGACAATTAAAATCTGAAGAATTTAATTGAAGAAAGATGACGATACCGTCAAGTAGGGCTATGTATACGTGATGCTCTAACTTTTTATTGCATATTTTAAGAAAAAAGTGTAAAAAACTGAAAAACCAGGATTTGGTGGGTTATTTTTTGCATTCTTTAAAATCAATTACTTTTCAAAAATTTGATTTCTAATTAGTAAATAATATTTTAGAATTTAGTTTTGAATCATTTTTGTCTTATTTTTGTTATAAAAAACGAGAAATAAGCATAAAATTTTAACTTTACACGCGGTGCCTTAAAAACCTCAAAAAAATAATTTTAATAATTACATGCTTTTCAAGTTAATTTTGTAATTTTTTTTCATAAAGTACCTTAAGAAGTGTAGTGGAAGTTTTAAAAAGTAAGATTTTCTTAAAAGAATAACTTTTTTTGTAAATCTACATTTTTGTAAAATTTCAGTGTTTTACTTTCAAATTAGTTAAACAATTACTACAAAAAAAAATATTTCTGGCTTTATTTTTATTTATTGCACTCTAGAATATCTAGAACTTATAGGACACCTTTAGAAGGATGTCTACAACATAACTGAATAGTTAAATTCTTTATTTTTTCAAATTCTGAATTTTAATAAAACATAGTGAAAAAAGAGCGGTTTTGTGCACAAAATAGCCCGGTTGACGGTAATTAAAACCAAAAAGTAAAAATGTTAATTTAATGAAAAAATGGGGAAAAAATTGGAATTTAGACAGTAATTGATAAATAGAAAAGAAGTGTAATATTGAAAAAAAATATGTAATATACTTTAAATAGAACAAACTCATTAAAAATCGAATCTCATTTAAAAAATTTAAAAATTCAATTGACATTTTAAGAAAATAAATCAAAATCTATAATAAAATAATTGAAACAAAACAATATTTTTAAATTTAGAAATGATGGAAATATTAATTAATCTAGATGACAATAATTTATTGGAATTGGAAAAAGGTTGAGCATTCAATAATAATAATAATTCGAGAATATTGAAATAAATAATTTAAATATGTAATAAAAATAAGAAAATGAAGAAATTAATATAAAAATCATTGAAAAAATTACAAGACTAATTAAAATTATTAAAAATAAGAAAGTATTGATCAAATTAATTTAAAAAATTAATAAATATAATTGAGGCAGTTTGTGCAGAAACCGCACAAGTTCATAAACCGAAACTGTTCAGGAATCAATAAAAACTGATTTTCTTGTAACTGTGAGAATTTTTTTCAATTCTGCTTTTTGCATTATTTTCTACTAACCTATAAGTTTAAAAATTCAATATGATTGATTTATATTTTAATTAATATAAGGTATAAAAAAAAATAAATTAAGTTTTGGACTAGTGCGGTTTCTGCATCAAATGAAATTAAAAACACAGAAAATGTATTGAATCAAGGGAAGTATCACAGTTTTATTAAATGTTTAGTAACATTTATTAAAAAATTTTAAGTTGGATAATTTAAATTAACATTTTATAAATAATAAACATTTTTTAAAAATCACTTTTTAACATTTTCTTAACAAATATCACATAATTAACACTTTTTATGTCATTTTTTTAAGTTGCGACGTTTCGATAGTGTGGTTTACTATCCTCTTCAGGCTAATTTTATTGAATAAATAAATAAACACCAAATTAATATAATAAAAATAACTGACACACACATTAGACTTTAAATAACAACTTAAATAATAAAACCTGAGTATTCGTGTAAAACTAATTACTGTCTGTAATTACTGACTAATTACTAACTTACTGTCTTCTGCCTTGTTTTGAGTGCATTTTATTTATAATATAAACTGTTTAATATAAATTATTTATTCTAAAACATGTCAAAAATATCATAAGTAAATATTATTTTATCCATTGCGCATCTTTGTGCGCAACTTGGAATCATGGACTTGTGTTGTTTCTGCACGAAACGAAAATTTGATTTTTTTTAAAGGGTTTAGAGTTTTGTAACTTCTGTAATATTTTACTAGATCATAGAGCTTCCCTTAAAGATAAATTTTCCATAAAAAAGTAATTTTCGAAAAAATAGACTTGTGCGGTTTCTGCACCAACTGCCTCATTATAATTTGAAGAAAATTTTTTAAAATTAAAGAAAATAATCCGCCAATCCTCAGAATGACTCAGATTCTGACACAACTTGAGGTTTTGATTCCACTTGGCGTGGTTCTGCACAGCTGTAAATTTCCATTAGATTTCCTTATAGTCGATGAAAATATTTATTTCGTTCTATCCACATTTAATGAATGCAACATCTTCTTTAGATAAAAAAGAGTCTAATTGATAGACATATTCTTAAAATGAAGTTTTAGTGTCGTAAATTAATAAGAATCTGCGAAAACTTTAGTTTAATTTTGTTAATTTTAATACTCGTTATAAGTGAACAAATTATAGAATATTAGTATCTAAACTAAATCTAGTTGAATCTAATTTCTAATTCATTTTGTATCTTATTAAAATGTCTTAATGAGTTAAAGTTTAAAACAGAGGCTACACTGTAAAAATTGCTGGGACAATACAATGTCTCAAAATGAGACACTTTTGAGACGCATATCTCTCAGAGTGAGACACAATAAGTGTATTTGAGATATTTGTTGACATCTGTTTTTGCAGTGTACTTATGTGTATTTAACTTGCCTTCTTTGTTATGCAATACTGTTACGGAAATATTTAATTTTTACTAATTTAGCAATGTTAGTTTTACACTAAAGCGTCGATTCAGTGGACGTCGGTCGAGTGGACTAGTTTGTTGATGAAGTGGTGATCGGTGAGAAGGGGGCGCTGAGCTCGGCGAACACGCATATTCATAGGCGTGCTAACTTCTAACTTTCGCGGGCGCGTGGTGCCCTACTACAAACGAAACCGTGTCATGCCTACTATTTTTTCAATAGTTTAATACTTAAATATTTATTTTAAATTTCCATTCTTTTATTTTACAATTATAGTTTAAAATAAGTATGAATTTAAAGAAAATATAAAATAAGTACTTAGGAAATATACTTTTAAAGTTTCGTACGGCCCTGACTGTTTACGTGACCTTCCGCTAATAACCTCGTCGATTCAGTGGACAACAGGACATTTTAGTCCACTGAATCGACGCTTTAGTGTATATGAACTTTATAAACTGTATGGAAAATGTATCATAATACTCATCAGCAATATGATAATGAATAAATATATTTTTTGATTGTACTATTAGGTGTTATATTTGATTCTTTTTAATTTAAGAGATATTTAATAATATTACATACTAATTATTAATTATTATTTGTGGATTAGGGTAATAATATTGTAATAAGGATACATTAATCTATAATTTTATAAAAATCATTTATAAAACTTTTAATACAGTAATTTTTAATTAATTTCTACAGCTGTTACCTCAATTATTGTACATAATATTGCGTAGAATGTTACAGCTGAACAAAAATATTTAACAATCTTAAAGTAAAAAATAAACAATACGAATAAAAGTGGTAAATTATGAAGAGATGTTACATTACAAATCTGAGACCTTCGGTTAGTACACCTGCGGTTTTTCAAAATATTTTTTAAACGCAGTAACCCAATCATCTGATTTATTTTCAATCCAAGAATACAAAAAATTAATCACTAACATTAACGTTTCTCCATAATTGGAACAACTATCTCTATGTTTCTCGAATCTTCTATTCATATTTCTTTTTATATAAGCCCACAGAAAATCGACAGTTCTAACAAGAAGATTCTTTGTAACTTGTTCACCCTTTACTGTAACTATTTTCATTGCAAGTTCCATAAGTTTATAAAAAATTACGTCTGCATTTTCAAATTCATTTATGTCTGCCAAAACATAAACAAACTCAATTATTTTAGGCTTTACAAAATCAACAAATTCTTTTGTTCGCGATACAAAATTATTAAGCTCAATTTCAAAAAGAACTTTCTTAGTAACATCAATAGTTGTGTTAACAGAAACTGGAGTTTCTGTCATGCTTTTTACACAATCGATTGGATTCATTAATGGTTTCCCATTTATTACAAATTCCCCATCATTGAAGGCAAAATTGACACCTTCAAAAGATGAACTTTCCCTACTTTTAACAACTAATAGAAAAAATTCATCTCTAAAATTTATTTCGTTAATTCTCCGGATTATTTGTACTTTCGCTTTAGTTGTATTGTCTACTACGGATTTCGTGTTATTAACCATATTTTTAAATTCATTCTTGTGACGATCGCTTCTCAAGCTGTTTTCAAATTCTTTAATAGCAGAATTTTGCTGAGATTCCATTATTAATTTTGCTAGTTCCAGATTCTTTATCGAGAACCCAGAAATGACTAAACTTGCCATGAAATTTAAAGCTTCTTGAATGGAAACCCCCTGCCCTTCTTTATTATTTTCATATATATTGTAAGCAGATAATCCAGAATTAAAACCATTACCAATTATCATTCCTATTTGAGCACCATCGCGAACTACCATCAAAGTTGTACTAATTACTACACCATTCTTTACGTTTCGCATTATTGTAATTCTTCCTCCAACTGATGCAGCAGCAAAAACACCATTTGCTATTCCCCACCAACAAATGAATCCTTCTTTATTTGTTATGTTGATAGATTGGCCATATTTGCTACGGTCTCTTAATGTTTCACAACCTTTTCCAAATGACCAAAGAGAACTTCCAACCAATGCTACGTATCCTGAAATTGTTTAAATTTTTTGTCATGAAGTTTGACGCAGCATTTTACAAATTAAACATTATGAAAAAAATTCTGCAACATCCATATCATATGGTCCGAGAATTATTGCTCTCAGGGTCAAATCATTTTATTTTGTGTAGGTACCTTAATAAATTCATCTTTACAATTTATTTAAATACCTATATTATTGTAACAAGATAATAAAAACGACGGATTAATTGGTACAAAAGAATACTTTATTTAATTATTAATATAATTTATTCATTATTTAAGGAGAAATCAGACAAACAATCGGAACAAAAGTTAGTCCAAATGAATAATTTTGATTTTTGATATAGAAGACACATAAGTTGATGTAATTTTTTTCATATAGTGGAAGTGTGGATATTTGTATTTTTCACAAAATGAGCCGTTAAAAATTGCAATTTGATGAAAAACAAAATTTAATTTGAGGTTCAAATTAACGTCAATTTTTTTTTAATTTCATCAAATTGCAATTTTTAACGGCTCATTTTGTGAAAAATACAAGTGCCCACAGTTCCACAAAAAAAAATTACATTAACCTTTGTGTTTTCTACATCAAAAATAAAAATTTTTCATTTGGACTAACTTTTGTTCCGATTGTTTGTCCGATTCCTCCTTAAGTGTACAGAAATTTTTAAAAATTTAATTCAAATAAATATATTTAAAACTCATTTAAAACATGTTATTTTATATTATTAAGTACTTTAATTAAGTGCAAAACCTAAATTAAGCCTTTAAAAATAAATGTCAATTGAATTTTTTATTTTGTTAGAAGTAATTCCTGCATTATTTTTTATTATCTGTCAATGTAATATTTTTTCGTGTCCCCCTCGTAGTGTCACCTTGTCGTGGTGAGGAGGCTTAGGACCGGCCAGGCGCTTGTCCTTCGGACGCCATCACTGGACGAGCTGTTCAGCTCTTCCCAGAACTCATCGACTCTCGATGTCGGGCGAGTTTGGGCACAAGGGAATGAACCGGACCCCGTTAATTCGGGTAGCCGCCGTTTTTCGAACCTGTGCACTAGCTATCCTGTGCGGATGATGTTAATTCGGATTCCAAATGGGGGCTAACCATCCTCGTCAGCTGTGGACGACATGGGTTCTGGGAGGAATAGGACACTCCTGCCTTCTTGGTTTTTCTAAGTTGGTGTGGAGTAGCCTCGATCCAGGGTTGGCGCCCGATGGACCGGTTGTCTGTTCGGTCTGACCAACGACACTAGCCGATCGGCACCCTACAGGCAGTACACTGGGAGTGATAAGTCCTGTCACGGCGTTTCCAACCGTGACATGTACGAGTCTGATGTGAGCGTAGCTCTGCCGAGGTGGACCTGCGGTAGGGTGTCAGGAGCCAGCCCCTTCGGGATTGATCGGCGAGTGCGTAATGGTTGTAAGGGATCGGAACCTGCATTGTTACTGGCGAGTCCGTTCCGTCCGTGTATTCCGGGAACGGCTAAGCAGCTGATTGGGCCTTAGGGATCTGGGGTAGGATCGCAGTATCCGAGGATGATACTGCGGATATTTTTCGAGAGGAGATGGAAGTGGAACCTGGTCTTACGGACCCTGGTTCTAGCTCATCAACACGTGGTGAGACCGATAAAAATGAGATTTTTGTACCGGCTTTTGAAGAGCTTCAAAACTCCTCAAAACAGCTAGACGAGGCTAGCAAGAAGCAGGAGATGGAGAAAAGCGCAAAGCCCGCAGACTTTAAGGAGAAGGTCCCTCCATTATTGATGGCGTTCAGACGAATGCTCCATCTAATGGAACAACAGGTGAAGGCCACGGAGGAAATTTCCTTGTCTTTAAAGTATGTCCGAGATAACCAACTGAAGAATAATCCTCAGCTGGTTAAAGACGAAGCTCGTATCTCTTACGAGAAGAGCGAAAAACTTGTCGGCGTTGTAAGGGAAATGAGGACACAGGCAGATGTTCTTACGAGGGTTTCGGAAAAGGAGTTGAAGGGGGAAAAGAGCCACCTTAAGTTAAAGAGGAGGGCTTTGGACCTTTCAACTCCTCCTCTGCGCAGGAAAAGCGCTAAACGAAGACCATCTCAAACGCCTGAAGAGAAGACGCCGATAAAGAAGGTAGCAGGTCCCTCTTCTCAGATGGACGTCCTTCCAACCCTGTCATATGGCGAAGTTCTCAAGAGAGAAACCATTGGCGCCAGGGAAGGAGCATCGAAAGATGATGGCTTCCAGATTAAAATTAATAAGAGAAAGGAAGCAAGAAAAAAGAAAGCCGAGAATAAGGCAGAAAATAGGGAAAGGAAGATGGAGAAAAGTAAAAACCTTAAATCCAGATCCACGGAAGCAGTAAGAATTTCGGTCGGTGAGTCGCAGTCCTATGACCAGCTCATCAAGGACATGAAAACGGCAGTTAAGCCACAGGACTCGAATATCGAGGTCCTAAAAATAAGATGTACCCTCAAAAAGGAGGTTCTCCTCGTAGTTAAAAAGGAAGGAGAACCGTCAAAGTTTGCGGGAGCACTTGCTACTGCTCTAAAGGACAGGGCCCAAGTGACTGCTCTTGTCAACCGAAGAAGCCTCGAGGTTCGAGACCTGGATGAGACAGTAACCGAAGCTGAGGTTATAACAGCGGTAAGGAAACAGGTTGAAGATAACAACTTGGAGCTCACGTGTCGCCTTCTTTCACGTTACGGTGGAATGAAGACAGCATTGATCCGATTGCCGGAGACACAGAGTAATACTCTGCTTAAGTCCGGCAAACTCCGAGTGGGATGGATCAATGCTCACGTCCGAGAGCATTTAGAGGTTCCTAGATGCCAGAAGTGCCTTGGCTTCGGTCACCTGACCCGAAATTGCAAGGGCCCCGACAGAACTAAAAACTGTCGGAGATGCGGCACCTCGGGTCATATGGCTAGAGACTGTACCTCTGAACATCCGCAATGTCTGACTTGCTCAGACCAAAAAAAGGAGGACTGTGCTCGTCTCTCTTGGAGTAGCACTTGTCCAACCTACAAAGAGGAACTGCAGAAACTTAAAAAGGCAAGGGCCTAAAGTTTCTGCAGGTTAACCTGCACAAATGCAAAGAGGCTCAAGACCTCCTTATGCAAACAGCCGGGGAGAAGAAGATCGATGTCTTGTTCTGCACAGAATAGAACAGAAAGAACGATCTCACTCCCTGGTATCAGGATAAATCGGGAAGAGCAGCCATTCAGATCTGCAATTCCGAGTTACGGGCAGATAAGTTCCTGGAAACGAACAGTGGATTCGTGTGGGTGGAAATGTCAGGCATACGTATGTATAGCTGTTATTTCTCGCCCAACGATAAACTGTCAGCCTTCGAAGATCAGATTTATGACCTGGAAATGAGCCTTAGAGAATCCAGGTTGGATACCCTCACTACAGGTGACTTTAATGCTAAGTCACCAGAATGGGGCGAGAAAAGGCTCGACAATCGAGGAATCTTGGTCGGAGAAATGATCTCCAGGAACAACCTGATGGTTGCGAACCGTGGGAGGTCTTGGACTTTTAGGAGAAACGGTCAGGGATCGATAATTGACTTGTCGATCACAACGGCCCTTCTAAATAAACGTATTAAAGATTGGCGCGACCTGGAGGATTATACCCATAGTGACCACCAGTATATCGAGTTTTCAGTCTCAAGGGGAGACACGCTGCGGGCCAGGAACCACGGAGTTCCCCGTGAAAATGGCCCAAAGTGGAACATTAAAAAAATCGACAAGGAGAAGTTCGGCCGGTCCCTGGAAGAATCCCGCCTCATAGAGGATTTGGGATGGGTGAAGAGGCCGAATAACCTTGAAGGGGAGGTGCGGACGGTGAAAAATATGATTGTCACCGCATGCGACGCGTCTATGCCGCGTTGTAGAAGCACAACCCCAAGAAGAAGAAATGTATACTGGTGGTCAGAGGAATTGGCCTCTTTGCGAAAGGCATGCCTCAAAGCAAGAAGGAGATATGACCGTTCAAACGGAGATCCTCTGCTGAAAGAGGCATATACAGAGGCCAAGAGAATCCTCAGGAAGGAGATACGCGCTGCAAAAAGAAAGAGCTGTAAGAACCTAATCGGTGACGTCGAAAATGACCCATGGGGTCTGGCTTATAAAATCGTTAACAAGAAATTGTTATCGAGGCAAAAGACCCCCGGTCTAGACAATCCCGATTGGGTCCGGCAAATCATAAAGGCTTTGTTTCCTCCAGCAGAACCATGGCCTAGGATGGACTGGAGTAACTGTCATGTCGGCGAGGAAGAACTCTTCACTCTTACAGAATTACAAAAAGCAGGCAGTAGGTTAAAGCCAGGCAAAGCGCCGGGATTAGATGGGATAAGCAACGAGATCCTTAAAGAAGTGATCGTTGCGTCACCCCAGATTCTCCTAGACTGCTACAACAACTGCCTGAAGAGAGGAGAGTTTTTCCGCGACTGGAAAAGACAGAGGCTGGTCCTCCTAAGAAAAGGAGACAAACCTCTAGATAAAGTCTCATCCTACAGGCCTATATGCCTGTTAGATAGGATGGGTAAGCTTCTAGAGGACATGGTTCTGCAGAGAATGCAATCTCACTTGACCGGAGAGAATAGTCTGTGTGACAACCAATTTGGATTCCGCAAAGGCCTGTCCACAGTAGACGTCATTCAGAAGGCGGTGGACCTAGCCAGAGAAGGAAAAAACAAATTGGGACCAGGGAAGAAAAAGGGCTTCTGCGCGTTGGTAGCCATTGATATACGCAACGCGTTTAATACCGCGCGATGGGAAGATCTCATCAAGTCGATGAGAAACAAAGGAATACCGCCCTACCTGTTGCGGATAATGGATAATTATCTTAGCTACAGGTCAGTAATATACGAGGGTGACACCTGCACTCTGAAAGAGGAGATGCAGAAAGGTACCCCCCAAGGCTCGAGGATAGGACCATTCGTATGGAATGTCTCGTATGACGGCTTCTTGCGAATGGGTCTACCTAAAGGCGCGGTGATCATCGGCTTCGCGGACGACGCGTTGATCGTATGCACTGCCGAAACAGTAGAAGCTCTGGGCGTATTGGTGAACGAATGTCTGAGACAGGCAAAGCGCTGGCTGGAGGCCAGAGGCCTCCAAATGGCTCTGGAAAAGACCGAAGCGCTGCTAGTCACAGACAGACGTGGTTATACAGCCCCTGGTATTCAGATAGACGGATTCGAGGTCCAATGGAGGAATCATATTAAATATTTAGGTGTCGAACTCCACAAATTTTTGAATTTGAAACACCATATAGCCGTAGCATGTCAGAAGGCCGAACAGTGTTCGGCAAGTTTAGCTCGTCTAATGCCGAACATTGGTGGGCCTTCTGAAGCAAAGAGGAGACTGGTGGCGAGTGTTGCCCTTTCAAAGCTGCTATACGCAGCACCTGTATGCGCTCCGACCCTGCGAAATGACAGAAGCAAGACCATCTGTAGAAGGATAATGTCCGTTCAAAGAAGTGTTACTAAACGTATCATTTCGGCCTATCGGACAGTACCGACGTGTGCTGCTCAGGTCCTTGCCAGCGTCCCGCCGCACAGTGGTTCCAAATACACAAAAAGCTGGCCAAAAATAGAAAAAATGATTTTTTAATTTCGAATTTCATTCTATATAATCTCGTTTAGAATACTTCCGCACGTATTGCTGCGGAAAACAAATACCGAATATCAATTTTATACTCCTGAATATTAGCGGAAAGACAAGGAGCACGGAACAGTTGTATAATAGAATTTTGCAAAGCAATGTTGTACCCGTTATAAAATTTATAAGAAAACGACCTAAGTAAAACTTTTTTTGTATATTAAAGTAGGGTGCTTTAGTAAGTAAATTAACGATATTTAAGAATTTTTTAAAGAAAAATTTATGTTTTTTTCGAGTATAATGTAATGCTGTGTGCAAGAGATAGACATTTGTAAATCTATAGTTCTACAAAAAAAGTTCCACTCGATACCGCTTTAGATGTCATGCAAAAATATTCCTTGTTTAGTTTTGAAATAAATTTATTAAAATTTAGCTGCCAATATCTGCCAATTTGAGTTTTTTAACTGTTTTTTTATAACGCTGCACATTTTTACATAAAAATGATAAAAATCGTTTTGCAATAGTGTGAAATTAGCTACATTTTTTAACATTCATTTTTATGCTTCATTTTATTCACTTCACATCAGTATATAATGGCTACTCATTGACATAACTGTCAAATTTCCCCTTGCATTATGTACAATAATAATAATAATCTTCCAAGTAAACAAAAAAATATAATTGTAACTCGGTTAGAAATTTTTGACATCACTAAAAATGTCCAAAACTATTGTTGGAAAAATCAGATTCATGTTTTCGAGGAGACATGTTCACTAGGGTGGGTCGAAAAAATTTAAGTTTTTACTTCCGATTTGCTATAGTGCACAAAAGTTGCCTTTTTTAATAACAAAAAAATTAATTTTAAAAAATCTTAAATCGGTTGATATCTTCCGTTCGCGCATCGCACTTAAAATCTTTAGAAATTGACAAAATTAAGCATTTTATTCTGCTTTTTTTATATTACTCAAAAATTTTACAATCTATGCGGTAAAGTTGGTTAGGAGTTTTATAGTGCAGCTCTTTGCCCTTTCTGTTAAAACAAATCGGTCCAGAACTTACCACGTGGAGGTGCCTGCACGTCAAGTTCCACCCACACCCTGCCCAACCAACCATCCAATGCAGAAATGAAGTTTTCATTACATTTTAATCTTGTTTACCCAAATTGAGTAGGATTCAGTGGTAATTTCCTGTCATTTCTAGAATTTCTTTTCAATTTGAACGAGTTTAAAGTCTGGTTTTTGAGAAAATTCAAGCATTACTGATCTTGATAACAGTGTTGATCAAATATAACCATCTATAGATTCAGGTCCACATACTTTAGCTGAGGCCTCGGTAACAAGCTTGACTCATCTCTCGACTGCCTGAGTATGACAAGGGAATTTTCTGACGTCTATGATGTGATTAGTGTTCGATTTGACGAATAATTGAAGATCATTATCAGATACTTCACTCAATATCGGAGGAGAAAATACCTGGCAATTATTCCAATCTATCATTTCAGTGTAATTAGTAGCTTTGAAATTTATTTTCGGTTGAATAAAATTTCTAATAACTTTTTGAATTTTTCCTTTGGTGATAGATTGTCGTGATATCAAAATTTTTTTACATCCAAGCTCTCAAATGTGTTCTCTTTCATCAATAATAATCGCTAATAGTAAGTTTTCAGGGTGTGTAAAGAAAGCATTGCGTTCAATGACTGGATCAACGACTTTCAGTAAGTCATCAGATAAATACCGTGATGTTTGAATTGCTTGAAACACATGTTTAGGACCGTCAGTAAAATATTCGTTTCTTTTTATGTTGAACCATACCGGCATGTATTATTTTAAAATGAACATAACTATTTGTTTTAAATTCTTAGAAGGATTGATAGAACTTATATAAAATCTAAGTACTCTATTGGCGGTAGTTAACCATCTAGATTGTGACAGAGGGCCAAGATGTCGAATTGACAAATCTTTTGAATAATGTCCCGATTGTATTGCTTTGGATATGTCTAATAAATACTGCTGGTCTTTGCTCAGTATCTTTCTGTCTATTTCTGGAATCAAGCAATTTACACATATTTTACTGCAGCAAGTTTTTCACATCCAGGAAGCTTTTTCCCAATTGGTCCTGAAAAAGAATTTAGGCCTGTGGTTGCACCGTCTACACTGAAAGAAAAACAATTTAAAATTTACTTGAGTTTTAAGTATTATTTACTTTTTTACTCAAGCAATGGAAACAAATTAAAAATTGCTGTGAAACCAGGTAATTTTTACTTTGTTTCCTAAGGATAAAAAAATGTCACTTTTCGAATCAAATTTGACGTTCTGTATTTGAAACGAAAATTTGGAGTAATTAAAGAAAAATAAATAATAAATTAATACATAAATTACTTTTCTACTTACTTTTATTTATACTTCCATTACTAAATCTTCCCGAATATAATTAAAATTTAACTTCTAAGAGTTTGACACAAAACGTCAAATTTGTTTCAAAAGTGTCATTTGTTTTTTTTTCTTTTTAGAAAACAAAGTAAAAATTACCTGGATTTACAGCAATTTTTAATTTGTTTCCATTGCTTAAGTAAAAAAAGTAAATATTACCTAATACTCAAGTAAATTTTAAATTGTTTTTTTTTCAGTGTATATGCTGAAAAATATGACGAAAAGGGAGTTCGTTGAAATGTAGTAGGCACAAGCTCCATTATAGTGGTCTTCCCACGTGGAGTTCTAGTTGACGGATAATGCCATTCTTCCAACCGGTGTTGGTTGCAGTGCCGTCACACCCGATCACTTGTAGTTTTTCAAGGGATATTTCAAGATCAAATAGATAAGAAATAATGCTTGAGTTATGTTGGTTGCTGAACCTGATGAAGGAGACACATGTCCAATGTATTCTGATCGAGGTTCCTGAATAAGAGAATAATGTTCTTCTTTTCTGTTTCTACGAAAATGCTTGTCATTTACTTTTTCAACAAATAAAGTATTGTTTTTTCTGCTGTCAAAGTAAAGACTAGAAATTTCTTTGACCAGTGTACATTTCTGCTTCAAATCGATCCTGACACGACTTTTTTCTCTTCTAATTTTAGATTTGTCAATCACATGAGAAAAATCTGTTCCAGTTACCATTCCAATGTCTTGCAAAACACTAGTAGCACTCCAAATCGATCACTGTTTAAAGCTGTTGCTCTCAGATTAACTCTCATCTGTGAATAGGATTTTGTTGTTGATGTACTTGGTTTAAACTCATCATCATCGTCTTTTGTAACATCAGAAGGAAAGTCTACTTCTTCCATGTTCTCTTTCACTTCGATGTTAGAAAATGTGGATTCTTTCTGTGTTCGCTGAAGCTCACGAGTCTTACGTTTGACTCTTTCGTTTAACTTTTTTGTTACTTTTAAATCCACAGATCCAATTCTTCCCAAACCGTGTTTTCTTTGAAGAAACATAAATCTCAACTCAAGGACAGGAATTTTATTTGTTTTTGCGCCTGTAGAGTTAATTGAAATCGAACATTCACAGCTCCATCAAAAAGTGAAGTAGATGTCGATTTTAACTCATCAAGTTTTAGTTTAAATGAAGTTTTGTCTTTATCACGATTATATGATTTTCTTATTTTATAGTATGAATTATGATAAGCATTAATTAGTTGAACTATTCTGTACTTTGTTACAGTAGGGATAGATGCTTTATCGTACAAACATTTAATTTTTTCCGCTACTGTGTCGGCTACTTTTGAAAAACTGACATTTTTGTTATTCGTCTTAACTGACAAATTAAATCTCTCTTCAAATCAACAACGGAGAACACATTCATGTGTTGGTACTTTATTTTGAAATCTTTCGGATAACCAAATATGGGGCATTCAAAAGTCTTTCTGGTAATAACCTTTTTTGAATTATTCATCGTTACGTAAGCTTACAAGTGCTTTAAAAAAATTGATTATAATCTGCATGGGCTGTTAGTACGAGTCAATAATAGGTAACGCTAGAAGCGAGGAAAGAGTTTATTATTCACAAATTTCTTCCTAAGCAAACTTCGAAATAATATTGATATTTTTATTTATTTGATTCTATTTACCCATACAATAAGCATATAAGAAACTATAGCGAGTTGATTGAGCAATTTTCAGTAGAAATAAAAAATTATTATTATTTTTTTTTCTTGTTAATGAAGACAACCTTTGCACGCTGCAGCAAGTTAGAAATAAAAAAGTGTACCCAACCTAGTGTCGGTGGAACTTTTAAATGCAGCCACCTACACGTGATTAGTTCTAGACCGAATTATTTTAAGGGGGCATATACAGTCGTGGCGAGAGAAACTAGGCCATTTTCTCGATTTTTTTTTTTTACAAGATAGTAATTATTTATAAAAAACCTATTTATACCATTCAATTGGACATGCTTTAAGGTAGAAAAAAATATTTTATTATATTAAATTATTTGAAAATAGTGGACGTAAACGCTGTTTTCCTGAAACGCCTTTTTTTTAAGGTGTCTTGCGGTGGACATGATAAGTCGAGAATGCTTCATCTGAAATCAAAATCCCAAAAAAATTTCAGTAGTATATTGCAATATCTAGGGGGTGAACGAAGGGTTTGTCAAAATTTGAAATTAAAAAAAAATGGCGACGATTTTACCAAAAAGTTCGATTTTTGACATTTTTTGACATTCGATTTTCTGCTCCTAAATTTTTTTTTTATTTAAATTTTAAATCCTTCGTTCACCCCCTACTTTTTGAGATAATTAATAAGTGGTATAAATTTGGTGTTGATCTAGTTGATAGTTTTTGAGTAATCGTGTCCACCGCAAAGGTACTTTTGAAAAAACAAGATTCTGAGATAATCGCGTTTAAAGTTTTGTAGTTTTCGTATTTAAAATTAATTTTTTTCTACTTACATCGAGTCAATGATTCCAGGACCATATAATACTCCTTCTGTGTCCTCTGCAGACTCAAAAACATCGATTTGAAAATAAATGGCCCTGCCTATACCGACCAGCAGCTGCATAATCCGATTGTAGCTGCGCATGTAGTCTTCTTTAAATATTTATAACTACAGTTCTAATGCCCCGGTGGTTATGAAATTTACTGAGAGTATTCTTTAGAATATATACTTCAAGAATATGCAATAAAAAAAATTACATTTTTTGGTCATTCACGACTGTATATGCCCCTTAACAGAAAGGGCGAAGAGCTGCACTATAAAAATCTTAACAAACATTACCGCATAGATTATAAAATGTTTAACTAATATCCCAAAAAACAAAAAAAAAAATACTTCATTTCGTTAATTTTTAAAGATTTTAAGTGCAATGCGCGAACGGAAGATATCAACCGATTTAAGATTTTTTTAAATTATTTTTTTTATTATTAAAAAAGTCAACTTTTGTACACTATAGCAAATCGGAAGTGAAAACTTTAACTTTTTCGACCCACCCTAATGTTCACAAAACACTGATTGTTATTATTCATTTCAAAATCATTGTCTCATCCTATTATTAAAAAATTATTTAATTTTTTAACTTCAATTAAAATTTTTATAAATCTAACGTTACATTTGTAATAAATGACCCTGAAAACCTCCGAGTAACAATTTTCAGACAAATTCGATAAATTTTATAACAATTTTCAGCCACATTGGATCAGACATTTTGAATTTTCATAATCTGACGTCAGATTTGTAATCAGCGACCCCGAAAACTCCCAAGTACCGATTTTCAGATGATTTCGATAAATATTATCAAAGCTATCCGCCATATTGAATCAGCCATTTTGAATTTTAAAAAAGTGATGTCATATTCGTAAGCAGCGACCCTAAAAACCCCCGAATAATAATTTTTAAGCGGATGCTATCATTTTTTAATTTTGTCGTCTGCCATATTGGATCTGCCATTTAGAATTTCCAAAATCTGAAGTCAGAATTGTAATCAGCAACCACGAAAACTCCTGAGTAAACAAATTTAACTAGATTCATTTAGAATTGGAATTTTGGCCAGCTTTTTGTCTATTTGGAACCACTGTGCGCCGGCAGATCTTTTGGCACAAGAAAGGGAGGAAGTTTTCCTCCTTTTCAAGAAGAGAAATTCTTCCGCATATACGGAAGATAATAGACCCAGCAAGGACCAAATTCGCCGAGATGCGAGAAGCAGACTCGTCGACAGATGGCAAGAACGATGGAGCGGGGAGGAGACAGGCCGATGGACGTATCGGCTGATACCTACACTCGCCACCTGGATAAGTAGGAACCATGGAGTGGTTTCCTACTATTTAACCCAAGCTCTCACAGGGCACGGGTGTTTCGGCTCCTATCTGGAGCGATTTAAAAAAGTCGTTAGCTCGGAGTGTGTGTACTGCAAGTTCCCAGTGGACGACACAGAGCACACACTCTTCAGCTGTAAGCGTTGGGACGCGGAGAGGCAGGTTACGTTTACCGGTGTTAATCGCAAGGTTACACCAGAGAACATGATCCCGCTTATGACTCGCTCTCCCGAGAATTGGAAAAAGTCGCTTTGGCGATAGAGGAGGGGATATAAGACCACTCCCGATGGCGATACGCGCGAAAAGTGCTAGCCGGGAGTGGTCCTAAGGTCCCCAAATAAGGGTGTGTTTTTAGCGGGTCGGCAGAACATCGCCACCCCCGCATAACCCTGTAGTACGGGCTACAGGGTACCTGGTAGCAGGTTTTCACATCCTACGCAAAAAAAAAAAAATATTTTTTCGTGTCCTCTCAATTTAAAAAAAAAAATTTTGTTATGAAAAGTAATTCTTTTTTAAAATTATCCTGCATTTCGACATCTCAAAACATGCAATAATATTCTCCCAAAGTATTAAAGTTTTTTAAAAAGGAGAAAAAATACAGTAGGCAAATTAAAATGGTTTGACCCCTCAAATTAAAAAGCAAATTAAAATGGCGTATAAAAAAAACTTGTAAATTTAAAAATACAAAATTTACTTGCTTTTTTAAACAAAAACATGAAATTTTTAGGTTTTATTTTAAAATTTTCAATTTTTTTTTATAGATAATGGCATTACAATATCTATAAAAGACATAAATATCGCATCAAAAATAATCAGTCTATAAGATAGGAGTATTGAGAAAATTAAATTCCTAACCCTTTTTCGGCGTACTTATTAGGGTGATCCAGAAAAATAAAAACTTTCTATTTTCTTTTATCTTATTACCGATACACCCAGTTTTGTTCTATATACGGCGAAAAATTTATTATTCGCTACATATTTTCATATTTATTATTTAATATTAATTTTTTGGAGACGAGTTCCTGAAAATTAATTTCCTATAAAAAAAACATATAGTTACATTGGTAAATTATTTGATATGAAATTTTGAAAAATAAATATTTTTTGATCTGCAAACGATTGTTTAGACATTTTTGTAGAAAAATATCGCTTGCGGATTAAAAAAATATTATATAAAAAAAATGTAATAAGGTAATGGTATATACTCGATCGGAACCTATATATAGTCGATCAGTGACGATTTAATTGGATAAAATCAATTAATAGTTTAATAATGTTGGTGACAAATATTAGTTTGAATATTACAAGCTTTTTTTTACAAATGTAATAAAACTGTTAATTAATTTTATCCAATTAAATTATCACTGATCGAGTATAGGTTCCGATTACCTTAAATAATATAAAATTTACTGTTATTTACCTATTTATTTATTTATTTGCCCTAGAACAAAACTGGGGGTAACGTTAAAGAAAATCAAAATTTTATTATTACTTTAATTGAGCAGCCGGGAAGAAGAACTCGATCTACGCTCGAAGGCCTTGTCTGTCTCTTTTTTTGTAAGATAAAATGATGGAAAAATTATCTGGAAAAAAAAATTCGAGAAAATAAAAAATGAAAAATTGTAATCGATAGAGCATTTGAATACGCACATTTTTTCTTGATATAATTTTTTTGACTGACTTTTATTTATTAAGATAAAAATTATAAATTGAATTTTTTTCTTGATTGAAAATAATAAAATTTTAATAATCAACTCGTGATATCTTAGAAACCAATGGATGGAAGAAGTTTCAATTCCACTTGTCTACTCTAAAAACAATGCAGATTCTACTAAGTTTGTTGAAATGATAAAAAATGTTTAATTTGTTGGTGATTTTTAACAATAAAGTAGTCGCTGTCGTTATTTGGTCTTTACTGACTTTGAGCCAAAAGTCATAGTGAGGAAGTATTGAATTTTGTAAACTTAAATCATACAAGTTATTCAATAGGGTATTAGAAAGTTTTACCTAAAAGAATTTTTTCGATCCCTTAATTATTTCAGCTTTTATTAACAATTTAGTTTGTCACTTATATTATGTCACGCGTGAACTAAAATCAGCTGACTGGCTTAGCTCGAAGCTGTGAGTGGAAGAAGGACGCATGCAAGCGTAAGAGAGAGAAAGCGCCAATAAGGACTTACAAACAGTGTTTGTTTCCTGAATGGATGTTTTTAATTTATAAAATATATTAGGAATGAAAAGTATTACTAGTTTAAAATTTAATTTAAATAAAAACATTAATATGTAATAAATGATGAGTTAGAACAATTTTTCATAAACATTAATAAATTAAATAAATCAATGAATTTCAAAATGATAGTAAATTTTTATTTAATGTTTTTAATGAGCTACAGGATATGCAACAATTTTTTAAAATTACATATTGTTAAAATGGCAGCCCCTTTTAAAGAAGTTTTTTAACTTATTACATTTCGTTAACATGTTTAATAAGATTTTAGATGTACAATAATTATTTTATTAAAAATAACTTCTTTCAAGACAGCTCTAAGCATTGTTAAAGAAAATAATTTTTTAACAATAATTTTTTAAGAAAATTGTCAACATTGTAAAAGTGATCATTCTTAAATGATATTCTTTGTCTTAAATCATATTTTTTTAAAATAAAATATTACAAATAAAATTTCTATATTTTTTTAACATTCCTTTTGGTAACCAATTTTGAGAACAGCTTCTTATAAAACTTTTTAAAAGTTTAACTAGACTAATGTAATATTTTTTCATTCCTGATATATTTTATAATTTAAAAACTTTCATTCATGAAACAAACACTGCTTGTAAGTCTTTATTGGCGCTTTCTCTCTCTTACGCTTGCATGCGTCCTTCTTCCACTCACAGCTTCGAGCTAAGCCAGTCAGCTGATTTTAGTTCACGCGTGACATAATATAAGTGACAAACTAAATTGTTCATAAAAGCTGAAATAATTAAGGGATCGAAAACATTCTTTTTGGTAAAACTTTCTAATACCCTATTGAATAACTTGTATGATTTAAGTTTACAAAATTCAATACTTCCTCACTATGACTTTTTGCTCAAAGTCAGTAAAGACCAAATAACGACAGCGACTACTTTATTGTTAAAAATCACCAACAAATTAAACATTTTTTATCATTTCAACAAACTTAGTAGAATCTGCATTGTTTTTAGAGTAGATAAGTGGAATTGAAACTTTTTCCATCCATTGGTTTCTAAGATATCACGAGTTGATTATTAAAATTTTATTATTTTCAACCAAGAAAAAAATTCAATTTATAATTTTTATCTTAATAAATAAAAGTCATACAAAAAAATTATATTAAGAAAAAATGTGCGTATTCAAATGCTCTATCGATTACAATTTTTCATTTTTTATTTTCTCGAATTTTTTTTTTCCAGATAATTTTTCCATCATTTTATCTCACGAAAAAAGAGACAGACAAGGCCTTCGAGCGTAGATCGAGTTCTTCTTCTCGGTCGCTCAATTCAATTATTTAAAAAGTTAAAAGCTCCAAGAAGTCACTATAAGTCTTTTTACCTGCACCAGTAATAAGAGGGCCCACAGGAGTCAACAAAGATACCATGGATATTGCTGCACCTCCAAGAGCACAAACTTCACTACAAGTATTTAAAACTTTTTCAACTTTTTTGCGACAAGCTGGTGATTCTAAAATATCTACCAAAACGTTTGACATTTTGGCTGTCCATTGTTTTCTTTTATTCGATTGATATTCTCCATCAAATGGTACAACCATAACAACAGGAGGCAAAATATTGTTCTTTAAATAATCTGTCCAATTCTTGTAAATTCTTTCCGTATCATCAATAAAATAAACTTCTTGCTTCAAGTTATTCGATCCTGTTTGTTCTTTTAGGTTCTCAATGCTTTCATTTTCCACTATATTTTTAAGAACTTTAAATACTGGAACTACCCTTAAACAAGTCATTAAGTAATTTTCATAGACAACTTCTTTGCAAATTTTGTCAATTATTTCCTTAACTGAATCCTTGGTAAATATTACGTTATATATCAAGCCGCACAAAATCGTTTTATTCTCTGTATTTTGTGTACCATGTTCCACTATTTTAGCATACAGTCTATCAATTTTTCTGATCTGGGATGACTTGTATTGAAAAAGAGAGTCTTTAACAGGATTATTGTTTTCTTCTGCCTTCGGAGGACCGAAAAGGACTGTTCCAATGAAATTCTTAAGAATATGAGGTTTTTCAGGGTTATATTCGTTCCAATCACTTTAAAGTTCATAAAAGTTTTGTTGCGCCCATTTTGCTAAATGTACTAATAATTTCTGAAAGACAAAAGAGAACCTCAAATTCATTATTATGTTCATTATTTATCTACATAAATAAATCAGACTTTTGTCTGTACATTGTTTAAAACTTTAAAATCCATGTTTTTGATTTTTCGTTTTAAGTAGTGAGGATTTAAAAAATAACAATATAAACTAGGTGTGAATTCTGTCCATTTCATGGACACTTCGCTTCCAAGCAAGCAAAACAAGTTGCTTCCTCATAGAGGAAGCAATAATTTAATAATATTTTTAATATTTTAAGTTAATAAAAACAAAAATTAAAAAAACATGAATATTTAATAATGTGGTTTCTCTTTATTTAAGGGAAGTCACCTGAGAAATTTCAACCCATCGAAATATGTTACTTATCGGTGCAAATTTTTTTTCTGGGATTATTTTGGATGTAAAAGAATGACATAATATCAAGATTAAAAAAATAAAAATTTTGAATAAAAAATTTTTTGAAAAAAAAATTAAAAAATTTTTTTTTTGTTGAAAAAATTAAAAAATCTTAAAACCCATACGATATTTTGTTTGAAATCTTAAAAAAGGCATATAAAAAAATTGGCATTAAAAAAATATGAAAAATTGTAGGAGGAGATAGATTTAAAAAAAAAAAAAATTCAACAAAAAGAAATTTTTTTTTAATTTTTTTTTTAATTTTGATAATATGGCATTCTTTTACATCCAAAATAGTCCCAGAAAAAAAATTGGCACCGATAAGTAACATATATTTAGATGGGTTGAAATTTCTCAGTTGACTCCACTTAATGAACCAAATTTGATGATTTTCATTTCTCCCAAAAAATATGTTTTTTTCAGCCAATCAAAAAATGGCTTAAACAGACTTAAGGTACATGTTTAAAGCTTTAAAAATCCACTTAGAAATTTTATTTATGTCTATTTTTGGTGTTACTATAGCTATTTGAAAAAAACGACTTTTTAAAAAAGTATCTTTACATTTCTTGAAATATTTAAAAAAATATTAAAGACACATTAATTTAAGCTAGATATTCTTATTCTACAGGTTCAGGCAATAAGTTTTAAAAAAAGACGTCCTGATATGTTCATTAGGCTCTGAGCAATCAGCGTTTGAGAATCGCTCGGGTCCCGTAGACCCAATCTAGCAGTTACGTTAAATCCCGATAGTCTAGCAGTTGAGGGTTAATATTATTAGTAATATTATTATTATTATTATTATTATTATCATTATTTTACTAGGTGAAAATTATGTCCATTTCGTGGATATTTCGTTTCAAAGTTAGCAAACAAATTTGCTTTCTTATAGAAAAAGCAATATATTAATAATATAAAATTTAATTCGAGAAATTCTTTAAAAAAAGGAATTTTAAGTGCAAAAAATGAAAAAACATCAATTAATTTACGAATTTTTGATCAATTATAAAAGTTATAGAGGTCAATCGATTCGTTTTGAGATAAGGAATATGATTTTTTTATTCATTAAGTTGTATTTTTAGCTTGGAAAAAAATTTTGGCAAAAAACGGTTTTTTTCGATGAAAAAAGATGCTCAACAAAATTTGATTGGGTATTTTTAAAAATCCCTGTGTCCAAATTTAGATATTCACGAGCTTAAAAAGTGATCCAAATTTTATTGAAATCCGTTTAAGCGTTCTCGAGATATCCTGGCGACAAAAAACGCTATACACACACACGTACACACACACACACACGCACATACATCTGGACATTTGCTTAGGAATGAAAATTTACGTTTTTTAGATGAAAATGAGTCGATTTAGACCTTTTAAAACATATTTTTTGTAACACATGCACGAAATACACCCCATTCCGTGCTTGTGAAGCGTGTGCGAATGAATCAATTCCAGATCTCTCCCAGAATTTAAATTCTTGTACAGTTGCGCATGCGCATTTGCTTTTTAACTTTATTTGAACTGACGCGCATGCGCACAGGCGTATTGCTCAGTTCGATCAATACCTGATTCAATATGGCCGACATATTGTCATCTGCTTTTTATTGATGTTTTGGTGTTGTATTGATATTTCGTTTTGGGTATATTTTTATTGTCACAAAGAAAATTTATAAAATGAGTCAGTCTGCAGAAGAAAATTCAGAGTTAACTCCGCCAGATATACGTGAACAAGCTGAAAAAACAACGCAAAATTTGTTACCAACAAAATCTGAAGATAAATATAAGGCAGTTTATCAAGAATTTGTGTCTTGGAAAGAATCAAAAAGTGCAAGATCGATGTCTGAAAATGTATTTTTAGCTTATTTTAGCGAATTGTCTGAAAAACTAAAACCAACAACTTTATGGGCTCGATTTTCAATGCTTAAAAGCACTGTGAGAATAAACAATAATATTGATATTAGCTTCTACTCAAAATTACAGGCATTTTTAAAAATGGGATCTGTTGGGTATAAAAGTAAGAAATCAAAAGTTCTCACAGCTGAAAAAGTCTCAAAATTTTTGAATGAAGCTCCTGATCATCAGTATTTAGCAACCAAGGTAAGGTTATGTGTTGCAATAGATTCCTATAATCTTTAGAATAAATTAAAAAGTTATGTTCCTTAAGTTCTGAACGTTTATTAAAAAGAAACTTTTATTCTAAGGAAGTATTTTGAAAATTTACTTTTTCCAATGCAAAATATAAAAAGAGAATTTATTTCTTAAAATATTTTAATTAATTTTTTTGTGTTTAAAATATTACTTTTGGTCAGATTTGAGTTTAAAAAATGCCAAAACAATAATTTTGTTTATTTAAAGTTTTAGAACTCTCAAGTATTTATAAAAGGTTAAATTATCTATGAATAAGAAACATTTTCTATTTATCTCTTGATAAAAAAAATTATATTTCTGAAGCTCTATTTTATCTTATATTTATTTCTGCAAACATTTTATGCAATTTGTTTCTGATTATTTCAAGGTTATGTTCGTTATTTTAAATTAATTTACTAAATTTTAATTGAAATACAATTATAATTAAATGAAATAGTGAAATAAAATATTTAATTTTTTCATAATAAAAATTTGAATTGTTACCTATATTTTAAATCTATTTTTAATTTTTTTAACAAAATTTCTTTTTGTTATTTAAAGGTTGCTTTAATTTTTGGAATTATTGGCGCTCTTAGAAAAGGAGAATTGTGTGGAATTACAACATCGAATATACACACTGAGAAAATAAGTTGACTAAATACAACCAATTTTTGATTAAATTTAGCAGAGAGAGGTTGTTGATATAGCACCTGCAAAGCACTTAATTGATTTTAGCAGAGCATATGCTCCGGTATCCTAGAAGTTTGATTGTCATCGCCGGTATTTTGTTTGTTTTGTCCCGAGGAACCCTAACCTAGAAATAAAGCTGCTTGGCTAGAGGTTTATTTTCTCAGTGCAAGACTGTGGTGATCATTTGTTGATTAAAATTCCTGAAACCAAAACACACATTGATCGAAAATTCACAGTTGACGGTGCAGATTATTACAGTTTCTATAAAAAATATGAATCCCTTCGACCAAAGAATACAGAATCAAATCGATTTTTTTTAAATTACCAAAATGGTAAATGTACTCATCAAGTCATTGGAATTAACAAGTTCGGTGCAATGCCAAAATCGATTGCTGAGTATTTAAAATTACCAAATGCTGAATTCTATACTGGCCATAGCTTTCGAAGAACTTCTGCAACTCTACTTGCAAATTCCGGAGCCGACATCTTAACTTTAAAACGCCATGGTGGATAGAAATCCACTCAAGTTGCTGAAAGTTACGTTGAAGACTCTGAACATATAAGAAAGAAAATATGCAATCAAATTACAAGCGAACTAACTGTGAACCAAAGGGATAAAAGAAGAGGATCCAAAACAAGTGATTGTGAAGAACCGACAACAAAAAAATCGAAATTAGAGTGTGATAAAAATCCTGAGGCTTCCACGTCTTACAGAAGTAACGAAAATTTAGTTATCCGAAAAGAAACTCCTTCTTCAACTGTTATTTATAATATTACAAATTGTAAAAATTCCACACTAAATATCTGATGAATATTTGTTAACTCTATCATTTTATAATTAAAAGCTACAATTATTTTTATAACATATTACTTAACATTTAACAATTATCATAACGTTTAATATTTTGTACTTAAGGTATAAATATAAGAATTTAAATAAATAACAACTAATAAAAACTATCAAATATTTTTCTAAAAACATATTTCTCGCATTTGTTACAAAAAGTATCGTGTGCAACAAGTGTGTAAAAGGCAAATTAGACTCGAAGGAAGTTTAACCCACTCGCTAGTGACTCGTCTTCGGCTACATCTCGTTTCTCAGGCTCGTTTACGGCTTCATCTCACCTTCGAACTCGATTTCGCCCTTAACTCGTCTCCTAGCTCGTGAGAGTCAAACTTAACACTCGTCCAGAATTGCCTTTTTTCCGCACTTGTTGCACAATATACTATTTTCATCGATTTGAGAGATTCTTTGCATTTTTCCAGTACTTTTTATGAAAATCCCTGACTTTTCCCAGACCTCCCTGACCTATTTCAGTTTCCCTAAATTCCCTGACCTGTGGCAACCCTGTATTAATATTAATTAATTATTAATATGTTTTTGATATTTATGTATTTTATAAAAAAAATAGGGGTAGTTTTAAGAAAAGTAAAGACAAAATAAAAAATTTATTTCTATAAAGTACCAAAAAGTACGAAAGCTATTTTATTTGTAATTATACTGTACCTGAACTTCTTCTGGATTAATCTCCTCTTGTTTGCATATTTCATTGGAAGCCATGGATGGCTTTCCTGATTGTGGCGACATTATACTTTTGAGTTTTATTAAGAAGTTTATCCTCTTAAATAATTAGACATAAATTTCCTAAAAATAATAGTAATTATTAAATTTATGTATCATATATGTATGCGAATAATACAAAGAAGGGGGGTAGTTTTTATAAAAAGTTTCATTTGTAAACGATGGCTAGTTAAACATTTTGTTAACCTGTAAAATTAAGTTACAGTTTTTTTTCCTCTAAAAATGTTTCATTAGAAGCTGTTCCAGAATAAACTTTCGGCGCTAAATTATTAAATGAAAATTAATCTAATTTTATAAATTGGGTCCACCATGTTAAAGATCATTAAATTCATTGCAAAAGAAACTCCCACACGTAAAAAAAACTGGAGTCAAACTTACTTCAACTGGAGTAATGGGAATCACAAAAAATAGGTTAACACAATGTCGATTGTCAGCTGAGTAGAGCGCTATCGCGCATGCTCACGCAACTTACGTATCTCATAACTGTAGCTACATTCACTTCAGTTGTGGCTGCTATCACCACAGCCTGGAGTATTTTGACTACTAGTTTCCTGGAGTAGATGCTATTCCAGCATTTTTTACATGCATAACTTTTTTCATTAATTCACTTTTTAAAAGAAATATCAACACTGGAAATTGACTTCAAATTCAGTCACTTTTTAGACCCCACCTATTTGTTTTATCCTCTTAATTTCTTCGAAATGTTTTTATTTGCAAGACTATTAAAACCTCAACAGTGTACATTATCTGATTATGTTTTTGAGATCTCGATAACCAATTCTTGGAAGTGAACTTCTATCATTATACAACTTATTCTAGTCTTCTTGATACAACTGTTTAAGAACTGCAGGGGAAGTCTAAATTTGATAAAAGTTGAGTGATAAATACACTATAACTTTTATTAACTATTATTATTAAACTTAAATATTTTGCACTTATTATATTATTGGTTTTTAAAAAATAATAAATTTTACATATAAATATAACAAACATTTAGTATACATATAGGGAATTAGAATACATATGTGACGCTCCAGGGTCAAAAGGACCTTTTGAGGGATCACAGGTTGTCCCCTATTCACCTGTTTTCCCCTATTTTAAAATTTTGCACCTATTTCCCCTATTTTAAAGAATTGTCCCCTATTTCTCCTTTTTATAATTTTCAGTATTAAAGTTTATAGTTATAGCCAAAATTTTTAGCAGTTCAATATAAAGAAAAAAATTTTATAAAACCCCAGCCCAATTAATTTATATTAATCTGCATCAATCGATAGAAAATCCCCATTAAAAATACATGGGGAAAAATAAACTTTTAAAAATAAATTCCCAACTTTTTTAATTTATACGCTAAAAATATTGTAGGTCATAAATTTCTTCATTTTTAGCCATATTTTAAGATATGATGTTTAAAGAAATTAAATTTTCAAAATGTCGGATGTTATAAAAAATGTGTAGAAATAATACATTGCAATATGTGCAATCTTTTATCACATAAATATTCAAGGAAATTCATTGAGGTCGCAAATAAAGATTCCGATGTCAAAAATTAATTTTTCGAAATTTTGGATATACAGTTCAAAATTGTGACTTTCCATATTTTCGAATTAATCATCTTGAATTGTCTAGGATTTTCGGGGTCTCCCAAAATAATAAATGACAAATCTCGTGTAAAAAATTCAGTTTTCAAAAAAAATTACATTACATCATTAGTTTTTTAAATACAGTCTACAAGTATTAAATTTCTACATCTCTTTTCAATTAACTTTTTTATTTTTAAAGTACTTTTGTCAATTTTCAAGTATTTTTAAGATTTTGAATTTCATTTTTTCGTATATCAATTATTTTCTTCTGTCTTTAACTTATTGTCAGGAATATTTAAATTTATTACACAAGTTTTCATTTATTTTTGTCGTTTTTATATTATTTTCTTAAAAT
This sequence comes from Ganaspis brasiliensis, assembly GCA_037103525.1. Classification (NCBI taxonomy): domain Eukaryota; kingdom Metazoa; phylum Arthropoda; class Insecta; order Hymenoptera; family Figitidae; genus Ganaspis; species Ganaspis brasiliensis. The sequence goes on from JAZKLR010000079.1 coordinate 935,102, forward strand.
TTCAATTATATTCTAAAATCTATAAATTATTGCCAAGAATATTTAAATTTTCTACATAAGTTTCAATTTACTTTTGTCATTTTTTAATTATTTGCGTAAAAATTTCAATTACTTTTGTCATATTTCTTAGTATTTTCGTCATTTTCAAATTATTTTCTTCATATTTCTATTATTTTTGTCATTTTAGAATTATTTTCTACAAATTTCAATTATTATATTCAATTTTTTTTTGTCATGAATTTTTAAATTTTACACCAATTTTAATTTATTTTCTTCAAATTTTAAAAATTGTCTTCATTCTTTTTATTATTGTCATGAATTTATTAATTTTTTACAACTTTTTCAATTATTTTCTAGAAACTTTAATTACTTTCTTCATATTTAAATTTTTTGACTTTTTTTAATTAGTCTTTTAATTACAATTATTTTCTTTAAACTTCAATTACTTTCTTTAAACTTTAAATTATTGCCATAATTTTTTTAATTTAGTACACAAATTTTCATTTATTTTTGTAATATTTCAAGTATTTTTTTTAAATTTCAATTATGTTTTTAATCCTTATTTTATTGTCAGAAGTATTTAAATTTTCTACACAAATTTCAATTTAGTTTTGTTATTTTTTTAATTATTTTCTTCAAATTTTTATTATTTTTGACATTTTAAAATTATTTTTAACAAATTTCAATTATTTTATTCAGTTTTGTTTATTGTCAAGAAATTAAAAAAAATTTACACCAGTTTTAAATAAATTTCTTCAAATTTCAATCATTTTCCTAATCCTTTTTATTATTCTCATGAATTTATTAATTTTTTACAACTTTTTTTTTCAATTATTTCTACAAACTTCAATTACTTTCCTTATATTTAAACTTATGACATTTTTCAATTATTATCTTCAAATTTCAATTATTTCCTTCAAACTTCAATTAATTTCTTCAACTTTCAATTATTTTCCTCAAACTTCCAATATTTTTTTTCAAATGTTCAATTATTGTCTATAAATTTTTAATTTTTAAACCAGCTTTCAATTATTTATCTCATTATTCAACTAGTTTCTTAATTTTTCAATTTTTTCGGCAATATTTTTCAAGTATTGTCTTCAAATTTATAATTTTTTACACTTTTCCAATTATTTTCTACCAATTTCAATTTCTTTTCTTATATTTAATTTTTTGGCATTTTTGAATTATTCTCTTTAAATTTCAATTATTTTCTTCAAACGTCAATTAATATCTTCAACTTTTATATATATTTTCCTCAAACTTCTAATACTTTTTTCAATTTTTCAATGATTATTGTCTTTATATTATCAATTACTTACATCAGTTATCAATTAATGTCATTTTTTCTAATCTTTTTATTATTGTTGTCTAAAAATTTTTAATTTTTACACTTGCTTTTAATTATTTATGATATTATTCAATTAGTTTCTTCACGTTTCAATTATGTCTTTAATTTTTCAATTAAAGTAATACATTTTTTATTTTTTACTTCATTTTTTGAATTATATTTCTCATTAATTTTTTTCCAAATTTCAGTTTTTTTGGTAATTTTTCAACTGTTTTCTACATATTTTCTACATATGTAAATTTTTTTTATTTTCTTTTAAATTTGAATCATTATTCTTCGTCAAATTTTACTTACTTTTATCATGCTTCAATTATTTTCTTGTAATTACAAGTATTCTTTACATTTTTCAATTATTTTCTTTAAATTTCAATTAGGTATTTTGTTTTAAATTAAAAATTTTTGCCTTCATTTCTTGATTTTTAATTCATTTTCCAATTAGTTTTTTCATTTAACAATTTTTTTTTCAAATTTGATATTGGGGAGCCCTGATTAATTATTTGCCTGCTGGCGGGCCCCAAATTAATATCAGTAATATTTTGTTTATTATTGCAAATTATTGTTTATTCACTTTTTTCACTTAAAAACTCCCTATTTATTCATCTTTTTAAAATAAAAAGTCACTTTTTTGTACTATTTTCAATCTACAAGTCCGCCGGCAGCCCTGTATAATGTTTCCATATTTAAAATTTGTAAATAAAAGGTTCCTATAAAATCTTCAAGTACATAAGTTGAAGCAAATTTTGTGTCCCCTATTTTTGAAAAAATTCGCACCTATTCACCTTTTTCAGTAGCAATAGATACTGTGATCCCTGCCTTTTGCACTCTCTCTTCTTCTTTTCCTTCTCCTGTAAAATTTGCCTTTTGCAGGTAAGATCCCTTTCACCGTGGAGCGTCACATATATGCATACATAAATAATTGAAAAGTGCTCATTTGTTATTAAATCCTGATGAAATTATAAAGAAAAAATAAATAAATAAAACAATAGAATTTTTTAAATGAAGAAAGTCTTTTTCTAATTTATTATATATTATAATTTAATGAAATTAAGAAAACAGTTACTGACAATGTTAACAATTTTAAGTTTTATTTATTTAAATAATTAATTTAATTTATAAAATCCTAAAATTTTGTCAAATTTTTTAAAATCTATTCTTTATTTTTTGAAATAAATAAATAAATTGAAATTTTTTATGTAGGTTTAACAGACATGTATAAATATTCGAAAATCAAAAATTCAAAAAATATTTTAAAAATAATATATGAAGAAATTCCTATAAATGACGCCAATTCGATAATTCTTACCAATTCTGATAATAACAAAAAATTAGAAAAAATATTCCAAAATATTACTAATAAATAATAATACAATTTTCTTTATCGGGAAACAAAAAGATTTCAAATATTAATTTCCCAATCTTTTTTTATCAAAAATATTATCAAGAAAAATTACTTTTCAAACTATATCCTTTCTACCGGTCAACAAATTATTTTAAACAACAAACTTTTAAATTCATTATTTTTTATCTATTGCATACGTACCATTAATAAACGAACACAAAACTAAAATGTTTCACAAAAACTATACTTGTTTGAAAATAACAAACTTAATTTTGTTATAAGAACAAATCTTCGAAGATGAAAGAGAACTGAAACAAGAAACTAATGAGTATTCATATTCAAAATCCAAGCCTCAAACTGCGCTTGCGTGAGTCTAAAGTATCTTATTGGCTGGTTTAATTCACAAGAAAAATGATTTAAACAGAATACAAGAATGAAAATCTTTTATTTTTCATTAAATGAGTTTTAATACAATTTTTTAAAAATTATCAAAGCAATACAATATGGTAAAAATATGACTCGAATATATTTGATAAGCAGTTAAAAAGCGCAATAATTTAATTAATAAACTTAATTTAATTAAAAATTTACTATTCTTTGATATTTCCAATAAACCTATAAAATCACAGAGAAAACTGTTTTCTTTGAAAAAAGGCAGTCTACTTGTGCGATGGTACATTTAATATAAGTGCACTTGTTTTTTTTTTCATGTAACTTAAAAATAAAGTTATAGTCTTTTTGTATCACTGCAGTATGTAAAAATAAAGCTATATTTTTCTAAAACTGACCTATAATCAAATTGTTATGCCAAAAGAGAACGCGATACATTGTTACATGCACTTCTGACTCTATCTTCAATTTCAGTCATTTTTATTTTAAGGTATTCTCTAAACGAAGCAACCCATTCATCCAATTTTTGCTCGACAACAGGATACAAACCAATAAGCACCTTCATTAATACTTCTCTAAACTCTGGAGAACCACCAACTAATTTCTTCAATCTTTCCTTAATACTCGCTTTTATATAATCCCATAGAAAATCAACAGCATTAACTAAAAGATTCGTTGCAGGATATCTTTCTGTTATTACTTTTTTAACTATTTTCAGTGCAAGAGTAAGAATTTTAGTAAAGACTATATCAGGATTATCAACATCTTGTATGTCTGTTAAAACATAAACGAACTGCGTTATTTCAGGTACTACAATATTAGTTAATTCTTTTGCATGACGTGCTGCAAAATTGCCAAGTGCAGATTCAAAAATACTATTGTTTGCAATGCTTGAACTTGTTGAAGCAACGACGTTAGGATTCACGGTTACATTTAACGAAACTGGAGTATTTGTCATGCCCCTTATAAAATCAGCCGGATTCATTAATGTTTTTCCGTTAATTACAAATTTACCATCTACGAAGGCAGGTTTAATTCCTTCAGTCGCTAAAGATTTCTTATTTCTAAGAATTGAAGCAAAAAATTCATCTTTATTGTTTATTTTATTAATTCCCCGAATTATTTGCTCCTTTACTTTCGTCGGATTTTCTACCACGGATTTCGTATTTTTAACCATTCTACTGAATTCTTTTCGGTGACGATTACTTCTTAGACTTGTCTCAAAATCTTTAATAATAGAATTTTGATGAGTTTCTATTATAGTTTTCGATAACCTCAGATTCATTACAGAGTTTCCAAGTACGAGTAAACTTGCTACAAGATTTAAAACTTCTTGTGGTGAGACAACTTGACTTTCTGTATAAGTGTCGTAAATATTATAAACAGATAATCCAGCGGTTATTCCGGTAGCGGTTACTGTGCTTATTTGAACGCCATCGTGAACCAACTGAACTGTTCTACTGATTGAAGAACCATTTCTAATGGCTCGTGTTAACAAAATTGTTCCTCCGGTCGATGCAAATGCTAAGACACTACTTGCTATTCCAAACCAGCAAGAAAATCCTTCTTTATTTGTTATATTGATAGATTGGTCATGTTTCGAACGATCTATTAACATATGGGAACTCCTTCCTATTGTCCAAAGGGAACTCACGCCCAATCCTACGCAACCTGAAAATATAAAATAAAAACAATGATTATTTAAATTATTTAAATTTAATTTAAAAATTAAATTATTTAACCTAGTATAATTATTCTTGGATCAAGAATAACTTATTATTGACCCAAGTATGCATTCCTGGATCAAGAATATGTATTTGAATTAAAGATAGTTATTCTTGAACTAAGTATTGTTATAAACAGAAAGTTTTCTTTATTTATTAACGTAAATCATACACAACTTTGAATTTATTAGTCTACGGGAAGGGGGGTCTTTGCACTTGAAACTCTTCTATCTTCCCTAATTTCGATCTGCTTCGACAGATCCGAACAGAAAATCTAGTTGCTCTAACCGCACTTTAATATTCGTTAATTTCATTTACCGGCGACGACCGATAATTCCCGGTTTGCTTTACTTTAGGCTTTCGGCAACAACCGTCTACCTCTCAAACTGTCTCTAGCGCGTTCTCTAAGCGACTCCCCGCGCCCTGGGCCTCAAGTCCCAAGCACAACGCCCCACTCTCCTTCTCTTTCTCTCTCTCACACACTCACATTCGCTCACTCAGCATCCGCGCGCGCAGGCGCCTCGTGGTAACCAGATTCAAATAATGATTTTAACTTTGAAACAATATACGAACTGATTATTAATTTATTACATTCGGCCATCCTTGAAAGGATCTTGGTCCTCCAAGAGATTTTGGAAATTATCTGTAGAAATTTTACGTTCACTTATTCACTTTAATTATTTACTTCACTTAACAATTTTCTGTTTAATTATAATCATATAAATACAGGGGTTTCCTAGCGGACCTTTTTGGTCTCGTGTCGTCAGTGGTCTCCGCGATTTTTACCTTTTCGGATAGCTCTTTTCTACGCGTTCCAATCGTGTTTGTTACATTTTCGTTCGAGATTTCTCTCTCACTCTCTGATTCACTCATGCTGTCGTCGGTATCATTAATTTCTGAATTTTCTCCGCGCCAAATTTTCATTTAGCTCACGTGAGCGGTGATCCTAACATTCGATTTTCGTTTTTCCCCAAGACTCTCTATTTCGTAAGTATCTCCCGGGATCTTTTTAACAACTACATACGGTCCTTTGTATCGCGATTGTAACTTCGTGCTTTCACCCGTGGCTATTGGGTTCGTACGTATATAAATTATGTCACCGATTTCGAAATGCACATTCGCTCGATGACTCAAATCATAGCGATTTTTGTAAGCCGTTTGCGCTCTTGATATTGCCGCTCGAATTTCATTTTGAACTTCAATAGCCGGGGTGTAAATTTCCGATCTACCGGTTATTTCTTGCAAACCATCTGAATCAAAACGGGGCAAATACCCCATAAGAGCTAGATACGGAGGTCGTCCCGTGGTTTTATTTACGGATAAGTTCACGTCTCGCGCCAACATTTTTAAATCATCATCCCAATTTTCCGCTGAAGACGCGTAGGCTTCGATACGCATCGGTGTCAAAATCGTCTGATTCATTCTTTCTGCTAATCCATTTCCGTGCGGGTGACGACTCGAATTGAGAATTCTTTTTATGCCGTATTTCTCGCAAAATTTTAAGAATAAATCAGCCGTAAAACACGTACCGCGATCGCATTTTATGCGATCTGGTGCACCGTACAAATTTACAAACCGTGTAAGCCGGTTAATAGTCGTGGTTGATTGAGTGTCTTTAACCGCTTCCAGCACTACGAATTTAGTTAGATTGTCAACAATTGTTAAAATTAAAAATCCGTCTCGCTTTTCGACCTTAAATAGAAGTCCCTTTATTAGCCGATAACCTTCTACCTCGGACTTTTCCGCGTTAGTACGATTCTTATCGTTTTTCTCGAGAATTGAGATTTTTGATGAAATAAGCGGATCGGTACGCTGGTGCATCAGGACCTCCTCCTCATAGCACACGATATTCATCACATAATCGTTAATCTTTTCATCTTCTATTGTCGGATCCGAAATTGGAGCGCGCGACAGTGCATTGACATGCTGCATCTTTTCTCCTTTTCTATGTTCTATTTCAAAATTGAACTCACTCAGAGCGCTAGCCCATCGCGCCACCTGCGGATTTTTCGTTTTATTCGCGTTCAAGAACATAAGGGCTTGGCAATCCGTAATAATTTTAAATTGTAATGATATGAGTAAAGATCGAAGTCGATTTACCGCCCAAATGACCGCCAATAATTCCAGTCTACTGGAATGATATCGTGTTTCGGTTTCCGTAGTTCGACGACTAATCGCGTAAACTAGTTTCATTTTTCCCGATATATCTAACTGTAATAGCATCGCTCCGAGCCCGTCTTTGCTCGCGTCGCAATGTAACTCGGATTTTGCAGCTCGCGGCGAATATACCCCCAGTACTGGTTCAGATATCAGCTTAGATTTTAAAGTTTCAAACGCGTGACTTTGGTCAGCTAACCATTCAAACGATGTCCCTTTCCTCGTTAAATTCGTTAAAGGTGTAGCTATTTTTGCATAACCAGGAACAAATCTCCGAAAAAATCCGGTTAGTCCAAGAAATCGCCGGACCTCGTGTACATCTGATGGTGTTGGGAATTTCCCGATTGCTTCCACTTTATTTGGACCCGGTTGAATACCCACCGCGCTTATTACCAGCCCCAGAAATTCTACTTGTTTTACACCGAATTTGCATTTAGATAGTTTTAAAGTTAAACCAGCCCTTTCCAAAGCTTCAAGAGTTTGCCTTATCCGTTCGACTAATTCGGCCCAATCTTTCGCGACAATCAGAATATCGTCTAAGTAAAATACCAAAATTTTATTACGCAACGGTCCCAATGCGAGTTCCATCGCTTTAGAAAAGTAAAACGGTGCGTTAGTTAAACCGAATATGGTTCTGGTAAATTCACCAGACTCATCGGGAGTAACAAATGCCGTTTTGTGACAGGCTTCTTCCTTTAAAGGGACCTGCAGATAACCGTGCGCTAAATCTAGAGTAGCAAACAATTTAGACCCGGATAACACCTCCAAAAATTCATCCAAGTTTGGAAGCGGATAATGAATTTTCTCTGTTTGTGCATTTAATTTTCGAAAATCTACCACCAGCCGATTTTCCCCACTCTTTTTCTTAATTAACAATACCGGGCTAGCGTACGGAGAAGCCGTATCCCTTACAATTCCTTTTTCTCGCCATTCACTCACAATACCTTTTATGACATCTCGTTCCTCTCTCGAGGCTCGATAGGGTTTACTACAAACCGGTACTGCTCCTGGCTTTGTTGTGATGTCCATTTCTACTTGGGTAGAGCAGCCTAACTCCTCCATGGTTTTGGCTACTGCTCGACGTTTCTCGTTCAATAAAGTAACCAATTCATCTCGCTGAACCTCGTTCACGTCGTCTCCTACCTCCACTTCTTCTTGAGTTACTGGTTCACAACGTGGTTCCAGTTTTGGCACGGGATCGATGGCAAGAATTTGATCTGTCAAACGTTCACGAGACATTATTTCCTTCGGAGATGAGTGACCATTGTAAACTCCCACTGTCCAGTCTGCATTATTGTAGCGTGCTTGGATAAAGTTCACGGACGATGGTGTCAGCTGAGCGGTCTGCACAGCTGTCAAGCGATCTGAAGGTTCACAGGAGACACCCTGAATAGCTGCGAGATCGACTTCTTCTTTATTTCGAAAAATCAACTGATCGCCGACTTTTACAAATACCACATGAGGTAATTCTGTAAAAGTACGTCCTATGAATACGTCAAACAGCTGCACATCATCGGGAACCACTCTTAGAAACACATTTTGTCCAACTACTCCATCAACAACTACCTCAGCCCTAACGAATCCGTAGGATTCAACTGGTTTATCACTCGAAGGTCCAAATCGTCCTAGGTGTATTATCTCCGATTCCATTTTCAGCCCTTTAGATAGCACCGTTGAAGCACGTATTGTGCATATGGAACATCCAAAAACCTGAAAAACAAATTCATTCTACCGCCATGCAAAAATAGAAAACGTCAAATTATGTCCAGTTTTAAATTTTTTACATATATGACTCACTTTTAGGAAGAAAAAAATGTATGGATGAAAACAATCTATCGGTAATTATTGAAGTTCTAAGCCAGGGTACTGAAATTCTCGTTTTACGCCATTTCGGTATTTTACCTCCTTTTATAGTGATTATGTTGATTAATTTAATGAATACAATATCTAATTATCTTTCTGAAGAGGCATAAATTGATTAAAATCTGCGTTTTTGACAAGTTGAATCAGATGCGCAGAGGTTCAATTTTTGTTGAATTTTGTTCGTTAATAGATGAAAAAGTTTGAAATTAGATATCGAAATATGAAAAATAAATTATATTTGACTGAAAATTTTTTTGGAGTTTTTGACAAAAATTTCTGAAGGGGCATAAATTGATTAAAATCTGCTTCTTTGACAAGTTGAATCAGATGCGCAGAGGTTCAATTTTTGTTAAATTTTGTTCGTTAATAGATGAAAAAGTTTGAAATTAGATATAGAAATATAAAAAATAAATGATATTTGACTGAAAATTTTTTTGGAGTTTTTGACAAAAATTTCTGGAGAGGCATAAATTGATTAAAATCTGCTTCTTTGACAAGTTGAATCAGATGCGCAGAGGGTCAATTTTTTTTTAATTTTGTTCGTTATTAGATGAAAAAGTTTGAAATTAGATATCGAAATATGAAAAATAACACTTGTTTACAGCAAAAATTTACATTTAATGCCACTATTTTTTTAATGTACTATGGTTCTCTAAACTTAAAAATGACATTAAGAAATTTTTCTATGCATAGTTTTCCGAAATATGAATTTTTAAAATTTTTTTTGTTTTTTTCGGAGGTGACTTCACCTTTTAGGCCGTATCTCGAATTACAGACGTCCGATTGACGTCAAAAAAGTAGATTTTACTCAATTTATGCCTCTTCAGAAATTTTTGTCTAAAACTCCAAAAAATTTTTCAGTCAAATATCATTTATTTTTCATATTTCGATAGCTAATTTCAAACTTTTTCATCCATTAACGAACAAAATTTAACAAAAATTGAACCACTGCGCATCTGATTCAACTTGTCAAAAAAGCAAATTTTAATCAACTTATGCCTTTTCAGAAATTTTTGTCAAAAACTCCAAAACATTTTTCAGTCAAATATCATTTATTTTTCATATTTCTATATCTTATATCAAACTTTTTCATCTATTAACGAACAAAATTCAACAAAAATTGAACTTCTGCGCATCTGATTCAACTTGTCAAAAAAGCAAATTTTAATCAACTTATGCCTCTTCAGAAATTTTTGTCAAAAACTCCAAAACATTTTTTAGTCAAATATCATTTATTTTTTGTATTTCTATATCTAATTTCAAACTTTTTTATCTATTAACGAACAAAATTTAACAAAAATTGAACCTCTGCGCATCTGATTCAACTTGTCAAAGAAGCAGATTTTAATCAATTTATGCCCCTTCAGAAATTTTTGTCAAAAACTCCAAAAAAATTTTCAGTCAAATATCATTTATTTTTCATATTTCGATAGCTAATTTCAAACTTTTTCATCTATTAACGAACAAAATTTAACAAAAATTGAACCACTGCGCATCTGATTCAACTTGTCAAAAAAGCAAATTTTAATCAACTTATGCCTCTTCAGAAATTTTTGTCAAAAACTCCAAAACATTTTTTAGTCAAATATCATTTATTTTTTGTATTTCTATATCTAATTTCAAACTTTTTCATCTATTAACGAACAAAATTTAACAAAAATTGAACCTCTGCGCATCTGGTTCAACTTGTCAAAGAAGCAGATTTTAATCAATTTATGCCCCTTCAGAAATTTTTGTCAAAAACTCCAAAAAAATTTTCAGTCAAATATAATTTATTTTTCATATTTCGATATCTAATTTCAAACTTTTTCATCTATTAACGAACAAAATTCAACAAAAATTAAACCACTGCGCATCTGATGCAACGTGTCAAAAGAAGCAGATTTTAATCAATTTATGCCTCTTCAGAAATTTTTGTCAAAAACTCCAAAAAAATTTTCAGTCAAATATCATTTATTTTTCATATTTCGATAGCTAATTTCAAACTTTTTCATCTATTAACGAACAAAATTTAACAAAAATTGAACCACTGCGCATCTGATTCAACTTGTCAAAAAAGCAAATTTTAATCAACTTATGCCCCTTCAGAAATTTTTGTCAAAAACTCCAAAAAAATTTTCAGTCAAATATAATTTATTTTTCATATTTCGATATCTAATTTCAAACTTTTTCATCTATTAACGAACAAAATTCAACAAAAATTAAACCACTGCGCATCTGATTCAACTTGTCAAAGAAGCAGATTTTAATCAATTTATGCCCCTTCAGAAATTTTTGTCAAAAACTCCAAAAAAATTTTCAGTCAAATATCATTTATTTTTCATATTTCGATAGCTAATTTCAAACTTTTTCATCTATTAACGAACAAAATTTAACAAAAATTGAACCACTGCGCATCTGATTCAACTTGTCAAAAAAGCAAATTTTAATCAACTTATGCCTCTTCAGAAATTTTTGTCAAAAACTCCAAAACATTTTTTAGTCAAATATCATTTATTTTTTGTATTTCTATATCTAATTTTAAACTTTTTCATCTATTAACGAACAAAATTTAACAAAAATTGAACCTCTGCGCATATGATTCAACTTGTCAAAGAAGCAGATTTTAATCAATTTATGCCCCTTCAGAAATTTTTGTCGATAACTCCAAAAAATTTTTCAGTCAAATATCATTTATTTTTCATATTTCGATAGCTAATTTCAAACTTTTTCATCTATTAACGAACAAAATTTAACAAAAATTGAACCACTGCGCATCTGATTCAACTTGTCAAAAAAGCAAATTTTAATCAACTTATGCCTCTTCAGAAATTTTTGTCAAAAACTCCAAAACATTTTTTAGTCAAATATCATTTATTTTTTGTATTTCTATATCTAATTTCAAACTTTTTCATCTATTAACGAACAAAATTTAACAAAAATTGAACCTCTGCGCATCTGGTTCAACTTGTCAAAGAAGCAGATTTTAATCAATTTATGCCCCTTCAGAAATTTTTGTCAAAAACTCCAAAAAAATTTTCAGTCAAATATAATTTATTTTTCATATTTCGATATCTAATTTCAAACTTTTTCATCTATTAACGAACAAAATTCAACAAAAATTAAACCACTGCGCATCTGATGCAACGTGTCAAAAGAAGCAGATTTTAATCAATTTATGCCTCTTCAGAAATTTTTGTCAAAAACTCCAAAAAATTTTTCAGTCAAATTTGAATTAGTAAAGCACTGAAAATTATTTGAAATCTGTGAAAAAAGTCCATTTTCTAATTAGATATTGTATTCATTAAATTAATCAACATAATCACTATAAAAGGAGGTAAAATACCGAAATGGCGTAAAACGAGAATTTCAGTACCCTGGCTTAGAACTTCAATAATTACCGATAGATTGTTTTCATCCTTACATTTTTTTCTTCCTAAAAGTGAGTCATATATGTAAAAAATTTAAAACTGGACATAATTTGACGTTTTCTATTTTTGCATGGCGGTAGAATGAATTTGTTTTTCAGATTTTGGGCCAAAAACTCAAATTTTCTATTTTTTTTTTTTTTTTGACTATATCACTAAAAATATTTAACCGATTGAAGAATAATGTTAAAAGCGATTATTTGGAATTTGATTACCTTTAATTTGACACTTAGAAAAACTCAATCGGACATCTGTAACTCGAGATACGTCCTAAAACGTAAAGTCACCTCCGAAAAAAACGTAAAAAAATTAAAAAAATCCATATTTCGAAAACCTATCCATAGAAAAATTTCTTAATGTTATTTTTAAGTAACGAGAAGCTTAGTACATAAGAAAAAAATAGTGACATTGAATGTACATAAAATTTTTTTTTTTTTGTAAACTAGTGTAATTTAAAAATTGAAAAAAATTCAAAATTGGGGAAAATAATTGAAAATAGAAGAGGGTAATTGAAAAAGAAAATTAATAATAATTTATAAAATAAAGAAATATTTATAACATAATTAAAACCAATCAATAAAAAATTTAAATTAATGAAAAAATTAAGAAAAAATTAAAGATTAGACAGTAATTGATAAATGGGAATAAAGGGGAGGTAATATTAAAAAAATATAATAAAAAATTCCAAGGATTTAATTGAAATTCGAAGAAAACTTTTAGGTATAATTGAAAATTATATTTGAAATGTAAAGAGTTAATTTAAATTTTTGAACAACAATACATATGCGATTCAGGAAGGTGGAAAAATAACACAAATTTTATATTATGTCATGTAGTTTTTGATCAATTTAAATTAAATGGAAGGATATAACTCTGTCTCATTTAATTTAAAATTAAAGAATACAATTGAACATTGACAAAAATGATTGAAAATTGGATAAAATATATTATTGAAAATTGAAGAATATAATTAAAAAATGAGAAAAATAATTTAAATAATTGAAGAACATAACTGAAACTTGAAGAGAATAATTGAAAATTGGAGAAAATTATTGAAATTTAATTTTAAAAATGATAAAAAATTCCTTGATATAGAACAAAGTGATTGAAAAAAAACTTTAAATTTAAAAATGATGAAAATTAATCTAGATGACAATAATTGAAATTGGAAAAACGTTGAACCTTCAATAATATAATAATAATTTGAAAATTTTGAATTGGATTATTTAAATGTGCAATAAATTAATCTAAAAATGAAGAATACAATTGAATATTGGAGCAAATAGTTGAAAAATGAAAGAATATAATTGTAATTAGAAGAAAATAATTGAAAAATGACGAAAGAAATTGAGAGATTGAGGAAAGTAATTGAAAATTTTGGAAAATAATTGAAAAATTAAGAAAGAAGTTAATTTAATACTGAAGAAAATAATTAAAACAGTAAAAATTAAATTTAAACAAACCAGTTGAAAAATTATAGGAATACCTAACTGTTGGGAATAATTGCAAATTGAACAACAGGATTGAAAATTGAAAAAAATAATTGAAATTGAAGAAAATAATGAAAAACTCAGGAACTAAAATGAAAATTTAATAAATAAATTGAATATTTAAGAAAAAAATTAAAATTTGAAGAAATAATTGATAATTGAAAAAAAAATTTCAAAATGATAAAAATAATTTACAATTGAAAACAAAATTCGAAAAATGGATAGATTAATACACAACCGAACAACATAATTTTAAAAAATTAAAAGAATAATTATAAAATTTTAACATAATAATTAAAAAAAATTGTAAAAAATAATTAAAATTGCGAAAAATAACTAATAATGGAAAAAAATAGTTGAAAAATGACGAAATCAATTGAAAAATTGAAAACAAAATTCGCAAAATGACTAGATTAATAGACAACTGAAACAAATAATTGAAAAAAGAAGAGAATTAATTAATATAGAAGAAAACACATGGGATTTTTTATCCCATGTCAACAGCCTGGCCTGATGTACTTTAACCTTATTCAAATCTTTTGTTATATGTATATATTTTCCCGAATTACTTGTACCTAGCGACTAAATCGTTTGATTATTTTTACCAATATTTGTATATCATGGGTCATAGTTACCCGTTTATATCATTAAATAAATAAAAAAAAACAATTTAACAATTGTATTTGAAATTAAAGAAACTTAACGAAAAATCGAACAAAGTAATATAAAAAGGCAAAATTTTTTTTTTTAATACTAAAGAAAATAATTGGAAATTGAAAAGTGGAATTTAAATTTGAAGAAAATAACTGAGAATTGGAGAGAATAGCTCTAGAATTGAATGATTGAATTGTCATTTTAAAACAATTTTTATGAGTGGAAAAAATAATTGAAAAAGTCCGAAAATTATTGAATTTTGAGGAATTAATTGAAAATCGATAAAAAGTAATTGAAAAAAGCCGAGAATTAATAAATGTAGAAGAAAAACAATTGAAAACTGAAGAATGGAATTTAAAAATTAAAGAAACTTAATGATATTATATTATTGAGAAATTGAAGAAAATAATTAAAAATTGAAGAAAAAATTGGAAATTAAAGAATTAAATTGAAAGTTCAAGGAAAATAATTGATAATTAAAAGAAAAATTACTGTATAACGAAAGTAATGAAACATTGAGAAAAATAATTAACTATTAAAGAAAATAATTAAAAATTGAAAAAAAATCGAGAAACGGTGAGAATACTCGGCATTCGAACAAAAAAATGTGTAAAATTAATAAATAATCATACAATTGAAGAAGAATAATAAATTGACAATTGAAATTGTAAAAATTGTATAAAATAAATGATAAAATTGAAGAAATCGATTGGAAATTGAAGAATTGTACTGAAACTTAAAGACAATAATTGATAATTGAGAAAATGCTAGAATTATTGAATATTGAACAAAATAATTGAAAAACGAAGAATGCAATTGAAATTTTAAGAAAATAATTAAAAATTAAAGAAATAAATTAAAGATTAAAGAATTAAATTGAAATTTTAGGAAAGTAGTTGATAATTGAAAGAAAAAATTACAAAATGACTAAAATAATTAAATATTAAAGAACATAATTCAGAAATGAGGAAATTAAAATTTAATTTAAATTCATTTTTAAAAAGTATCTGATTTAAAACAAAAAAATATCTTGGTGACAAACTTCAGGTGTGGACAGAATGAAAGAATTTTACCTGCAACAGCAACAGCGGCACCAACAGGAGTGAATAAAGCTGCCGCAGATATTGCCATGCTTCCAAAGCCTACAACGGTACTGGAAGTATCTAGCGCATTTAGAACTTTCTTGCTGCAAGCTGGAGATTCGTGAACTTCTACCCAAACATAAGACATTTCGTTTGTCCACTGTTCAGCTTGATCACCCTGATATTCTCCACCATGTGGTACAACCATAAAACAAGCAGGCAAAACGTTGTTTGTTAAATAAGCTTCCCAACTTTTGTAAACCCTTTCACTATCATCAATGTAATAAATTTCCAATTTTATCCCATTAGTCCCACTTTGTTCCTCTAAAGTAATTTTATCGCTCTCTGTGAGCTTTATCCCATTACTCTCATTCTGTTCTTCTGAAGTAATTTTATCGCTCTCTGCGAGTTTTATCCCATTACCCTCATTTTGTTCTTCTGAAGTAATTTTATCGCTCTGTGTGAGTTTTATCCCATTACTCTCATTTTGTACTTCTGAAGTTATTTTATCGCCCTCTGTGAGTTTTAAAACTTTAAATACTGGAACAGGATTCAAATATCTCATTAAGCTATCTCCATTGAAGTCTTCTTCTTTGTGAATTAGATTGCTTACTGCCTTAATTGATTTCTCGAGAAATATTACGTTATATATTAATCCACATAGAATCCTTTTATTCTCTGTATTTTGCGTACCATGCTGGACTATTTTAGCATATAGTCTATTAATTTTTCTCATCTGGGATGATTTGTATTTAAAAGCAGAATCTTCATCGAGATCTTTATTTTCTTCAGCCTTTGGAGGTCCGAAAAGAACTGTTCCGATGTAGTTCTTGAGAATATGAGGCTTTTCAAGGTCATATTCGTTAAAATCGCTCAAAAGTTCGTAAAAATCTTGTTGATATCTGGACCCAGAGAATACCAGTAATTGCTATAGAACGAAAAAGTAATTTCTATTAAGTGATTATATATAATCGTTAAATAATTTAATTCCACTTTACTGCAAGTATTTTTCTCAGAATAAAACTGATCGACTACGTATTCAATAACAGTAAAATTTGTTTTGTCAACAATAATTCTGTAAACAAATAAAAGTTAGATACTTTACCTTTACTTCTTCTGGATTAATTTCCTCTTTTTTTTCTGATGATTTTCTTGAAAACATTTTCAAGTTTTGTTTGGATTATTCTTCTCGAACATTTAATTACAGTATAGGTATATCCTAAACAGATTGAAAAGATAAAATAAGTGATGTAATACACAATACACTACAAATAAATAAACTTTTAGGTTACAAACGTATACATACCTTAGATTTTTACTGCGCAAAAACGGAAGTTTCCCGATTATTTGATATGTTACTTGTTTAAAAACAGTAAATTAATTTTATCAAAAGCCCACAAGTTTGTAGATAATTAAATTTGCTATTTATTTTGGATTTTAATAATCAAGTAAAAAATATTGCATGAATGAATGCAAGGAATCGAAGGAAGCCCAACCCCAACTGTTAAACTGTTACAGTGTTGCCAACTGTGTGTTAAATGTCAAAATCCCAATATTCGCGCAGAAAAATTTAAAATCATGAAAAAATTCAATTTTATTTTTTAATTTGTATTTTATTTTTCTTAAAATTATAATCAATTTTTATTCAATTAATATTTACATAGCCTAGTTTATATACATCATCATATTGTTTTTTTTATTATTTATTAAATTATAGTTTTTTTTATATTTTACACCCTTTGTGTAAGACAGTTTCACCAACTACGAAAAGTTAAAGTAAAAAATATAAATAAACACGCATAAAATGAATTAACCTAAAAATTCTAGTTTGACATTTGCTTTTGTTGACAAATATTATGCGGTTGATATTATGTTATTGATATTTCTAACAAGTTGAAATAAAGAAACAAAAAAATAAAATACAAATTACATAATGTTTCCAATGAATGATTTGTGCCATCCAAGTGTAAGTGCATTACTTTTAAAATTACATTTGTGCACTTCTAAAATCAAAAATGTTTTCTGTAAGTATTTAATTAAAATTATTTGACACAATTTTTCAGTATTACAAAATCAGTCAATTGGGATGTAATGATGGAATGAAAATTACTACTGCATTCTATGTTTATATGGAACTTTGCGAAGGTATTAAATAACAATTGAAAAAATTGAATTTCATAACAATCATAACTTTTAAAAAAACAATAGAGATCAAAATAACTAACTTTAGTTAGTGTAGAAATCAATAATTTGATTCCTATTATTGTAATAATAATTGATTCTTAAAATTAAATATATTTAATTTTCTCTAAAAATCTTATACAATTTTTTATTAAACTTTAACATTTAAAGAATCTATAAATTTCAATGAATTCCAATTCTAATCAATCTGTTTACATTTTATCTTTTCCTAAATTTGTTTCGTAAAAAAAATAATAAATGTATTTTTTAGTAAAACGTCTATGGGATGTGGAATATAAATATAATAAAGAAATAGACTTAATTTATCTAGAAGGTAAAAAACGAAAGTCTTCAGTACCTGAAATATACGTGCCATGGCCTGTTGTTTACAAAATTTCTCTTGTGCAAATTGAGAGTATACAAGAGAATTTAAAATCAGAAAGGTAAATAATTTTCTTTTATTTAATATATAATAATTTCTGATATTTAATAAATATACTCATTTAACACATACTTATTTAAAATACAAAAAAGACTAATAACTACTCTGAAAAATATTTATTGAGATTTTAATTTTACAAATTTTAGGTTTACCTTTGTATTTAGAGGAGGCGATAGTACTAGTGTTTATTATAGGGTAACTTCAGGTCTCATAAAGCCATTAACACCTGATGAAACTAAACTAATTAAACAAAAGGAGGAAAAAAAATTCGAGTTGGAGCAAGAAATCCGAAGAAATACTTCAATTCTTTACGAATTAGCAAAATCTATTAATTCTAATGAGGATGACGTCTCTAAAAGTGAAGAAAAAAATGCACAAGAAAATTCAGAAGCAGTAGTTAATGATAATGAACAAGAAAAAATGGAATGTACAGTAGATAAAGAAATAAAATTTACTAAAGATCAAGAAATGCAAAGTTTAAAAGATACAGAAACACAAGATACGCAAAATCAACAAGTTTTAAAAGATAAAGAAATAGAAGTTACAAAAGATGTAGAGATTCAAGTAGTAAAAGATAAAGAAATTAAAGATACAAACAATGAAGAAATACAAATAGTAAAAGAAAAAGAAATACAAGTTGCAAAAGATGAAGAGATACAAATAATAAAAGATAAAGAGATTCAAGTTTCAAAAGATGAGGAAATACAGATCATCAAAGACGAAAAAACACGAATCATGAAAGACCGAAAAACGAATTCGCAAGTTATCAGTACAGATGTGGAAATGATAGCTGAAATAACGAATAAAACACCAGATATAGAAATGTTACCGAATACTTAATATTTATTTTATAAGCAAATTTTATACGTATATAAAGGTTTTTTTCATAAGATACACAGATTATTCTTTTTTACTATTTATTAATTGAAATAATCTTGATTTGAGTATATATAAGATGAAATGAATTCAGCAGATTATCACTAGGGTTTCTGTTCATTAATGAGAATAATGTTTCGATATAAGCTGCCTTGACAATACGTATCGAATAAATTAATACTTAAAATGATCACGCGAGATGTGGTGATTGCTTTTTTATGTAGTACATACTATGGAGTATGAGGCACATATAAATTTAATTTTCTTTTACAGGCTACCGATAAATATCGTGAATGCAAGGTTACCAAAATACACTCTACATTTAAACCTAACGACAATACATTATTAGGTTCGAACAAAAACTGTATAACAAGAATTAGGCTAATAAAAGGCTTTTCTACTTTCAAAACTAAAAAAATATTACTATCTACAGTAAAGTTCTTTCTTGATATTTCACAATCAGTATTATATACATCTTAAAAAGTTTATTGTTGCTTAAATCCAATCTTAATTAGAGGTGAGTTAAAGCATACATTCTGATCGAAATTAAATTCAGGATAAGGGGTAATATAAAACGGATTTAAAATATTTTTTACAATTAATCTCCATACGTACGGCATAGTGGTAAAATCAGTCAGCAGGATGATAGTTTTTTTTTATTTCTAAAGTTAAATTTCAGAAAAATCGACAAATCTTACAATCCAAGTTTTAGATATGAGTTTGTTTTTTCTTTCAATGGTCGCTTTTTCAAACAATAAAATACATATTTTGTCTATCTCTTGTCAGTAAGAAAAAAAAACAACCATTTACCAAAAAATCAGGCACATTTTTCTTTTCCTACAAACGTTAAAATCTGTAAAGGAATTTTTATTGTAAACCGAGTACCAAAGAGTATTTAGAGTATTAAAGTAAGGCAACTGGATTTCCAGACCTCCTCAACACTATCACAAATCGTTTAGCTTGTCAATCGCAATTTCAAATAACCAGTGTAAAAGGTATAAAAAGTAACTTTTTCCCCGATGCATTTTAAGACCATTGGTTCCACTTTGAAAAGCGAGAGAGAACTATTTACAATATTTTGAAAAATTCCAATGTTTAGAACAGGAATAATCCTTTTCCGAATCAAATTTCGGAACATATGGAATATATGGAATGAAATTACGTGCATTTTGGAAATAATTTCTTTTTTTTTTTATAAAAGTACTCTTACGAATTTGAAGGAAATATTTTTTCCCTTTTATGGTTCATTAGCAAAAGTTGATCTTTAAGTACGGCACGATTGTCTCCGCATCTACTTTATCGAATATAGTTCGAGTATCATTAAAATGCAAAAAAAGCCAAATGGCAATGGATCTGCAAAATGTGTACAATTAAAAAATTTTCGTTAATTAAAAATCAAATACACAGAACGAAACAATAAAGTCATTAAAGTATCTCTCGTCAACTACTATTAACGCACTTAAAATTGCTATACATAGCTCCATTTCTGAATTGATTATCACATGATTATGAGCAAATATCTGATTTTTTAAATTAGTTTTGATGTGCTTCAGGGGTCCGCGAGTACTTTCTGCTGAAATAATATCATGAAAACGCTTTTCGAAGAGCTTAAAACAACTCTCGCATTACGCGTAGTTATACATATTATAGCTGCAAGTGCAGAAGTAGTTTCGAAGATAAACAATTCTTTTTTTTTTCGTAGATAAAAATAGCTAGTAAACTTACATGCTAAGCAGAGTCTGGTTTATATCCAGTTAAAAACAATTTTATTTACTTTGCGATATGCTTCGTAAAAGGACGCTCACGTAAATAAATTACAATTGTTGATTTCATTTTGGTCCTACTCTGTTTTTTTTCATTTCATAGTTCTCAATTCATGAAATCGGGCTTGATTAAAAATTAGTACCATAAAATGACTACTTACAGCAAAAAAAAATTGCAGCTTAAAAGCGAGACTTGTTCCAATTATTACTATAATTGTAGTACGCAATAAAAATATAAAAACTATACAAATAATCAGAGGATGCGAAAAAAAAATTAAGTAATTGTTCAGATCATAGTGCATGGAGAACTACACTAGATGAATAAAAGCTCTGTCTAGTGCAAAAAAGAAAAGCTCGATTTTAAGCAGAAATTCAATATAACGAATTAGCACCAGTCCGCCATGTATGTAAAGTCCCTGAAAAGTGCTTGCTCCATGTCATTGAGTGCTCTTGGATCTTTTGGTGGTGTCAGGTGAGGTTTTTCTGATGTAAATTCTTCATCGAAATTGCTGACATCCTCAACTGAGTGCTGCAAAAATTATTAAATTTGTAAATAAACTGGTTTTAAAAATAAAAATTATGAAATTATAAAAAAAACAGGGATTTTTAGAAATATTAGAAAATTTTTTAGAAAAGAATCTAATCATGGTGTCTAGCAATTTTCAAATTTCCTGCTTTTCTGGACTGCATACTACAATTTTTACAGATTTGTTCCTTTAATAATTAATTACTATACTAATGAAATATTAAGTGGTTTAAACGAAATATTAAGAAGCAAATAACTACAAAAAAAACAGAACATTTATTTTAAAATTTTAAAACATAAATTCTATCAAGAAAAAGAAAAAAAAATCAAAAAAAGAAATAAAGAAATTAAGGAAAAAGTCCAAGTCTTAAAAAATACAAACAAAGTGAGTACATTTAATTAATAATGAGAAAAAAAACCACTTTGAATAATGGAAAAAATCTTCAAAAAATCAACAAATTATGAAAACAAGATAAAATTACAAAAAATAATTAAAAACATTATTATGAACGCAAAAATAAGGAAATCGCGGGTAATGTACTTTAAAGTGTAAAAATTAAAAACAAAAAGATAATTGAAAAACCTACAAAAAACAAATAAATTATTTTTAAGAAATTATAAATTTACGGACATGTTTTTAAATTAAGAAAGAAGATAACTGTACTAATTAAATATTAAGTTAAATATCGAGTGGCTTTAACGAAATATTAAGGAGGTTCTCTCCATTTACATAACCTCAAACTAGAAAGTCATTTTTCATCCCAAATCAAAATATTATTTAAATCAATTTCAACAAATTTTGAAAGACCCAGTTGTACATTTTTCAAAAAAAATTAGGTTGGACTAAAATTTGTTATTAAATAATAATTATTCAAAATTTTACGCTTTTCAGGTTTTTTCTTTAAAACTAGTTAAAAATTGTAATTTTCTTCCAATTTTAACAAATAATTGCTCTTTTTTTCGTTGAAACATTCTCTGCAATTTTATTTGCTAGATTTTGTTAAGGAGGTTAGTTGAAAATCACTAATCTTCGGTACAAGTTTGAAATTTTCAGCAAAAATAACTAAAATATTAATGCACATTATTGCTAAACTTGAGATAATTTTACCGTATATAGTTTCTGAGATCTTGTTTTCCAAAATTCACTATTTTTCTTAATATTTTGCATTTTTCTAATGGCCGACGCGAAAAAAATAAGTAACTTGAAATATATTATTTAATAACTTTTGATGTACAATTAGGTTTTAATTCAAAATTAAAACAAAAATAATTCAATATTCAAGGATCATATTACTCTTAAAAGACCAAAAGATTTACCGTTTAGTTGTTGAGTATTATTTATCCTAAAATTAAAATTTTGCACAAAAATATTTTTATAATGAAAACACAAAACAAGAGACTAAAAAAGTTGAATACCGCGAAGATTCGAATAAAACGACAAATTTTAAAATGAGTTTTTTGGCGTAAAAAGGGAAGTAACACAAAAAACTTCTAATAAAATATAAATTTATATAGTTAAAGTTTCAATAACTGTTACTGAACAAAATATTTTTCAAATAATAGTCATAAACTTAAAATCGAAAATTCTGTAGCTGTCATTGAAATCATGGTTAGTTTGACAGATTTCTAAATGCTCTGCACTACGTTTTCCAAAAAATTACTATTTTTCTTTAAAATTTTATTACTTACATTTTTGAATGTCGGAACACAAGGAATATTGTTTAAATATATAAAATTAAGTTTTACATAAAACTTTTTATTTCATATTTGGTATTTTAGAAAAAAAGTTTTTACCTTGACTAGCTCATTTAAACTATCCTCCTTAAATATTATTTTGTTTAAACAAAAAGTAAAAAACAAATTTTATTTGTCTAATAATTTTTAAACAAAACAATATTTAACAAAACCTACCAAATAAAATTACAGAGAATGAATTTTTAGCACAAGCTAATTTATTCTGAAAAATGTACAATTGGATCTTTCAAAATTTGGTAAAATTGATTTCAAAAATATTCTTATTTAGGGTGAAAAACGACTTTCTAGTCTGAGATTAGGTAAAAGGAGAGAAACTCCTTAAGACGCGAATAACTACAAAAACAAAACAGAACAATTATTTTAAAATTTTGAAATATCATAAATTCCATGATGAAAAAGAAGAAAAATAAATAAATTCAGGAAAAACTCTTAAGAAATAAAAAAAAGTGAGAACATTTAATAGTAAATGAAAATAACACTTTAAATAATGGAGAAAAATCTTCAAAATATTAACAAATATGAAGAAAAGATAAAATTATAAGAACTATTAAAAACATTATTATGAACGCAAAGATAAGAAAATTGGGGATAATGTACTTGAAAGTGAGAGAATTAAAAAGAAAAAGATAATTGAAAAACGTAAGGAGGTTCTCTTCATTGACATAACCTCAGACTAAAAAATGATTTTTCATATCAAATAAAACTATTATTAAAATTAATTTCGCCACATTTCAAAAGATCCAATTGTACATTTTCCAAAAAAAATTAGGTTGAACTGAAATTTGTTATCAAATAATAATTATTTAACATATTAAATTTTTCTTTAAAGCTAATTAAAATCTGCAATTTTCATCGAATTTTAACTAATAATATCTCTTTTTTCTCATTGAAACATTCTCTACAATTTAATTTGCTCGGTTTTATAAAAGAATATTCTGTTTAAAAGTTATTAGACAAATAAGAATTGTTTTTTACTTATTGTTTAAAGAAAATATTCAATAACAAAACCAACAAATAAAATTGTAGAGTGTTTTAAAGAGAAAAATGAGTTATTTTTAGTCAAAATTGGATGAAAATTATCGATTTTAATTAGCTTTCAAAAAGTAACAGACAATGTTAAATAATTATTATTTGACAAAAAATTTTAGATCAACCTCATTTTTTTCTGAAAAATGTACAACTGGGTCTTTCAAAATTTGATGAGATTGATTTCAATAATATTTTTTTTGGGGTGAAAAACGACTTTCTAGTTTAAGGTTATGTAAATGGGGAGTAGGAGTACCTCCATGAAGTAGTATAAGGAGGCCCCACTCTCATGAAAACTTGAAGCAGATTTCCCCGTTTCTCTTACAAATTAGCGAAAGTGGAGAACCAAGCGAGATAATTTGGAACTTCGAAATTTCGTCTGCTACAATGTGTTTGCTAGTCACTTTTCCCGCCTGATCACTCAGCTGTTTGTAGGCAGCCATTTGCAAAAAGCATTTCAAGTGTGTTAGTAATTGCATGTACACAAAAATGACATTGTGTGGCTTTATAATTCTAAGCTTTTCCGCTAGGTTCTCCACTATCGCTAATTTGTAAGAGAAACGGGGAAACCAGCTTCAACTTTTTCAAGGTTAAACATAGCAGTGGGGCCTCCTTATACTACTTCATGAGTACCTCCTTAAAAAATTATAAATTTATATGGATGTTTTTTTAAATTAATAAGAAAATGAATAACAGAATCAATGAAAAAACGTCAAAATTCTACTATACAAAAAAAATTGTAAAAAAAAGATAATCTATCTCTAGTTTGCTCCGACTTTTTAAATTATTAATATACTAAAATGTAAATTTTCGAGATGTTTCTATGAATTTCCTGAACTTTTTACAAATTCTCTGATTTTTTTCCAAAATTTGTAATTTTTTTTAAGATGTACCAGCAAATTCCCAAATTTTCTGAATCTCTAGACACCATCGTATTAATAGTTTTTATCAAAATTAATACTTACAATGACTGGAACGAAAGGAGGTTTAACGCGCCTCAAAAGCAGATCATCCCAAGCTATGTGCCTGAAGAACGCTTGTTTTTTCACATCTTCAGCGTCTCTTTCACTACTTCCTAATCTACGATCTGGATTCTTTCTGAGCAACTATAACAAATTTTAAAAAAAGGATTAGTTTCTTTCTACAAATATAACTGACAATTAAAATTACAAATTATATTTAAATATTTAAAATTAAAGATAAAAAGTTGATAATAGAAAATAATTATGTAATATAATTTAAAAAAATATATAATAATAAACTTTAAACAAAAATATAATTTGAATAAGAAAATATACTCACTCTTCTCATAATGGCAATCGCTTCAAGTGACAAAAATCGCGGATATCGAACTTCGTCGTTTACTATAGAATCAAAAACTTCCTCCTCGTCGTCACCAGGGAAAGGAGACTAAAGAAATAAATATATATAGTTAAAAAATCAGTTTACAGGATAAGAAAGATAAATAATTATGCAACAGGTGTTACTAATAATTATAATGATAATAACCTCTCCAGCAAGCATCTCAAAAATTAAAACTCCGAGACCCCACCAATCGACAGCGCGAGTGTATGAAGTTTCGGTCAAAACTTCAGGCGCCAAAAACTCAGGAGTGCCACAAAAAGTTCCTGTTCGATCTCCAAAGCCCATTCCTTCTTTGCATAAACCAAAATCGGCAATTTTCACATAACCCTCCGTGTCCAAAAGTAAATTGTCCAATTTTAAGTCTCTGTAATAAAATAGTAATTTATAATTAATAAAATTATACATTGCTGCAGGTTAAATTTATTCAGATTTTTAAATATATTTTTTGTTTCTCAATTTCGATTAATTTACCTATAAATAATTCGACTTTCGTGTAAATATTGCAAGCCTAATACGACACACGCAGAATAAAAAACTGCACGTGGCTCTCCAAATACGTCCGCATGTATATGCATCATAAGATCTCCACCAGCAGCGTATTCCATAACAAAACAAACATGTGCCTGTAAAAATAAATATAAAATTAATTAATTACCAATAAAATGAGTTACCTTTTAATTTAATTTCCAAGAAAAATTAGAGAGAAAAGAAATTCAAATTTGAATGAAGTAAGAATAAATTAAAATTAGGATCTACGGCAATTTGACAAATCAGTTTTAATTAATCGAAATTTTATTAATGCCATTTTAAAAGGAAGGAAATTTGTTTTAGATTAGATTAGATTAAATTAAATTTTAGAAAATTAAACTTTGGATTAATTTAAATTTGAATCGATTTTAGATTGACTGCAATTTTTTAGTTGCTTTAAATTTCAATGAATTAAATTTTCTTTACGAAACATAGATTAAACTTTGAATAAAATTGAATAAATTAAAACTTAAATTAATTGAATCGATAAGAATGAATTAAAATTTAAATAGATTAGATTTTTCATAAATTAAACTGTACAACGTTTAAAATTTCTATTTCAATAAAATGTGAATAAATTTTGATAAATTAAGACAAATTCTCAATCCAATCCGCTTTTAATAAAATTGATTTAACAGATTAAACAGAATTTAAATAAATTCAATTTTGTATTAAATCTTATATTAATTAAAATTATTTATAATCAATCGAAATAAAAATACCAAAATAAAATAAATAAAATTTAGAATCGATTAAAATTTCTTTTAGCATTAAATTTTACAAATAAAAATTAAAATAGATTGAAAACTGAACAGATCAAAGTTCAGATGAATTAAATTTGAGGAGGTTGATTAAAATTATAATGAATTGAAATTAACTATAAAAAAAACCGTAAATAATTTAAATGAATATTTACCTCAGTTTGGAAGCACGCAAATAAATTTACAAGGAACGGATGTCTTGTGGTGTTGGCTACTTCAAATATTCTCTTTTCCGAAAGAAGCGACTCAACCTCATCTCTGGCAATGATATCCCCTTTTTTCAAGGCCTTAATTGCAAAATATTCCCCAGTATTTTTGTACTGGGATAGGATCACTTTTCCAAAATGTCCACGGCCAAGAACAGAAAGCAATCTGAAGTTTTCTAAAGTCATGCCAGTGAGCTGTGATTGTCTTCGTGATTCGTAGGCACTGTCTCTGTATTGTACGGTTCTGACTGGCATCTCGTAGATTACCTGAAAATTAAAACAATTCTCTTTTTCTGAAGCATAAAAATACCCAATTTAAAAAAAAAAACACACAAAAGTTGACAATCACAGTTAGTACACAAAATTGATATATTGAATCTTGCATATGATAGTTAATCACAGCACTCGTCCTATAATGATATTTCTAAAAAAAAAAAATATTCATGTACCTTCTCGTGCAAAAAATGGATAAAAATCTTTAATGGCAAACGTAGAAAATGATGAAATGCTATAAAATATTGTTAGAAATATAAAATTTTGTCAAGAAATATGGATAAAATACTATTTCAAAATATGCAAAAGTCTAGATATTTATAAAACACATTTCCATAAATCCTCTTTATTTATTTTGGTTATTTATCTTATTATTCCAAGTTTTAATATATTGGGTTTAATAGTTTTTAAATAGCAAGAAAAAAATAAATAAAAATAAACGAAAATGCTTTGTGCAGATAAAAGCTTGGATAGAAAGCAGATTAAAATTTCATGCAGGGAATATAATTCTCGAGGAACAGAAGAAGAGGCATACCTGACTTTATTGTTTAAAGTCAGAAGTATATTGTTACAAGATAATCTTATCAATAGTATTTTGTTGAGTACTAAGATGTCTGCCTTATGAAACAACAAAAGCACTTCTAAATTTTCTAAAGAAGCCATGTTTTTAATGAGTTATGATCGTTTCTAAATGATGAAAATTATGAACCCCGTATAATATTTTCAGGAATTGTGGACGAATTTATTTGAAGCAAAAATAGTCCAAATAATTATTTTCGAAACAAAATGTTCGATAATAATGTTTAGGAATAAAATGTCCAATTGTTTTTTAAACAAAACAAAGAACCTCTGATAAAAAATAACTTTCCGAATAGGAAATATTTGCAAGGAAAAAATTTAGGGGCGCGTCTATCAAAAAATTCCAAAATATTAAGAGGAACTGGACAGATAGTCTGAGAAAAAATTAATCCAAGTATCACGAGAAAGTGAACAAAAAAATAAAATTCAGGACAAACGAATGAAAATAAGAAAGAATATATACCTAAAAACGAAATGAAAAATAAAAAAAAATACTAGGACGTGAAAAAAAAATAGTAATTAAAATTTGATTAAAATTGACTAAAACAGGAAAAAATACTTTCTCTATAAGAAAACAAAATTACTATAAGATGAAAAAAAAGAAAAATTAAAGAAAAAAGTATATAAACTAAAGAATTACTTAAAAATGAAAAGGGATTGACAAATTTATAAAAATTACTAAAATAAAATGAAAAATTACCATTTTATCATAAAATGATAAATATCTAGATAGAAAAATATCAAAATTACAAGAAGCTGAAATAGTAACTAAAAGTTTAAATAAAAATAACTAGAAACAGAAGAAAAAATACTGTATAAATAGAAAAAAGAATGACAAATTCAAAAAACATAACTATAAAATAAAATAAAATGTGAAAAATAACTAGAATTTGAAAAAATAAATAAATAATACCAAAGATTAAAATAATAACTAGAAAGTAAATTAGAAACCAAATATAAATTGATGAAAATTACTAAAATAAATAAAATTTTTTTTATTACATTGTCAAAAAATTAAAAATAACTAGAAAAAGTAGAAAAATTACCCAATCGAATAGATTGATTTTTTAAAAATATAAAAAATCTAATGTTATAAAAAATTGTGATTTTTTTATTTTTATAGTAAAAGAAAAAAAATACAGCTTACTTAGTTCATTAAAATCTAAGAAGGTCAAATTAATGTAGTATTTTTCCTAAAAATTTCCATTCACTTTCAAATTTTAATAGCTAAATCAGTGAAAAAAAATTATTCACTCACTCTCTAAAAAAATTAAATTGAAACATTTGTTTTCTATTTTAAAAAGCAAAAGGATTGACTAATTTCTTTCAGATTGTCTAATTCCTCCTTTTCTAAATTAACTTCACACTTTTTATTTGTATAAATACAAAAAAAATATTTAATAAAGTTAACTGAATATGGGATTTTTCGATAGGTGCAACAATTGCCCGAAAATTTCTTTAAAATGCACTTTGTTAGACTTCCAGAAGTCCTGAAATATAAAATTGATATAGATTAAGGCGGTTTTCTTTATTGACATAACTTTAAATTAAAAAATGGTTTTCACAGCAAATAAAAAATGTATTAAAATTAATTTTACCAAATTTTGAAAGATCCTCTTGTATATTTTTAAAAAAAATTGAACTGAAATTTTTTATCAAATAATAATTATGTATATTTAACATTTGTTTTTTTTTAAATCTAGAGTTAAAAACTATAATTTTTGTTCCGTTCTGACAAATAATAACTTCAATAATGATTTAGAATATAAATAATAATTCATTTTACTTTTTGCAACATTCTCTAATGTTTTATTTTTTGGATTTTGTTAAATAAAATTTTATTCAAAAGTTATTAAACAAATAAAATTTTATTTTGACATATTTTTTAAGCAAAATATTATTTAACAAAATTCAACAAATAATAAAATAGTGGAGAATGTTTTAGAAAGAAAAATGAGCTATTACTTGAAACTAAAAAAATTACAGATTTCCGCTAGACTTAAAAAAATCACAAAATTTTTAATAATTATTTATTATTATTTGACAACAAATTTTATCTCAACGTAATTTTTTCTGAGAAATGTAAAGCTTGATTTTTTAAAATTTGGTGAAATTACTTTTAATAATATTTTCAGGGATCACAGTTCCTTCCCTTTTTTCCCCTAATTTAGGCAAAATGACCTAAAACACCTAAAATCCTATATTTTCTCCCTTTTTCACCTTTTTCCAATAAATTTTCATTTTTTTTCACGATCATAGTGAAAGTCAAAGTTATTAATTAATTTTTAACTACCTTTTTTATAACTTTTATATAACAACCTACTTATTTTTTAGTAAATAATTCACTTCTTTAAACGTACAAAGTATAGGTAATAGTTAATACTTTTTTTATTAAACCACTTGAAACAACTCTATAAAAAAAAGAATTTCTTACAAAATTTTCCAACAAACTTCTACCAAAATTCCAGAAAAAACATGAAAAAAAAAGAAAATTTTATGAAATTGTGTACAGAAATTTATGGGAAATTTTTGAAGAAATTTTGTTGGAATTTCTTGAAAGTTTTTTTATAATATAGGTATTTACTAAAAGTTACTGTAATTCTAAGAAAATCCTGACTTGAAAGAAATGGTTTTGACAACACTTTATTTAGGTACTTCTATATATTATAATTATTCAAAAAACTGGAATTCTCAAAGTTTCATAAAAATTCAACTCATTTCTGAAATAATAAACATCATTTTATGTCCTTAGGTTTATTTCAAAATTTATATTCTATAAAATCAAAATATGAAACTTGTTAGTAATATTCGGACAAGTTTTCTAAACTGCACTTATTTGAATTTTATAAATTACACATTTTCAGATCTTCAATAAATGCATAAATGTCATAAAAATATTCTAATGTTTTTAAAAAAAAAATTTGCAATGTTGCAGCTTCAATTTCTTTCAGTTATTATTTTTCTAAAACTTTACTTTTAAGCAAAAAAAAAAAAAAATAATAATTTTTTTTTTTTATTATTATTTACGGTTGAAAAAGTTCCGAATTAGTAAAAAATCCCCCTTTTTACATAAAATTGAAAAAAAAACAATTTGATCCCTGTATTTTTATTTACAGAAAAAACCAATTTTAGTTAGAGGTTATGTCAATGCAGAGAACCTCCTTAAATGAAAATCTTGAAAATTTGAAATAAAAAATCAGAACTTGAAGTTTACAATAAATTTACAAGACAGACAAAGCCATGCGGTTTACAGGAGGTAAGTACCTCGTCTTCGGGAAACTCGACGACAGGTTGGGGCGAGGGGGTGCGTGGAGAGGGTGGTGCAATCAGCACAGGTCGGGGCTCGGTCACAAGGGGCCTCAAGCTTGCCCCCTGGTGCCCGTCTTTTTCTTCGATGTGCAGAAAATCAAACTCCCTTAACGCACTCTGCAACTACATTACTACCTGCTTAGCAATAGGAGAGCAGGATTTTTCTTGCAAGCAGGCAAGCCATTTTCAATATCTTGCTCTTACTTTACAAGTTAAACAATTTCTTTTCTTTTTTTTTTTCACAAAATCAGACATAATTCAAAGTTAATATTGAAATCAAGAAAATCAGTGACGTTTCAAAATACATAGTGCTTTTATTCTAAAGAACAAAACTAGTGAAGATTTAAAATAGTGCTTTCATTATTCAATATTTAAATTAAATATTGAATACAGGGTGTCTACTAATTTTGATCGATTAACCAAATTCCAGGTCTTAATCAAGTTATTTTTATTTATGAAAATTTGTAATAAAAATAAGTTCTTGTATTAAACATTTAATTTATTTTTTAATTAATACTTAATTTTATTTGTTTAAATTTTAATAGATCACCGATCTCGTTAATTTCGTTAATTTTACTACGTCAAATATCATTTTATCCTGTTAGTAAAATTTTAAGAGAATTTACGGTTCGACGAACATTTTCCAATTAGTAGACACCCTGAGAATAAAACAAGTGAAGATATTTGGAAAATACTTCTTAGTGTGCTCAAAACAAAAATAAAAATAATGTGCCTTGATATGATACAAAAAAGGTACCTTCTTGAGAGAAAATAGCTTTGATTTTATTAACGTGCTTGGACAAATCAGTACTTGTATTTACAGTGTTAAGTTAATTTGCGCCTTATTCAATATTATGATTATTATTATTAAAATTATGCCTGTTATTGTACATAGTTTTTATTAATATTACTTTTATTAATAATTTTAATAATATTATTTTTTTAATTCTATTTTCATTGAGATTATTGTTGTAAAGATTATTTTTATTAAAATAGAGTAAAACCTCAACCATTAATATAAAACCTATTGAGGATTTTTTAATGGAAACATTATATAAAAAACTTTCTATAAATTTATATTAGGGTGGTCCAAAAAAAAAAAGTCAGAAATGTTATGCTCCTACCCCACAAATTTGTTCAAAATTAAAAATAAAGTTACCCCTATTTTTCGTATTTATATTTTTTTCTAAAAAGTGTTTAAAAAAAGTATTCCATAATTTATTTATTAATTCGTTAATATTGAAATTGCAAAAAAAAAGTTATATCAACAAATTAATAAATAAATTATGGAATAATGTTTTTTAAATACTTTTTAGGAACTCATTCGGTGCATTAATGATTTAAGTGATTTTTTACGAAACTTCATGTACTTTGCACCACTCTAAATATTGTCTGATTTCAAAATAAAAAAATAGAGACACCGTTTTTCAATTTGGAACAAATTTGGGGGGTAGGAGCATAACATTTCTGACTTTTTTTTTTGGACCACTCTAATTTATATACATAACATTGAAAAATGTTTGAAAATAATTCATTTGTATTTATAACAATCTTAAAATATTTACATTTATTATTAACAGTAAAACAACGATCAACATTAGAAAAAAGATATTTCGTGCTTACCTCTTGATCTAATTTCGGAGGAGGAGGAGGCGCTGGCATCGAAGGTTTTTTTATCAAAGACGGTGGAGGAGGAGGTGGATGTTCAGGAGGACTTGGCAGTACAGGAATTTCATTTGTTACATTCATTCCTAAAGGTCTCGTACCACCCAATCCTCCTTTCTCGGGATCTGGTAATTCTCCGGGTGTTTCCGTTTTGTCTTCTGCTGAAGGGTCGAAAGAAAGTTGCGTCGGTTGGACACCTAAAATGTTAAATTTTGTTATTTATTCTAATTTATTATTTTACTCATTAACTAATTTAATGCAATTTACAGTTTCGAAATCTTCAACAATTTTTTAAAATATGAAGAAGCAAAATAATTTAAAGTCGAAAATAAATTATATCAAGGTTCATTTTTAAATGGTTGAAAAAATACCTGAATAGCTTTACACAAAACGTTCTGGATATTACGATTATTTATTTTAAAAAAGTACAAATAAATATAAACTCACATTGTACAATAGAAGGCGGACTTTCGGAACTCCTTGTGCTGTGAAGTGAAGGAGCGGAACGTTTTAAAAGTCTTCCCCAGGTGGCAACATTAATATTCATTTGATTTGCTCTTGGGAAGTTTTTCGCTTGTTGTTTGAAAATCTTCCTTTGTCGTTGTAATTTTGGCTTCCTCGATATCATGGGATTCAAGAATTTAATTTCTGCAAAGAGCAAGCCTTGGGGCTCCAATTGTAACGCCATTCCGTGTCGGACGTCATCAATAAACTCCTCTAAACGTAAGAATTTAACTGCACACAGGGATCTCCAATCTTTCCAATAAATACCGATTTCCAATTCTCTAGATTTGTCTAGTTCGATAGAAAACCTGAAAATTACAAGTACAAAATCATTAAAATCATCTCTTAATTTCTACATTTTTTTTTTAAACAAAGGATCTAGGGATAATTAGATGTTTTTAATTACCTTTGGTCCCATGCCTGCTGGGAACAAGGCCGCCAACTAGTTTG
Organism: Ganaspis brasiliensis; assembly: GCA_037103525.1. Taxonomy (NCBI): domain Eukaryota; kingdom Metazoa; phylum Arthropoda; class Insecta; order Hymenoptera; family Figitidae; genus Ganaspis; species Ganaspis brasiliensis. Next base: position 968,768 of record JAZKLR010000079.1, read on the forward strand.
CGCTACAGTTTGATTATCTAATTTAATAACTGCCATAATATCGTCTAGAAAGAGAAAATGCGTAAATTACATATTTAGGTATTTAACTAAAATTATTAAAACATTTTATAAAATATTTTAAACAAATGACAAAAATTTTTTTTGATAATTGAACATCTCTAATTTTTTTTTATTTGAGGAGCAGTTTTTCAAAAGTTGATAAATCCACATTTTGTTACTTCGAGAAAATTAAACTAATGCAGTTTTGCACTTAACCACTGGAGTTAATTATAAAGTAGAAAAACTATACGAAATTATTTATAAAACGAATGTTTTTTGGACTTAATTTATTTTTAATTAAAGTTTACAATAATTAGGGCATTTAAATGTTTTTGTAATTTTTTTTAGGAAGAACAATTCAAATTTTAAACCATCTTGGTTAAGTTGAGAGTTTTTTAAATTAAAAATTATTCTTTTCTTTGTCTTCCAATAATCGAAAGAAAGTGCTTTTCTTGTAAAAATAATGGAAGAAAAAAATATTACTAATTGAAAATTATTTGTTAATAAACTATTTTCTTAAATTTAACAATGACAGATCGATTTGAAAAGTTCTTAATATGTTAAATTCGGGATTATCTCTACTTTTTGTAAAATGGATTTATCAACTTTTGAAAAAGAGCTCCTTATTTAAAGAAGTTCAACCCATTCACATAAATTAAAAATGGAAAGTGATTTTTAACATTAAATAAAATTATAATTAAAGCTAAATTCTCTAAATTTTGAAAGATCTAGTTCTGCAATTTTCAGAAAAAATTAAGTTTAGTCAAAATTTGTTGTCAAATTATAATTATTTAACATTTTGTGATTTTTCTTTAAATTTAGTGAATAATTATTATTTTTACAAGCCATAGCTCATTTTGCTCCTTTAAACATTCTCTACAATTTGATTAGTTGAATTTTGTCAATAATATTTTGTTTAAAAGTTATTAAATTAATAAAATATATACTTTTCATAATTTTAAAAATGAAACATCTAATAAAATCCAATGAACAGAATTGTAGAGAATATTTCAAAAAGAAAATGAGTTGTTTTTAAAAATCGGTTATAAACGACAATAAATGTTGGCTGAAAAAATATTTTTTTTCGAAAATTATACAACTGAATCTTTTAAAACACGGCGAAATTATTTAAAATATTTTTATTTATAAACTATATTTTAATTACAGTTTTATTTGATGTAAAAACCACTTTTTACTTGAGGTTTATTTCTAGAGGTTGAACCTTCTTAAACAAAATATAATCCATACTCACTACTTGTCTCGTCTTTTACACTGTAAGATTTACTCGAACTTCGACCAGTAACACCTTTAACAAAACTGCGTAAATCAGGGCTGGCTGGGTGTTCTCTTCTTGTTCGTCCAGGAATTTCCTCTGCCAAATCCTGACATCCCATTAGTCTTACCTACAAAAAATTTCAATAATTTAGTTCTAATAATTTATTTCTCAATTATAACTAATAAATAGCTTTCAACTTATAAAAAATAATAAATTATAATACTTATAAATAATCTAACGCTTTATCTACTAATGAATAAAAACTATCTTTTCAAATACAAACATAAACAAAATATAACTTTCCATCTACTGAAAATCAGAGTCTACTGACAAATAATAAACATAATAATTATCTGTTGACAATGTGTTTTACTTTTTGAAAGCATTTCAACTAAAACATATTTCATTTGTTTACACAAAAAGCTGAAACTTGATACAAGAGAAGAATTGCGAAATCATTTGAGTGTTATTTATAAATTTTGAGATTGTGTACCTCTAACTGGCCAGTAACAGCGGCACATCTCGAGACAGATGCAGGTACAGTCGCTCTACCTTCAAGCGGTCCACGAAAAGGTTGTAATGATGTGTAAGTAACTGGAATAGGACTTGCTGATTGCACACTAGCTAATTCACGTTTAAGCTGCACTGCCGTTGCACTATCAGCTGGCAACTCTTGTCTTCTCAATTCTAACGATAGTCTGAGCAAGTCCAACTTTCGACTTGACTCTGCCAAACTTGCTTGAGCCTAGAATAAAATTTATTTCAAATTAATGCAATAAATATTATTTCATTCTACTAAATAGCGAAAATAAAAATAAATAAACAAATAACAAAGAATCTGAAGATTGGGAAAAAAGAAGGCGCGGATAAAATTCTACACGTTAAATTCTAAAATTTAAAATTCTACAATGATAAATTCTACACAATAAAACTCTGCAATAGGAGTTTTTATAAAATAATAATATTAAATCCTACATGGTTAAATTCCACAATATAAAATTTAAAAAATTTAAACTCTACAATGATAAATTCTACTCTTTAAATTCTACACATTAAAACTCTGCAATAATATATTATTTATAAAACATTAATATTAAATCCCACATAGTTAAATTCACCACATTTATAACATCTTTCATTATTAGGAAATAATCAAATAAACGTGTGTAGAATTTTACATTGTGCAATTTAATGGGACAAAGTTTAATAAACATAATATCAAAAATATAAATATTGTTATAATTAATATAATATTGCATTTTATAATACAAATTATGTACAGATTTTAACGGAGTATAATTCGACGTGTAGAATTTATCATTTGTACAGTTTAAATGTGTAAAATTTTAAACTGTAGAATTTAACAATGTTGGATTTAATATTTAATTTTTTAAAAAATCTTATTGTAGAGTTTTAATGTGTAGAATTTAACGTGTAGAATTTATCATTGCAGAGTTCAAATTTGTAGAATTTTAAATATTGTAGAATTTGGCTATGTAGGATTTAATAATAATGTTTTATCAAAAATCCCATTGTAAAGTTTTAATATGCAGAATTTTAAATTGTAGAATTCAACTATGTAGAATTTATCATTGTAGAATTTTAACCGAGCCAAAAAGAAACTGATTTAAAATTCTAAAAATTGTAAAGCATCAAAAAATGATTAAAAAATCTTAAAGATATTAAGAATTAAAATTTTTGAAGATTATGAAGTATGGAATTATTATATAAAATTACATTGAAAAAATAAACAGGGTTGCCACAAGAATTTTTTTTCCCTGACATTTCCCTGACTTCCAAACAATATTTTCTGTTTTCGCCTGTCAATTTTATACCTTGTTTTTTTTCTATCAAATAAGAATTCTACAAAAAAAATTATGTCAAATGAAAGTTCGATAAAATAAAATGACGTTAGTTTTACAAAAAAATCAATTAAATAGTTATACTCATGAACAAGTTTGAAAAAAATATGTGCAAAGTAATTAATATGAACAATAATATATGTTTATTTATTTATTTATTTACTTAAAAATACATAAACTATGCCAAGGTAACGGTAATTTTTATGATTGTAAATTTCCGGTGTTTTTTTTTTGTATTTCCTGGTCATATTTATTTGAATTTTTAATATTTTTAAAAAGCAAAGAAGTTAGAACGCAAAAATAAATTCTAAAACGCATTAGTTTATTATTATTTTAAATTTTTAGAATTTTAATAAAAAAATTTTCTTCTAGACAAAGTATCATTCTTCGAATTTGTTTTAAATCGAAATTTTAAAAGTTTTAATTTTGCCGAATTTTCTTTTAACAGAATTTTGAGTAAAACGAATTATTAATATTTTTAATATTATTAATATTATTGATATTAGAATATCAATTTTACCAACTCTTTATTTATCTGAACTACTATTTGATAGAATTCTTAAAACTTCGAATTTTTATTTCCTCGAAATTACAAATGGCCAAATGGAAATTCAGCGTTTTAAAAATTCTATAACATTTGATGCAAATAAAATTTCGGACAAATGAAGATTTTATAAAATAGATGTTCTAATATTTAAAAATTCAACTTAATCAAAAAATCCGTTAAATTTGAATCATTTTAAACAAGAAGTAGATTAAAATCTGAATCGATTGAAAATATTGTATAAATTTAAGTTTGCATTATTAGTAAATTGGAACAAATTAATATTCAAAGAGATAAAATAAAATAAAATAAAAATAAAGAGAAAATCTAAAGAAAAAGAAGAAATATTAGAAAATAAACTACAAAATAAAAAAAACAGTAAAAATTTTAAGAAATTATTCACAAGTAAAATAAGGAAAATTTAAAAAGAAATTGTAAATAACTTAACAAAATAAAAAAACTAAATTCTTTAACATCATACACATTTTTAAAACAATTTTAAAAACAAATATTGATGAAAAGGCATAGAATCTAGAAATTTTATCAAAGAATAAATTTGCGAATAAATAGACAAAATGTAAGAAAAATTAAATAAATTTTAAAAAAGAAAAAAATTAACTGAAAGTAACTCTAGTTAGTAGTTGAAAGTAACTGAAATTATTAAGGATGTTCTCTTCATTTACATAATCTCAAACTAAAAAGAAAAATTGTCACCTCAAATAAAAATATATTTTTGAAAACAATTTCACCAAATTTTGAAAGAACCAGTTGTACATTAAAAAAAAAAAATTAAGTTGATCTAAAATTTGTTGTCAAATAATGATTATTTAACATTTTATGTTTTTTCTTTCTATCTAGTTGAAAACTGTAACTTTCATTTAATTCTGACAAATAATAGCTCATTTTTCTCGTTGAAGTTTTCTCCGCAATTTTACTTGTTAGATTGTGTTAAATATTATTTTGTTTAAACAATAAGTAAAAAACAAATTATATTTGTCTAATTACTTTTAAACGAAATAATCCCAGTAAAAAATAATTTATTGGAACTCGGACAAAGGAAACTGGAACTTTAAAAGTTCCATTTCCTTTCATTGCATTTAAGGAATTGGAACTTTCAGAATTTTTAAATCTGAAAAACCAGTTAAAGGAGGGATTAAAAAGTAGAAAAACAACTTACGTGCTGATATTTGTCAATTACATATTGTCCCTTAGCTGAGGTTAGATACGTTTTTTAAGTGAAAAAACTAATTTATTAAATAAATTGTGTGAGACGTAGGACTGTTTACCAACAGTCGGTAAATTTGAATATGAAATTACGAAACATGTTTATTTTAGAAAATAAATAGTTTTATAATTTATAAAAAAGCATAGGAAAATTATTAAATTGACAATAATTTATAATAAAGATAAGTATTGTATTAAAGTAAAAATATTTTTGTAGTAGTTTTAAAATTATTGACAACTTATATGCGCGCCTATTCAAATTTACCGACTGTTGGTAAACAGTCCTACGTCTCACACAATTTATTTAATAAATTAGTTTTTTCACTTAAAAAACGTATCTAACCTCAGCTAAGAGACAATATGTAATTGACAAATATCAGCACGTAAGTTGTTTTTCTACTTTTTAAACCCTCCTTTAACTGGTTTTTCAGATTTAAAAATTCTGAAAGTTCCAATTCCTTAAATGCAATGAAAGGAAATGGAACTTTTAAAGTTCCAGTTCCCTTTGTCCGAGTTCCAATAAATTATTTTTTACTGGGATATTTAATGAAATCTAACAAATAAAATTGCAGAGAATGTTTCAATGAGTGAAATAAGCTATTATTTGTCAAAATTTGATGAAATTAATATATTATTTTAACTGGATTGAAAGAAAAAAACATAAAATGTAAAATAATTATATTTACAAACAAATTTTAGTTCAACCTAATTTTTTCTGAAAAATGTACTACTGAGTCTTTCAAAATTTGGTGAAATTGATTTCAGTAATACTTTTACTTGAGGTAAGAAACTACTTTTTAATTTGAAGTTAAGTAAATGGAGAAAACCTCCTTAAAATCCTCTTTTTTTTCCCAAAATTTTTAGACCCTACTCTGTACAATTTTAAATTCAATTTTTCAAGTTACTTAAGAGTACAAGATTAAAATTAAATTTTTCTTTATATTAATCAATGAATTCCTGGAATTTCTCAAAAATTTCCGGATCACTTTAAAAAATTTCCAATCTTTTTAAAAATTCCCAGTTTTTATCTTGATGTACTAATTTACCAGCAATTTCTCGAGTCGCTAGATACCCTAACTTTAAATAGAGTTTTGTGGAAAATAGGAGATTTTAAGTGGAATTTTCCCTGACATTTTCCTGACACGTGGCAACCCTGATAAAGAATTAAACTAGACCCGAATAAAGAAACTCATAGACTCACAATTAATAATTGGAATAACGTTTGATTTCAATAAATTGGAATGAAATTTCACAAAGCATATTAAAATGATTAATTTCTCGAGCTCGCACGTGTCGAATGATTATCTCTTTCCAGTCTGGAAAGTTGGGAGCTGGATCTTCTATCGAATTCGCAAATCGAGCGTGACCGATCTCTAGATCGTTCTTCAAAATATCTTCTACAGTGATCACAGGAGCAACACGGATTCTTCGCAGGTCCAATATGATGACCCGGCTTTCTAAAAGCTGCGACAACTCTTCCAAAAACTGAGGCCTTAATAATATGTTCAGTCTTTTCCCCTAAAGAAGTTGTGAATGGAGAAGTAACTCTGGAGGTAAAAGGAGAAGTGACTCGTGAGGTCGTCTGGGGAGAAGTTACTCTTGACGTGAAAGGAGAAGTTATTCTTGAAGTTGGAGAAGTTACTCTCGAAGTTGGAGAAGTTACTCTAGACAAAACAGGAGAAGTGATTTTAGACAAGACAGGAGAAATTTCTCGGGACAAGGCAGGAGAAGAATTCAAAGATTCCACTTTAGCAAGAGGAGGTGGAAGTTCTCTGCTCTCAGACTGAGCATGAAGAACAACATTAGCAATTTCGGGAGATTTTTTCTTCTCCTTGACTGTGCTGGTGTGATCATCGCTAGAAAGAAAACTCCAGGCGATCACATCACTTCCATCGGATTCTCCGTTACTCTCCTCTGACGACCAATCAACTCGATGCTTTTCCACGAATTCTTTAATTTTTCTACTCTGTAGTAAATGCCTTCGTTCAGTCTGTGGTGATTTCCAAGTTTTGCTTTTGTCAAAGAGTCTCGTTTTTGAGCTGTTCGTTCTTAATCTACGGATTCTTTCTTGATCGATAGAGTCGGGGTACTCGAAACTATCGCAGGGTGTGAGACTGGTTCTGCGAGATTCTAAATCAGAAAAGGTGTCTTTCCAGGAAGTGGCAGAAGATGAATCGCACGTGTCGAGGGCCATTGTGCTGATGGAGGACGCTGACCAAGCAACTGAATCCAGATCTTTGAGAGCGCTGTAGGAGCTGAATTGTGAAGGATAGAGGGAGCTTATGACATCGTCGCTCTCGTAACCTTTTGAACTTGCAAGTGACGGCATTCTAATTGGAGCATGTCTGAAACTTTCGCAGCGTCTCTCAGTGGCTCGTTTCAGGAAAGCCTTGTCATCCTGAAATCCTCGGGGAAGAATGGAATTATTGCTCATTTCTCTGTGAGTTATTCTAGCGTCTTTATCGGCGAAACAAATTAGAGAAGGTTTTTCAAAGTCTTCTTTACTCGATGAGGAATCATTACTACTGTCGTTGAGATCATCGTCAGTTCCTGTACAGTAAACGTCAATATGTACTGTTCGTGACTTTCGTTTTTCACTGTCTTCTACTGAAGATGTGTCGGTTTTTTCCTGATCGACAGGAAATGAAGAGCTCTTGATACTGCTCGGCGATGGCGGTGAATTTATATTCTGTTGAAAGAAAATTGAATTAAGTAAAAAGAAAAACAAATAAATAATAATAAATTTATATTTACATTATCATTTATAAATATAAAAAATTACGTTATTAATTTGATCAAATCGGACCGTTCTAAAAGTAGTTTAGATCAAGAAATTCTTTTTAGCCATGATATCAGGATTTTTTTTAAAACGAAAATTATGAGAATATTTTTAGATACCAGAAAATAACCTTTGAGATTTTAGGAAAAGAGTCAAATTAAAAATATATAATATTAATTATAATATTATAAATATAATAACCTTTTAAGAGTTATGCTGATTTAAAATTTGTCATCTTAATGTCAAAATTCAAAATGTCGGATATAATATGGAAGACCAAAAATGTAAACTAGGTAAAATAAAAGATTTACAAAAAAAGAAAACAAAATGAGAAAAATTACTCGAAGATGAACAAAAATATTAAAAAGTCTAGAAATGACAAAATCTCGGAAAGTATTTAAAACATTTTAAGTAGAAGCAAAAATAAGTAAATTGAGAAAAATCTACTAAAATTGAGAAAATGTAAAAATACAATTAAAACTTTTAGTAAGTAAAAAGACTGCAAACGAAATTTAAAAGAAAATGTTTGTATAACTTTTTAAAAATTCTTGAAAAAATTTAAACATTGAGAAAATTTGAAGAAAATAAAAGATTAAGAAATACGAAAAGAACATTCAAAGAATCTTTAAAATCTTCAAAATCTTAAGGAGGTACTCTTCATTTACATAACCTCAAACTAGAAAGTCGTTTTTCACCCCAAATAAGAATATTTTTAAATCAATTTCACCAAATTTTGAAAGATCTAGTTGTACATTTTTCAGAAAAAATAGGTTAAACTAAAATGTGTTGTTAAATAATAATTATTTTTTTTTGTGTTTTTTCTTTCAATCTAATTCAAATCAGTAAAATTCATCCAATTTTCATAAATAATAGCTCATTTTTATCATTGAAATATTCCCTACAATTTTATTTGTTAGATTTTGTTAAATACTATTTTATTTAAACAACAAGTAAAAAACCAATTTTATTTGTCTAATAACTTTTAAACAAAATAAAATTTAACAAAATGTATCAAATTAAATTGCAGAGAATGTTTCAACGAGAAAAATGAGCTATTATTTGTTAATATTGGATGAAAATCACAGATTTTAACTAGATTTAAAGAAAAAGCACAAAATGTCAAATAATTATTATTTAGCAACAAATTTTAGCTAAACTTAATTTTTGCTGAAAAACGTACAACTGGGTTTTTTCAAAATTTAGTGAAATTGATTTCAATAATAGTTTTATTTGGGGTGAAAAACGAATTTCTAGTTCGAGGTTATGTAAGTGGAGAGAACCTCATTAAAATATTATAAAGTTTTAAAAAAAATCATAAAAGCTGAAATTAAACAGTAATGGATAAATTATGCAATGAACGAAAAATGATAAAATAAAAAAAACAATAATAAAAAAATAGATAAAATAATTAGAAAAGTGGAAAATACTAAAAGTGAAAATAAGACTTTAAAGAAACAAAAAATCAGAATTATTAGAAAATTTAAAAAAAATTCTTGCACCTAAAATTGTTTAAAACATTAAAATTACTATGAAAAATTTAATAAATTAACGAAAAAATAAATTGAGAAAAACTAAGAAAATTATAAGATGAAGTAAACCATACTAAAAAAGGTAAAATTAACCAAAATTAAGATTTAAAACTACGCAAGAATTGAAAAAAGTATGAGAAATAACAAAAGTTAAAAATGTTAAAGATAAAAAAAAGAGAATCTCTAAAAAAAATTAAAAGGTCTGCAAAACTATTTTTAAAAGATTATGGAAATAAATATCAAAAAACCCAAGGCGTCAAAATTTTTCTTCACGTAATACAAAGAAAAACTCGTGAAATACAATAGAAATAACAAAAATTAGAAAATAAGAACAACAAGAAGATTAGAGAAAACTAGTAGAATAGATAAATAAAACAAATGAAGATCAAAAGAAGGATTTTTGAAAAAATAGTTACGAAATTATAAAAAATTGTAAGGAAAAAAATACAAAACAAATTTTATTCCAAAAAGAAAAAAAAAAAATATTAAACTATTTCGAGAAAGCACTATTATTTTAAAATTGAAAACTATTTAAAACAATTTCTAAAAAATAAAAATGTTTTAGAAAGTTACAAAATTCTGTCTAATTTGAAACTTTTTTACTTTTTTTTTCGCCAAGCGGCACACGACATTTTGTATTTTGAAATACGACATATGTATTGTATATTGAAATTCGGATGTCAGAATTAAAATTAGTAACCATAAAGAACCTAAAAAAGTGAATGTCGTCTCAATCTGAAACTTTTTTAATAATTGGTCTACCTTATTGAATCCGACATTTTGAATTTTGAAATCAGCAACACAAAAAAGGTGAGAATAATTTTCAAATAATTTTAAACTGGTTCTAAACAGTTTTAAATAGTTTGAATTTAGTTTTAAACAAGTTTAAAACTAAATTTAAACAAGTTTTAAAGTAGTTTTAAACAGTTTTAAGCAGATTCAAGTAGTTCCAAATAATTTTAAGAAGTTTTGAACAAGTTCTATACAGTTCTAAACAATTTTTAACCAGTTTTAAACAGTTTTGAGCAAGTTCTAAACACTTTTAAGTAGTTATAAACTGTAAAAAAGAATTTTTAACTAGTATAAATGACCTTTATACACATATAATAATTCTTAAGCAGTTTTAAAGAGTGCTGAACAAGTTCTTAACAATTTTAAGTGGTTCTAAACAGTTACAAGCAAGTTTTAACCAATTTTAAAAAGTTTGAAACAATTTTAAGTAGTTCTGAACTGTTTTAAACAATTTTTAACTAGAATAAATGACCTTTATACCTATATAACAATTTTTTATCAGTTTTAAAGAGATCTGAACAAGTTCTAAACAATTTTAAGTGATTCTAAACAGTTCTAAACAAGTTTTAAAAAGTATTGAACAAGTTTTAAACAGTTTTAAGTAGTTTTTATTAGTTTTAAAACAGTTTTAAAGTGTTTTGAATCTTTTTAAAGAGTAGTGAACAAGTTTTAAAGAGTTTTGTACAAGTTTTAAACAATTTTAAGTAGTTCTAAACAGTTTTCAACCAGTTTTAAGTACTTCTTATCAGTTTTTAATAATTTTTTACCAGTTTTAAATAGTTTTGTGCAAGTTTTAAACAATTTTAAATAGTTCTAAGCAGTTTTTAACCTGTTTTAAGAGTTTTAAACAAGTTCTAAACCATTTTGAGCAGTGTCTAACCAGTTTTAAATAGCTTCTAATTAATTTTGAAGAGTCTTAAACAACTTCCAAACAATTTTAAGTGGTTTTTATAAGCTTAAAACAATGGTCTGAGCAATTTTTAAGAGTTTTGTACAAGTTCTAAACAATTTTAAGTAGTTCGAAGCTGTTTTCAAACAGTTTTAATGTGTTTTGAATTTATTCTAAAGAGTATTGAACAATTTTTAAACAGTTCTAAATTATTTTTAACTAGTTTTAAAGAGTTTTGAACAAGTTCTAAACAGTTTTAAGTAGTTTAAAGCAGTTTTTAAGCAGTTTTAATGAGTTTAAAGCAGTTTTTAAGCAGTTTTAATGAGTTTTAAACAAGTTCTAAACAGTTTTAAGTAGTTTAAAGCAGTTTTTAAACAGTTTCAATGAGTTTTAAACAAGTTCTAGACAGTTTCTAGTAATTCTATATAGTTTTAAAATGTGTTTAACAAGTTCCAAAAAAAATTGTGTAATTATAAAATGTTCTAAGAATTTTTAAACAAGTTCAAACCGTTTTAGCTTATTCTAAACAACTTTAAAGTTTTTTGAACAAGTTCTAAACAGTGTTTAAGTGTTTTGAACAAGTTCTAAACAGTGTTTAAGTAGTTTCTAGGCAGATATAAACAGTTTTAAGCTAATTGTAGACAGTTTAAAACAAGTTTTTCTGTTTTCAAAGAGTTATAAACAGTTTTGACAATGACGATATTATTCTGAACAATTCTCATAATTTGCTACTTAAAGAAAATCACAACATAATGGCTAAATTGACAAATGATATGAAACTCTTAACCAAAACATTTTTAAAATGATACTGTTTCCTAAATCTTAGGAAAAAATTCGTCATCTCGTATAATTAACATCTAATCTCCATTGCTATAAATCCACAAAACATCAATCATCTAATCATTACCTTTCCTCTTCTCTGCTCATCCAATCCGTGCACACCAAGAGCTTTTCTTCTAATTTTGCTACTTTTGACACCTAGGATAGAAGAATGTTGCGTTTCAACATCCGTAGTTTGCGAGGCAGCATCTCGACTAACGGCGGTCCTATTATTCACCTTTTCGGGAACTCGGGTACAAAAATGCGTCGTGAATGCACTGGAACTCGTCGAGGAACCCTCCGCACAATCTTCACAGCCCTCAGGTACAGTACTAAATCGGTATCTGGCCGACAGGTGTTGATGCGTCGAACTCCAAGGATCATTATAAAACGGTCCCTTACTTTGCGGAACTCTACTAATTAAATTCCTACTACTATTAATACCACTTTTTTCCTTACTCTCCACTCCAGTAGAAAGCGTAATACTGCAAGTGCTCTTGCACTTACGATTCAAAACCTGAGATAAACGCCTGGGTGGCGGCAAACTAGAATACGATTGCTGCGAAAGTTGCTCGCTGGTGTATCCTGAGTCTGAGATGCTGACCCCTTGTCCTGAAGGGGATACTAAACTTTCAGACCTGGAACTTGAACCTTGAACAGATCTCAAAGGCGGTGTCGAGGTAAATAGAATATTTCCCCTTTGAAATCCAAAACCCGGTGAAGGTGTTGATTGAGTTGGGGAACTAATCGAAGGTTGATTCTGGGGTTGATTCCATCGATAAACCATTCGAAGACCACTCAGTTCATTAACATTCGGATTAGTTACTCGGGGCGTTGATGGAGTCGAGGTTTCCGGAGTATTGTGTCTTATCGTCACTTCCGCCCTCACCAACCAGGGTGGTTCATTTGTATTCCCAGGATCACCTGGTCGCTTATACATCTTGAAAAAATAACTCTACCTAGGAATTTGCAGTTTCCAATCAAAGCACGATTCAATTCTTCTTTCACAAGAAGACGTTGTGCTTCTAATCTCGAGTCACCTATCTGCTTCACTGATTATCTCATTATCTGATTTTCATTATCACCAAATCTCCCTTTTGCTGATTCTCTCTTCCTTTCATTGATTATTTCTTCCATTGTATCTCTTGTTTTCCAAGTACTAATTCCAAGTATCAAAGGAAATCAAGAAATCACCAAACTGAAATCAAGATTACCGCGATCCGAGAAGTACTTAATTTTGATTCGTAACAGGTACCACCGCTCAGCTTTTCATGGGGCAACAAACTAACGACAAGTGCGACGACGCAGTGTATAATTAGCACAATGTAAATTTGGAGCAACGCACAGTCTGCCTAGGAATACCTGGAACTCATGACACTTTTGATATCACCAATTGCGTGTTGTCACAATTGCCCACTTTCACGAATCAAGTATGACTTGCGCAAATAACAAGCTACTTGGAAGCCAAGCTCTGAGGATTGAATTCAGTGGCCACACAAAATCACGAACCGAGCAGCTCTGTCGGTTTATTGAAACTCGCTGATTCAACGAGTGCCACCCACAGCCGTTATGTGTCTATTTTCAAATTCTGTTGGCGAGCACATCTTTGGGAAAATCGTCCCTCTCCCAAATTCGTAATCTAATCAAGATATTGCAATTTAGATGATATAAACATTTTGTCAAAGTTAGAGAAATAAGGTTGAAAAGAAAAATCAAAAAGAAGGAACTGATCTAGATTACATTACAGAGTTGTTTTTAAAAAAACAAGCAAAAATTTGTATGGCCACTGCTGGATTCTGTGAGAAAATTAACGCGGCCTGAAAAGGCATCCTCAGAGGGTGGTGGGGACCATACGTCGCTATTTTAAGAGACGTTCCCACTGTCGCCCCTGAATTTGTTTCCTTCACATTCGCCAGAATGAGGGAAATTTTTTGCTTGTGAAAGTTCAGTTGAATTTATTGAAATTACTGTTTTTTGTATTGAGATATTGGATGATGATTAAAGTATTAAATTATGAAAGATGATTATAATGGCATTAAGTTTAAATGGTGTATCTGGGTCACGAGGTATAATAATTAGGTCATTGGATATGCTAATGGGGCTATTAAATATCATAACTAGGTCACTAGATATAAAATTTAGGAACTAGGAATGAAACTAAGTCACTAGATATAAGAATTACGAAACTGAATTATAAAATTAAGCTACTAAATATGTGAACTAAATCCCTAGATACAAAATCAAACAACTGAATAAGAGAATTAAATCACTAAGTGTAAAATTCAGTAACTGGACTTGGAAATTAGATTACTAGAATATAAAGATGACTACCAAGTGACTAAAATAAAATTAAATTACTAGGTATGAAATTAAGTCCCCAGACATGAGAATTAAGTTCGTAAGTATGAATTAAGTCACTAATTATAAGAATTAAATCCCTGGGTATTAAATTGAGCAACTGAATATGGTAATAAAGTCCCTGGTTATGAAATGAATTTGCTAAATATGGAAATAAATCCCTAGGTGTAAATTAAGTCACTAGATATTAAAATTAAGTGTCTAAGTATTAAATTAGGAACTAAATAAGGAAATTAAATCCCTAAGTGTAAAATTAAGTAACTGGACTTAAAAATAAAATCACTAGAATAAAAAGATGACTATCAACTCACTAGTCATGGAATTAAATTACAAGTAATGAAATTAAGTCACCAGACATGAAAATTAAGTTTGTAGGTATGAATTAGGTAACTAGAATTATATCCCTGGATATAAAATTAAGCAACTAAATATGAAAAGTAAGACCCTAGGTATGAAATTAATTTACTAGATATGAAAATTAAATTCCTAGGTACGAAATTAAGCAACCAAATTAGGAATATAAAATTAATCAATTGAACTTGAAAATAGATAACTAGAAAATAAAAATGACAACTAAGTCACTAGACATGAAATTAAATTCCAAGTTATGAAATTAAGTCACCAGACATGAAAATTAAGTTCGTTGGCATGAATAAGGTAACTAGATATAAAAGTTAACTCCCTGGGTATAAAATTAAGCAACTAAATATGGAAATTAATTCCCTAGGTATAAAGATAGTCACTAGACATGAAATTAAATTACTATGTATAAATTAAGTCACTATAAATAAGAATTAAGTTCCTAGGTATGAATGTAAACACCTAAATCTGAAAATTAAATTCCTATTAGTTATGAAATTAATTTGCAAAATATGGAAATAAATTCTTAGGTATAAATTAATTCACTAGATATAAAAATTATGTCTCTAAGTATGAAATTGGGAAACTAAATATAGAAATTTAATTACTAGGTATAAAATTAAATAACTAGACTCGGAAATTAGATCACTAGAAATTCAAAATGACTACTAAGTCACTAAGCCTGAAATTAATTTACTAGATATGGAATTACGTCACATTACATGAAAATTAAGTTTTTACTGTATGAATTAAGTAAGTAGATATAAGAATTAGATCCCTAGGTATGAAATTATACAACTAAGTATGGAAATTAAATCCCTAGGTAAAGTAAGTCTTTAGGCATGAAATTAAATCACTAGGTGTGAAATTAAGTCACCAGACATGAAATTTAGGTTCGTAGGTATGAATTAAGTCCCTAGATGAAAGAAAAAAGTCCCTATGTATGAAATTAAACAAATAAGTATGAAAATTAAATCCCTTGGTATGAAATTAGTTTAGTAAATATGGAATTAAATCCCTAAATATAAATTAAGTGTCTTGATATGAAAGTTAAGTCTCTAAGTATAGAATTAAGAATCTAAATATAGGAATTAAACTGCTAGGTACGAAATTAAGCGACTAAATAAGGGGATTAAATTCCTAAGTGTTAAATTAAGTAACTGGACTTGAAAATTAGATCACTAGAATATAAAGATGACTACCAAGGCACTAGACATGAAATTAAATTACTAGGTATAAAATTAAGTCACCAGACTTGAAAATTGAATTCGTAGGTATGAATTAAGTCACTAGATTTAAAAATTAAATCCCTGGGTATAAAGATAAGCAACTAAAAATTACTGGGTATGAAATTAAGTCACCAGACATGAAAATAAAGCGTGAATTAAGTCACTAGGTATAAAAGTTAAGTTCCTAGATATAAAATTAAACAACTAAAAATGGGTATTAAATCCCTAGATATGGAATTTTGATACAAAATAGGGGAACTGAATTCCTATGTAGAAAATTAAGCTACTAAAGAGGTGAAATAAATCCTATGTATGAAATTAAACTACTAAGGGCCGGTTCCACCAACCCTGATTAAAAATTAATTGATGGTTAAATCCTTAAAGGACCAATCACGAGTTAATCACTGATTAACTTTTAACGGGAGTTGGTGAAACCGGCCCTAATGTGATAATTAAATCCATAAGTGTAAAATTAAATAACTGGACTTGAAAATTAAATCGCTGGAATATAAAGATAACTACCAGACAAGAAGTTAAATTACAAGGTATGAAATTAAATCTCCAGGCATGAAAATCATGTTCGTAGATATAAATTAAGTAACTAAATATGATAAATTAAGTTCCTAGGTGTGAATTAAGTCCCAAGATATGAAAATGAAGTCCCTAGAAATGAAATTAATCTTCTAGACATGGAAATTAAATCCCTAGGTATGAAATGAAGTCACTTAATTATGAAGGCGCTACTAAATCACCAAATAAACAATATCCACTAACAACCACTATTAAACAAATTTTAGAAAAACTTTCCATTTCAGATAATTCTAAAATTTACCTAATAGTTGCCTTTTATTAAGGAACTTATAATTATTTCTAAATATTGATATTTAATTTACTACATTGTATTTTGACCGATGTTTTTTAATTTTTAAACATGTTGTAGAATTATTTTAACCCTTACTAATTTACCATTAAGTCATCTTTCATAATTTAGTACTTTACAATGATTTAATGAATTTAGAGTAAGTTTGTTAATAAAAAAAAAATTGACAAGTTTTTGTTAAAAATATGTTGATTATACGTATTTTGAATGTAAGAGATCAATTAAAAAGAACAGTGGCGCTTTTTAAAAGATTAAACAAAGCCTTTTACAGGTGTTTGAGACACGTGCTTCCTGTTCAGAATATAGTCTACGCACCTCGGCCAAGGCCTTCTTATCGGCAACTTTGGCACTTTGAAGAAGACGAATCACATTCTTTGCTCCCTCTACAACTGCAGCCTCAATCCGCAATCGATGTCGAAGCTCCTCTACCCTCTCTTCTAAGGCAAGCTCCAAACTTGGCTCGTACCTATCTATAAAATTAAAATTATCGTCAGTACAATACTCAAATTAAAAATACATACTTTCAAGTAAATAGAAAAATATTTGCAATTATCATAAATATTATTGAATATTGTTAAGTATTTTTTTTTCTTTACTTCATTATAATAAATGATTGACTCTACTTTAAACTTTAATAATACTTTCACTATAATAAAATGAATATTTTATTCAACTTTAATTCATTATTGATTGGTATTCAGATCATTGCAAACAGATTTTTAAAAATTCTAAATAATTGTTTATAACCATTACATTTTGAATTCTTGATCAAAATTTAATTAATAAACAATTATTTAAGATATTTGGGATTAAGAATTGTTTAGAATAATGGATTAATTCAAGTTTCAAGTGATTAATTTTTTAATCGATTTGAAATTTAGATTCTATAAAAAATGGTTACTTCAATCCTAGCTCTTATTTACCCGAATTTTAATAATTATCAATACAATTAACCTTAATTTCAATTTTTTCAAATTTCTATTTGTTAATTAAAACTGAAATTTATCCGAAATTCCATTAATCCAAGTTCCATCGATCACAATTTTTACCAACTCAAATATTAGTCAAAATAAACTTTATTGCCAATATAAAAAGTATAATATCGATTAAATGAAAATTTAAACAATCTAAATTTCAAATCGATTCAAACTTGTTCATAAATTTTGAAATAAATAAGTAAAGAAAAAACTTCAATTTTTTAATCACAGTACCTTTTTCGTAAAGTAGATGAAAAATTAAATATTTTTACTAAAATAGGCTCCAAAAACCAATTGAAATTTAACTGAAGTATAAATCGATAAAAAGTTGAAAAAAATTGAATAAATTAAAGTTTGGAACTATCAAATTAGACATTAATTAAACTAGAATTAGAAATGTATGTATCGTTTTCAGTAAACTATCTATAATAATGAATTAAAGTAGAATAAATTACTTATTATATAAAATAACATTTTAGTAAATAAAATGTAGAAACCATTAAAATTTGGGTAAAGTGAAATTCAGTACAACTAAATTTGAGATTGATTGAAAATAGAATAAATTGAAATAAAGATGGTTTTAAATTTGGATAAATTGAATTAAATATCAATTAAAAAATCAGACAATGAATGTTTTGACGAATTAAATCATAATGAAGTCTAGATCAAGTTGACAAATTTAAGCTTCGATTAATAAAATATAAAAAATTAACAAATTAGGCGAATTGCTGACAATTTAACAAAAAAAAGGTAAAAATGATGATAAAATTTAAAATACAGAAAAAGTAAAATTACTTTAAAATCATTTTTTCATCAATCAAATTAAATTTCAATTTATCAAAATTTAAATCCGTTCAAACTTTAAATTATCAAAATTTTAATGAATCTTGATTCAAACTTATAATAAGTGTTTTTACTAAAAAAGAAACTTTAAGATCCCGTCATTAGTAAAAAATACTTACAATCATTTATACATTTTGAAGGAAAAAATCCACGGAAACACATTGTATTATTATCGACTCAAAGTTAAATATAATTAACAAAAAAAGTACAAATATTTAATTCAACTCCATGAAAATTGTACTAAAATCCAAATTTACAATTATACTAAAAGAACAATGGACCAGAAAAAATAGATCTGCTGATAGTGGTCAATAGTGATTTTACTGATGAGTGAAACACGAGCTTGACACTTCGAGCACACGTTTTTTGCTCATTTGCCATTTGGCAGAGAGATATTCTCGCGCATTTGTGACATTGCGTAAACATATTCAAACTATATATTCTTAATTCATAAATGAAAAATGGAACAAAAATTTTGCAATAGAAACTTTGGCAATTTTGTTTAAATTTTTATCCGTAGAGTAGAAAATTAAATATTTTTTTTTCTTTCTCTTTTCTTTTTCCAATTAGGCAATTTACGAGAAAAAAATTCAAGTTCCCAAATAACTATCCAAGGGAATCTAAAAATTCAGATTTATATTTTCCAGGTCATTGAATTCGAGTTTTATTTATTGCATGAGTACCTTTATTGCTAGTCGTTTCACCATTTGGAGGAGGTACATCGCCTCTGGCATGTTGCTGTTCCCGCGCCTGATTTAATTTCATTATCCGCATGCGTAAAAACTCAATTTTAGCGCGGGAATCGTCCAACATTTGCTGTGCCTCTTGTAATAATTTTTTATCTCTATGACCACTGGTTAAACTTTGTATCATATTCTCCGCACCTTGCTTGACCTGAAAATGAAAAAAAAATCTATTAAAAATTTTATAAACTAAAAAATTACAAATGAAAGAATAAAATTTCACTGAAAAGAATTTTTTAATTAACATTATTTTATTATTTTTTAAATCTAGATCTTTAAATTTGATAAATTTTGATGTCAAGATATATAATAAAATAATTTCAAAAAAATTACTAAAAGCAACAACTAGAAAACAGGTAGTTAGTTTTATTTTCAGAAAACAAAATTGACACCTCAAGAATAAAATTTTCGCAATAAACTACAATGCGATAAGGATCTAAAAACAGGAAACCAGCATTTAGTCTTGTGTCAAACTCGCCGTTTATTATCAGATAATGTGCTTCATTGTAAAATTTGATAAAAGTATAAAAAGGCAATTTATTCATTCTCTATGAATGGAAAAGAATAATGACTTTCATGAATATTCAAACTTCGTTTGCTTTTATCGACAGGATATTTAAATTAAAAATACTCTGGATTTAAGGAATTATTTTCTGTAAGGAATATTCTCATGCACTGTTAATTTTTTACTTCGCGCTTAGGCACGCTATATAATACCAGGAAAGCAACTGTATTGCACTCTTCAGCTAATGTCATTATAATTTACTGACTAATCCCAATCTGCCAACATCAACTTCTTTTTTTAACTAGAAAATTGATAATAAATAAAAAGTTCTTTTCAATTAAAATAAAATGTACAAAGTACTAAAAATAACTTTTAGAAACTAAATATTTAAAAATTGAATCTAAATAATGAAATCTAAAAACTAAGTAATAAAATAAGGTATGAACCCAAAATAACTTAAGATAAAGAAAGCAATGTAAAAAAAATAAAAAAGCAAGAATTTACAAAGTTTTCTACGTTCTTTTTTAGAGAACGTAGAGAAAAAAGGAGTAAAAAATCTAACTTTTAGAATATCTATTTTATGAATAGATATTGTAAACAAAGTAAAAGAAACAAAAATGTAGCAAAGTAAAAATACAATCAAATAGATAAATTTTGAACTTTTTTCCAAAAGAGTTTGGCCATTTTTAGTTGATTTTTCCCAATTTTCTTCCAATAAAATTCACTTCGCAATTCTTTTAACTAAACATTGTAAGTATTCACTAGCTCGCGACAAACTAACAACTAAACTGATTAAAACCTGGAACTTGTGTCGTCGTATGACGTGGGGTTGAGATTTTAACTTTAAATATAGTACAGACTAAAAAAGACTGGCCAGTATTAACAATATCGATTTTTTCAATAAACAGTTTTTTTCCTTGTTTAAAATTAAATTTTTAAATTAGTTAAAAATGTTATTTATACTCTATTTATTAATCTATTTAAACTAAAAGCTAATAATAATAATAATAATAATTAATAAATAAATAAATAAAACAAACTCAATTGACTAAATTAATTTAATTTATTTAAATAAATTTTATTTTCAGGATTTTTTTCTTGATAATCATTTTGTAAAAAAATTATTTTAAACATTTGACGATAGGGTAGAAATAGTTATAATTAACAAATTGTAATTAATTAATTAAATTTAATTAATGCAATTTCATTATCTTCTTTTTAAAATTTGACCCAAAGTTTCAAATACTAAACAAAAAACTAAAAAAATTTACTAATAAAAAGTCTTCAAACTCTATTACAAAACTGAAAAGAAAAATCAAAATATTATTAAAAGATTAAAAATATCAGAAGATTTATAAAAACATTTCCATAAAAAAAGGAAGTTACAAAAAAAAATTAAACCTGAGGGAATAAGAAATAATAATAATAACGAATGAAAAGAATATTTGGAAAATGGAGAAAATCTTTTATACAAATTCTCGTAAAAATCTAATAAATTAGGAAGAAAATCTTGAAAGGATGAACAAACCTAAAATAAATAAAATAGTTTTTTTAAACCTTTAAAAAATCTTTCTTAAATCGTTGTTAAGTACTTCTGTACGAAAGGGTTTTGAGTCCGTAAATTTGTATATAAATAAAATATAAATAAATAAATTAAGAAAAACTAGAAATTTTATGGTAAAATACTAAGTTTGTGAAAAAATATTCACAACGTCAAAAAAAAGATAAAAATTAAGAAATATGAAAAACCGAGTATTAATTTACAAAAAAGACAAAATTAAAAAAGAAAAAATAAAACTACGTAAAAATGAACAAAAAAAAATATGCAAAAATGGACCACTACCATCGAATAATTTTAATATTTGAAAATGTATTAAAAAGTAAAAGCATAAAAAAGAAACTATAAAAGTAAGATGAAGTTACCAACAAAGTTTAAAATTAGGAAAAATTTACAAAATGTTTAATTATTTTATTTAAATGGTTAGAATCAAAATTAAAGATTGAATTAAAAATGTAAAAAGAAGAAAAATACGAAAATTTAGGTTTTTTTTCTGTCTAGAAACATTTATAAAAGTTAGTAATCAAATAAACTTTAAATTTGTTAAATTATATTGTGGAAATTAAAAATAGTTCTCAAAAGTCAGTTATGCAAGAGATAAAAAATGTAATTTAATGTAATTTTCTCTGACATTTCCAAATTTTTCAGGTTTCTTAGTCATAATGAAAAAGTCGACAACTGGATAGAAATTGCGTATTTAAATTAAAATTTAATTAATTAAATTTAGTTTATCCGATTTAATTATACTTTCCTTTAGAAATTTAACCCCAATTTTTCAGAAAATTTAAATACTTTTTAATACAAAATAAATAAACAAATAAATAATAATTAAAAATGTAATTAACATTTTAATGAAACAATTAAAATTTATTAAAAAACTGAATTTAATTTCTACGTTTAAGTAGAAATTTTTTTAAGTTTTTTTAAGTTTACGAATGAAAATTGTTTAATTATGAGTATTATTAATGTAGGTATTTACTACCTCATTTACTTTTTTTTTACTTTTGATCAATTTACCTTCGTTTCGATGTTGAGTTGCTTTTCTAATGAAAGGAGTCGAAGGTCGGTAAAAAGACCTTCTTGACTTGGCGATGCTGGTCCAGTCGGAGACATTGGGGTATCTACAAAAAAAATTCAAGATTAATCATCAAATTAAAATATTCAGTACAATATTAATTACTTTCAATGATTATTTATTGAGTTCAGACTCCAAAGCAATTATAAATTAAAATTCATATTTTAAATCAATCACCAATTAAATATCAGATTCTTAATTAATTACAAATTAAGGACAAATTGGACACATGCTCCAAAAGAGGTTATGTTTAAGGTCATTATTTTGCTTTTTGAACTACAGAAGCTAACTTTTAATGTAATTTTATTTAGAAAAAATATTACAAGTTTAATTCAAAACAAAATAAACTATTTAAACTTAAAATTGTATCAAAATTAAAGATTTTTGAGAATCGTTTTTCAGAAACTATAAATTTGTTTCTGAATCTAAAAAATCTTACATTTTTATCTAATTATGAGTTTTAATGGTTTATTTTGTTTTAAATTAAATTTGCTACATTTTTTCTAAATAAAATTACATTAAAAGTTAGTTTCTCTATTTCAAAGAGAAAAATAATGACTTCAAACATAACCTCTTCACGAGTATAAATCTAGGGTTGTAAGCTGTGAATCGTTTCATTGAAACATTGAAACTTTCATTGAAACTTTCAATGTTTCATGGACGAAAGTTTCAAAGTTTCATGAAACTTTGAGTGGAGGGGGTAGAATTTAAATTTCGCGCCTTCAAATTTATTTGTCAAGTAAGGTAAGGTTAGTTTGCCCATGTATTTGCGCCATATTGAAACTTTGAAATGTTTCATGAAGCATTGAAACTTTCATGAAACATTTCAATTAGGAAAGTTTCATGAAACTTTCCAACCCTATATAAATCCAATTCCTCTTTAAGGATGTTCAACCAATTGACATAACCTCAAAATAAAAAATGGTTTTTCACATGAAATAAAAATATTATTGAAATTTCACCCACTTTTAAATGACACAGTTGTACATTTTTTTAAAAAAATTAGGTTAATACAAAATTTGTTATATGAAATAATAATTATATAAATTTTGTGTTTTTCCTTTAAAGTTTGTAAACAATTGTAATTTTCATCTAATTTTAACATAATAAATATCTACATTTATTTATTTATTTACATAAAAATAGCTCATTTTAATCATTGAAAAATTCTCTACAAATATGTTTGTTGGATATTGTTATTTTTATTCTTTTATACCCGAGCAATGTTATATAAGTAGATTTAATAAAACGACACTTTAGGACTGAAAACTATTATTATCTTTTTATTTATTAAATCTAAAACTTATCTAATATATATATTTTTTAAACAAACAAAATTTTAACAATATCCAACAAACAGACTTGTAGAGAATACTTCAAAGATTAAAATGAGCTGTTATTTGTCAAAATTTGATGAAAATTACAATTCTTCACAAACTTTAAAGAAAAAACACAAAATGTTAAATAATTATTATTTCATACAACAAATTTTGTATTTACCTAATTTTTAAAAAAAATCTAAACTACATCTTTCAGAATTGGGTGAAATCAATTTTAATCTCTTTACTTTATGTGAAAAACCATTTTTTAGTTTGAGGTTATGTCAATTTGGCAAAAATCTTTAATTCATATTATTTATATTTATAAACTAAAATCTGTAAATAAAAAATATAAAATTAAAACTAAAATTACTTATAAATTGTTGGATTTTAATTTACTGAGGATTCGAAATAAAGAAATGGGAAATTTGGTGAATTTCACTTCCTCTCATCGAGACATGAAACTTTTCAGAGACAAAGCTCCCACGAGTTGAGAATCTAGCGCGATCGTGGAAGATCATTCATTGTTTCACAGCTCGTTGTATGCGACTCTCCCACCGGTATTCATTGTGGTGTCTAGCATTGTCTGTTATACCAATGTATTTCTAACAGTTTCCGTTCTTAACAGTTCAGCGGTGAAAATGAGGGAATCGACGCCTGCACGTGCGAGTAAGGTGCATTCCCTTATAACATTTCACACATGTTTATCCAACTTTTATAAACTGGAGCGATTAAATTACAACCTGATTCTTATCTGACAGCAACAATTAATTAATTAGAAATTTTTAGATCGTTTTTAATGACCACAAACAATTATTTACCGTCAACTATAATGTCCACATAAATTTTCTTTATAATTTCATGTTATTTTACAATTTTTCATTAAATTACGTGGAAATATATATTTTTAATTAATTAAATTGGGGAAAAAAATAAATTACGAAAAAAGTAATTAAATTATGTAAAATTTGATGGATTTTTTGACATGTTTTTCTGCTCTAATTTTTTAAATTGAAATTTCATTTTTTTAGATTTAAATAAAACTCACACAATGTTAAATAATTATTTGACGACAAATTTTGGTTCAACTTAATTTTGTCTTAAGAAGGGACATCTGGATCTTTTAAAATTTGGTGAAATCAATTTTAATTTTAGTGTGAAAAACCACCTGTTAGTTTGAGGTTATGTTAGCGGAGAAAATCTTAAAAAATATCAAAAGAATCACAAAAAAGAAGATTGATAAAAAATACTGCAAAAATACTTGAAGAAAGAAAGTATTTATTAATATTAAATTCTAATAAATTATGAGAAAATTTCCAAAAATATTTTAAGCTGTCATAAGTGCAAAAATAAGTTGGAAACGCAATCTAGTAACAAATAAAAAAAATTCAATGAAAGAAGAAAATATAAAAAGATAATATCCTAAAAAATAAACAGAGGAATTATTTAAAAATAAAAAAGTCATGGAATTTATTTTAAAAATTCAAACTTAATTTTAGAATTTATCCGTATTGTTTAAAAAAAATTTATTGTTTAAAAATACTTTTCTAGTAATTTTTTTCAGTTTAAATTTACTTTTCTGTATTTAAAGTCATCAAATTTTGTTTTCTAATAATTTTTTACTTTCACTCTTTTCATTTAATTGAGAAACCTCAAGTTAAAATACCTGTTACTAATTAAATGAAGTAGAACTCGAGTTAAAAAAAACTACATTTTTGTATCCAAATTTAGAAGCTCTGGGATTAAAAATGGTTGCGATTTTTTGCAAATATCCAAAATACTTGATCAGCAATCTACTAAAGACGAAAAGGAGAGCAAGTCTATAAAGTCAAGGGTAAGTCATGGTATTTGGCCCAGACAGTCAACAAATCTCAACATGCATAGGCGACTCGGCGTTTCGCGCTAAACGGATGTTGACTCACATGACGTGTACTTCAGAATTTAGACTCAGATTAGAAGATTGCAACAGTAATTTTCAAGACAAGCTCACAATCTGTCAAGCCCTGGAATTTATAAATAATGTTAGTTTTTTTAAGAATGTAAATAATAATAGTCACAATTCAGAATATTATTCACTTATAAATTTAATAATTGAAAAATAAAAATGGCAAAATATTATAATAGCTAAATCTTGAAATAATAATTACTAACTTTTACAATTTTTAAATAGAAATTAATTTTCTACAACAGCTCATCACATTGTATGCAAATTGATTTCTAAATGCACTAACGATTTTTAATAAATAAAAGTTAAATAACACACGGGTGTGATAATTTATTCATATTGGTCTCTTATTAGTGAAAAATTACACTTGATTGCTTTAATGGAGTAAAGGAAACATTACGAGACAGAAAATTTAATTTTTCAATTTGAAAAATTCGAAAAAAATCAAATAATTTAAAAAATTAAAAGTTTAAGAAAAAAATTGGAAAAATTATTAAAATATTTAAATATGTTAGAAAATATATAGAAAAATAATAGAATCTACGAAAAATTTCAGGCAAATTAAAAGGAATAAGCAAAAGGTAAGAATATAAATAACAAATATTCTTAAAGTGAGGTGAAACAAAAATATAAAAAATTATGAGTAAAGTTTTAACAACTTATCAATGAATGCAAAAATAAGAAAATCGGGGGAAATATAAAAAAAGATATTAAAAATAAAGAAAAAATAATAAAGAAATTATAGAAAATCTATAGTAAATTATTGAAAAAAAATGTAGTTAATTGTAGTTAATGTACTAAATTGTTATTTTAACCCTTTCGTGGATTTAGAAAAAGCAGAATTAACAAAGAAGGAAATGTTTCTCTTCATCGAGTGCAGATGCGTTTAAAAAGACACACAGAGAATATATTTGCCGGAACCAGAGTGACGGTTATAGCTTCTACTTCCCCGTTAACCGGAACTTCGAACAATTAGAGTTACAATAAATTCACTGATGACCAACAATAGTATTCGTAATAAGTCTAAACTTTTTCTCACCAACAATACTAACATATTTCACGATGAGAGATAAGAAAAAATTCAACAACGCAGCTTCAAACTGTAAATACATAATTATAAAGTAAAAAAAAAAAAATTATACAAAATTACAAAAAATTATTAGAGAGATATTAGTTTTAAAAAAACAATTATTTCGGCACAGAAAAATTATGCTCTGCTAATTTTTACAGGATATAATGTTACGTAAAATTAAAAACAAAAAACACGAATTAAAATCAAGAACATTTTTACGAAAATTTAAAAATTTTATGGTAATTATTTTAAAAAATCGTGAAAACTAATAAGAGGATTTTAAAAATAATGTAGAAGTTTTATTATAAAGATGATATTTCGTGAATAAAAATGAGAAAAAAAAATAATTAAAGGCACTCTAAAAGCAAAATAAGCTGATAAAAATCAGGAGTCTTTTTTAAAAAATCCGATTTTTTTTATTTAAATCAAAAATTGATTTTTTTTAAATATGTAAAATCAGTATATAAAATTTTTAAATGTTTATTTCTAAGTAGTGCACTTTTTAAACTGAGAACATTTTACAATAAATAATGAAGAATGAAACATTTAATTAAAATCAAACAAAAAATAAAAAGATTCGGTAAAAATCTACTAAAAAATTTTTATTAATAAAAATAAAATGAAAAAATGTAGGTATATAAAAGATAAATAAAAGTCCGCAAAAGAAATTTAAAAATCCTTCAAAAATAAAAGAAGTTTAAAAAAATTAAATAAAAAATATTTTTATAATATTTCACTTAAAACAAGTCTAATTTAGAAAAAGAAAGAAAATCTAATAATTTTATAAAAGCGCATTTATTTTTAAAAATATGTAAATAATTACTAAAATCAAAGAAATAAAAATTTTAGTGAATGTTAAAATAACAAAATTGTGTAAAATAATGTTAAACAATTTGGATAAAAAGAAGAAAATTAAAGAAAATCCTAAAATAAAAAGACAAATACAAAAAAAATATCAAAAGTAAAAGAAAAAAAAGTCTGAAAATTTTGTAAAAATAAGAAATTATATGATAAAAATTAAACAGGTTCGAAAAAGTGAAATCTCTTAGAAATATTGTAAGAAATAAAAAAGAATTATTGTGAATATGGACAATAATATTAATATTAATTTTATTTAAGCATTTAAATTCATAATTGTTTGGAATATGATTTAACTGACGTTTGGAATTTATTTAAATTATAATGACTTTAAGATATAAAAATTTGATACTATTTTTTGCTATCTTAATACCAAAAATTTTTAGATCGTAGGTATTTTGATCACTTGTATTAGCACAATTTTAAAAATTTTATAAAGAATAAAATATTAAAATTAAAATCTTTAAAATTTATCCACAAATTACTGGTTTTTTTTTATGATTTGTAAATTTTTACATGCCGTATTAGACATCCGGAAAATTGTAAAGTTTTTTTTTTATTTAAATCATGATTTTAATGCAAATGGCCAAATGATTTAAATCAATTACAGGACTAAAAGAAATTATTTAATAAAAAAATATAAATAATAAATAAATATAATAAACAAATATAATATTTTTTGTAAAATATATATAGAAAGAAATATTGAATAAATAGTAAATTACAGGGAAAAAAAACTATTTCAAGAAAAAATTGTAATAAAAAAAATTGTGATAGAACGAAGAAACATGTCAAAAATGAAGAAATTAGAAAAAAGTCAGATCAAAAAATTAATCTAAAAAAAATTGAAAAACAAAATAGAATAAAGAATGAAAATCAATGAGAATTAAAGAATAAAATATTAATATAATCAAAAAACTTATCAAGAATATATAATAATAATTTTTTTTTTAAATAGGTTATTTCTATAAAATTTCTATTAATTACCTCAAGTAGAAAAAAATGTTATCAACTACTTTTTTAATGTATGAAACCTTCAAGTTTAAAAAAAGTTGAAAAATCTTGAATACGTAGTATTGAACATCGTAATTGTGAATTCCGATATTGAAACATTAGTGTTGAAAAGACGTATACAGAGCCTTATATGGCGAGACTATGAAATAGGAGAACGCGAACGTCGATATTCACCATTTCACAAGTTCTCAATTGATTTTACGTCTTCACAAATCGAATATATTGTTTGGTCTTTGATATCGTGACAACTCGAGAAAACTAGAAGCATGGAAAAAGATCAAGATATAAACTTCCATTCGTATTAAACGACCTTTCTATAGCTATAAAGACTGGAAAATTGATTATGCCTCTCTTGCACTATTCATTTTTAAATTAAAAAAAAAATTGTCTTTCATTCGAGAGATTTACTAATTAAAATTGTTTCAATGTACCATTGGTACTTAAATTTAATTTAATTTAAATTTGAAATTGTTAAAAAATTTTAACATTAAAAATAAGAATTGATTTTAATCGAAGTTATGTAACATTTTTAATCGATTGAAATTTGAATAAATGTGAATTTAATGAAATTGCAGGCTTCAAAGCGTAGTAAGGGACTAAAAAAAGTATGAAAAAGTAGCCTTCTTATAAAAAAAGTAGCCTCAAAATTGAATAAAAGTATCAAAAAAGTATCGCTTTTTAAGTGAAGTAAAATCAGTTTTTAAGTTCAATTTTAAAGGGAAAATAATTCTTTTCTAATAAAATTGAAAGAAAAAATAAATAAAAATATTAACTCACAAATTTTACAATAGAGATCCAAACCCAGTCGTTTATAAAATAAATTTAACTTATAATAAAAAGTAATTGTTAATAACGCTTATATTACAGATCTTCCATAAGAATGTTTATTTTAACAACGCTTTCCTTTGCCTAAAGATAAATTCTGTAATTTTTCTATTGTTTTCTCCAATTTCTAATTATTTTCATTCTTTATGCATAATTTTCAAAAATTGCAATTATTTATCTACAATTTTAATTATTTTCATTCTATCCATTTATTTAAAATTTTTTTAAATTATTTTCGTCAATTTTAAATTATTTTGTTTAATATTAATTTATTTTTATCATTTTGCAATTTTTTCTTTATCTATTAATCATTTTAATCATTTTTCAATTAATTTCATAAATTTTCAGTTATTATCGCATATTTAGATTATTATCTTCATTTTTTTTAAAATAAATTCTGTAATTTACATATCTATAATTATTTTCTTCAGTTTCTAATTACTGTCATTCTTTTGTCATAATTTTCAAAAATTTCAATCATTTATCTGAAATTTTAGTTGTTATCATCATATTTTTTAACTGTTTCTCTAAATTTTTAAATATTATTCCAATTTTGCAAAACTTTTTTAAATTTTTAAGTATTTTTCTCAAATTTCAATTATTTTCTTCAATTTTTATTTATTTTGACTTGTTTTTATAATTTCCAAAAATATTGATTAATTATCTTAATTTCAATTATTTTAAGTTTTCTTCAATTCTTTTCTTCAATTTTTGATTAATTTCATTTTTTCAATTAATTTTCCAGATTTTCAAATATTTTTCTAAAATTTAAATTATTTTCTTTAATTTTCTCGATAACTTTTATAATTTAAATTATTATCTCTTTGAAAATAAAACTATTCCATTATTTTTTTGCTAAATGTTATATTATTTATCGCAATTTTAAATTAATTTTCTTAATTTACCATTCTTAAATATTTATAAAATTTTTAATTATTATCTTCAATTTCTAATCATTTTCATTGTTTCTGAATTAATATCCTGAACTTTCACTTAAATATCACAATATTTTTAATTATTTTGTTCAATATTCGTTTCTTTTCATCCATTTGTAATTATTTTCTCCATCTCTCAATTATTTTAATTATTTTTTAATAAATTTCCTAAATTTTCAGTTTTTATCTCAAATTTAGATTATTGTCTTCAACTTTCAATTTTTTAACCAATTTTTCAATTATTTCTTTAAATTCTTAGGCATAATTCTCATTTTGTAAAATTATTTTTAAAGGTTTTTAAGTAATTTTCTCAAATTTCAATTATTTTCTTCAATTTTTAATTACTTACGTTTTTTTTTCTTAGTTTCCAAAATTTTTAAAATTATTTGTCTGAAATTTTAATTATTTTCATCATATTTTAATGATTTTCTCAAATTTTAAATTATTTTTATCATATTTAAATTATTTTTTTTAATTTTAAATTATTCTTATCATTTTTCAATTATTTCTTCAAATTCTTAGGCATAATTCTCATTTTGTAAAATTATTTTTAAAGGTTTTTAAGTAATTTTCTCAAATTTCAATTATTTTCTTCAATTTTCAATGATTTACGTTTTTTTTCATTGTTTCCAAATTTTTTTAAATTATTTGTCTGAAATTTTCATTTTTCTAATTAATTTTCAATTACATCTACAATTTTCTTGTATTTTATATATACCTATATTCTGTATTTTTTGTAATTATTTCCCTTAAATTAAAAATCGTTTTTTTTTAATTTTAAGTTATGTAATTTTTTTTCCTTTATTTTCTTTAATTTTTAAATATTTTCTTTTTACTTTTAAGTACAATGAACTTCTAAACGCTTCAAGTATTTACCTGCAATTTTCTTTAACTTTCCTTCATTTAAAATATATTATATAATTTTTTCAATTATTTTCTCAAATTTTAATTATTTTCTTCAATTTTAAATTATTTATTGAACTTTTTCATTATTTGCTTAAAATATTAATCATTATCATCATTTTTAATTAATTTTCTAAACTTTTAATGATTTATCTTAATTTCAATCATTTTTTTCAATTTCCAATTATTATCTCCAATTTTTCATTATTTTAATTTTTTAAAATTTATGTCTAAGATTTTGCAGTTTTTTCTCAAATTTAAATTATTTTCTTTAGTTTTAAAACATTTCTATGATTTCTTAAATTACTTTTGACAAGTTTAATCGTTTAAAATTTTTATAATTTATATAAAACGCTGTTCATAATTCTCCGGAAGGAGAATATGCTCGGTTTACATGACACTTGGCGGGCTTTTAGAAACTAAAAAATTGACTAAAAAACTGAAATTCTTGAATTCTGTTAATCTTTTTACATTATTCTTAAAAAAAAACGTAGCATTTAGTAGCTTTAGTCCAAAATTAATAGAAAAAAAAAGTAGCCTTGATCAAAAAAAGTATCATAAAAATAAAAAAGTGTGTCACTGCGCAGCCTGAAATTGAGTTTTGGGGTTGTTTTAATAAATTTGTCAAAAACCATCAAATTTCTTTGGTTAAAATTAAAACCAATCACAATTTGGATGAGTTAAATTAAAAATTGATTTAAATTTTCTACTTTAGAAATTAAAATTGTTTTAAATTGATATTTCAATTGTTTTAAAATCTATAAAAATTTGAAAAATTGATGTTTGGTTCACCTGAATTATAATTTGCATAAATTGAAATTTAGTTGAATTAGATTTGGAATAATTAAGTTTGGGGTTGATTAAAATGTCAACGCATTAGAATTCATATTAATTCAAAATTCTAAGAAGTGAATTCAGCATTTTTCCAAAATTTCACCATGAAATAATGCAATAAATAAAAATTATAGAAATGAAAATTTACTAAAATTGAAGTTTGTAAAATTTGTGGGTTAACTAAACAGTTCAAAATTAATAAAAAAAAAATAAACCAAAAAGAAGTTTTTAATAAATTTTCTAAGCTAATTAACCAGGACTGTTATTGATTTAAATTACTTTGATTTTTCGAGATTTTTTGCAAACTTACTTATTCTTTCATAAAATTTTTAGATACCTATTCTTTATTTATTTAAACTTATTGTTGGGTTTGTTTTAAGTGTAATATTTTAAAAATGATTTTGGTTTAATTTGCCTAAACTTGTTTATTTTTAAAGCATTTTTAAATTTTTTTTGTGGACTTTTTATTTATTTTTATATAGGTACAGTCTTTTATTTTATTTTTATTAATTCTAATTTTTTAGTTGATTCTAACCGAATTTTATTATTTTTTGTACTTTTTACATTTTTTAAGGTTTGTTAGATTAAAAAAAAAACATTTCTCCATTTTTTTCCAACTTATTTAATTTTCTTGGAGTTTCACTATTTTTTTAGTCCTTCCTTGTGTTTTAATTAGTTCTTTAATATTTGTCATCATTTTTCCATCTCTTGGAAACATTTTTCCTTCTTTTAAATTGTTTAGTTTTTATCTTATAATTACGAATTTTTGAAAAACATTTATTCGATGCTTTATTTATCTACATTTTTTAAATTATCAATTTACTACTTTTTGAAAACTTTTATTCTTTTATTTTATGTTACCTATGTAAATTTAATCATGTACTAAATATTCTCATTTTAACATTGTTCTTCTATTTCATAAAATTTATTTTCTTTTAAAATTTTTTTAAATTTTGCAAAATTTTATTCATTTTTTTTATTCAATTTGTAAAAAAAAAAAAAATTCTCTAATTTTTCTAATTTTAAAATTTTGTTCTCTTTAGTAATATATTTTAACGTTTTTTAAATTGTCTTTTTAATTATTTTTTTAATTTAAAATGAATGTCCGTACATAATTTAATTGTTGAAAAGAGTTTCTACTTTTTTTTATATATTTCTGTGCCACTGTTTCATTCTTGTGTTATTTTCTTAATTTTTTCTTCATTTCTTTAATAGACTGTTCTCTTATCTTCTTACGTTCTTGTTTTTTTTTATATATAATTTATTATTCTTTCGCTGTTTTTACCTAATTTTCTTAATTTTGCAATCATATGAATTTGAAGATATGTTTTTGAAATATAATTCTAATAAATAATAAATAAATAATAATAAAATAATAAATTATTTTAATAAAGATAAAGAAGAATTTACTTTAAAAAAAGAAAAAAAAATAAAGTAATTTCCATTAGAAAAATCCTAAAACTTCAACTATTTCAGGTTTTAAAATTCTCCTTTCGAGGAATTACCCTCATCTGTATTTTTTCAACTGTGCCATTGCACTATTTAACAATGGACACGAACAAGGCAATTATCAACGCTTCATGAAGATTGAAACCAAATTTGAATTGGCCACTGTGTTAAAATGACTGGTTCTTTGCTCACTTTATCACTTTTTCTCTCTTTCTGTTGGTCGTGGCTCATTATCTCGGTCGTTCTTTAAAACTTCGCATGTAATTAGAAAGTCGTTGATCCTGAAAGTAGTGATTTGCTTGGGAGAAGGGTTAAAAGAGTAGCTCGCGTGTCTTCTATCCCCTCCATTTCCTCTCTTTCTATTATTATTTTTTTTTTCTGCACATATAATCCTTTTTGTCGTTCCCTTGTTACGGGTGTGCACGCGCGACATCAATATGACCCATTCAGGGGTTGTTGTTGAACAATGACTGGCTTTGTCATTGAATAAGAACATTCGTTCACATTCGTTAATAATAGGGCACATGTTAGCTCGTGTAGGTACACACTACACTAATGACATGGTTCCACAAAACTCTTTTCTCTATCATTGTTGTTCATCCTTTCAATATATCGTTCGGTCAATCCATTTATCGGTCTACTCATGTGGAAAAAACAAAGAGACGCATTTTTAATTTATTCTCAAGTCGGCTTTGTTTCTAAAATCAAAATAAAAGATTATTATAAAGTAAAAAATAATTATTATTAAGGAGGCTTTCTCTATTTATATAACCTCAAACTAGAAGGCCGTTTTTTATCCCAAATAATAATATTATTCAAATTAATTTTACCAAATTTTGAAAGACCCGATTGTACATTTTTCGGAAAAAATTAGGTCGAGCTAAAATTTTTTGTTAAATAATAATTATTCAACATTTTATGTTTTTTTTTAATTTAATGAACAATTGCAATTTTCATCCAATTCTGACAAATAATATTTTTCTTGTTAATAATAATTTAATAATTCTTTTCTGTAAAATTTAATTTCTTGGGTTTTGTTGTCAGAATTGGATGAAAATTTAACGAAAAAGTTTAAAAATAATTCAAAAAGTAATTTCTACAGAAGAAATGAGAAAACTCTTTAAAATTAATAAAGTTATATGGATATTATTAGAATATAAGGAAAAGTTTAAAAAGCTGCATTTTAAGAATGGAAAAAAATGTTAAAAATATATATATAACAAAGTGCAATGAGGGTATAGATATATAGATAAAGTAAAGTAAATGGAGAAATAAACATCTACTTAACAAAGTAGAAATTCTTATTAAAAAATGTAAATATTTACGGACATTCTTTTTTAACTGAAGAAAATAAATATGAAAATCGATAAAAAATTGTCAACATTTTACTAAAGAGAATTTACCTGATCCTGGCGCCAATAAAACAAAAAACTTCCATCATTCTAATAATTAATATAAAATTGATATAAAATTATGTAAATAATACTTTAAAAGTTAAAAAAAAATTAGGGAATTGTTTTTAAAATTAAAGAAAAAAAAATGAATGCATTTTAAATAATGAATAAATAAGAATTTGAAAACAAATTTTAGTTTTATGAAAAGGGAAAAAATTCTAAGAAATAGAAAAACGATGATAAAATGAAAAAAATTTAGTAAAAGTTTAAATTTACAGAAAATAAAATAAAAGAAAATTTTTTTCTTAAAAAATCAGAAAAATTAAGAAATTATGAAAAAATATAGGTAAATGTATGAAATAAATGTTTTTACAAATTTTGAAATTTCAGAATGAAAACTGAACAATTTCAACAAAGGGAAAAAATTTCTAAGGAGTAGAAAAATAATTATAAAAGTTAAAAATTAATTAAAAGTTCAAAGAATGATAAACAAAATTATGAAAACAAAGGGATTTAATAAAAATAAGAAAATTTAAGGAGGTTCTCTCCATTTACATAACCTCGAACTAAAAAGTATTTTTTCACCCCTAATAGAAACATTATTCAAGTTAATTTCAACAAATTTTAAAAGATCCAGTTGTACATTTTTTAGAAAAAACTAAAATTTGTTGTTTTTTTTCTTTAAATCTAGTTACAGTTTCGACTAATAATAGCTCTTTTTTTTTATTGAAACATTCTCTACAATTTTATTTGATAGACTTTCTTAAATAATATTCTGTTTAAAAAATACGTGAAGAAAATTTTTTATTTGTTTAATAACTTTTAAATAAAATATTATTTAACAAAACCTAATAAATAAAATTGGATGAACATAACAGATTTAAAGAAAAAACATAAAACGTTAAACAATTATTATTTGACAACAAATTTTAGCTCAACCTAATTTTTCTCGAAAATGTATAACAGGATCTTTAAAAATTTGATGAAATAAATTTTAATAATAGTTTTATTTGACTGGAAAAGTCATATTTTAGTTTGAGGTTATGTCACTGCAGAAAATCTCCTTAAGGAGAAATACAAAAATCTGAAATAAAAAAAATAAATAAATAAATAAGAGGGCTACAAAAAAAAAAAAAGAAGAAAAATGTTAGGAAAACTAATTTTAAAAGTTTTGTATATGTCCTAACAACAATTTTATAAAAATCGAGAAAAAATCAAGAATTAAAACTATGTAGGAATGTTAAAAATAATTTAAAAAATGAGAAAAATAAACTAATTGTGAAGAAAATTCAGTTTTAGAAAAATAATAAATTATAAGAAAATTGAATAGTTTTAAAAATAATTAAATTTCTTGGACACTTCGAGGAAGTAGAAAAAGGATTAGGTACTGTTAATATATTTAAGAGATTAATTTTTGTTTTTTATTACAAAAATTTTGAGTTCTTTTATTGAAGAGGTCACGAGGTCATTTTTTAAATGCCACAGTTAAACAAAAAAGGTTTTTTTGGTCCAAAAAAAATTCCCGAATTTCATTTCTCTGAATATATTATTACTGTATGTATATTTATGGTTTGAAAATTTTAGTTTAATAAAAGCAATTTATGCAAGGACACAGTAGCAGGTGCTTGCTTCCGGAGAATGAAGTGAATGCAACTGCAAAGCAACTATTGTACGTAAGATAAATAATGTCGTGGGTGATGGTCCGCAACATCCTTATTATAACATTGTTATAAAATAATTGCCGTGACTATGAGATACGCGCCAACAATCTGCACTCAAAAACACCGACGTACCATAATAATTCATTATAAGCTTCTTAAACCATAGCAGATTTCACTATTTTTTAAATTAATTAACTAATTATTTTAATTAGCTAATATTAATTTAAATATTCATGCGAACGAGTCCTGATTTTCCAAGGTTCCAGTCAACTCTTTTTTTTACGTTCTGAAAACACTGCCTTACATATGATTATTTGTATTATTTAATCAGCTTCTTTATTTGTCAATAAAAAAAAATTAAATAAACAAAAAAAAAAAAAAATTATTTAGTTTAAGAAAATAATTTAATTTATTAAATCAAGAAGTTTAAACGATTCATTTAACATCAAGTTTAAAAATGATTTTTAAATTAACAGAATTTTGCATCAAATAATAATTACAGGGATCACAGAGGTTTCTTCGTTCAATTTTAGGTAAAAAAGGGGATTTCGATTTTCAAAAAAGGGGATTTTGGAAATTAAGAAAAAAGGGTTATATTAATAATTCAAGTTTTCTTTTACAAAAAAAAAAAACTGTTTTTTTTCAAAACAGTTTTATTAAGTAATTTAGTCTTTTTTTGTTTAATTTGTTAATGAAAATTTCAAAAGAAAGAGCACTTTCGGAAATACAAAAATTTATCTTTTAATAGGTTGTCTGTTCAATGACGAGAAGATGGTTGTTGCAATTAAATATTTTTAAAAATAATTTTCAACTTCAAATGGTTTTTTAAATTATTTATTTAATAATAAGATTTTAAACAGGAAACATAACAATCTGTGATGTAAAATTTTCTGATATAATGTTAAAGAAATTAAATTAAAAATCTTTCAGCGAAATATAACAAAATCAATTCAAATTATTTTTATTAATCTCTTTTATTGTATTTTTATATTTTCTAATTCAAAACAATTAATTTTTGTTTAAAATAAATAAATATATTTCATAAACAATTTTTTTTCATCCAATAAAATAAATTTGATGTATTTCAGCAAGAATACATGGTTTTATTTTATGATGCAAAACTAGTAATATTTGTTTAAAACGAGTAAAAAATATTTATTAAAAAATTTTTTTATCCAATAAATTAATTTGCTTTAATTAATTAAGAATACATGGTAATAAGAAAATTATATAACTTTTTAAAATAATTTTAATTTATTTATGATTTTTTTATGTTTCCTGTTTAAAATCTAAATAAGTTCAATAAATAATAATAAAAAACCATTTCAAGTTAAAAATTATTTTTAAACATTTAAATTCAATAACTAATCATTGTACAGACACCCTAAAAAAGGATAAATTTTTGCATTTCCGAAAGTGAAAAAATAGAAACTTTTTTAAAAAAAGAAGGTCAAAGAAGAGAAAAATGTTGATTTTAGGTGTTTTAGGTGATGAAATGTTGATTTTAGGTGTTTTAGGTGATTTTTCTAAAAAAAAAGGGGAAAATAAGGGGTAAAGGGGGAAAAAAGGGGATTAGGTGAAAAAGGGGAGAAACTGTGATCCCTGTAATTATTTAACATTGAAATGTTTAAAAAATGTTATTTGTAGACATTTGATAAAAACTACAAACTACTGCCAAACTATTTTTAAATAAAAAGCACATGATATTAAATAACAATTATTTGACAACTAGATTCAAATTATTAAAAACCGTTTTTAAATTTGAGGATAGAATGTATCTGAAGTTCCGGACGTCCGCACAGACGAAATTAGAAAAAATGTCTTTAAATTATTTTTCCGGGGGTGCTACCATCCACTAGAAATACAGAATTAATAAAATTTTTTACTTAAAACATATTTTTCAAGTATTTTAAAAAAAATTGCGTAGTCGGCAAAAATTAAAAAATATTTTTTTCAAATTTCGTCCGTACGGACGTCCGGAACTTCAGGTACATGAGGATAGATATGTTTTCAATAAGGTTAATTCAAGATTTTTTTTTAGACAGAAAAAAAGGAACTTGAAATTTAACTTAACAAAAAATTTGCATTAATAATGATAATTTACAAGGAATCATCGACTTTTTACACTTTTCTAAACCCCAAAAAAAACACTGCATTACCAATGATTTATTCATGATGCCAAACGTTTAACTGACTAATCTGAAATTAGTTTTGATCGTCCGACGTCACGGCCTGATAAATAATTTAAGGCCGAGAGATGTATTCTCTTGGGAAGAGGCTGTTTAAGCAGCAACTTCAAGTCACGACCTGAACACAATTGATTCTAGCTTCAACCACTCAGTACCAATGGCTAAATAATATTCGTAAATTCGTAATTAATGACTTTGGCTATTCCACTTAAGAAACGTGTCTAGCTTCATAAAAAAGTAATCAAGTCTAATTTTATGTAAATATTAATTAATAACGTTATTTACGACCTTTCGGTTTCTCTCATAAAACAGCGACAAGTCTCGTAAATTTATGCCATCTCAATTATTGTACTTTCTTTAAACGTTTCGTTTTTATTTCTTTATTAATGATTAGAAAATAAGATGAAATTATTTGTAGGACAATAAAATTGATTAATTAGAGAATTAATGGAATACAAATTTTATTACAAAAAAACATGATTAAATCATGATTAAATAATGATAAATAAGTATCGTTATTTATTTGAAGATCGATTAAAATTCTTCAAAACAATTACTTAGCATTTAAATAATATTTTAATTGCTTTTATTTCATTTAAATGTTTTTTAAATTTAATTACCATTTGAATGTTTTTTTAAAATCTAATTTCTATTTACATGTATTTTAAACTTAATTTCTACTTTAAATACAAATTTTGATTCACATTCAAATTATAATTAAGAGTTTTTAATTTTTTTAAATTAAAATTTAATTTGTTTTCAAAAGTCAATTTAAGAATTACAGTAAAAATTGAGAAAATAAGCTCCCGATTAATGTATATTTAAATTTAACTTTCAATTTAGTTTTAAGGCGAGAGGTTAAATTAAGAATTAGCAATAAAAGAGCACTGGGAAAATAAGTGCCGTTAAAGGTTCTCTTTCACGAAAGTAATGAAAATAAAAAAAATAAGGTATGTAATTTTGAAATTGCCAGTTTGAATAGAATTAAACGATATACAATGTTTTAAAAATAAATACATGATTAATGATTGAGTTCGTCGGACTGCTAAATTTATATTGGATCGTATTCAGCAGCCCGGAAATGCGTTCAGCTTATTAGGTACATCCAGAGCAGTATTACGTGCTTCCGGAGGAGCAAGACTGACAATGGTACAATTCCAATTGAATATTAAATAAAAAACTTATTATTTAAAGATACAAGTGAAATATCCACTTTATAGAAAAATTTAAAGATACGAAAGAAATTTAAATTTCGTATAAAATTCTATTTTTCTCTCAATCACATTTATTTATAATTAAATTAATTATTAAAATTATAGCTATTGAACTTTTGGTTTAATAAACAAGTTGCTAAAAAGTTGATAAGACTGAAAGTTAGATAAGTTGATGAAAAGTGGATTAATTGCAATTTGGATTATTTGGAAACTAATTAAAATTTGGGTTACTTGAAATTTGTATTAATTGAAGTTTAAACCAATGGGCATTTAAGCGGATTAAAATTCGAATTGAGTGAAATTTGGATAATCTAAATTTGGATTTAAAATAAATTTAAATTTCTTACAAAATTCTATTTTTCTGCCAATCACAATTTATTTATAATTAAATTAATTATTAAAATTATAGCTATTGAAGTTTTGGTTTAATTAACGAGTTGCTAAAAAGTTGATAAGACTGAAAGTTAGATAAGTTGATGAAAAGTGAATTAATTGCAATTTGGATTATTTGGAAACTAATTAAAATTTCGGTTACTTAAAATTTGTATTAATTGAAGTTTAAATCAATGGGCATTTATGCCAATTAAAGTTCGAATTGAGTAAAATTTGGATAATTTTAATTTGTATTTAAAATAAATTTAAATTTCTTACAAAATTCTATTTTTCTGTCAATCATATTTTTTTGTAATTAAGTTAATTATTAAAATTATAGCTATTAAAATTTTGGTTCAATTAACAAGTATCTAAAAATTTAATAAAACTGAAAGTTGAATATATTGATGAAAATTAAATTGATTGCAATTTAAATTATTGGGAAACTAATTAAAATTTGGGTTACTTAAAATTTGTATTAACTGAAGTTTAAATCAATGGGCATTTAAGCCGATTAAAATCCCAATTGAGAGAAATTTGGATAATTTCAATTTGTATTTAAAATAAATTTAAATTTCTTACACAATTCTATTTTTCTCTGAATTATATTTTTTGCAATTAAATTTATTATTAAAATTAGAGCTTTTGAAAATTTGGTTTACTTAAAAAGTTGCTAAAAATTTGATACGACTAAAAGTTGAATAAATTGATGAAAATTGAATTAATTGAAATTTGAATTATTTGGAAATTGAATTAATTAAAATTTGGATAACTTGAAATTTATATTAATTGAAGTTTAAATCCATGGACATTTAAGCCCATTAAAATTCGAATTTAGTAAAATTTGGATTAATTAAAATTTGAATTGATTGAAATTTGGATAAAAAAAAGTATTAATAATCTTTTAATTATTAAATAAATAATCTTTGAATTTTGTTTAACTAATTATTCGATAAAAATTTGGTAAGACTGGATGAATTGAAATTTGGAAAACCGTAGGAATATGAACCGATTAGAATTGAAATTGATCAAAATTTGGATCCATTAATATTTTTATTATTCGGAATTTAAACGAATCAGAATTTAAATTGATCAACATTAAAATCGACTAAAATTTTTATTAATTGGAACTTTAATCGATTAAAATGTAGATAAAATAAAGCAATTATTTTAAAACGCTCTAAATTTCCTTTAATAAAAAATCGAAAAAATGAGATAATATTAAAGAATGAATTGATTAAAATTCAGTTTACTTGAGGATTAATTTTGATTTTAACAGATTGAATTTAAAGTTGATTATAATTAGAATGGATTGAAATTAAAATTTTTAATCTGAATTACCTAAAATTTAAATACAAAAAAATATAAAAATAAACAGCAAATAATTATGTTCATATGGAAAAAACTCCATTTGTAATTTAGAGTCCTTTGCTTGTAAACTAATTTGAAACCCAGGATTAAAATTTGTTTTCAAATTCCTCATTGAAAAAAAAAACTTGAAAAAAAACATTGCAAATTGCATCTTCATAATGACACTAATGAATTAAGTAAAAGAAAGCAAGTGACGAAAACTCGAAAGTCAAACTACTTCTGGAATGTATTTCAGAAATCAAGCGACGCTAGGACTGTTTAAAGGTTGTGTGAGTCTTAAAAAAAGGAGGTCCACAGGGCCCATCAACTAATGAGAAACGCCAGCGTGGGTTTGGATCGTTTCGCCTCGAACACGATCTCATGTAATCCTTCCCTTTATAACGCCAATCAATAACGGTAACTAATAATTTTTTTCATTTAATTTCGAGTTACGATCAAATCGTAAAATCAACTCAAATCATAAATATTTCTTTAAA
This sequence comes from Ganaspis brasiliensis, assembly GCA_037103525.1. NCBI lineage: Eukaryota > Metazoa > Arthropoda > Insecta > Hymenoptera > Figitidae > Ganaspis > Ganaspis brasiliensis. The sequence goes on from JAZKLR010000079.1 coordinate 1,010,880, forward strand.
TCTAATCAGGGTTGCGAAGACGGATTTTCTTTTATTCTAAAGAAGCGACCCGGATACTTGAAAGCAACAAGAAATTGTGTTAGTAGTTAAAGTGATTAGACAAAAATAATTACATTTTTTTCTTTCTAAATAATTATCAAGATTAATTTCCTTCAATTGATTTTTTGCTCTTTAGTGAAACCTAATTTTACTAGCAAATTTATCAAGTAAATTAAAATTCCCGAAATTTGATATTTTTCCCCAAGTTACAACAAAGGGAATTTTTCTTTTGAATTGAATCTTCTGGAGCTGGACGAGTCAATGAAATATCGAGTCGTGGATGATGACTGACTTAACTGGATTGGACGCAACGAGCAACTGATATAAATAGCTGCTACCACTTAGAGTTAATTCGACACTGCAGACACTATGAGTTGCGTTTGCTGCAGACGAGAAAGAGGCATATAATGCAAGTCTCAGACAGGAGATTGATAGACAAACATAATAGTGCCCTCGAGACTGACTACGGTACGTGACAGTCCATAGAATCTATTCAGTGTGGAAAATGCTTCAAACACCCACCCAAGATCTATAGAGCCATTCAGCCATCAGTCTGAATCGCCATAACTTTCCGAGACTAAATTATTAATTCCACCTTCTTCTTAACCTTCAGCCGCATTATTTAGGTTCAGGCGCACAATGCCCAGTTTACACTTGCTGCAAGAAAATTTGCATTTACTAGAAAATTCACGTTTAGAAGAAAAAATTAAAATTTCCACCAAACTTTGTTTTCTAATAAATATTTCCAATCAATATTTGCTTTTATCTGTACGAAATATTTGTCTCCTTTTTGTTTTTTGAAAGCTCTTGCTTTGAATTAAAATTAGCTCGCTTCAAGAAAGTTAGAAAAGCCTTTCTTGGATTTAATTTACCTTGTCCGTTGGAGTGATTTTGTTGAGGAGACTGTGGTTGTCCCTGAGTCAATATAATTTGACTTTCGAGCTGCTGAAGTTCTGCCTGAAGCTCACTAAGTTTCGTATTTGCTTTCTTGACAATCATGGCGACATCAGAGAGAGCTTTACGATCAGTCGCCACCTCCCGCAGTTTCTCTGCACCGGCTTTTATTTTTAGTTCCTATAACAAAAAACCATCTGGTGTTACTATTTTGCCTCACTTTGCAATAAAACGTCACTTGTAATATCCCGGGTTGTCACGGTCTTAGGAATTAAAAAATTTCATTATTGTTTCAGGATTTCGAGATTTTATTTTCAAAATTACATAATAAACCATTTTTCAACTAAATAAATAAACAGTGCTAATAAAAATCATGAATCTTTTAAAATAATCCGTTTTTTTTTATTTAAATCGGATTTTTCAGATTTACAAACAAAAATTGATTTTCTTTTAAAAATAATCAATAATATAAAATTTCCAAATGTTTATTTGTAAGTAGTATATTTTTTAAACTGAGAACATTTAAGAAGAAATAATAAAGAATAAAACACTTAATCAAAATCTAATAAATTATATCGAATAAATTAGAAAATTTCAAAAAAATATCTTCAAATTCATATGAATGCAAAATTAAGAAAATTAGGTAAAAGCAACAAAAAAATAATAAATTACAAAAAAAAAAAACAGAAAAATGTAAAAAGATAAGGAAATAGTCTGTTAAAAATATGAGAGAATTCTTTGAAATAAAAAATGTTATGGACATTATTAAAGAAATAAAGAAAAAATTTTAAAAAATAACACAAGAATGAAACAGTGACATAAAAATATATAAAAGAGTAGAAACTCTTTTTCAAAAAATAATACTATTTACGAACATTTTTTTAAATTGAAAATGTAAATAAGAAGATAATTTAAAAGAAAGTTAAATTGTATTACTAAAGGCAACAAATTTTTAAAATTAAAAAAATTTATGAAATAGAAGAATGATGTTAAGATGAGAATGTTTAGTACAAGATTAAACTTACATAATGTGAAATAAAAGAATTAAAGTTTTCAAAAAAGTAGAAAATTGAGAAATTTAAAAAACGTAGATAAAAGCATTGAATAAATGCTGAAGAAAATAATTAGAAACTTAAAAAAAAAATTAAAATTCAAGAAAAAAATTTCAAAAATGCAGGGCATAAAATAAAATTAAAGGAAGAAGTGAACAAAATTGAAGACAATAATTGATAAATAAAGAAATAGGTTTAATATTGATGAACATAATTTAAAAACTAAAGAACAAAACTAAAAATTGAAGATAATGACTGAAATTTGATAAATTAATTACAAAATTAGAGAATACAATTAAACGTTGACGAAAACAATTGGAAAATTGAAGATCACAGTTCAAAATTGAAGACAATAATTGAAAGTTCGGGAGTCATTGAGAAATAAATAAAATCATTAAAAAATTAAAGGCTATAATTTATTGTCATTACAAGAAAATAAACAAATCATTTTTTAAATATTGAAATAAAAAAATAAAAACTTTAAAATTGTCAAATAAAAAGAAGAATATTGAATATGGAAAAAAGTAACAGAGAATATTAAAACTAATAATTGAAATTTGCATTAATAATTAGAAATTGATAAAATTAATTGAAAAAATAAAAAATAATTGAAAAATTAAGACAGGAATTTAAAAATACTAAAGATAATATTACTGATAAAATTTATTGGAACAATTAAAGAATATAGTTGTAATTCAAAGCAAGTATTTATTTCAGAAAGGAATTTAAAATTTAAAAATACAATTGAGCATTGACGGAATTAATTCAAAATTCAAAAAAATAATTCAAAAACTAAACAAAATTATTTAAAATTGAAGAAAATAATTGAAAACTGCGAAAAATACCTAAACTTAATAATTAAAGAATTTTATTAAAAATTGAAAACAATAATTGGAATTTGAGAAACATGATTAAAAAAATTAAAGGAGAATATAAACAGAAAAGAATAATTGAAAATCTGAGAACAACACAAAAGAAATTTAAAATACAATCAACGTTTCAAGAAAATTAAAAGAAATTAATAAAATAATTAAAACAAAAAAACTTTGTTACTTTTAATTGAAAAATGAAAAAACCAAAAATATGGATGACTAGAATTATTGGAAATATTGAAAAATATAATTGATATTTGCATGAAAATAGTTAAAAATGGAAGAAATTAATTTGAAAATTAAGGAATATATAATTATAATTTAAGGAGGTTCTCTCTATTGACATAACCTCAAACTAAAAAGTCGTTTTTCACCACAAATTAAAATATTATTGAAATCAATTTCATCAAATTTTGAAAGTTTCGGTTGTACATTTTAAAAAAAAATTAGGTTGAGCTGAAATTTGTTATCAAATAATAATTATTTTACATTTAATGTTTTTCTTTCAATCTAGTTGATCTAGTTAAAATCTGTCATTTTCAACCAATTTTAACTAATAATAGCTCATTTTTCTCTTTGAAACATACTCTACAATTTTATTTGTTAGATTTCGTTAAATATTATTTTGTTTAAACAATACGTTAAAAAAATATTATTTGTTTAATAACATTTAAATGAAATATTCTTTAATAAAATGCAACAAATAAGCTAATTTGTTAAAATTGGATGAAAATCACAAATTTTAACTAGATTTAAAGAAAGAGCATAAAATGTTAAATTATTATTTAAAAACAAATTTTAGCATAACCTAATTTTTTCTGTAAAATGTTCATTTGGGTCTTTTAAAATTTAGTGAAATTAATTTTAACAATATTTTTATTTGGTCGGAAGTCATTTTTTAGTTTGAGGTTATGTCAATGCAGAGACCAGAGAACCTCCTTAAAAAAAATAATTTATATTTGATGAAAATAATTGAAAAAGTAAGAAATACATTGAAAGTAAAAGACAATAATTATTAGTAAATGAAAAAAACAGATTTAATATTTTAAAAAATAATTAAAAATTGAAGAAAATAATTAAATAATGATAAAAACAATTAAAAATTGAAGCAAATAATTGAAATTATATTATAAAAGAATTGAAGAAATTTTTAATTTTTTTAAATTTAGTTTACTTAAAGCTGGAGTTACATAATTGGTTTTTTAAGTACTTTAAATTCGAATCGATTGAAATTTGAGTAAATACAAATTTTGACTAATTTAAAAAAAGTGACGAAATTTTGAATTGTTTTTACGCGCGAAATGAATCATCTAGAAAAAGATTACTTTCTGACAACATGTTTTCAACATTTTTTTAAGCTGGAAAATCGCTATTTCAAAGCATAAATTGGAAAAATAAATAAATACTCAGATAAACGTAAAAAAATTTTAAAAATTAATTTAAATAATAAAATAAAATTTAACTTTCGATTTAAAACTCATTCCTATTTTCAACTAATTTTAGATTGTTTACTTTAAATTTACAATTTTAGCCTCTAACTTTAGATTTTCAATAATCCTAATTTAATTTTAAAAAACATAATTTTTTTGATTATCTGAAAATTATTTTCTTTAAATTTATATTTTTTAACATTAAACTTTGACTTTAAATTTAAATTTCTATGTTATTTATAATTTTAGCTTCGAACTGAAAATTCTCAAAACATAAATTTTAAATTACCTTCCGTATCTCTCGACGAATGTGTTCCCGGAGTTCATCAAGTCGAGCTGGCAAGGGCACTTGGTCACTACCAGCAACTCCATATTTGTGTGAGAGTTCGTAAAGAACTGGGTGTCTCATATAATCACCCTGAAATAAAGAACAAAAAAATTATCAGAAAACAAATTTTGTTACATTTTCTTTTGTGGGTAGATATTTTTCAAGTGATTTATTTCAGAAAGTCGTTTTTATTCTCCGAAAAAAAGCGTGCTGAAAAATTAGTAAACGACACAAATCTTACCACAGAAAACTATATTTCTCAATCTTTATTTGTGGTTTATACAACATTGGCGAAGAAACAAGTTACAACTGTTGGCCCTTCGTCTGCGGTTTAAATTCAATATTGTAACAAATTCAAATTTTTTCGAAACAAAATCATTATTAGACGGATCATACGAAATATAAATTTTTAAGTATTTTTCAAAGTATTAACTTGATTTGTTTTCAACTTTTCTAATTTAAGAATGCCAGAATCTAAGCGAAAAAATAAAAAAAAATCCCAAATGTAAATATTCTAAATAAATAGATAAACAAAATATCCAAATATATTTATTGAGAATAAAAATTTTTAATAAAAAATAAAAATAACAAAAACATTATTTAGTCTTTATACTATTTTAATTTAAAATAAATCAATTTGCCAAGTTCGTTAATTAACCTTTCAACAAGCATGTAACAGTCACATAATTCTGATAAAATTCATTTATCACAGTGACTAAGAAAGGACAGACATTATCATAAGGAAATGCTGCAGACTTTTTGAACGTAATATTATAAAATAAATTACACTACCCAAAAATCTGTAAATCCAAGTATTGAAAATATTTTCATTGCACAAAACACATACCATGCAAGGTTGAAAGCATCTCCGAAAACCATTGAATTTCGACACATTGAAATTCTCCACAGCTAAACTATTTCTAGAAACATTCTGTATTTTATAACTCTTACGAGAATTTCTATTCAATGACATTGCGAATTTTTACGAGAAAAAAATTTTTACAGTGTTTTCTTTTAATTAGTTTTATTTTTATTTATAAATTATTTCATCTTCTTCGAACGTATTTCACCATATTGCACACCTTTCGAACACTTTAATTTTATAATTAAGAATAAACTCTAAACTATTTGAAAATTGTATTCCTGTGGTTTTTAATGAAAATTGATTTTTAATCACTAAAATGACTAATCTAATTAAGTCACTTTTAAGTCGATAAATGGATTTCACATGCGAAGCAAATAATAAATTAACAGAAGATCCGAAACGAACAAATGTTACCACAGGCCTTTTGTCCTTATCTTTTATCAAACAGAGAGATAACAGAGATTCTCAACTTTCGAATTATTAAAATATCTTAAAATCTTTAAAATCAAAAACTCCGATTGTAAAATTTTCGGTTTATTATTCAAGTTCCGGTGGAAAATTTATAACTGATTTGATTACAATCAGGAAAAGAAAACAGGATTTTCCTGCTTTGTCTATAAATAATCGTTCATTCACTCACTCCTAACAATCAGTGACTCAGCTTCATTGCATTACTCTAATCTGTTATTTCATGTTACCTAACGATAACTAAGAAATAATTTTCAGGCATTACGATATTTGAAAAAAATTGATCATGAGACGATAAATTTTATAACACTTGCTCTTTAACACGATCTAATCATAATAAACTGGTATAAAATCTAAAATTAAATCTCAAATTATGTAAATAAATAAAAAAAATATTAATGCAAATTGAAAAAATTATTCGATAAAAGAAAAGGTGAGTTGATTATTTTAATGAAAATTATTTTTTATCAAATGTTAATCTCAAGGGTGTTTTTTATTTTTATTAAAAAGAATATGAAATTTAAAAAAATATTTACAACTTTATAAATTAATGCAAAAAGGAAAATTGGGACAACAAACTAGAAAATTAGAAAATGTTTAAAAAAAGAAAATTAAAAAAATATACCTATGTAACAACCTACAAAAAGGAGCATTGTTTAAAAAAAAGAAAAGAAAATTATTTTCAAAATGGAAAAATAAAAAAACGAGAAATTTTTAAAGTATTAGAAAATTAAAGAAACAGCTTTAAAAAGTTGAACTAAAACAGAAATATAATTAAAAAACACTAGAAATTTTAAAAACGATTAAATTTGCAAAAGAATAGAAAAAAAATAAAGAGAATATACAACAAACATAGAAATTTTTAAAAACTTGTAAAATTAAATAAAGAATTGAATAATTAATTTTTAATTCATTATTTTAAATTCGTTAATTAAAAATCAAAAGCCAATGCGATAAAAAATCTACGGTCAAATTCAATTCTTGTTTATAATTAAAAAATGAAAATTAATCAAAAAAGAGAAATTAAAAATTAGAAAATTAAAAAAACAAATTATAAAAGTCGAGAAAATCTTTTAAAGTAATCAACCAAATTATACCCTATAAAAAAACTAAATTACAAATAATATTTTTTAAATCCTCCAGATTAGTTAAAAAATAAGAAAATTTATTAAGAACTCCAAAAAATTTAAGAAGATAAATAAGAAAAGACTACACACAAAAAAATAAATAAAAACGTTAAGGAAATTATTTCAAAATAAGAGAAAAGAAATTTTTCGAAGAGAAATTAAAAATTAGAAAATTAAAAAAATAAATTATAAAAGACGAGAATTTCTTTTAAAGTAATCAACCAAATTATATAAAAAAAAACTAAATTAAAAATAATATATTTCAATCCTCCAGATCAGTTAAAAAATAAGAAAATTTATTAAGAACTCCAAAAAATTGAAGAAGAGAAATAACAAAAGACTACACACAAAAAAATAAATAAAAACGTTAAGGAAATTGTTTCGAAAATGAGTAAATTCAAAAAAAATATGAAAAGAATGTTAAAAAGCAAAAAAATCTCAAAATATTCAAAAACTTGAGAGAAACTTAACAATTAAAATTAAAAGAAAAAAATTGAAGAAACTCTAAAAATGTTATGAAAGATTAAATGAATTTGGGAAGAAATTTGAGAAAATCTGTAAAAAATTGAGCGGATTTTTAAGAAATCCTAAAATTGAATTAAATAATAATTTGGGAAGAAATCAGAAAAAAATCTTTAAAAAAAAAGCGAAATTAAAAAAAGTCGTAAAATTGAAAACGAAATTACAATTCTTTAACTCCCAGCCTCTAAAAAAAGAGAAAAAGCAAAAAACATTTAAAAATCTGCGAAAAATGTTAAAAATTAAAAAAAAAAAGTTTATTTAAATCGTGGAAAAATGACAAAAATCAGTAAACTAAAAAAACGTCTAAAAAACGAGAAAATCTTGAAAAATAATTTAATAAATTATGAAAAAAAGAAGAAAATTTCAAAAAATATTTTAAATAATCTTAATCGATGCGAAAATAAGAAACTTGAAAAAAATCTTCTAAAAACTGAGAAAATATAAAAATAAAGTAAGAAATAGTCAGAACACAAAAAATACTACAAAAGAAATAAATAACTTTTTTAAAAACAAAATAGATAAGAAAACTATTGGTAAAATCAGGAAATTTTTAAAGATATGAAAACAACTTTGAAAGAACGCAGAAAATCTAAAAGCATTTACAATTTTAAGCAAATTCTACTAGTTAAGATTAAAAAAAAGAATTAATATAGTCAAGGAAGACTAAGAACTTTATGAAAAAAAAATAAATTAATTTTCGAAAAACAGACAAAATTGTCAAATTATGAGCGAATCTAAAAATACAATTTTTTATTATACTTATTAATTAATAAAATTAAATGAAAATAAGTCTCTACCCCCTTAAAAAAAATAATTAAAATAATGAAAACCTAATAACGAAACAAATAAATATAAATAAGTATCAAAAGAAGAAAGATATTTAAAAAGTGAAAAAGTTACAAAATTATGAGAAAAAAAATTAAAAAGCTCCAAGGAAAAACTATTTATAAAAAATATAAAAATAACGATTGATAAAATTTGAGTTTTGTTTTTTATTCATTAAGTGGGGAAAGTGGTTTACTTTTGTACCTACTTTTTTTCTGTAAGTTTAAAAAAAATTCTCTTATTATTTTACAAATTTATTGTATAATTCTTTAGAATAAATTCTTCATTATTCTGAGTTATGAAAATATTCCGTAATAACTAAAATTGAAATTTTCGGGATGCTTGTACGAATTCCTGGATCTTTTGCAAATTCTTAATTTCATTCAAGACACACGAAATTCCCGACAAATTCCTAGGTTCCTTAGAATGCTCTACATTCTGTAACTAATAGAAATTAACAAAAAAATAACTCGCAAAAAGAAAATGTGACTCAATTATTTGAATAAAAATTATTCTCTAACTATATTCTTTAGTATTACGTTCAATATCGAGTGAAATGGTAATTCGCGAAAGATAAATGAGTCCGAAATATATTTTCATCGCAACTGACGTATGAGTTATTTTCACGCATTCTGTAATATGTATCTAAATATGTTATACATTATGAAAAAGAGAGGTCAACAATCGTTTTAATGATTTAAAATAAATGTCTTTTCTATTTCTGCTAGCTATTTCGCAATATATGCATATAAGAAAACTATTTCTGGGCTATCACATCACTTTTGCTGAATTTTCAAGGGAGAATCTCACTAACAGGATGGACTCGAATCTATCAAACATTTTCATTGAGAAATCAACATCGCACACAAGTTTGCTTTTCTAATTAAAATCCACGTGCAAACACTTGGCCTAGATTTGAACCAGATCCCTAGTAAAGTAGGTAACTGCAAAATTATCACAATTAATTATAAACAGATTATTTTTTTTTTCATTTTATGCTCCATTTTTTGATAAATTTCCAACTTTTAAAATTATTCACAATTCTGCACTAATCCTGACTCATCGTATGAATTAATAAAAAGATCCGTGAATCAGGTCGCTTTAAAATGCATTTTCAGATTCTTTGAAACTTTCTGTACTTATTTCTAGTTTTTCTAGGAAAGAAATTAAATTAAAAGAGTTCCAACAAGAATATAATAAACTAGAAAACGAAAATAAACATTATCAAATCTTTTTTAAATTTTTGACGTTTCGTTTGAAAAGACTTCTTATCTTAATATTTTTAATTCTAATTAATGCATGTATTTTAGATCTGCCGTGAAAATTGAAGTTTTTTTTTAAAAACATAACTTGGTTCTGTTAACGTTAGCGACTTTATTTTTGGGTCACGCACTCCTCCAAACAAGCATCTGTAAATTACGAAATGCAAAGGCCGGTTGTCTTTTAAGGCGAAAGAAACTTAGCCCCAAGCAAATAAAAAATTCTTCAAAAACGAGAAGAGCAAGAATCACTCGTTGTTCGCGAGTTGAATAAACTTGAGGCAAGATTTTTTTCAATTAAGTTATCGAGCATGATCAACGCGTGCACCTGTCGTTCTCTCCTCTGATCCAAATTCTAATCCTTAAAATGTAATTTTCATCCTGTTATCCTTTGGATTAGTTATCTTAAAGCACTAAATACTAGAAGGAGTCAATTATTATTTAAAGGCCGTATGAGTAATAGGTACCTAAAGGCTATTGTTAACCCATCGAACTTAATTACTCGTCATCCTCGAATGACTCCAAAAAGCCACTTGTTGTCCTTACCGGGATTTCGCCTGTCAACATTAGCAGACGATTTTGCTCCTAGTTCTTAAAAAGAGTTTTGAGCATGAAACGATAGTTGGGAAATTGTTGTTTATTATTCTGGTAATCTAGACGGTAAATTTAGTCACGAAATGAAATTAGAAAAACATAAGAAAGGCCTGAGTCTCACCTGATAATAGCTAGACTCCGCCATCTTGTCCACCACAAAACTCCACACACACCTCACTCACTTTATTAATTACTTTCCCTTTGTGCACAAAATGACCTGGTCCATTGTTCACGTGCATAAAATTAAAAGATTCACTACATGTCCCGACTTCACCTCGCGGAAAAGGACGCGCCGCTCGACTCAGACCCACGATCGGACTGGAGCCCACAAAATAAACTGGGAGATGCCAAGACGTCACAATGAATCAGGGAGCCCTGCAACGAAAAGAGTTAAAAATGTCGTTCATTCCAATAAAAATAGATCGTAATGACTTTATATATACTTTAAGAGGAAAAACCAATATTTATAATGTATACACTTTACACAAATTGATTGTGTCATTATTGACTTTTTGTTATTAAATTGTTACTTTTGCAGGATGTAAACAAAAGATTTTTGAGGTTATGTTTACTGAAGAGTTTTTTAAACAACGCGTATAATGAACTTTTTAACTGCTGATAAGATGAACTCTTAAAAAATCTCCGCTGTGAACTGTGACTCGCGAGTCCCAGGTTTAAATAAATATTTTCGTTAATTTGTTCTTATAACTTTGTTTATTCACGGAAGAAGTACCTGTGTTTTATTTTCCATGATAATTGAATTTAAAATGATCAACTTGTTTAGAAAAACTGTCTAAACCTGTTACTATCGTATACTTAACTATTTTTGTCTTTTTTACCCCTTTTTGATATTTTTGTAAAGTTCCTCGCAGTCTCGCAGATATTTTGCCATTCTTTGCGCATGTCCTAAAGAAAAGGAGGGGAGGAAAGTTCATAATAAATGCTACTTCCGGTTCCAAAGAGTTCATCTTATCGGTCGCGTTTCCTCAAGTTTTTTTTTTAAATTACACAACATTTATTAATGTAATACATCATTTTACTTAAAATTTATAATTAATTTTAAATAAATAATAAAATAATTCAATGATCCTATCTAATCTATTATTAGTACAAAAAATTAGAAATCTGTTTACGAAGAAGAACTTGTTACTACAGCACTGCGGCAATAGAAAGTTTTAAACACGTTTTGTCTACACGAACTGTATATAAAATAATATAATACACAATCAAATTTATATCAATAGGTTATTTTTATAATGGAAATTATTTAAATATTGTAAATGAAACACTAGCAACGCAAATTAAGAATGTTAAGCAAACATTAACCGCCAAATTTCGAATACATCCGCAAGACCACGTGACAAGAAGACTAGAAACAGGAGTACAAACTCGGCTGCTTAAAATCGGGAGCAATGGTCCAAACCGTGGCAGTATGCATAGGCGTGCTACCCCGAGGCGCGGTCGTCTTCTGCGCATTCCCACCACCGATTTCACTGATGCATATTTTCATGCGACCAGAATTCATGTAGTTAAGCATATGGTGGGAATTGGTGGGGATGCGCAGAAAACTACCGCGCCTCGGGGTAGTACGCCCAAGCGTCCTGCCACAATTTGGACCAACAGTCCCACTCCATGTTGTGTCTCCTGTTTCTAGTCTTCTTGCCACGTGACAAGCATGAAAGTTGTATGTAGTACAACACAATATGCTTGTGTGCATACACACTGGTATGTTTCTACATATACATGCATATGCATTATGATTGAATAGCTGCACCAGCGGTACCAGTTGCATCTGTGTATGTGGATATGTATACATCATATAGCACAAAAGAATGGCTGCGTTTGCAAAAAATTATACTTTTTTATTATTTTTGTCTCCAATATACTTAACTTTTAAAACGTGTTGATTTTTTTTATTATAAACAATTAATTAAGGATTCCATTAAACAGACACAACCGGCGAGAAAGAAAAGAGAAGTTTTATACACTAATTGTGAAATATATTTTGAGGTTAGAATTTTTTTACTTGCTATATAACTTGATATTTTTAGCAATAAGTATATAAAGTAATAAAACAATTGTTGATTTTTGTTCTAAAATATTTACTGCTTTTCTCAGTTAATTGTTAAAATGAATTTTTATTTTAATAGTTTCTTAAATTTCTGGGTAACGATTATACACTGTTTCGTAACTTTATACAATTATTTTGGAATTATATTACCTGTTATTATAATTCTTTGACATTTTTAATCGTTAACTATTGATTATCTACGGTTTTTAAAGATAAAATGTGTAATTAATATAATTATTTAAAAACAGAATTAAAATTAAACGTCATACATTATCTATAGTGCGCGGCGATTTGACATTTTCCTCTTTTACCATATTTTCTATTCAATTTTCCAATATTTTTACGACTAGGTAGTCGAATAAATTCATTTAGTTTTTCTATACTTTTAAATTGGAGTAAAAATTAATATACCTAATTCTACTATTTATTTGTTAAAATATATTATTAAATCTATCAAAAATTGTTTTCATATTTAGGTGATTTTATTGAAAGTGACTTTTTAGATGTCTCGACTAATTTTATAAAAACTATTCAGAAATAATTATTGTAAATATTCTTAATTAAATTTAGCGTTTTAACTGTTCTTGCATTTTTTTAAATTTTTAAAAATTGGATTCAGAAACTTGAATATTTTTCTTATTTTTATCTAAATGTTTAAAAGTCTTTAACCTTTGTCTTCCGATTTAGATAAAAATTGCTTCGCGATGTATAATCATATTTTAACATGCTAAAAATATTCTAAGCCAATTTTCAATACATGTTAAACGAAAGTTAAGAATTTAATGTTTATTTTTCTCTCATATAATTTATAATTTAAAGGAAAAACGTTGCTTTTATAAATAATCAAAGTTAGAAAATTAGCGTGAAAAAATTCAAATTCATCTCTGAAGTCTTATTTTTTTAGTAATTAACTAAAAGTTTTTAAATACTAATATCATATTATTAGAATTATAGTAAAATATTTTCATAAATAACTGAAAATTATATTTTGCATATCCCTACTTCTTATAAAAATAAAAAATTTTGTTTATTTCTTCATCTTCGAAGCTTTTTATCTCCAAATCCTTTTTCTTGAAGCAATTAAGATTTCTTTTGTTTTCAATGGTTTGAAGAGTTTAACCTTTTTTTATTCTTTGAAATGAAGTTAAAACTTGGTATATACTTAAATATTATTAATTTTTCTATTAAAAATTAAAATCTATTTAATATGTTTTTTAGTTTTTAAAGAATAAGATTGAAATATTTTAAGAAATAATATCTTAAATATTGTGTTTTGGTCAACTGTCGCTCGTTCAGTAAATATAATTTAAACTTTTTACTCTTAGAAGTTAATTTTGCAAACTAGTCAATTAAGTTTTTAAATATTCTGAATAATTCTACAAAATGGAAAATCTAAAAAAAAATTTAGTTTTAAAATGTAAATAAAAAAGTGTCACTCTCAGTAGAATCACTTATTTCTTTTTAAATTCCTTTTTTTTTTTGGCTTTTTCCTAAACGTTTCTTTTAATTTAATTTCTTTAAATCATGATCATCTTTTTAAATTCTTTATTTTTTTAGACTCTTTCCTAAACGTTTCTTTTAACTTTAATTTCTTTAGGTAAATCATGATTTAAATAAAAAAAAATTTACAATTCTCAATTTTTATAACTTTAAGTCATTATAATTTAAATAAATTTCAAACGTTAATTAACTCGTATTCTAATTTGTTCCAACTTTTAAATTTCAATTCATTCAAATTTAAATGCATATTAATTAATGAAAAATAATGAAATAATATTAATTATTTACCATATTCACAATAATCCTTTTTTTAATTCATACAAGATTTTTAAGAGATTTCACTTTTTAGAAACTGTTTAATTTTTATCTTATAATTTCTTATTTTTACAAAATTTTAAGATTTTTCTCCTTTTACTTTTGATATTTTTTGTTTTTGTTTTCTTATTTTAGTATTTTCCTTAATTTTCTTCTTTTTATGCAAATTATTTAATATTATTTGACACAATTTTGTTATAATAACATTCACTAAACTTTTTATTTCGTTTTTAATAATTATTTTCATATTCTTAAAAATAAATATACTCATTGTTTTGTAAATTTATTCATTTGTTTTCACGTCTTGTATATTTTTTGCGCGATTTTTTGCAAACTTACTTATTCTTTCATAAAATTTTTAGATTTTCTTTATTTTCCTAAATAATTATTGGTCTTCATTTAAATGTAAAATTATAACAATGTTTTTGGTTTAACTTGCTTAAACTTTTTTATTTTTAAAGAATTTTTAAATTTCTTTTGTAAACTTTTTATTTAACTTGATATATACATTTTTTATTTTATTTTTATTAATTCAAATTTTTTTAGTAGGTTCTAAACAGGGCTGTTATTGATTTAAATCACTTTAAATCGTGATTTAAATCATGATTTAAATCATTGGAAAGTTTACATTAAAATTATGATTTAAATAAAAAAAATTTACAATTCTCCGGATGTCTAATACTGCACATAAAATATCACAAATCATAAACAAAACCCACAAATTTGTGGATACCTAAATCTTCAAAATTTCAATTTTAATATTTTAATCTTTATAAAATTTAAAAAATTGTGCTAATACAGATGATCAAAATACCTACGATATACCAAATTTTTGGCATTTAGATACCAAAAAATAATATTACATTTTTATATCTTTAAGTAATTATAATTATATAAATTCCAAACGCCAATTAAGTCATATTCCAATTTGTTTGAAGTTTTAAATTTCAATTAATTCAA
Source organism: Ganaspis brasiliensis (assembly GCA_037103525.1). Taxonomy (NCBI): domain Eukaryota; kingdom Metazoa; phylum Arthropoda; class Insecta; order Hymenoptera; family Figitidae; genus Ganaspis; species Ganaspis brasiliensis. The sequence goes on from JAZKLR010000079.1 coordinate 1,026,001, forward strand.
ATTTAAATGCATATTAATTAATGCAAAATAATTAAATAAAATTAATTACTTTTCATATTCACAATAATCATTTCTTTAATATTCTTACAAGATTTCTAAGAGATTTCCATTTTTCAAATTTTTTTTTTTTATTTTTATCTTATAATTTCTTATTTTTACAAAATTTTTTAAGTCTTTTTCTACTTTTACTTTTGATATTTTTTTTGTCTTTTTATTTTAGGATTTTCTTTAATTTTCCTTTTTTTATCCACATTATTTAATATTATTTTACACAATTTCGTTATTATAACATTTATTAAACTTTTTATTTCGCTGATTTTCATAATAATTTCCATATTTTTAAAAATAAATACTTTGATTTGTTTTGTAAGTTTATTCATTTTTTTTCACATCTTGTCTATTTTTGCGAGATTTTTTGCAAATTTACTTATTCTTTAATAAAGTTTTTAAATATTCTTTATTTTTCTAAATTTATTGTTGGACTTATTTTAACTGTAATATTATATAAATTTGTTTGGTTTTAAACTTTTTTATTTTTAAAGGATTTTTAAGTTTCTTTTGTGGACTTTTTTTTATTTATCTTGATATATATCTACATTTTTTAATTTTATTTTTTGTACTTTTTACATTTTTTTAGTTTGTTAGATAAGGAAAAAAAGCATTTCTCTATTTTCTTCCTATATATTTAATTTTCTTTTAGTTCTTCCCAGCTTTTTAATTAATTCTTTAATTTTTGTCATCATTTCTCGATTTACAAGAAGCATTTATCATTCTTTTCAATTGTTTAGTTTTTATCTTATAATTACGAATTTTTGAAAACATTTATTTGGTGCTTTTATCTACATTTTTTAAATTTCCCAATTTTCTACTTTTTTGAAAGCTTTTATACCTACTTTTATTTTATATTATTTATGAATTTAATCTTGTACTAAATATTCTCATTTGAACATCATTCTCGTATTTCATAAAACTTTTTTTCAATTAAATTTTACAAAATTTTATTGGTTCTTTTTTTATTCAATATGTAAAATAATTCACTTATTTTTCTAATTTTAAAATTTTGTTCTCTTAAGTAATATATTTTAACGTTTTTTTAATATCCTTCTTATTTATTATTTAAAAAAAATTTTCGTAATAGTTTAATTTTTTGAAGAGATTTTTTACTTTTTTTATATATAATTATGTGCTTGTTAATTCTTGTCTTCTTTTTTTATAATTTTTGTCTTCATTTCTTTAATAAACTGGATAAACTACTTACAAATAAAGATTTAGAAATTTTATATGCTGATTGTATTAAAAAAAAAAAATTTTTGATTTAAAACAAATAAATCTGATTTAAATCAAATAAATCGGATTTTTTAAAAAAAATCATGATTTTTATCAGCCCTGGTTCTAAACAAATTTTATTATTTTTTGTACTTTATACATTTTTTTACAGTTTGTTAGATTAAGAAAAAAATTCTCCATTTTCTTCCTATTTATTTAATTTTCTTGATGTTTTACTATTTTCTTAGTCTTTCCTTGCGTTATAATTAATTAATTAATTTTTGCCATCATTTTTCCATTTCTTAGAAACATTTTTCCTTCTTTTCAATTGTTTAGTTTTTATCTTATAATTACAAATTTTTGAAAACATTTATTTGATGCTTCTATCTCTATTTTTTTAAATTTCTCAATTTTCTACTTTTTTGAAAGCCTTTATTCTTTTATTTTATATTATGTAAATTTAATCTTGTACTAAATATTCTCATTTGAACATCGTTCTTCTATTTCATAAAATTTCTTTTCTTTTAAATTTTTTTTAAATTTTCCAAAATTTTATTCATTTTTTTTTTTATTTAATTTGTCTAATAATTCTCTAATTTTAAAATTTTGTTCTTTTTTGTAATATATTTAAACGTTTTGTTAATTATTATCTTATTTATTATTTTAATTAAAAAAAAAAAATGTCCGTAAATAGTTTAATTTTTTCAAAAGAGTTTCTACTTTTTTATATATTTTTATGTCACTGTTTCATTCTTGTGTTGTTTTTTTACAATTTTTTGTTCACTTCTTTAATAAACTAGTTACAAATAGACAGTTGGAGATTTTATATACTGATTATAATTTTAAAAAATCATGATTTTTATCATCCCTACATTTTTTACATTTCTATATTTTTCTCAGATTTTTTCATTTTGTTCACAAACTTTCTGATGTTAAAATTCGAAATAACTTTTCAATCTACACCCAGTTCTTTTCCCGACTTATGTTTAAATATCTATTATTAAAATCAAATTATGATTTTTTTAGGTTTTAAAAAAACTCCGTAAGAATGCAAATACCAACAAATAAACATCGAGAAGAGGTGGTAAAGTCTATTAGAGCCTGTATAATTGCAAATCAAGAGGATGTAACAATTCAGATGTTATCAAATGATTACGAGGAATTAAATGGAGAACCTATTCCATTCCGAGAATTTAATTGTCCATCTTTACTCGTCTTTTTACATCAACTTCACAATTCTATAAGCATCGAGAACAAATTTGGAAGGACTGTTGTTCGCGCTTTGGATGATGATAAATCGGCTCATATAGGTGAGCTAGTAAAAAATCAACGACCACATAAACCAAGCAATAGAAAATTTCAGAAACCATTTCAAGGATTTCCTGCTAGAAGATCACGTGTTACCCTGGATCCTTCTGTCTTAATGGCACTCGTACAACATATTAAAAACAACGATGATGTGACTTTTGAGAATGCTATGGAGTTTGTAAACCAACACTGTACTCCTCTCGAAATAACCAGAGACGAGTTGGAAAATCATTTGAGATCCATAGCTCATCTAGTTAAAAATAATGGAAATCGTTTATATTCAACTGAACAAGCTTCGACTTCTCAACCACATTTCAGGAACTCGACAAGTAATGAAGTATGTAAACCAATTCAGAGGAATTTTTCTCAAAATCCCAGAGTTAAGCCCAGACCTCTTATGGAAACTGCTCAAAAACCAATCAGTCAAAATCGTTTTAATCGCCCATTTCAAGAAAGTAATAAATCCAACGAAAACAAAACGTTTTATTCTCCCAGATTTGCACAATTGAAAAAGTTCGATAATAAACGTCATCAGTCGCAAAATAACGGATCTTACAAAAATAGAGATTCTGAAGCAAATAAAGAATGCTCGCGCAGTGATAATTCGAGTAATAGTGTGCCAAATCAAAGAAATGATAATCTAAAAGATGAAAATCTTCAAGATAAGAAACTGTCAGGCCTGAAAGGTGAAGAAGAAGAGATGACGAAAATTCAATTGCTTCGACTCATTCATTTCTATCCAAATGGAATCTGGTGTGAAGATGTGCCAGAATTATATCAATCTCAATACAAAACTCCCTTAGTATACTCAAAATCAAAATTCAAGAGCCTTTTAGAATTCGTTTCTCATCTACCCAATATTTTTTATTGTGTCAAGCCAATGGATGCCGAAGAATACAAATTATTCAACGCCAAAAAACCTCTTCCGAGTCTGACAAATGAACCAGGATCAAGCAGTCTCTCAAGTTATTCGTCAAATCTTTTAGGCTATGATTCTTTTGATATGTCGTTGTCTCTAGAGGTAATGGAATTAGGCGAATTTGTCACTCATTCAAGTGTAACTGATTTTGGAAAAGATGTTAGATACGAAGTAGTGGAAATTTCCCAAGTTATTTCTCCATCTTTGTTCTACATTCATCTCAGTGAAAATGCACCCAAGTTTAAAAGATTCGTGGATAGCTTGATCGTCTTTTATGAGACTCAGAAATCCAGATATAAAGTTCCAGTTGAATTATTGAAGAGAGGATTGAATGTTGTCTGCTTTTTTGACAATAAATGGAGCAGAGGAATTATCAAAGAAGTTTTTCCCGATAATCAAGCAACTATTTTCTTCTACGATTTTGGAATAGAAAAGAACTTTCTTTCTGAGGACATTTTCTTTCTACATCGATCATTCTCGCATATGCCAATCCAAACTATTCCTTGTGGACTTTATAACATGAAACCATACCAGACGTTAAATTGGACCAGAGAAGTTATTTGGGAATTTGTAACTAAAACCTCAATCACCCTCGTTGCTACAGTTGTAGAAACTGATCTTGATGAAAATTTTCTCTTTGTTGATTTAACCGACACGAGAGGAAATGATGATTTTCACATTAGTGATTGGATGTGCGAAGAACAACTTGGAGAATACGGACAAATTTCTTCTAAATTTTGCAATTTTACCTTCAGGCATTATAAAGAATGTCTGCAACAAAAGGGATTTGATCCATCTGCAGTTCACTATTTGCCTTGTGATGATAAAAAAATTGTGAAGAAAATTGAGAAACATGAAGATACTCAAGAAAGGCAGAGAGAAGAAACTAAGGAGACTGTTTTTCGGGAAATTTCTCAGGAAAAGAAATCTGAACTCCCACCTAGATTATTGAGACTGATGAATTTTATGGGAATAGAACAATCCAAGCAAGAACCGGAAGAAATATGTGAAGAAAAAAGAGAAGAAACGGAAGAAAAAGTAGAAGAAGAACGAGAAGTTTTAGAAGATGAATTGCCACCTTTAAAAGAAGTTGCAGGTCCACCGAGAAAAAGCAATTCTACCGAGATTATCGAAAATCGAAAGTTTTTAAAATTACTATCGTTTTTGAAGGAAAAAGAAGAAAGTTCACATTGTAATGGAATTGCCGAAAGTTCAGGTAATAAATCTACGTCTACGGTAGATACTTCTGATATTTCAAGTCCTGATTCCTCTCCGAAAATTTCTCCATTCAAGCTAAAAGAATCTACAGACGAATCAGAAGATTTGCCCTATTTTGGGACATTTGCCAGCGAATGTGGAGGACGTGGAAGAATGGAACCAATGGACTGGTCCTTGGTACGATCATCTTCAACGAACCAAAATAAAGCAAGAGCACAAGAAAATAAAGTTTCTCAGGAGAAAGTCGAAAAAGTGAATCAAGCTCAAGCAGCTCTTCCGCCAAAAATTCTTCGACTTTTGGAATTGCAAAGTAAGATGAAAAAATAAATCAATACTTTTAATTTTTATTAATTAACAAGAGGAAAAATTATATTTTTTTGACTTTTGAAATGATAATGAAACATAGACATTTTTTTACTTTGTGTTATTATGTTAAATTTTTATATCTTTATTTTATGAAACTCTGTCTGGCAAATGACTATGTTTTATTATTCATTTTATAAAATTATGCCATATATTATATTTCTTATCGACTTTAAGAGATTTATAAATACTCGTTAAATCTGAATTACTCAAATACTGATTGAATCAATAAAATTTTATTTAACTGAAGGAACAGTTATTTTTAAATTTTTACTAATAGAATAGTAAATTATATATGGTACTGATTTCAATTATATTGAAAACTATTTATTTAAAATTTTTATTTTGATAATGTAAAATTAAGGAGCATGTTTTTAAAATAATTCATATTTTGTTTCATTGGTTAATTTTAAGATGGACATTTCTTAGATGATTTCGTTTTTAATTAAAATCTATTATAATTAGGCAATTTTAAGGTTTTTGTAATCTTTGCTAGAAAAAAAAATAAAAATTATAAATCATCTTGGCCAAGCTCAGATGTTTTCAAAATTCTTTGTTAATGAAAGTTTTTTTTTAACAGTCACAGATCGAATTGTCCATGATATAACGAATTCGTGTTTATCTCTACTTTTTGGAAAATGGATTTATCAAGTTTTGAAAGCTTACTCCTTAATTATTTTTGACTTTAAAAATTACTTTAAAGATTGATAAAATAAGAAAGCTGAAAATATCAATTTTTTGCATACATACTTAATTTCCATGAACGTATTTGAAGACCACTTTTTCAAAAGTTGATAAATCCACATTTTGTTATTTCGATAAAATTAAATAATTAATTTGTAAGCTTCCTAATATGTTAAATTTGTGATTATCTCTACTTTTTTGGAAAATGGATTTACCAACTTTTGAAAAAGTGCGCCTCATTTGTAATGTCCGCAAAATAATTCAAGAATTTTTTAGTTTAAAATTTGTTTCTAATAATGGTAAATTTTGGTAAATATAACCAGCGACTGACTTTGGTTTTAAAACTTACCAAATTTGACTAATTCAAATTTAGAGAGTAGCAAGTATTAGAGTATTTAGAGAGTAAGAAGCATATTATGAAAAGTGTTAGATTATGTAAGTTTTTCACGTCCAGAAAATAAGAAAATCATATTGTGTTCACATTTATAAATTTTTAACCTATAAAATAACAATGCTTCCTTTTTGCAAACGAGAGTTTCAAATAAATTGTAAATCGAAAACCAATATTTTTAAAGAGTTTGTAATTTGAACTCCTCTTGGTTAAATTTGTTTTCGCAACTATGAAAAATTGCGAATCAAAATAGTTATTACCTTTATTATAATAACTCGACTTATTCATTTTGTAAGTTTTTATTTTTCATTTATTCTATAAAATATATTCTTAAAAATAAAAATCTTTTAATCATAATTCCCACTCATTATTCCCTAGTGTGTTTTAAAACTAAACTTGTGATAACAAATATTTTATAAAACTTTTTACATTATTTAAATAACGATAACAAATACAAGATACCTTAATGAGCGATCAACGACTTGAGCAACTCTTCAGGAGTTCTAGAAAATAAACTGTCAGAATTTTGATAAAGATTTTTAGGATCGTGACAAGCCTCGTATAACTGTTTATAAATTGCACTAATTACTTCAAATGATCGTTTCTGCGCAATCGATCGATGAGTTGTACTTTGCAGTAAGCTAATTTGGGGCAGGAATAAAACATCTGGCATGACAATAAAAGCCTCCAATTTATTCTGAAATTGAAATAAAATAAAAATGTTAGTATTTACAATATTCTGTAAAATTTAATCAGGGCTGTTATGGATTTAAATCATGATTTAAATAAAAAAAAAAACTTCACAATTCTCCGGATGTCTAATACTGCATGTAAAACATCGCAAACCATAAACAAAACCCAGAAATTTGTGGATAAATGTTAAAAATTTCAATTTTAATATTTTAATTTTTAAACAATTTAAAAAATTGTGCTAATACAGATGATGAAATTATCTTCGATTTACAAATTTTTGGTATAAAGATAGCAAAAAATAGTAGAAAATTGTTACATCTTGTAAGTCATTATAATCTTCCATTATATTAATTTGATTTAAATAAATTCTAAATATCAATGAAATCATATAAAAAATTGGTCAAACTTTTAAATTTAAAATAATTCAAATTTAAACGTATATATTAATTAATGCAAAATAATTAAATAATATTAATTATTTTCCATATTCACAATAATTTTTTTTAATTCTTACAAGATTTCTAACACAATTTTGTTAAATTATAACATTCATTGAATTTTTTATTTCATTGGTTTTCATAATTTTAAAAATAATTACCCTCATTTTTTTGTAAATATATTTAATTTGTTTTCACCTTTTATCTACTTTTTACAAACTTACTTATTCTTTCATAAAATTTTTAGTTTTTTTCTTTTTTAGTAGATTCTAACAGAATTTTTTTATTTTTCGAATATTTTACATTCTTTTTTAACTGTTTGTGAGATTAAGGATGTTTGACCTTACGACTTAACCTAAAACTAAGAAGTGGATTTTAACATAAACAAAATAATAAAATAAAAGTGGTTTTTAACAAACTTTAAAAGATCTTATACAATTTACAAGTAAAATTATTTTGGATTAAAATATTTTGTCATTTACTAATTATTTAACATTTTGTGTTTTTTCTTCAAATCCATAAATCTAATGAAAAATTGCAATTTTTATCCAATTGTGTCAAACAATGGCTCATTTTATTCTTTGACACATTCTCTACAATTCTACTCATAGAATTTTATTTTAAAAAATATATTGTTCACGAACAATTCAAAAAACAAAATTTGGTTTGATCATTACTTATTAACCAAATATTTTTAATAAAATTCTATGAGCAGAATTGTATAGAATTTTTCAAAGAACAAAATAAGCCATTATTTGATATAATTGGATAAAAATTGCAATTGCTCATCAGATTTGAAAAAAAAAACACAAAATGTTAAATAATTTGTAAATGACAAAATATTATAATCAAAAATAATTTTGTTTGAAAATTGTACAAGAAGTTTTTTTTAAAGTTTGTTAAAAACCACTTTTTTTCATGTTAAAATCCGTTTGAGGTTATGTCATAGGGTCAAACATTCTGAAGGAAAAGAACTCCATTTTCTTCCTATTTATTTAATTTTCTTGATGATTCACTATTTTTTTTAGTCCTTCCTTGTGTTTTAATTAATTTTTTAATTTCTGTCATCATTTTTCTATTTCTTAGAAACATTTTTTGTCTTTTAAATTGTTTAGTTTTTATCTTATAATTACCAATTTTTGAAAACATTTATTCGATGCTTTTATCTACATTTTTTTAAATTTCTCAATATTCTACCCTTTTAAAAATTTTTATTATTTTATTTTACATTATGTAATTTTAATCTTGTGCTAAATATTCTCATGTTAACTTAGTTCTTCTATTTCATAGAATTTCTTTTCTTTTAATATTGTTTTTAAATTTTCCAAAATTGTATTCACTGTTTCATTATTGTGTTTTTTTAAAAATTGTTCTTCATTTCTTTAATAAAGTCCATGACATTTTTTATTTAAAAGAATTTTTTAATTTTTTTAATAGACTATTTTCCTAACTTTTTTATGTTATTATGGGAGCGTTCACATATGACGTCACGCTATAGAGGGGAGGGGGGAGTCTTGAACAAACGTGACAAAACGTGACTTGGGGGAAGGGGGGGTCGTCCTAAACGTGACGTCACGAAATTTTTTTTTTTATGTTTAATATGAAGTATTTAATACTTAAAGTTCGAGGTATATGATTTGAAACAGTCCTTAATGTATTTGTTGTGCAAAAAATAAGAAAATTTTTTAATCACAGTGTATAATCTATTTATTAACCAAATATCAATAATAAACCGAAATGACTGCAAATTTAGAATAATAAAACCAATTGAAAATGATTATTATTGAATTTTTTGTTATTAACGTTGAAAATGAAATTATCATAAAAATAGGGGGGGGGCAAGAAACGTGACGTCCTTTTAGGAGTACGTGTTTACTTTCACGTGACAGAGCGTGACAGGAGGGGGGAAGGGGTCAAAAAGTTGAAAAAAATGCGTGACGTCATTTGTGAACGCTCCCTATGTTTTTATTTGTAATTTATTATTTTTTCGATGCTTTTACCTACTTTTCTTAATATTGCAATCATATGAATTTGAAGATATTTTTTTGAAATTTTCTCATTTTTTCGACATAATTTATTTGATTCTAATGAAATGTTTTATTCTTCATTATTTCTTATTAAATGTTCTCAGTTTAAAAAATGAGCTACTTACAAATAAACATTTGAAGATTTTATACACTAATTGTATTAAAATAAAATCAATTTTTGATTTAAATGAAAAAATTCTAATTTAAATTAAAAAAATCGTGTTTTTTTTTAAAAAATCATGCTTTTTAACAGCCCTGATTTCAATAATAATCTAAAAAGTCAATACCGTGAATTCCTTTACACTCAAAGGATCCATTCCTGGAACAGATGACATAGGTCCTTGATGATGTCCTTGTAAAATTGTATATATTGGTCCTAGATTTAAATTCGCTACTAAGGAACTGGCTTGTTCTGACGTCAACGTATCGATTTGTGCATCTGATTGAGCCTGTTACAAATTTTTGTTGAAATAATCAATTGAAAAGGAATTTAAAATTTTAATAAGCAACTTTTGTTTAAAAAATGTAACCTACTTGCAGTCTTTCTAATCTCTGGTCCATATATTCATAAAGAGCTAAAGTAGATTGAATTTGATGCATACAATTGAGAAGATAAACAGCCATATCAACAGTCGGCAATCTGGAAGCAGTTTCGTTCACTTCTTGCAGCAAAGGGTCAATAATACAAGAAACAATCTGTAAATATTAATTCACAAAAAAATTATTTGTTACTTATAAGTTAAATAAATAGAATAATTTTAAAAGATACTAAATAAAGTAATTTTAAAAATAAAATAACCTGCAGCATGTCTTTTTCTCTATCTTCCGCGATACTAGCAACAGAAAGGACTTCGTTCAGAAGAGCCAAGAGTCTTGAAACAGAAGGAGCAGGAATTAAATCAGTTCCAGGAGGTTCTGCTCTTTCTCCTAAAGCAACGCGTGTTTCCCTTTGAAGTCTGCTGACAAAACTCTTTTCGCTTAATTCCATTAAATCGCCTAAAGTTGAGTCGAGAACGCTGTCAAGAATAACTGGCTTCAGGGTCGTCTTGTAAAATCTGATAAGTGTCATCACTGAGTATAAAACAGTCGCTGGTGCATCTACGGCTACGATGTGTTCGATTCTGGATTTCAGAGGGTGGCACAATCCTTCCGTAATGTTGCCTAAAGATTGTTTCACTTGATCTGATACAACTGTAAAAAACAGTTAGAATTAAAAACTAAGTCTAATTTAATTCCATAATAATTTATTTCATTAATTTAATTACTTGAAGTATATCTTTCGGTTAAATTCAGTCTATCCAAAAACAAAAAAAAAAAAAAAAAGCCAGTGTCTTAAAGGATTTAAAACTTTTCGGAAACTATTTTTTTGGGAAGGAAAATTTTCTTTTTTAGAAAAACAATTAGTAATGTTAAAAATTGTTTATTTACACACATTTTCAGGCAAAGTTTTCTCTCATATCGCATCGCTTATTTACAAATTTTTAAAATTGATGCGATTTTGATTTGTAATAGCTCATTTTCTTCAGAAATAGATTCTTTACAAATCCATGAAAGCAAATTTTCAAAAAACTTCGCCGCATTTTAAATATGATTATTTGTTTAATAAATGAAGTACAATTTTTTTAAAAAAGATTGTCATATTTGAAAAATTGTGCGACTTTTTGAAAATTCGTTTCCCTGAATTTGTAGATAATTCATTTCTGAAGAAAATTTGTAAAGAAGAGATGTGAGAGAAAAAGATAATTGCCTAAAATGTGTGTAAATAAACAATGTTTAACATTACAAATTTTTTTCATAAAAGAGAACGTTTTTCCTTCCCAAAAATATAGTTTCCGAAAAGTTTTGAATCCTTTAAAAATTAATTACTAGAAATTTATGTTCATACCCGTTTTATCGCAGGCTTTTACAAGAGTTAGAAGGTTTTCTTTTTCAATTGGAATTGCCTGATGGAACCAGGCAAGAATATCTCCCACATATCGTTTTGGATCGTGTGCATGCATTTCTATAGGATTTCGAGCACCCGCGACACTTTTTCCTAAAGTTAGAGCATCTATAAAAGATCCTGCTAGAACAGATCTTCTGGCTGTACAGTATTCGTCTAAAATATATCTGAAAAATAATGTAATATTGAGAAATTTATAATTTAAACTTTTAATTTCATTAATTTGGTTTTGAATAAATGTTGAAAATAACTTTAGTTTTATTTTAAAAATATAATAGAAAATCTAATATAAAAAAACGAATTTTTATCGTAGTTATTTAGCAGGGCTATAATTGATTTAAATCATTGGGGCATTAAAATCATGATTTAAATAAAAAACTTAACAATTCTCTGTATGTCTAATATTGTATGAAAAAATCGCAAACATTAAAACAAAAATCCAGAAATTTGTGGATTTATATCTTTAAGTCATTCCAATTTAAATCAATTCCAAACGTCAATTAACTCATATTCTAATTTATTCAAACTTTTAAGATTTAATTAATTCAACTTTAAATACACAATAATGAAATAATATTAACTATTTTCCACATTCACAATAATCATTTTTTTAATTTTTACAAGATTTTCAAAAAATTTGACATTTTCAAAACTGTTTAATTTTTATCTTATAATTTCTTGTTTTTACAAAATCTCAAGATTTTTTCTTCTCTTACTTTCGATTTTTTTTTTGTATTTTTCTTTTTATTCTAGGATTTTCTTTCATTTTCTTCGTTTTAGGCAAATTATTTTATATTGTTTTATACAATTTTGTGAATATAACTTTCACTAAACTTTTTATTCCGTTGATTTTCTTAATTATTTTCATATTTTTAAAAATAAATTGGGTCATTTTGTAAATTTATTCAACTTGCTTTTTCACATCTTGTCTATTTTTTGCGAGATTTTTTGCCAGCTTACTTATTTTTTCATGAAATTTTTAGATTTTCCTCTTTTTCTAAATTTATTGCTTAACTTGTTTCAAGTGCAATATTATAAAAATATTTTTGGTTTACTTTTTCTAAACATTTTTATTTTTAAAGGATTTTTACATTTCTAATTTTTTATTTTTATTATAATACTTTTTCTTTATTATTTTAATTTTCTAAAGTTTTTACTTTTGTGAAAACTTTTATTTTATATTATGTAAACTTAATCTTGTATTAAATATTCTCATTTCAACATCGTTTTTCTATTTCATAAAACTTTTTTTCTTTGAATTTTTTTTTTAATTTTCAAAAAATTACTCATTTTTTTCAATTTTTAAAATAATTTTCAAATTTTTGTAATTTCAAAAAAAATTTCTCTTTAGTAATGTATGTTAACGTTTTATTTAATTATCATCTTATTTATTCTTTTCATTAAAAAAAAATGTTTATACTTTTTATATATTTTTATGTCACTGTTTCATTCTTTTTTTTTTTTAATTTTTCTTTATTACTTTAATAATGTTCATGACTTTTTTTATTCAAAAGAGTTTTCTCATTTTTTTAATACTTAGACTGCTTTCTAATATTTTTTCCTTTTTTTAAAGGGGTTTCCCCGTTTATGTAATAATAAATAATTAAATAATTTTTTTTCATTTCAATAATTTTTTCTTACCATTTATTATGTTTCGTTGCTTATACCTAAGTTTCTTAACTTTTTGATGATATGAATCTGAAGATATTTTTTTTAAATTTTCTCATCTATTCGACACAACTTATTTGATTTTGATTTAATGTTTTATTCTTCAGTAATACTTATTACGTGTTCTTAGTTTAAAAAGGAACTACTTACAAAGAAACATTTGAAAATTTTATATCTGCTTTTAAATATTTACAAAAAGATCCGATTTATTTAAATTAAAAAGATCATGATTTTTATGAGCCCTGTTATTTAGATAAAGTGATTGTTTCATTCTAATTCCTTAACTTCTAATTAAATATTTAATTTTAAAAAATATTTACTTGAAAAGTACAGGTCTTTCTTGTAATTTGCCCATTGCTTTGATCAGCAAAGGAGCTAAATGCTCATTTTCTATGTGTCTGCACTGATTTTGAGTCCATCTGTACAATCTTTCAAGCGCAGCTTCTTGTAAAAGAGTCATTCTTTGCATTATGTCTAAAGCCAAAGTCTGATATCCTGATTGCATTAAAATTCTGCAACTGCTGTGAATTTCCTTTAAAAAAGAATTGATTAGTCCTACATAGATTGGTATAAATATAATTATTATATAATGAAAAATTCATCCTTATTTTGATTTTACGGACAAATTAACCGAATAGTCAAAATTTGATTTTTTATTAATTGATTATTTTAATCATACGAATAAAATAAAAACGATTTTTTAATTTACCTTCTTCTAATTTATTATTGTACTTATCTGTAATCTCTGTAATTTCACTTCATACCTGAACTCGATTTACAACTGTAAAAAATTCTTCAGTTATAGGCGATTCTCTAGAAGGTCCATGTATCACTGACATTTCTGTAGAATTTAACTCGAAAGTTTTAATAAAATTATTTGCAACTTCCTGCTGCATTGACAACTTCTTACTGAAAAATTTATTTAAAATAATGTTATTGAATTTTTAAACAATACTTTCTCTATGAGGAAGCAATAAACAAAATTGATTGAAATTATGATAAGTATTGATAAACTAAGAATATATTGATATTACTCAATTTTTATTCACTGACAGTGTTGATATTAAAATTGATATAATATTAAAATATTGCTGAACTAATAAACAAAAATATAGAAAACAAAATTAACACCTTTCATTTTGTAGTTTCGTAGTTTGATCAATAAGTTGTAAAGTGCGAGTTTTTGTCGTTTGCAAACGATTACTCATACTCTGAACAGAATTATTCATTGACGATACATTATGATACATATCGTCCAGAGTGTTTTTAACTTCTTTGAATGCGGATAAAAAATCCTCATTAATCGTGAGACTCCTTCTTTCGATTTTGCTTCGAAGATTTCGTCTAGCATTCAAGGTATTTTCGGTAAAAAACGTTGAAAGTTCCTTAAGAGCCTCAAGAGTTTCCTAAAAATTACGATAAATGATTTATATTGGTTTTAAAATAATGATATAATTAGCAAATATACAATAAAATATTATGTCATTATATTTTCTCGTTAATCTTTATCAAAGATTTTTATAACTGAGAAATAAACAGTGCCTTAGAGTTTAAGACTAATAGACCACTGATAAATAAAATATTCTCTTTTTTAAATAACGAATAAAATAAAATTTCAGAAAAAGAGGTTATGTTCTGAATCTAACCTTGTCATTTTCAAGACGTGATTCCAATAATTTGTTCACTCGTCGTACCAAGGGTGAATTACCAGTTTTATCATGTGGGGCAATCATAATTTTACTTTAATTAAACAGAATAAATATGTATTTTTTCGCGGTTTTGACACGTTTGACATCTGTCAAAAAACATCTGTTTCTAAACACTGTTTGTGGATTGGTCAAATATCGACCAATCAGAAAGTGGAGATTTAAAATGTCAGTTTGCACATGCGTGTGAAACCCAGATGTTTTGTGCGTATATGTATATGCGAATTTTTAATTGTGTCTGATTGTGTCAGATTATTGTTTATAGTATAAGTGATATTTATCTCAATTATCAACACACAGTCATTTTTATTTATTTGATAATGTAATCATGACTTTCGTGTCGTTACAAGAATCATATTATATAATTAAAGAGTGATAAAGAGAGTGTGTTTGACAGGCTTTTATGAAAGTGAATTTTCTCGTTCCAATCCGACGATCAACGATGTCTCTCTCACAAGCCTCACAAGAAATATGCCAGGACATAACCTCAAAACAAAAACACAAAATAAACAGTTTTGTGTTTTTTGATTTAGAAACAACAGGTTTCATAAAAAAACATTGCATGCCGAGAGTTACGGAAGTAGCCTTGGTGGCTGTGAGCCGAAATAATCTTAAAATTCCTCAGGCAAAAATGCCAAGGATTTTATCCAAGCTTATCTTTCCTGTTAATCCAGAAACCGTTATTCCTGAATTGGTTACCAACCTTACAAGTAAGTTTTTTTTAATTACAACTAAATATTTTTATTATTATTATTACTTTTTTAGTAATAGTTTTGTTATTTTTAAATTATCCTTTTATTTATCCTATTTACAATCCATTCAAATTTTAATCGATTCAATTATCAATCAATTTAAACTTTTTTTGATTAAGCTTCTAGGTAATTCAAATTTCAATTGATTTAAATTTGAATGGATTACAATTTTTTAAAATCCAAGTTTCAAATAATCTTAATTTCTATTTATCAAAACATTCGTTTATTAATTAAGATTTTGTTCGATTCTAATTTTAATTCATCTCAATTTTTTTGCAATTTCCTTGACTATTTTATTTTTAAAGAGATTTTTCATATTATGACAGTTAATTTCATTAATTTCTGTTTACAGATATATCCAATCATTCTTTAGTTGATGTTAAACCTTTCGATTTGAACATATTTTGTACGGTGATGCACTTTCTTCAACGATTACCAGAACCCATATGTTTTGTTGCTCACAATGGAAACAGATTTGATTTTCCTATTCTTCTGAAAGAATTTCGAGACCTGGGCGAGGTATTTAAATAATATTCAATGCAGACTTTGGACTCTTTTCTCATTTTTTGAATAACTTCTTCAAGCTTTTATATTCCTAATTAATTTCTATATTTGGTTTATGAACTTTTTATTTTAATTTATACATTATCTTATTTTTAAATTTTCTGAAGCAGGCTTCACAGGCTAAAATCCCCTATTTTTTACAAAAAAATATTTGAAGTCAAGGTATCTAGAAATCTTAAATTATTTTCAATCTTCAATTATTTCTATCATCTTTAAATTATTTTCTCCAACTTTTAAATTATTGAATTATATTTCAATACATTTCCTGAATTTTCAGTTCTTCATCTCAGACTCCAATTCTTTTTTTCAATTTACAATTATGTTTACCATTTCTTAATTTTTTCCTACCATTCATACTTATTTGTATTATTTTTTGACTAATTTCATAAACTGTCAGTTATTTTCATCAAATTTCAATTATTTTATTCAATATAAATTAATTTTTCCTACTTATTAAATATTTTCATTATTTTTCAATTAATTTCCAAAACTTACAATTATATTTTTATATTCCAATTTTTTCATTATTTTTTCATTGTCTTTATCATTTTTCAGTTATTTTATTAAATTTCAAAACTGTTAGTAATTTTGTCACTTATTTTTCATAAATTTTACTTATTTTATTTAATTTTCAATTATTTCTATAACGTTGACAATATTTTCTTCAATTTTTAGTTTTAAAAAGTATTTTTTCATACACTTTCTACATTTTTAATTTATTTATCGCAAAATTTAGTTACTTGTAAAAATGTTCAATTATTCCCATCATTTTTAAATTAATTTCTTTAATTTTTCAAATTTTTTTTTCCAATTTATAATTTTTCAAATTATTTTTTTACTGATTTACTAAACATTTAATCATTTATTTCCAATTGATTACAACATTTTTTAATGAATTTTAGAATTTTTCAATTATTTTTTTCAAATTTACAATTACTTTTGGTATTTTGTAATTAATTTCCTAAATTTTCAATTATTTATCTCAAATTTCAATTATTTTAACAAATTTATCATTATTTTTGCCATTTTTCAATTATTTCCTTCAATTTAATGTATATTCTGTAATTTTTTTTTAATTATTCTTCTCAATTCTCAAATATTTTCTTAATTTTAAATTACTGTCTTTAATTGTCAATTATTTCTATAATTTTGCAATTTTTAACATCATTTTCAATTTGATTTACCTAATCTTCCATTATTAATCTTCAATTATTAATCTTAAATTATATTCTTTTTTTCAATGTTCAATTTGTTTAATTGATTTCTTCGTTTTTAAATTTTCTTCATAATTTTTAATTAGATTCCTAAATTTTCAATTATTTTTCTTAATTCTTAATTGTCTTCATCAATTTTGAATTTTTTTTTCAATTATTCTTATCATTATTTCAAATTTCAATAAATTAAAAAAAAATGTAATGAAGTTTAGAATTTTAATTGTGCATAAATAAATAAAGAAATTTTTCGATTATATTTTTTCAAATTTACAATTACTTTCGGTTTTTTGTAATTAATTTCCTAAATTTTTAATTATTTATCTCAAATTTCAATTATTTTTAAAAATTTATCATTTTTGCCATTTTTCAATTATTTCCTTCAATTTGATGTATATTCTGTAATGTTTTTCAATTATTCTTCACAATTCTCGATTTTTTTTCTTCAAATCTCAAATATTTACTTAATTTTTAATTACTGAATTAAATCTTTAATTATTTTTATAATTTTGCAATTTTTTTCCTCCAATTTTCAGTTTTTAAAATTATTTATAATTTGGTTTACCTAATCATCACAACGTAGGGTTGTTTATTCTTAAACTTCAATTTTTTTTTTTTAATGTTCAATTTCTTTTATAACCTTTTCATTCATTTCTTCGATTTTAAATTACCTTCATCATTTTTCAATTTATTTTCTAAATGTTCAATTATTTTTCTCAATTCTCGATTGATTGCATCAATTTTGAATTTTTTTTTAAATATTCTCATCATTTTTTAATTAATTTTTAAAATTTTCAATTATTTCTTCAATTCTTAGTTGTTTTTATAATTTTGCAATTATAGAAACAATTTTTAATTTTTTAAATTATTTTTAAATTGATTTATAAAATCTTCAATTATTTATCTCAAATTTGAATTCTTTCTTTTAATTTTTATTAGTTTTATAAGTAATCTTTTTCAATTTCTTTTCCCCAATTTTTAAATATATTCGTCATTTTTTAATTAATTTCCTAATTATTTAATTTTTTTTTAATTTGCCATTATTCTTATCTTTTTTCAATTATTTTCTCTTATTTCATATATATTCTGTACTCTTTCAAATTATTTTTCTCATTTCTCAATTATGTTCTTCAATTATCAATTAGTTTTATTATTTTTCAATTATTTTCCTCAATTTTTAATTATTCTCATCACTTATATTATTTTCAATTATTATCTTGAATTTTCAATTATTTCTAAAATTCTGAATTCATTTTCTATAATTTTGAATTATTATGTATCAATTTTAAATTACTTTCCACAATTTGTAAGTATTTATCTTTTTTTTTCTATTAATTTGAAAATTGTGTAATAATATTTTGTAATTTTATTTTCTTTATCCTACAACTTTGTAATTTTGTCCTACCCAAATAAAATAATTGAGGTTCTATTGTATATAATTCATTTATTTCAGTCCCCTATTTCTCCTAAAATATTCTTCATTGTCACTGTGAAGCCTGCGTTTCTTATCAGATTTTACCCAACATTATTATTCCTATTCATAAAGTTTTTAAACATTTTTTTCAAATTTTGTCAATTTTTTTATAATTTAGATTTTAAATTACGTGCGATTATTTACAACTTTTTTTTTGAATGTTTCTTGTTACTTTTGATTTTAATTTTCAGTTCAAAATTGAGTCCAAAGCCTGATAAAGTTAATTTAACAAATTTTTAAAAATATATAAAGTAAAATACATTTTAATTTTTAGGACGTTCCAGCTGAAATTCTGTCCATTGATACTTTTGAACTATTCACAGATTATTTTGATTTTAAACCAATTAAAAAAGGAGCCAAAAAAACAAAGCAAGAGGTGATTGTAAAGGAAAAATGTAATTCCTTATTTAAAGATTCTTGGAACGACGATGAATTGAGCGCAGCCCTCGATGCTGTGGAAAAGTGCGAAAGCTTTGAAGAAAACGTTGAATTACAAAAGATTGTTCCTATTGACGAGAAAAAAGAAATTTGTATGAACAGACAGAGAATTAATGAAAAGTCTCCTGATTTGCAATCGATGTCACGAGAAATTGTGACACCTTCTCGAGCCAGTAAATCACCTGTAAATGAAAAGCCAGAAAATATGAAACTACCATCAATATATAAATTTATGACAGGTTGCTCTCCGGATATCGAGCACTACGCTGAAAGCGATTGTCTTAGTTTGATTAGATGCGCAAATTTAATAGGTGAAGAATTTATCGAATATGCCGACGAGCGCGCTAAGCCTTTATTTACTTTCGGAAAGAATATTCAGTATTAAATGAATATTTAATTTTTTAATTACTGACAATGATCAAAATTTAGTATTTGTATTAAAATTCCTCGTTTCTGAAAAGTTCATTTTGTGCCTTAGATCACACGCAATATAGATCTTAAGCATATCTAGAGGCTGTAATTAATCAATTTCACGAAAAATGACGTTTTTGCATTTCTATTCAATCGAAAATAGAAAAAGCAAAAAAAAAAGAATGTTTTGTCTATTCTAAATTAAAAGCAATGAATGTTTTTTTTTAATTGTTCATGTTATTATAAAACAAAATGTTTAAAAACTTTTTATTAGGATTGTTCAGTATGATTGACAAAATTGAAAGGTGGTTAAATTGTAAGTATTAAATTATTTGAATTCTATAAGTGTTTGTTACAGCAAAACGTGTTAGAATAAATACGTATTAAACTGGTTTTTTAAACCAGAAAATATAAAGAAATAATGTAAATATCAAGATCGAAAATAATGTTTTTTTTTACAAAAATTGTGAATGATTTTAAATACGTGTCATGTGTTAGGTTTCTAAATTAACGTTTACTTATGTATTAATTTTTAAATTAATTTTTGGTCTTGAATATTCTTGACAAATGGAAAAATGATAAAATTTGTAAATTACACTTGCAACAATAAAAAACTTATTTTTTTTAATTGAAGTGATTATTTAAACTACTAACATTGTATTAACTTTGTTAAATTTATTTTCAAAAATCGTACAAAAATAATAGTACATATTCAATCAAATTGTTAGTATACAAATACTTATTTTTAACAAATTTGTGTTTAAAATAGATCTTCAATGTTAATGGAAGGTCGGTGCCGAAAATTGGTCTGGTAAAGAATTCTCCATTTTAGGAATGTAACTTTTCTCCTCCAGCTTGTTAACCCTTTCTGATAGATTTTGGACCTCTTTTAATTTTCTTAAATTCTGGTTTCAATACATAAAGCATAAAATTTACTAGAATTTTTGCTCGTCTTGTGTTTCAAGATGTAAAACAAAGATCAAGAATTATATCAAGATTCCATATAGGTTCATTAAAATATTTTCGATATGAGACATGGTCGAAATTTGGTAATAGATTCTTCACTGTTTTGCCAGTTCGTACATTAATATGTAGTATTTCTTCAGTTTTTGAGTTACTTGTGCATAGAAAAAGAATTATAATACTCGAGAAAGAGTGCATTGTCACTTTTATAATTTACCTGAAATTATAATAATAATACATTACTTGACAAAGTTTTTTAACTTTGAAATTGTTTAAAATTTAATATATGTTTGTTTGTTATAAACAGAATTTTAACATTTTGAATGAAATAGTTGATAATTATTTAATCCAATCTATTTGTTTAAATAATTAATTTACAAGTTTTATAATACAGAATTGCTACGGTCATGGAATTTTCAATTTAACACGTGAATATTCTCTGAATATTTAAAATATAATAAAAATTCAAATTAAAAAAAATTCTAAACTGTCTGAAAATGTTATTTTTAAAGAAAGTTTTAACAATAATTATATAATAATTTTAGTTCCTAAATTATGTCAAATTTTCTAATTGCTGGTATTTATTATTATTATTTATTTTTTATTATTTTCTTCTTCCCTGAATTAATTTCTTCAATTTTTAAATGTTTTCTCTAATTTTAAATTATATGTCTATTTCAATACTTTTTTTAATAATTTCAATTTCAAATAATTTCAAAAAAATTATTTTCTTACTTTTTTATTTTTTCTTTTCTTTCATATTTTTTTTTTCTTGAAATATCAATAATTGTACTTTGCAATTTTTTCGATGAATTTTTTCAATTTTGAATCTTTTGATTCCTTTTTTCAATTTTTTTCTTTTTAAATAAATTTTCTTTTAAAGTTTCTAATTATTTTCTCCAGCTTAAAATATATTCAGCTATTGTTACAATTATTAAAAAATGGACCTTGATATAATTTATTTTCAACATTGAACTTCGTTAAATTGTTTTTTCAAAAGTCGGTGGCTACTCTGTACGAAAATATTCTGTTTCAATTTATTTTTCTTGGTTGTTTAAAAGCAAATTCCAAAAGAAATAAAAATTTCGAATGTTTATAAATTTAAAATAATTGCTATAATTAAAAACAAGCTTAAAAATTTCAATAGTCCACGAAAATAATTGGTTCTTTTGCGCCTTTATTTATAAATGTTTAATTTTTTCGTTAAATTATTTTTTACAATTTATTGAAATATAATGTAATATTTTTCATTAAGAATACGATTTATAAAATTAAATACATACCTATATGATTGCCAAACAGGCAGTTTACTATCTTCTGAAAGTTGAATTTTGATAAATCCGGGCTTCTTTTCCGGCGTTTCAAACTGAGAAAAACGAGGATAAAAATTTTTTTTTAAATAGAAATTATTTTTTTATTAAAAAACATCCAATACATTTTAATTAGTAAAAAGACCTAAAAAACTCACTTTTAAAGTATCTTGCCTCCAAGGTAATGAAAAGATTAAATGCACATCATATTCATCTGCTTTTCCAACTTTAGTTCCTTTATAGTATGAACCTCCATACATTAAAGAATTGAACAAGCTATTGAAAAAAGAGTCCTGTCTTCTCATTAAGGGAATTAAACCCTTGTTTAAAACCTGTCAGTAATAAGAAATTAATTTTAGTAAAAGTTGATAAGAATTAAAATTATATGAAAAAATATTTTAAAAAGAAGTAATAGAACAAGTATAGTTCATTTTAATTTATCAATTGCCTCTTGCCTGTATACTCTGTGTAATTAAAATAATTTTTAAAAATTTGGACAATTTTTGTATATACATGATATACATTTAACAATGTACAACCATTTTTGTTCAAGTTCATAATTAGCAAGATCACTAAAAAAATTTTTGTTTGTGAAAAATAAAAATTTACCTGTTCTAAATGAAATGTATTTTCTTTTTTGTCTTCTCTTTCTAGACTGACGAATGTATTTACTTTTTTAATAACCTCATCGTTTCGGAATCTATGGTCTTTATTATATTCATAATATGCTGAAGCCATTTTCCTTTTAAAAAATATGAAATAATTGTTATATATGGACTTCTTTACAACGGAAAATCTTCTTAAAAGGAGAAGGAAGTGCGCGAAGTTAAGAGCAGGGAAGTAAAGTATTACGCGTAACTTCGAGTTTTTTACGTAAATTACATAGGTTTTTTACATTTGTAAATTACCCAGTAAGAAGAGAGTAATTAAAAAATATTAAAAAATTTTAATATTTTTGAATACGCTTTCTGTCCAATACATTTGTATCCGGTGATAGCACCTACTTTTACACGATAATCAAACCTTATGAATATGGGTTGAAAAAATTTGTCAATCCAAGTGAATCCCTTTATAATGGAAAAAAAATAAAATGAATATTTTTTAATGTCTGCAGTTCAGGTTATTGAATACAAATGAATCCCTTTATAATAAAAAAATAAACTAGTTATTTTTAAATACCCACACGTCAGATTATTCAATCTGAATGAATATTTTTATAATAAAAATGCAATTAAAATAAAATGAAAATTTATCCGAATGAATACCCTTATAATTGAAAAATATAAAATGAACATTTTAAATACTCACGATTCAGTTTTATTTAATCAAAATAAATACCCTTATAATGAAAAAAATGAAATTTTAATATTTGAATGCACATAGTTCAGATGATTCAATCCAAATTAATCTCTTTATAATTTAAATAAATAAAACCAAATCCATTGTTCTAAATACTCATCTCTTTAAAAATAAATCAGTGAAAAGTCACTGAAGAAATTCAAATTAGTATAAATTTCTACTAATTTTGTTAAATTCTTTACTAAATTTTTAGTGAAAATTGACTAAAAATTAGTAGAAACTTACACTAATTCGAATTAGTGACAGTTTTTCACTAATTCAGATTAAAAGAGCACATTTGAAATCACTGTAAGGTGTAAACAAAGAACAAAGAAGTAACAAAGAATTTCAATTTTTGAAATTAATTTCATTAATTTCGATTTATAGGGTTATAAACAACTCCCATAAATGGGGGGTATTTATACACAATTTATGTAATTATTAATTTATAACTAATATCCAAATAAACCTAGCGAGTTGTAGTCTTTTCTGACTTGACTATTTTTTTATATTTTAAAACAATAACTTATTCAGTAAAATTAACCACAACAACCAATTGCAATTGTTATAAACAAATTATTGTTAATAATGTTTAATTACTCACAAATTCACCTGGAAAGACACAACTTTTTCCTAATTTTACAAATTAATGGCCTACACTGAAAAAAAAACTATTTAAGGTTTACTTGAGTTAAATGTAATTTTTACTTTTTTACTCAAGCAATGAAAAAAAATCAAAAATTGCTGTGAAACCAGGCAAATTTTACTTTGTTTATAAAGGAAAAAAAACAATTGACACTTTTGAAGCAAAATTTGACGTTTATGTGTCAAACTGTTAAAATTAAATTTTCAATACATTCCAGAAGATTTAATAGTGGAAGAATAAGTAAAAGTGAGTAAAAACGTTAATTGCATATTAATTTATTGTTTATTTCTTTTAATTAACTCAAACATTGTTTTAAAGTACAATATGTCAAATTTGTTTTAAAAGTGACATTTTGTTTTCCTTAAAAAACAAAGTAAGTTTTACTTTTTTTTGCACTGCTTGAGTTATAAAGTAAATTTTACTTGACAACTCAAGCAAATATTCCATTGTTTTTTTTTCAGTGTATGGTTAGAAAAATAAAAATTGTTGACTGTCAATTATTATTTACTAGCAACATTAATGCGCGCTCAAGCGCGCGACAACCTTTGCATTATTGGTCATTTAAAAACATAAATTTTTGCAAATTCAAATAATGAAACTTACGAAATTGAAGAATATATTTGAAAAATGACAAAAATACATTGACATTTGAAAACGAATTTCGAAAAATAGCTACATAATTACACAATTGAAAAGAATAGTTTAAAAAATTTAACAATAAATTTTAATTTTAAACAAAATAGTTGAAAAATTATAGGAAGAACTGTTGGAAATACCTAATTGTAAATTGAACAACTGTATTGAGAATCAATAAAAATAATTGAAATTGAAGAAAATAATAAAAATGGAGGAAATAAATTGAAAATTTGAAAAAAATAATTGATAATAAACAACAAAATTACAAAATGACAAAAATAATTGACAATTGAAAACAAAATTCAAAAGATGGCTAGATTAATACACAACCGATCAAAATAACTTAAAAAATCGAAGAATAGTTATAAAATTTTAAGATCATAATTGAAAATTGAAAAATTGTAGGAAATAAATGAAAACTGCGGAAAATGATTAATAATATTGAAGGAAATAGTAAAAAAATGACGAAAATAATTGTCAATTGAAAACAAAATTCGAAAAATAACTAGATTAATAGACAACTGAAAAAATAATTGAAAAAATTAAACAAGAAATATTAAATTTAAAGAAAATAATTGCAAATTGACAAATTAAGAAAATTACATTAATAATTGCAATTTTAAAACAATTTTTATGAGTGTACAAAATAATTGAAAAAGTTCAAGAATTATAGGAAATTGTGGAATTAATTGAAAATCGATAAAAATAATTTAAAATTAAAGAAAATATTTGAGAATTGAAAAAAATAATTAAAAATTGAAGAAATAAATTGAAAATTAAAGAATCGAGGAAATAAATTGAGAATTGAAGAAATACATCGAAAATTTAAGAATTAAATTAAAAATTTAAAAAATAATAATTGATAACTGAAAAAAAATTACAACTGAAGATTGGAAATAAAAATTGAAGAATGGCATTAAAAATTAAAGAACATAATTGAATAATTGTATTTAAAATTAAAGAAACTTAATGATATCGAACAAAATAATAGAAAAAAAGCGATAATTTTTTAATATTAATGAAAATAACTGAAAATTGAAAAGTGGAATTTAAATTTGAAGAAAATAACTGAGAAATGAAGAATTCTAGAATTGAATAATTGATTTGCAATTTTGAAACAATTTTTATGAGTGTAAAAAATAATTGAAAAAGTCCGGGAATTATTGGAAATTGAGGAATTAATTGAAAATCGATCAAAATAGTTAAAAATTAAAGAAAATATTTGAGAATTAAAGAAAATAATTAAAAATTGAAGAAATAAATTGAAAATTAAAGAATTAAATGGAAATTTCAATAAAATAATTGATAATTAAGAGAAAGATTACAATATGACGAAAATAATTAACTATTAAATATTATAACTATTGCTAATAATTTGGAGCCAGTATCATTTTGACACATGACTTAATTTAAAATTGTTATATTGTACAGAATGGAAATGTTATTTTGTACAACTGCTAAATGTTATTTTGTACAATTTTGAAAAATGAATTTGTTATTTTGTACAATTTTTTAAAGAAGCTAAAAACCTTTGGGATCACAATTAAATCCAGTTTTTAAATACTTGTACAAAATACAAATTCATTTTTCAAAATAGTACAAAATAACATTTAGCATTTGTACAAAATAACATTCTCATTCTGTACAATATAACAATCTTAAATTAAGTCATGTGTCAAAATGATACTGGCTCATAATTTGTGGTGTAAAAAACGAAAATAATATATACCTGAAATTTACATAGTAATAGTATCCATTTTTCTATCCAGAAAATCTGGCAGTCCATATAGCACTTCCACAACCGTTTTTATAGTTTTTATAATGAAAACCGAAAAAAATTGTGTCAGTATAATTTAATTTTTAGTTTTGAATGAGCGTTTTTGGTACGTGTTGACCGGATCAAAATTTAACGAAAACTGAGTTTACAAAGAAAGTGACAGTTGAGATGAAACACATGTTAAAAGTCATAAAAGGATCAAGCGAGGGTTCAAAAAAAGTTTCAGTTGTCTCGATAGGGAAAAAAAACTTGTTTGTGTGGGTGCATTGTTGAAGGGGTCAAGATTTTAGAGCTCTAAATCCTCTGTTTCCCGAGGTCTAGACCTCGGGAAACATTTTTGTGACGATGTAAATGAAAATACTCGTGAAAATATAAACAGAAATATTGCTGAGATTAAAACTATAAAATTGATTGGTAAAAAACAGAAAAGTTGTTACTGTCATTACGTTCGTTAACTGCTGTTGTATCCGTTAATTCATTTCAAGGATCATACGTTTTTTATAATTTCCCGTTCTGTCTAAAATTTTTGCCTCAATTTTTACTTTATTAAAATAGAAAGTATGGTCCTTAAAACAGGCAGTCCATTAATTAGGTGGTTCATAAACATCATCTTTGTGTTATTTTATTCTCAGGTTTAAGTTGAAGAATGATGTTGACTGACCATACATCGAGGCATACATTGAAGTTGTGTTTTTCTTTTAAAAATTACACACTGTCAATAACAGATTTCAAAAAAGTTTTTTTTAATAAAGTCTAAAAAAAAATTTAATTACTTACTCTCTAAATCTGAATTCGTGTTTTTCTATTAATGAATTATTGAAAAGAGGAAAAATTAATAAAAAATTAGTAAAATTAGTAATAATAAAATTTTACTAATTTTTTTAGTAGAAAACTACTAATTTTTAATAAAAAATTACTAATTGAAATATTACGAAACTACTAATTGAAATGTTAAAGTTTCACTTCTTCAATTAGTAGTTTTCTACTAAAAAATTAGTAAAATTATTACTATTTAGTAGTAGCTCACCTTTCACTAATTCAATAGTAGAAAACCACTAATTCAGATTTAAAAAGCTTCAAAAGATGATTAATTTAAATTCTTTTCAAATGTATTCAAGAATAATATTTAAGTAAAAAAAAATTTTATTGATGAACACTTTTAAGAAACTTTCATCAACGTCTTAAATTATAAAGATCACTAAAAATTATCTTCAAATTTACGTATTTTTCGCTTTTTAACCCACAATTAAGGTATTTCTCTTGCAGTTATATACTTGAAAAAATCGTTTTTTATGGATTTTCTTTAAATTGTGAGAAAACGTTATTTTATATGTGCCTTCTATCTGGTTAAGATTTCAGGTCCCTTTACCGTCTAAAATTTGAGATATTCTTGTTCGAAATTTCAATTTTACATGCAAAATGATAAAAAATTGAAATTTCGAACAAGAATATCTCAAATTTTAGACGGTAAAGGGTCCTGAAATCTTAATCAGATAGAAGGCACATATAAAATAACGTTTTCTCACAATTTAAAGAAAATCCATTAATCCATAGAAAATCGATTTTTTCAAGTATTTATAACTGGAAGAGTTTTTGCGCCGAATATCTTGCGCCGAAGACGCATTATAAATGAGTTCATCTGAAATAAATAAAAATTTATCAAATATTAAGTTTCAATCACATGTAGAGATGAAATGAATTGTCGGTATTTAAAAATATTAGTTTTATTTTAATTTCAATTTTATTATAGAGAGATTTATTTGTATTGAATAATCTAAGCTGTAGGTATTAAAACAAATTTATATCATTTTTTTAATTATAAAAGGTTTCAATTGGATTAATTAAATCTGAACTGTAGGTCTTCAAAAATATTGATTTTTCAGAAATTTTAATTTCATTATAAAGGGATTCATTTGTATTGAATAACCTGAACTGCGGACATTAAAAAATATTCATTTTATTTTCTGTATTTATAAAGGAATTAATTTGGATTGACAAATATTTGAACCCATATTAATAAGGATTGATTTGCGGATAAAAGTAGGTGTTATCACCAGATACAAATGGATTGGACAGAAAACGTATTAAAAAAGATTACATAATTTGACTTTTTCTTCGAAAATCATAAAATTTCAATCTTTTTCAATCTCCTCCTTCTTACTGGGTACGTAACTTACCCCCTACTCCGAAAAAATACATTGTTTGAAGGAATCAGGACGTAAATTACGTATGTACGTAATTTACATGTAAAAAACTATGTAATTCACGTGATGTAAATTACCTTTACATCCCTGGTTAGGAGGAACCGGAGGAACAATGTAACATAACCTCAAACTAAAAATATGTTTTTAACAAATTATAGGTGAGTATCAGGTAAAATGCCTATTTAGGTAAATTGGCAATCGTTAAATAATAATTATAACAATTCTCACCATGGTGTTTCTCACACATTCTCACATTTGGCACTGAATGTCAAATTTTAGATTTTCGTGGCTTTCTTTCTAAAACTCACGCTTTTTTTAAGCAAGCAGGTATTTATATATAATTTATTAGAGTGTGTTAGAAATTCAACTTTACAAGTTATTCCAATCACAAAAGCTTTATATATTTGTTAAAGTTTTTTTTTCCTTTATGAAGCTCTGTTTTTCGATGTCAATTCAGTTTTTAAAGAATAACTTTATATTTCCTGTATGTATTAAAAGGTAATTCTCTTTATAATATTAATAAGATAATTGATTTTAGAAAACAAATAAACTAAACTTTTTTTTTACTATTATCCGCATCTTTATACATTATTTTTGTCTTAGCAACTTACCCGGAACTTATCGAAACTGGCAAATCTCAATCAAAATATTTTAAAAATAATTTATTCTATGTTATCTTAACAAAATTCTTTAAATAATTACCTTATTTAATTCTCAAAGGTTTCTATTTTAATGTGCGATGGTTTATATTTTTAAAAAATATCATTAAATGATTTTGTTTTACTTTAAACTTTCACAAGCATATTGTCCGGTTCTCTCCTAAAATAAAAATATTATTAAAACCCCTACAGCACCGAAAATTTCCTGAAAATTTATTAAAGATTTATTTGCAAACTTCGGAATATTTAGGTGCAAAGCTTAGTGAAAATTGTGTAAAGATTTAAATGTCCCGATTAAATAAACGTTTAGCGTAAAAGTTGACTGAAGATTTAAATTAAATTTTCGTGAAATTTTTCGTCGCGAAAGTTTCCTGAACATTGAAATTACATTTTCGTGAAATGTTCGTCGCGAATGTTTCCTGAACATTTAAATTACATTTTCGTGAAATGTTCGTCGTAAAAGTTGACTGAAGATTTAAATTAAATTTTCGTGAAATGTTTGTCGCAAGAGTTGATTCAACATTTAAATTAAAGTTTCGTTTAATGTTTGTCCCAAAAGTTGATTCAACATTTAAACTGAATTTTTATGAAATGTTTGTCGCAAAAGTGGATTGAACATTTAAGTGAATATTTGCTAAATTTTGAGCGGAAAGTTGACCGAATAAAAAAAATTATATTAAATAGAAGGGGAACAAGTAAGTTAAACAGTAATTAAATTAATATAAACACATTTATCGAATATTATTATTTAACATTTATTTTAGTTTTAATTTTCAGTAACAAAACAAAAGAAATGCAACATACAGGAAATTGTAAGTTGAAAGATTGTATTAAATTAAGGATTTGTAAAACGTTACAGAATCTTCAAAATTTTATTCAATAAATGTGTTTATATTAATTTAATTACTGTTTAACTTACTTGTTCCCCTTCTATTTAATATAATTTTTTTTATTCGGTCAACTTTCCGCTCAACATTTAGCAAATATTCACTTAAATGTTCAATCCACTTTTGCGACAAACATTTCACAAAAATTCAGTTTAAATATTGAATCAACTTTTGGGACAAACATTTCACGAAAATGTAATTTAAATGTTCAGGAAACATTCGCGACAAAAATTTCACGAAAATGTAATTTAAATGTTCAGGAAACTTTCGCGAAGAAAATTTCACGAAAATTTAATTTAAATCTTCAGTCAACTTTTACGCTAAACATTTATTTAATCGGGACATTTAAATCTTTACACAATTTTCACTAAGCTTTGCACCTAAATATTCCGAAGTTTGCAAATAAATCTTTAATAAATTTTCAGGAAATTTTCGGTGCTGTGGGGGAATTTATTTCATCAAATTTTGAAAGACTGTACATTAAAAAAAATTAGTTTATGATAAAATTTGTTATCAAATAATATTAGTTTAAATTTTGTATTTTTTCTTTAAATTATGTGAACAATTTCAATTTTCATCCGATTTTGACAAATAATATCAGTTTTTGAACTTTGATGAATTCTCCACAATTTTGATCGCTGGATTTTGCTAGGGATTTTGTTAATAATGTTTTGGTAAATTATTATTAAACAAATCAACTTTTTCTATTATATATTTTGTTTATAAATGTATAATATATTACATATATAACAAAGTCCAATGAATTCAGACTTGTAAAGAGTTAAAAATAATATTTTAAATAATAATAACAAATATTATTTCAACGTAATTTTTTTGAAAAATATGTAAAACTGTGTCTTTTAAAGTTGGGTGAAACAAATTTTAATAATAATTTTATTTTACGTGCGAAAAACCATTTTCTAATTTGAGGTTATGTTATTGGGTTGAACATCCTTAAAGGAAGGCACTACCTTAATTTTGACACCTTTAAATTTTTAAAATCTCAAAAAAATTTTTTTTTTTCTTATTCCATTTGGGTTCCAAAAATACATAGGGAAATTAAAAATAATTATAAAGTCTGAACTTTTTGTGGGATATTAGAATTTACATTCTTAAAAAATTGAATTTGACTCACAATTTTTAGTATTTTTCATAACCAATTTTTTACACGCATTTTTAATTTATTATTCTCTCGGATCTCTTTATGGATTTTCCAAAATTTTAATTTTCAAAATAATTCTAAAATGGTCCAATAATTGAAAATTTTTTAAAATGCTTTTTTATAGTGATTCTTTTCAATCTCTCGCATGGAATTAAAAAAATATTTATTCTTTCAAGAAATAAAAATTCTAAAATGTCAAAAATTAAAATTTTTTATTTTGTTTCAATCTGTAAGTTTTTAGACTCAAGTGGTGCAAGAAAAAAGTAGAGTCTTCTGAGCACATTAAAAATTAAGGGGGTGAAAATAAGAGTTGTATCCCCCTTAATTGACCTCTTTACAATATGTACAGACTTTTCCGTTGTAGAGAAGTTTGACTGTATTATTCCATTTTTTTAATTAATTTTTTTATCAAAGCCTTTTAATTGTGATTCTAGAAAATATTTGTTACTTTTGTAAAACTAAGGGCTAAATTGACATTTTAAAAAAATTTACTCACAGCGGTCGAAATAATGAAGACGACGAAACACACTTTGACAAAATTATTCTTCTCTCGGAGTCCAGAAGCATACTAAAGTTTTTAAATCAGATTATAGTTTCCCCATAAATATGCTCGGTAGCTGTAGTTGTTTTTGAAACATAATATGTGTTTTGAGTTCACACATTATACACGAATAAAACCCCGACGACTATAATTTCATTCACGATCTACATAAGTGAGAATATTTAAAGGAACTATACTTTGCCGGCTTAAAATGTCACATTGTTTAATAAGTTAGAGCAAATAAATATAAACAAAAGAATATAAAATAAAGTAATTGATATAAAATAAAAGTAATATTTCAGTATGGTCTTAAAGGACATTTTTTATAGTTTAACGAACGAAAGATTCAACAGAAATGAAACTTACAATCTTATCTTTATTAAAATGCCCTAAGAGAATTAAAATAAATCTGACGTCGTGAATAATATTCCTTTATCTCCAGCCTCGTTTGGTTTTATTAACTTTCAACTAAATCGAGCTTCTTGTTTTAAAGTTCAATGGGAATTCATATTTAATGATCTTTGTGAAATAATTTGAATTTTTAAGTTTTAAATTAATTATGTTATTTACTATTTTTTTCAGGCAAATTTTTTTTTACAAAAATTGTGAATGATTTTAAATACATGTCTTGTGTTAGGTTTCTAAACTAACGTTTTCTTATGTATTACTTTTAAAATTGCTTTTTGGTCTTGAATATTCTTGACAAATGGAAAAATGTACGAAATTTGTAAATTACATTTGCAGCGAGAAAAAACTTATTTTTTATATGAAGTGAATTAAACTACAAACATTGTATTAACATTTTGAGAAATTTATTTTCAAAAGTCGTACAAAAATAATGGAGTACATTTAATTTTGATTCTATTCAATAAAATTGTATTGTAAAATTGTATATGTACAGAAAATTATTTTTAACAAATTTGTGTTTAAAATACTTTCTTATTTGAGATGAGAATGTAATAGATCCTCAATTTTTAATGTTAATAGAAAGTCGGTGCCAAAATTGGTGCGGTAAAGAATTCTTCGAATGTAATTTTACGTCTCCAGTTTGTTGACCCTTTCTGATAGATTTTGAACGCTTCTTTTAATTTCTTTAAGTTCTTTTTTCAAATTAGAAAGCATTTCAATTACTTGATTCGTTTGCTCGTCTTGCTTTTTATAATAGTATGTATGATAATTATGGAGAATAGTATTATAATTCCATGGAGGTTCATGACAATATTTTTGATATAATTCAGGGTGAAATTGTGATAATAGATTCTTCAATGTTTCTTCAGTTGGTACTATATGTGCTTTATTTAGTATATCTTCAGTTTTTAAGTTACCTGTACATAAGAAATCATAGTAATAAAAAAAGAGTACATTGTCCCGTACATCAATGATAAAAAAATCGTGATTATAGTAAATTTTAAAATTCGCGCTAAATCTGTGCACCGGATGCTTGTTTGGAAATTTGCAAACATTTGCAAATTCGGACCAATGGGAAAACTGTGTTTTACGAATTCTATGAAATATCAATTCGTGCAATTACAAATTCGATCAAATGAAAATTTGATAAACTAGACATTCTGTAATTAAAAAATTTGACTTATTTAGAATTATGTCAAATGCTACTTCTGCTAAATTAAAACTCGGTTAATTTATTTTTTTTGCTTAAAAAGTCGGTTGAAAGGAAATTCTGTAAAATGAGATTTATGTTTAATATTAATTCAGTGACCTATACAAATTCTGGTAATTAATAAATTGTGAAAATAGAAATAAGAATGGATTAAATCTTAGTAAAACGAAAATTATTTCAACCAATAAGTTCGATAAATAAAAAATAATAAGAATGTCTAACACATGCTAAAATAATTTCTGTAAAATAACATTTTGGCAAAAGGAAAATTAGAGCTAATGGATAAAGAGTAGAATAAAAATTAGACTAAATATTAATTTTAGTAAATTGAAATTATGATAATTGGAATTTTCAATTTATCACGAGAATTATGAATATTTGTGACGCGGTATAAAAAAAGGGACCTAAGAAGGAAAAAAATCTTAGGTTATGTTTGTGATTTTTGTAATGAAAAAACACAAAGAGGATATACTATTAATTGATGTTTAAGTCTTCATTCCATCCAAAATATTCAATAAAAACTGATTTTAATTTTACATAATTAAAAAAGAACTTCTAACCAAGATAAAAAACTATCACTAAACATAACCTAAAAAAATATCTTAAAAATATTTCCTTATTTCTTATAATGTTTGGAATCTCAGTGCCGAAGATTGCTGCAGTAAAGAATTGGAATTCTCCCTCTTTCAGGAATGTAATTTTTCGTCTACAATTTACTAACTACAGGGTGTCTACTCACCGGGAATTCCAGGAAAAACCCGGGAAATTGCCGGGAAAAAAAATTATATCCGGGAATTTCTAAAAATTTCAGCTAATTCGTTTTCATAATTCTTCAAATTTGCTTGAAACTTATTACTCGTTTTCGAAGTCTCTGATTGTGAAAACGATATCAGATTTACCAATTTTTCAAAATTCAAAATGGCGGATCCAATATGGCAGACATATTTTGCAAAATTGCTCAAATTCACTTCAAACTTGTTACTCGGTGGTAATCCATATTCGTGGTTACTAATCTGAAATTAAATTTTCAAAATAGTGAAAGTGTAACAATTTTTAAGCGAATTTGAGCATTTTCAGGACTGCCTGTGACTCACTTTTCTCATTTTTATTCAATTTTTTTAAAATCACTCACTACTCACTTTAAAAAAAATCACTTTTCTCACTTTCTTAGTAAAATAATAATTGTCTATTATTATTATATACAAATATGTTCTTCAAATTTCAATAAATTTTGACATTGTTTATTTAGTTTCCTCTAATTTTAATTACTTTTTCAATTTTTTAATTAATGTCTACCAATTTTTAATTTTTCAACCAGTATTGTCAATTACTTTCGTCGTCTTTCAATTTTTCCATCAAATTTAAATTATTTTTATCATTTTTTAATTATTTTCTGCATATTTCAATTAGTTTTAACATTAAAAAATTATTTTTATCAAATTTCAATAATTATTTTCAATCTTTTTTTTTTTATGGTCATCAATTTCTCAATTTATTACACAATTTTCAATTTTTTTCTTCAAATTTCAGCAATTTTCTTCAATAATTTTATTATTATGTATCAATAATTCTTAAATACTTTACACCAATTGACAATTATTTTTTTTCAAATTTCAATTTTTTTTTCAATTTTACATTCTTTTAATTATTTACACCAGTTATCAATCATTCATGTCATTATTCAATTATTTATCTCAAATTTTTATCATTTTGTTATTTTTCATGTATGATCTTCCAATTAAAAATTTTTGTAATTTCTCAATTTATTTTCTTCAAATTTCAATTATTTTTGTCATTTCTCGACCATTTTTTTCCTATTTTCAATTATTTTTGTAATTTTTTAATTGTTTTTAAAAATTTTCATTTGATTTAATCATTTTTCAATTGATGTCAATATTTTCGACCTTGTTTTATTACTTTCTCCAAATTTTTTATTTATTTTCTTAGATTTTTAAATTATTGTCATGAATTTTTTAATTTCTTACTTCAATTTTCATTTATTTTTGTCAATTCTCAATTTCTTTTCAAATTTTAATTATTTTTATCATTTTTCAAGTCTTTTCTTAAAAATTTTTTGTTTTTTACCTAATTTTTAATTAGTATTGTTACTTTTCAATTATTTGTCTCAAATTTTTATTATGTTTGTTATTTTTCACATATTACCTTTAAATTAAAATTTTTTGTGATTTCTTAATTATTTTCTTCAAATTTCTGTTCTTTTTGTTATTTCTCGATTATTTTTTCCTATTATAATTATTTTTCTCATTCTTTAATTGCTTTTGAATTTTTCAAATAATTTAGTCATTTCTCAAGTATTATCAATATTTTCGACACTTTTTTATTACCTACTTTCTCCAAATTTAACTTATTTTCTTATATCTTTAAATTATTGTCATGGATTCTTTAATTTCTTACTTTAATTTACATTAAATTTTTCATTTCTCAATTATTTTTGTCATTTGTCAATTGCTTTTTATTTTTAATTTTAATTATTTTTATCATTTTTCAAGTATTATCTTCAAATTTCAAATTTTTTTGGAATTTTGCAATTATTTTGTCATTATTTAATAATTTTCTTTAAACGTAAATTTTTTCTCCAATATTTTAATTATTGATTTCTAATTTTTATTTTGTTTCTCCATTTTTCAATTATTTATGTCAATTTTACGTTTTTTTTTTCAAGGTTTAATTAGTTTTGTCATTTCTCGACTATTTGTTCCATTTTTTGACTATTTTTGTAATTTTCAATTATTTTTGTTATTTCTCAATTAATTTTTTTTTTAATTTAAATATTTTTATCATTTTTCATGTATTTTTTTCAAATTTCTATCAATTTTATGATTTTTTAATTATTTAATTATTTTCTTTCATGGTCAATTTTTTTCTCTAACTTTTTCATTATGTATTGACATGAAATTTTTATTTTGTTTTTCCATTTTTCTATTATTTTTGTCATTTTCCAAGTCTTTTCTTGAAATTTTCAATTATTTACTTAATTTTTAATTAGTTTTGTCATCTTTCATTTTGTTTCTTCAAATTTCAATTATTTTTGTCATTTTCCAATTATTTTTTTCAAATTTCTATTATTTTTGCTATTTTGGAATTATTTTCTTCAAAGATCAATTTTACCTTAAAAACTTATATATTACCCACTTAATTTTTTCACTATTTTAATATTATAGCTATTAATCATACATAAAAGAAATCCGGGAAAAATGTGATTTTAGATCCGGGAAAACCGGGAATTTGCCGGGAATTTGAAAATCATGTTTCGGTAGACACCCTGTAACTATTTCTGATAGTCGATTTTTGACACTGCTTTTAATTTCTTTTAATTTTTCTTTCAAATCAGAAATCATTTTACCTTTTTGAATTCTTTGCGCTTCAGAATATTTATGGGCTACAGCACAAAGAAGTACTTCAACACCGCAGGAAGATCTTTTAATTGTTTCAGATGGGAATGTTGATGATTGATCGCTACTAGATTCTTCAATTGGCTCTTCCTCAGTTTTTGAATTACCTGTACATAAGGAGTTAGGTACAATTATAAACAAATAGCACATTGTCAATTTTCTAAATTACCTGACATTACAAATAATAATCTTGATCTAGATTTTTAAATTAATTGTATTACCTACTTTGTTATGCAATTATAAAAAAGGTCTTTAGAAAATTCGAAATTTCACAGATCTTCCGAATTTAATACGACAAGGTGTCCAGCGACTTTGAAAAATGTTAATTCTCCTTGACCTTTTTTTACCTTCAAATCACCTATTCGATTTTAAAACAAATCTTTAAACTGCAATATAGGCATCACAGATTATCATTAATTTATTCTCTTTTTCACCTATTTAAAAGTCATATTTATTTAAATATATATTTATTTCTATGATAACTTTAAAAATTACACAGATGTGCATGAAATATTTTTCTTCTTCGTTGCCAATCAAAGTAAAACGGGTAAAACTATCGCTGAACATAATCTAAAAAAATCTCTTAAAAATATATCCTTATTTCTTAATGCTAATGGAATCTGAATGTCGATTATTCCTACAGTAAAAATTCTTCCTTTCAGGAATGTAATTTATTTTTCGTCTCCAATTTACTAACTCTGTTTGATAGATTTTCGACACTGCTTTTAATTTCTTTTAATTCTTCTTTCAACTCAGAAATCAATTCAACTATATGAGTTCTTTTCCTATCTTGCGCTTCAAAATAGTTTTGGGTATAAACCCAAAGAAATTTAGGAACACCCCATGAAGCGTTAAGAAAATCTTGATTTATAGTTTCATATGTGAATCTCGATTGGCTGCTACTTGGTTCTTCAACTGATGGTTTTTCAATTGGTGGTTTTTCAACTGGTTTTTCCTCAGTTTTGGAATTAACTGTACATGAGGAATTGAGGCTTCGGATCAAAGAACCAGCTCTCCGCTTGAAACGCGTAGAATTGTTGGCCCCTGGAAAATATGAAGGAAAATTTTTTAAATTCAAAAAATTAATTCTTTTTTAATGCAGAGTTGTTAAGGAGGTTCTATGGTATGACGGTACTAGTCAAAACAGAGATCATTATTTTGAGTTTAGGTTTAAATTTAATTTTACGAATATATAATTAAACAATTGTATTTATTACAAATTAATTTATTGCAACTCTCACAGGTACACTGATCGCCAGATATGCTTTAACATATTTCCATTGGACCAACGTGTTAAAATGTTAAAGCATATCTGGCGATAGCTGTACATAATGACACTTTTTTATTAGATATCTAATCCTTATACATCTGTATTGTATTAAAAAAAAGTTTCATTAATTTGGTAATGCCAAATACTTTGTGGTAAATAAATATATATGAAAAACTACTCATTTCCCATAAGACTCAATATTAAATGTTCAAAAATATTAAAAAAACAACAACGCTTACAACTTTTTTCACAAGTACCTTCAAGTCTCAAAATGTATAACTAAAACTACTATGTTTACAAAACAAACAACACCTAAGCCTACAAAAAACTAAACAAGTTTTCTGCTTAAAAGCGAAAAGTATCATCAACTAATCATTTTTAAAAAGCCTATAACGAATATTTAAATCAGATTAAATACGAAATATTTTATAAATGTGTTTTGCATTATGCAAGCAAAAAATAAACTTTTTATTAATCAAAATAAAACATCTTTTTCGGGACTCTTGACTTCTCGCGGAACTTCTGCGCTGAGACAGTTGCTCGCGCGAATTTTGACGGCAGAGCGCTGCTTCAAAAACCATTGTATTTCTACCAATAATTGAACCATCTTTTTGAAACTTGGTAAAAAACTTCTTTAACCATAAATACGAAACTTCTTTGCTGTAAGTTTTCTCAGTCTCCAGCAGAACGTAAAACTCACAGCATGTGAAATTTAGAAGTGCGTATTTTCTAACTTATCACTTTGTTATTAAATATTATTAAACAATTTACTTTTTTAAGAATTCAGATTTAACTGTAGTCATCCTTATAATATACTTAAGTGCTCTACCAATTTTCAATTAATTTCAACAATTTTTGGCCCAGATATGACGATGAAATCATTAAAAAACAATTGATGTCGTGAAAACAAATTTTCCACTTTATTTATTTTTTTTGTTAAAAATATGCATTACAGAAAAAAAGTTCAAAGGAAAAAAATGTGTTATTTAGATTTCTTAACAACTCTGCATTACAAAAGAATTAATTTTTTTAGTTTAAAAAATGTTCCTTTATATTTTCCAGAGGCCACCAATTCTACGCGTTTCAAGCGGAGAGCTGGTTCTTTGATCCGAAGCCTCAATTATAGATAAAACCAATTTAATGTTATTTATTGTTCAAATTTCAGCCAACATTTATTTTTTAAGTACGCATATGGACAATAACATGTATAGGT
Organism: Ganaspis brasiliensis; assembly: GCA_037103525.1. Taxonomy (NCBI): domain Eukaryota; kingdom Metazoa; phylum Arthropoda; class Insecta; order Hymenoptera; family Figitidae; genus Ganaspis; species Ganaspis brasiliensis. The sequence goes on from JAZKLR010000079.1 coordinate 1,065,110, forward strand.
AAATTTTGTCCGCAAAATTTTGTCAGAAAATACTGAATGTTTTACCACAAATCCTTAAATATCATTAACAAGATCTGTCTGACCCGAGATTGTTTGGATTTTTAATTAAATTCAATTTTTCCAATTTCTCTAAAATCTGAATTTTTTTTTAATTACACTAAAACAAAATGTAAAGAAAGTCGTGTAAGGCTAACCTGTCTAATGATATTAAATTTTTAATAATTTTACAAAGTTTCGTGATAAAATATTCAATATTTTATGAAAAAGTTTATAAACGCAAATTTTGCCTTCACCAATATATATTAGGGGTCTTCCATAAACCACGTAGCCCACTTAGGAGAGGGGGGGGGGGTCCTTCCTTGAGGAACGTAGCTTTATTTTACTTTATTTTATTTTTTATTCAAATTTGCGCGGGTAGCCTAAAGCGCAGGTCAAACGAGCGAACTGAACGCAGTCGACGCATTGATTGATGTATCACTTTTCACTTATGGGTAGGTAACATACCTACAATTGTCTACAAAAATTGAATATAACAGTTGATAATTGAAGAAAATAATTGAAATTCAAAGAAAATAATTAAGAATTGAAGAATTAAAAATTAAACTTTACAAACAATAATAATTACGAATTAAAAAAAACAATTAATAATGAAAAGAAATAATTAATAATGGAAAGAAATAATTGAACAATGACAAAGATATTTGACAATTAGAAACAAAATTAAAAAACAGAAAGTAAATATTAATCTACAATTGAACAATAATTGAAAAAATTGAACAATGGTTATTAAATTCAAAGAATATAATTGAAAATTGGTCAACTAGATAGAAAATCCAAAAAAAGAATTTAAACTTTAAGTTAATAATTCAAAATTGAAGAAATAAATTGAAAATTAAATATTCAAATTGAAATCAGAAAAACACAGAATTATTGAATATTAAAAAAAACAATTGAAAATTGAGAAATAAAATTGAGGAACTGAAAGAAATATGAAAAAATAATTGGAAATTGAAGAAAATAATTGAAATTTAAGAAAAAAATTGGAATTTGAAGAAAATAATTGAGAATTTAAAAAAAAATCAATGTTAAAAACCTAGAGTTATTGAATATTAAAAAAAAATTAAAAGTTAAAGAATGGAATTGAATGTCGAAAATTATAATTGGGAATTAAAGAAAATAATTCAAGAATTGAACAATGAGATTGAAGTAGAAGAAAATAAGTGATAATTGAAGAAAAAAGAAATTGAACAACCCAGGAATTATAGAATTTTTGAAAAAAAACAATAAAAGATGAAGAATGTAATTGTAATTTGAAGAAATTAATTAAAAATTGTAGAAAATAATTTGGAATTGAAGAAAACGTGATTTTATGAAAATCGTTGAATAATAATTGATGAATTGAATTCAAGTTTCAAAAACATATTTGATAATTGAAAAAAAATATTGAAAAAAGCCGAGAATTATTGGTTATAGAAGAAAAGAATTGAAAAATGGAGGAGTTATTGAGATGTGAAATAAATAAATGATAATTGAAAAAAATAGTTGAAAAAAGTCGAGAATTATTGAATATTAAATTTAATAATTAAAAATTGAAGGAAAATTTTGAGATTTATTTATTTATTTATTAACACAATAAAATCTGAATAAGATCTGAAGAAAATAATTAAAAATTGAAGAAAATAATTGAAAATTGAATCAAATAATTGGCAATTCAAAAAAAAAAATTTATAGTTGAAGAAAATAATTAAAAATTGATTAAAATAATTGAAAATCGTAGAAAATATTTCAGAATTAAATAAATTAATTAGAAATTGATGAAAATAATTGAAAATTGAAGAAAATAATTGTCAGTTGAAGAAAATAGTAGAAAATCGAAGAAAATAATTGAGAAATGAAGAAATAATTTTAAATTAATGAAAATAATTCCAAATGAAAGAAAATAATTGGAAATTGAAGAAAATAATTGAAAATTGAAAAGAATTTATTATCCCAGAAAAAAATTCCCGGTTTGACGGAAAATTCCCGGTGAAGTCCCGGTTTTTCGCGGTCAATTTAAATTCCCGGTTATTTCCCGGTTTTTCCCGGTTAGTAGACACCCTGGGAGCGTCACATATATTGATGTGAATAAAATTCTAAAAACATTCTATTCAGCTCTTGAAAAATTTATCCATTAAGCTACGTTCCACATGGGGGAGGGGGGGGGTTTAATGAAAAGCTACCCTAGGCTACGCAGGGGGGGAGGGGGTCAAAAATCGTCCAAAATGGGGCTACGTGGTTTATGGAAGACCCCTTACTCAAAATATAATAAGTATCTTCAAAATGAATCGAATTAATAAAAAATAATAAGAAATTGTTGTTTGATTTTTTTGGTTTGAATATAAGACAAAGTACTGAAACAGTGATAATTTGGTTGTCAAATTTTTATGGATTAGGAATTATATTCCTATTATGTTCCTAACTATCTTCCTAATTATCTTTCCTGCTGCCAATCGACAATCGAAAAATTGGTTTCTTGTATAGGTGGTCTGCATTACCCCAACTGACCCTGTATATTTTTTGTTCTTATTATTTTAATATATTTTGATTAATGTTCTATTTCTCCATGTACTTAATTAATTTCTTCAATTCTGATTATATTCTTCAATAAAAAAAAAAATGTTTCTGATTTTCAACTATTTCCTTTAATTTTTTAGTTATTCTCTTTTATATTAAATGTATATCTTCATTGATCAATCATTGTCTTTCATTTTTAATTACATGTATATTCTTCTGTTTTTCAATTAACTTCTTCAATGCTTAATTATAATTATTTTTTATTAAATTAACTTAGTCATTTTTTAATTATTTTCTTCTTTCTTGAAATAATTTATTCAATTTCTAAGTGTCTTATTCTCCAACTTTCAAATGTATATACATATTTGAATACTTTTTTTTGTTTTAATTATTTTATTAAATTTTTATTTTCTTTAGTGAAATGTCAATATTGCATTCTTAAATTTTTTAAACAATTTCCTTTGATTTACAATTATTTTACTCAAGTTTTGTAAATGTTTTTTGCAAATATCGCAACTTTATTCATTTTTAGGGTTTCGTGGTTCGGGACCGAAACCCTTATAGTGAGACTTTGTCGTCCGTCCGTCCGTCCGTCCGTCCGTCCGTTGTACACAGCCAATAGCAGTCAATTTTAGGTTGTGTGCGAGAGAGAGGGTGATAGTGAGAGACAGAGACGGAAACACACGAACCAATAGCTGTCAATTTTAGGTTGTGTGCGAGAGAGAGGGTGATAGTGTGAGACAGAGACGGAAACACACGAACCAATAGCTGTCAATTTTAGGTTGTGTACGAGAGAGAGGGTGATAGTGAGAGACAGAGACGGAAACACACGAACCAACAGCTGTCAATTTTAGGTTGTGTGCGAGAGAGAAGGTGATAGGGAGAGACAGAAACAGAAATACACGAACCAATAGCTGTCAATTTTAGGTTGTGTGCGAGAGAGAGGGTGATAGGGAGAGACAGAGACAGAAATACACGAACCAATAGCTGTCAATTTTAGGTTGTGTGCGAGAGAGAGGGTGATAGTGAGAGACAGAGACGGAAACACACGAACCAATAGCTGTCAATTTTAGGTTGTGTGCGAGAGAGAGGGTGATAGGGAGAGACAGAGACAGAAATACACGAACCAATAGCTGTCAATTTTAGGTTGTGTGCGAGAGAGAGGGTGATAGTGAGAGACAGAGACGGAAACACACGAACCAATAGCTGTCAATTTTAGGTTGTGTGCGAGAGAGAGGGTGATAGTGAGAGACAGAGACGGAAACACACGAACCAAAAGCTGTCAATTTTAGGTTGTGTGCGAGAGAGAGGGTGATAGGGAGAGACAGAGACAGAAATACAAGAACCAACAGCTGTCAATTTTAGGTTGTGTGCGAGAGAGAGGGTGATAGGGAGAGACAGAGACAGAAATACACGAACCAATAGCTGTCAATTTTAGGTTGTGTGCGAGAGAAAGGGTGATAGAAAAAGACAGAGACGAGGGAAAAAGAATTACCAATAGGGACGAAATGTGACCTTATATTTAATAAATTAATACCTAAGATTTTTTTTATTATTTTTGAGACCAAAATTTCTTTGAATCCGTTAACGATTCTTTCTTTAGTTATTGGCACTTTGAGACATATTTTAAATCGAATTGATAGTTTGAGACATTGATATTATATTTTATTTAAATAATCATATACTACACAAAATGAGGATTTTTGAGATGCAAAATTGGTTACTTCCAGGTAGTGCATGTTGGAAACAATATGCTTGTTATTATGTAAGTAAGTAACAAAACAAATATAACCCACACAGCACCGGAAATTCCCTGAATTTTTCCTGAATATTCGTCTACATTTCTCGAATATTCGAACTAAATATTCAGGGAAGTTTCGTGGAAACAGTCAAATGTCCGCCTAGAATAATATTGGGCGCGAAATTTCCCTGAAAATGTATTTCTAATTTTCAGGGAATTTCCGCATCTAACATTCCTCCAATATTCATAGTATTCGTATATTCACTTAACTTGATGCGCACTGGTCGAACTTGGATTCTATGACACTTACGGCTGCGCAGTAGTTTTTAATTTTCTAGAATCCCACGGATGTCGAATATAACATATTTTTTTGATCAATTACCAGATTAAAAAAAATTTTGGAAATTTTTTTTAACTTTCCCTGAATTTTCAAGGAATATTAGAGGCAGAAATTCCCTGAAAATTGGAAATACATTTTCAGGGAAATTTCGCGCCCAATATTATTCTAGGCGGACATTTTACTGCTTCCACGAAACTTCCCTGAATATTAAGTTCGAATATTCGAGAAATGTTGACAAATATTCAGGGAAAATTCAGGAAATTTCCGGTGCTGTGTGGGAACAATGATATTTGGTAAAACCTAATGTATTCATAATATATTATAGAAGAGAAACAGAAATAGGGAAAGAGAGGAGATGGTTTTTTTTACCATTTTTTGGGTGTGTGTAAGAGTTGTGTGTGATCAAGAAAAAGCCACGAAACCCTCAATTGTAGGCGCATTGCGTCTGCTTTTTGTACTGTTTATTAGTTATTTTCTTCAATTCTAGTTGCTTCCACGATTTTTAGTTTTTAATTAATTTTCTTTAAAGTTTCTAATTATTTTCTCCAGCTTAAATGTATATTCAACTACTGTTACAATTATCAAAAAATTGACCTTGATATCATTTATTTTCGACACTGAACTCCTTTGAATGGTTTTCTCAAAAGTCGGTGGACACCCTGTACGAAAATGTTAAGTTTTCATTTATTTTTTCTGACTGTTTAAAAACAAATTCCAGAAGAAATCAAAATTTCAAATGTTTATAAATTTTAAATAATTGTTATTTAAAAACAAAAATTTTAATTTAATAGAGTCTAGGAAAATAAGTGGTTCTTTTGTGCCGGTATTTATGAATGCTTAATTTTTTCGTGAAGTTTATTTCAAAAATTTATTGAAAGTTATCATACTTTGTATTATTCCAGAAAAATCTGGATATTTTTTGTAATTTATAAAACCGTAGCAACACTGTAATAAGTATCAAATAATAATTTAATTCAGGTATAATAAAGTTGTACTAAAAATCAATTTTGAAGCAGATCACGATTGACGTTTGAGGTACTCGAAAAATGAAGCACAGGAAACAATAAAAAATAATTGAAAAAACAATTTTTTACTTGAGGTTTTTTCAGTTTTGTCTTCCACTGATTTTGATCCCGTTAATTGTATTTGACTTAACTCTTCTGGTTTTACTGAAATATAAAAAAGTCCGTTTCAAAAAATGTCGGAACAATATTCTGATTATAAATTAACAAATTAAAAATAATAATTATTATATATACTTACGAATAAAACTCGCTATAATATATTTGTTTGATTGGATCGATTTTTTAATTTCTGATACAATATGAGATAATCGACCAGCATAATTTTGCATTTCGATTGGAGATATTTTATAGAGTAAATTCATCTCCTTACACCAATAAAATGGAATTAAATTTTCCTTTGCAGCATCACGTAATCGTTCCAGCATCTGAAAAATTAGTATTTTAAATTTTTTTTTTTAAAAATAGAAAAACAGTAGGAAATTTATATACTTACATGCATAAAAAGACAGGTTAGAGGTAATTTTAAAAAATCGGGATTTTTTTCATTGTTTTTTAATTCATGTAATCCTACAGTTTCAAAAAAATAACTCACAAAATTCGACAGATTCTGAGTGTCTCTAAGTTTCTGAAAATGAAAAATATAATATTACATAATTAGTTGATTGGGTTATTTATTTAGTTCTTTTTTTACATAAAATACTAAAAAGGTTTTACTAACTTTTAACAACCTAATTACTGTTTTCATTGGACCTTTTAAAAGTTTCTTTTCTTCTTGATAAAAACTCAGTCTCCACATGAGATTCCCGTTTTCTTCAGAACATGGTTTTGGAATTGCTGACCACTAGTAAAAAATATTGAACATAATATATTAAAAATATAAAAAGTATCAAGAAGTATCGAAAAATGGTATATCTATTAGGTACTTATTATATCATTTTCAATATGGTTATTTTTCTACAAAATAATTTTATAATTTGTTATTAAATAAATAATTATTTTATTAAAAAAAAAAACAAATACGTGAACATTGTTATTAAAAAACAATTAAATTTGAAAAAAAAAATGAAAAACAAATTGTCTGAAATTGAAATGCCTAAAATTTAGGAATAATAATTCAGAATAGTGAATTATTATTTTTAAACTGGTGAATTATTTAATTTAAAAATTTATTATAAAATATTTAAATAATAAAAAATTAGGAAAATTACTGATTCTCTGTTTTCGAATCCCTTATAACGTTTGGGAGGAGGCACAGAAAGTCCAAAACATGGAACGAAATCGACGTCTATTACTTGACCGTTTGAGAGTTTAATCATGAATGTAAAAGCAGGTCCACTTTTTTTCTTCGATATCTGAAAAAATTGAAATATACAATTAATTTGAGGTTTAATCAATTTTAGAAATTTATAGCTGTTATATTTCTCAAAAAATTTGTACACTATTTAAAGTATAGTGTTTTTGATTTTCAATAATTATAGACATTTTTAGTCGCTTTAATTAATAAATCATCCAACTTACCCCGTACCGCACATTCTTTACTTCTAGAATTCTAACATCTTTGTCAAATGAAGATGAATCTTTTTGCAAATTATTCAAACATTTATCAATAATGGATTCTATCCATTGACGAAGCTTCTCTTGGTCCATATAATTATTCCAGCTTATCAATGAGTTTAATTGTTTACTGAGAATAAAGTAGAAAAAAAATAATTATTTTTTATTTTATAAATTTTTCTTTTTTACCTATTAGTATTACCGTTTAGATGCAAATTATTTAGTATTAATATAATATTTTTCTGATAGAATGATGAAATATTAATATGGTAAAATAATAATATAATGGTAATAGTAATGTAATCGTTTTCAATATTAATGTAAATTATAATATTAAATACATACCTATATGTATGCCAATCAGGCTTTTTACACTCTTCTGTAATTTTAATTTTCATAAATCCGGGCTTTTTTTCCGGCGTTTCAAACTAATAAAGAAAATTTTTAAATATAAATTATTTTTTCATTTAAAAAAGATCAAATAAATTTTTAATAGTAAAAAGACCTACAAAACTCACTTTTAAAAATTCTTGCCTCCAAGGCAATAAGAGGATTATATTCAGATCATATTCGTCCGGTTTTCCAACTTTAGTTCCTTTATAAAAAGAACCGCCATACATTATTGAATTATACAAGTTATCGAAGAGAGAATCCTGTTTTCTCATTAAGGGAATCAAACCTTCCTTTAGAACCTGCGAATAATAAACAATTAATATTAGCAAAAGTTGATAAGAATTATAATTACGTAAAAGAATATTGTTATAAATAATTAATAAATAATATAATATAAAATAATAATAGGGGAGACCGGGGCTGGTTGGGTCATTTTGCACTTTATGTTGTTTAACTTCGTTAGGAGCCGTCCATAAATTACGTAAGTGTTTTTGAATAGGGGGGGGGGGGGGTAAAACATTTCTCTACGCTAACTTACATAGGTAGGTACCTGGTTAAACAAAGTTTTTACATGAGATATATTTTTTATTTTAACTTACAAAAATTTGGAAATTTTCACGAAATAGAGAAAAAAAATTATAAAAAAATAATAAAAAGCTGAAGAAAATAATTTAAAAATTGAAGAAATAAATTAAAATTTGAAAAAAATAGTCAATAATTAAAAACAAAATTAGAAAAATGGCTAGATTAATACATAGCCAAACAAAATAATTGAAAAAATCAAAGATTAATTATAAAATTTTAAGAAAATAATTGAAAATTGAAAATATTGTAGGAAATTATTAGAAATTGCGAAAAATAATTAATAATTGAATAATGACGTGAATAATGAAAAATTGAAGAGAATATTAAAAAATAAAGAAAATAATTGCAAATTGAAAACGAAATTTGAAAAATATCAAGATTAACAGACAACGGAAAAAAATAATTAAAAAAATTGAACAAGAATTATTGAATTTAAAGAAAATAATATCACATTAAAAAATTAAGAAAATTATTGGAATATAATCGTTGGAGATAATTGCACATTTAACAACTGAATTGAAAATATAAATAAATAATTACCCTTGAACAAAATAATTGAAAGTTGAAAATTGTAGAAAATCATTATAAACTATAAATAAAGAATAAATAAAAAATGGAATTGAAATTTCAATAATATAATTAAGAATTGAAAAAAGTAATTTACAAAAGCCGAGAATTATTTAATACATTAGAAATTAATTCAAAACTGAAAAATAGAATTAAAATTGGAAAAAAATTGTAAATTGAAGAAAAAAATTGAGCAATTGAATTTAAAATTAAAGAAAGTTAATAATAATTAAAAAAAAGAAATTCAAAAAAGGCAAGACGTTGCAAGACGATCCACTTGATCTAATATTTCAGCTTTCATTTAAAAAAGAAATAGTCCCGTTATCACTTTTAATTTTTTTTTGGGAACATTGTTCTTGGAATAATCTAAAGTGATTAAGTGACCCAATTTGCCCCAGCCAGGGACAATTTAGGTCATGATTAAAAAACGTATTTTTTCATTCCACATTGTTAAAAAGTATTTTCATTAGTGCTGATTGATTGAAATATATGACTAATAGTTAAATTTAATTAAATTAATATGTTTTATTTAATGTAGTATAAGTATATATATAGTAGATTCCTCATGCGTTCGAGCCCGGTCAAAACAATCCAACTAACCCCGGCGGTGTTTTTCTAATTTTTTTTTCTATAGATTCTGCAAATATAAATTTAAATCTTTTCATTATCCTTTAAAAGCAACTATTCAAAGATTAAAATTTGACAATTAAACTTTTTCTAAAACTATTACTTAGGAAGATAAAACAATAAAACCAAGTGGGTAAAAATTTACTTTGGAGCATCAAAATTAGTTTTTCTTAGATATACTCCACATTAATGATGATATAATAATGAAACTTGGCACAAACTTGCATCTCACTATATAAAATAATTTTTGTGTAGAGAGGAATTATTCGACTAATAACATTTGAGTAAACTGCAATGACCCAACTTACCCCTGACCCAACTAGCCCCGGTCTCCCCTAATAATAAAAAGTAGTTCTATTCAATTTATCAAAATTAAAGTAGTTGTCCTTATATACTCTTTAATTTTTTTTTTAAATTTACATATTTTTTGTATATCTAACAATATACCAAAATTTTTGTTATAATGATTATTTATAGTAAATATAATAGAAATGAAGAATGTTCTAAGAGAAATAACAATCTACCTGTTCTAAATGAAATGTATTCGATTTTTTATGATCTGTTTTTAAAGTGACGAACTGATTAACTTTCTTAAGGAGCTCATCATTGCGGAATGTCGGATCTTTATTATATTCAAAACCTGCCAATGTTGAAGCCATTTTCCTGTTAAAACATAAAAAATAAATAAATCACATTTTTATATTAACATTGTTAAAATAAAAAATATTACAACAAAGTCCAACGAACAGGTTTGTAGAGAATGTTTCAAGAACATAGGTATTTGTCAAAAAATGATGTAAAAAACGCATGGAACCCCTGAAAAATTAATTGATATTTGTGCTTCCCTTAAATAATGAACTTCTTTAACGATTCTCACTATTTTTCATTGCCAATTTTTTAAAATCCTTTTTAGTGATTCTTTTGAATCACTTGCATGGAATTAAAATAATGTTTACTAGCGTAACAACCCTCGCTCGCTAACGCTCGCTCGTTTTTTAATTTCTTTTATATATTTCTTTACTTTGTGTATTATTAAAAATATATAAAAATCTATAAATATGTTTAGTACCCTTTTTCCTTCTTTTTTATTTCTATTAACTAATTATTATTTATGTATAATTTTTTTTTAGGTCAATACATTCTAGTTCACCTTAAGTCGTTGCGGCCTATTTTTAGAAGAATATGATAATTGAATAATTTAAAATGTAAATGTTTATTCCTCAACAACATATATTATGTAATAATAATATATATTTTTAAAATTTTATTTTTTTATTTTAAAAATAACATCTAGTATTCTCATAATCTAGTATTCTCATAATCTTGTATGTAAAAATATTTATTATTGCAATAGAAATTATTAGAAAAACTTTTTACTTTAATAGACACATCGTTGATCACCTATACATGCGCAAAAACTCCAAAAGGCAGTTACGCATGCGCAGTACTTTCCTATTAACAATACACATAAGCAGTTGTTACAATGACAAAGAAAAATGACTGTAAAAAAATTTAATTGTCGAAGCAAATGGAGAAACAAGTTAACAAAAAAGTTATATACATTGCGTAAACTATATACTAATGCGCAATAGGTTCCTATGGCAGTTACGCATGCGCAGTAGCTTTCTATGAACAAAAGACATGCGCAGTTGTAAAAATATGGAGTATAAATGACATTTTAACTATTCTAAACAAAAAAAATATAGAAAAACGTGTAAACAAATAAGTTCAATATATTGCGTAAAACATATAATTTAAAAGAGTAAATTGCACAAAAAGCATTTAGCACATGGAAAAAAACGAAATTTTAATTTTCGGTGAACTTAAAAAAAAAAAACACTGCATGCGTAATTTTTGAATTTAATTAGAGCACATGTGTGACTATCACTGTGCATCATTGCGCATGTGTAACAGCAATACAAAGCAACTGCGCATGTGAAATGTTTGTTTTGTAGTGCGCACGTTTACACAGCTGTGGTGCACTACTGCGCATGTGCAACAATATGTTGTGCATGAAAAAATGTGCAGTTTAACATGCTTGACACGAATAGTGCCAGTGCGCATTGTTACAAACTATAATAACATGGTAAAATGAACATTATTGTAAGTTGCCTATTGGAAAAAGTAGGTGAACTTTGAAGTGTGTACGACGATGAACGAAGTTTTCTCGGTATCGCATTAATATAATAGAAGATTTTTTCTCACAGACGTACATAATTTTTTTTTAAATTAATCCTTAAACATTTAGCTTTCTAAACACTTTGATTTAATTTAAAAAAACGAGTTCTAAAATTAAAATAGTTAGTTTAATTACATCGTATGTTTTTGGGTAAATTGACTTGGTTAAATTGCCTTTTTGCTGTTAAACTTTTAAGCAAGATACGTGCGATACGGAAAATCTCTCGGATATTTTGATGTAGAAACTAAATATCAAGTTGCTACTGCTCCTGTATAAAAAATCAGTGTTTTAATAAATAATTAATTATATTAATTATTGCATTTATATTTATAATAATTGTACATTGAAGAATCATTTTTAATATATTTTTAAAACATGGTTTTACCCAGTAAGAAGGAGGAAATTGAAAAAGATTGGAATTTTATGATTTTCGAAGAAAAAGTCAAATTATGTAATCTTTTTTAATACGTTTTCTGTCCAATCCATTTGTATCTGGTGATAACACCTACTTTTATCCGCAAATCAATCCTTATTAATATGGGTTCAAATATTTGTCAATCCAAATTAATCCCTTTATAAATACAGAAAATAAAATGAATATTTTTTAATGTCCGCAGTTCAGGTTATTCAATACAAATGAATCCCTTTATAATGAAATTAAAATTTCTGAAAAATCAATATTTTTGAAGACCTACAGTTCAGATTTAATTAATCCAATTGAAACCTTTTATAATTAAAAAAATGATATAAATTTTTTTTAATACCTACAGCTTAGATTATTCAATACAAATAAATCTCTCTATAATAAAATTGAAATTAAAATAAAACTAATATTTTTAAATACCGAAAATTCATTTCATCTCTACATGTGATTGAAACTTAATATTTGATAAATTTTTATTTATTTCAGATGAACTCATTTATAATGCGTCTTCGGCGCAAGATATTCGGCGCAAAAACTCTTCCAGTTATAAATACTTGAAAAAATCGATTTTCTATGGATTAATGGATTTTCTTTAAATTGTGAGAAAACGTTATTTTATATGTGCCTTCTATCTGATTAAGATTTCAGGACCCTTTACCGTCTAAAATTTGAGATATTCTTGTTCGAAATTTCAATTTTTTATCATTTTGCATGTAAAATTGAAATTTCGAACAAGAATATCTCAAATTTTAGACGGTAAAGGGTCCTGAAATGTTTACCAGATGGAAGGCACATATAAAATAACGTTTTCTCACAATTTAAAGAAAATCCATAAAAAACGATTTTTTCAAGTATATAACTGCTAGAGAAATACCTTAATTGTGGGTTAAAAAGTGAAAAATACGTAAATTTGAAGATAATTTTTAGTGATCTTTATAATTTATTAAGACGTTGATGAAAGTTTCTTAAAAATGTTCATCAATAAATTTTTTTTTTACTTAAATATTATTCTTGAATACATTTTTAAAGAATTTAAATTAATCATCTTTTGAAGCTTTTTAAATCTGAATTAGTGGTTTTCTACTATTGAATTAGTGAAAGGTGAGCTACTATTAAATAGTAATAATTTTACTAATTTTTTAGTAGAAAACTACTAAAGAAGAAGTACTCTTCAAGAACTACTTGAAGAAGTGAAACTTTAACATTTCAATTAGTAGTTTTGTAATATTTCAATTAGTAATTTTTTATTAAAAATTAGTAGTTTTCTACTAAAAAAATTAGTAAAATTATTACTAATTTTTTGTTAATTTTTCCACTTTTCAATAATTCATTAATAGAAAAACACTAATTCAGATTTAGAGAGAAAGTAATTACATTTTTTTTTAGACTTTATTAAAAAAAACTTTTTTGAAATCTGTTATTGACAGTGTGTAATTTTTAAAAGAAAAACACAACTTCAATGTATGCCTCGATGTATGCTCAGTCAACATCATTCTTCAACTTAAACCTGAGAATAAAATAACACAAAGATGATGTTTATGAACCACCTAATTAATGGACTGCCTGTTTTGAGGACCATACTTTCTATTTTAATAAAGTAAAAATTGAGGCAAAAATTTTAGACAGATCGGGAAATTATAAAAAACGTATGATCCTTGAAATGAATTAACGGATACAACAGCAGTTAACGAACGTAATGACAGTAACAACTTTTCTGTTTTTTACCAATCAATTTTATAGTTTTAATCTCAGCAATATTTCTGTTTATATTTTCACGAGTATTTTCATTTACATCGTCACAAAAATGTTTCCCGAGGTCTCTAAAATCTTGACCCTTTCAACAATGCACCCACACAAACAAGTTTTTTTTCCCTATCGAGACAACTGAAACTTTTTTTGAACCCTCGCTTGATCCTTTTATGACTTTTAACATGTGTTTCATCTCAACTGTCACTTTCTTTGTAAACTCAGTTTTCGTTAAATTTTGATCCGGTCAACACGTACCAAAAACGCTCATTCAAAACTAAAAATTAAATTATACTGACACAATTTTTTTCGGTTTTCATTATAAAAACTATAAAAACGGTTGTGGAAGTGCTATATGGACTGCCAGATTTTCTGGATAGAAAAATGGATACTATTACTATGTAAATTTCAGGTATATATTATTTTCGTTTTTTACACCACAAATTATTAGCAATAGTTATAATATTTAATAGTTAATTATTTTCGTCATATTGTAATCTTTCTCTTAATTATCAATTATTTTATTGAAATTTCCATTTAATTCTTTAATTTTCAATTTATTTCTTCAATTTTTAATTATTTTCTTTAATTCTCAAATATTTTCTTTAATTTTTAACTATTTTGATCGATTTTCAATTAATTTCTCAATTTCCAATAATTCCCGGAATTTTTCAATTATTTTTTACACTCATAAAAATTGTTTCAAAATTGCAAATCAATTATTCAATTCTAGAATTCTTCATTTCTCAGTTATTTTCTTCAAATTTAAATTCCACTTTTCAATTTTCAGTTATTTTCTTTAATATTAAAAAATTATCGCTTTTTTTCTATTATTTTGTTCGATATCATTAAGTTTCTTTAATTTTAAATACAATTATTCAATTATGTTCTTTAATTTTTAATGCCATTCTTAAATTTTTATTTCCAATCTTCAGTTGTAATTTTTTTTCAGTTATCAATTATCATTTTTTAAAATTTTAATTTAATTCTTAAATTTTCGATGTATTTCTTCAATTCTCAATTTATTTCCTCGATTCTTTAATTTTCAATTTATTTCTTCAATTTTTAATTATTTTTTTCAATTCTCAAATATTTTCTTTAATTTTAAATTATTTTTATCGATTTTCAATTAATTCCACAATTTCCTATAATTCTTGAACTTTTTTAATTATTTTGTACACTCATAAAAATTGTTTTAAAATTGCAATTATTCATGTAATTTTCTTAATTTGTCAATTTGCAATTATTTTCTTTAAATTTAATATTTCTTGTTTAATTTTTTCAATTATTTTTTCAGTTGTCTATTAATCTAGTTATTTTTCGAATTTTGTTTTCAATTGACAATTATTTTCGTCATTTTTTTACTATTTCCTTCAATATTATTAATCATTTTCCGCAGTTTTCATTTATTTCCTACAATTTTTCAATTTTCAATTATGATCTTAAAATTTTATAACTATTCTTCGATTTTTTAAGTTATTTTGATCAGTTGTGTATTAATCTAGCCATCTTTTGAATTTTGTTTTCAATTGTCAATTATTTTTGTCATTTTGTAATTTTGTTGTTTATTATCAATTATTTTTTTCAAATTTTCAATTTATTTCCTCCATTTTTATTATTTTCTTCAATTTCAATTATTTTTATTGATTTTCAATACAGTTGTTCAATTTACAATTAGGTATTTCCAACAGTTCTTCCTATAATTTTTCAACTATTTTGTTTAAAATTAAAATTTATTGTTAAATTTTTTAAACTATTCTTTTCAATTGTGTAATTATGTAGCTATTTTTCGAAATTCGTTTTCAAATGTCAATGTATTTTTGTCATTTTTCAAATATATTCTTCAATTTCGTAAGTTTCATTATTTGAATTTGCAAAAATTTATGTTTTTAAATGACCAATAATGCAAAGGTTGTCGCGCGCATTAATGTTGCTAGTAAATAATAATTGACAGTTAACAATTTTTATTTTTCTAACCATAGGCCATTAATTTGTAAAATTAGGAAAAAGTTGTGTCTTTCCAGGTGAATTTGTGAGTAATTAAACATTATTAACAATAATTTGTTTATAACAATTGCAATTGGTTGTTGTGGTTAATTTTACTGAATAAGTTATTGTTTTAAAATATAAAAAAATAGTCAAGTCAGAAAAGACTACAACTCGCTAGGTTTATTTGGATATTAGTTATAAATTAATAATTACATAAATTGTGTATAAATACCCCCCATTTATGGGAGTTGTTTATAACCCTATAAATCGAAATTAATTACATTAATTTCAAAAATTGAAATTCTTTGTTACTTCTTTGTTCTTTGTTTACACCTTACAGTGATTTCAAATGTGCTCTTTTAATCTGAATTAGTGAAAAACGGTCACTAATTCGAATTAGTTTAAGTTTCTACTAATTTTTAGTCAATTTTCACTAAAACTTTAGTAAAGAATTTAACAAAATTAGTATAAATTTATACTAATTTGAATTTCTTCAGTGACTTTTCACTGATTTATTTTTAAAGAGATGAGTATTTAGAACAATGGATTTGGTTTTATTTATTTAAATTATAAAGAGATTAATTTGGATTGAATCATCTGAACTATGTGCATTCAAATATTAAAATTTCATTTTTTTCATTATAAGGGTATTTATTTTGATTAAATAAAACTGAATCGTGAGTATTTAAAATGTTCATTTTATATTTTT
Organism: Ganaspis brasiliensis; assembly: GCA_037103525.1. NCBI lineage: Eukaryota > Metazoa > Arthropoda > Insecta > Hymenoptera > Figitidae > Ganaspis > Ganaspis brasiliensis. The sequence continues at coordinate 1,081,542 of JAZKLR010000079.1, forward strand.
CAATTATAAGGGTATTCATTCGGATAAATTTTCATTTTATTTTAATTGCATTTTTATTATAAAAATATTCATTCAGATTGAATAATCTGACGTGTGGGTATTTAAAAATAACTAGTTTATTTTTTCATTATAAAGGGATTCATTTGTATTCAATAACCTGAACTGCAGACATTAAAAAATATTCATTTTATTTTTTTTCCATTATAAAGGGATTCACTTGGATTGACAAATTTTTTCAACCCATATTCATAAGGTTTGATTATCGTGTAAAAGTAGGTGCTATCACCGGATACAAATGTATTGGACAGAAAACGTATTCAAAAATATTAAAATTTTTTAATATTTTTTAATTACTCTCTTCTTACTGGGTAAATAAGCGCGGGATGAATCAAAAGAAGTGCGCTTGCGCAGTAAAAATACATACGATTACGAATTACGAGAGTTACGTGAGTCACGTGATTATAAAGAGTCATGGTGGATCTGGTGGATTAACACTTGTCACATTTTTGGCAATGAATGTCAAATTTTAGATTTTCGTTCTAAAACTCACGCTATTTTGAAGCAAGCAGGTATTTTTGTAATTTATTACAGTGTTTAATTTATTTTTGTAAGTTATTTTGTAATTGTAGAAGCTTTATTTATTTGTTGTAGATTTTATTTTCATTTTCTGTTTGACTGCTTTGGACTGAAACTTTAGTTTTATGATAAAAAGGTTATATTTTTGTATTCAAAGATAGTTCTTTTTTTAACATTAACAAGATGATTGATTATAGAAATTAGAAAACATATAAAACATTTTTTTTTTACTTTTATTCATATTTTTCCACATTTTTGTGCACTGGCAATTTACCCTGTCGTGAGTCAAAATGGTGAATTTTTACATCAATATTTAATTAATTATTTTTTCTGAAATAAGTACTTAAAATTACTACCTTATTATATTCTTGAAGGTTGTTGTCTAAATATTTGATGGTTTATATTTCTCAAAACTGTAATTAAATACTTTTTTTTTGCTCCAAACTTTACTATAGGCATTTTGACCGACTCTCCCCTACCTACGTTTTAATGTAAAACTACTTTCTGAAGTAAAATTTAAATTATTAAAAAATTCTAATTTCTAAAGGGAAATTTTAATTTTGAATGTCAAATTTTTATATTATTATTGTATTAATTCTATAAAATATTTGTTACTTTTGGAGAATTAAGTGCAAAATTGACATTTTAAATAAATTTACTCACAGTGGTCAAAATAATGAAGACGAAGCACACTCTGGAAAAAATTCTTCTCTCGGAGTCCAGAAACATACTAAAGTTGTTAAACCAGATTATAGTTTCCCCATATATATATGCTCTGTAGCTGTAGTATGTGTTTCGAGTTAACACATTATACACAGTAGTATATCTATATTTGCTACTTACAGATATGAATAGAACCCCGACGGTCAGCATTCACGAACTACATAAGTGAGAATATTTAAAGAAACTACTGTGCCGGTTTAAAGCGTCACGTTTTTTAACATGTTATGAAGAGAAGAAATATAAACAAAAGAATATACAATAAATTAATTAATAAAAAACAAAAGTAATATTTTAGTATTTTCTGAAAAGACACGTTTTGTATACTTTTCTTCTTCTACAAAAATAAAACTGTACAATTTTTCTTTATTAAAATGTTCTGAGAAAAGTAAAATAAATCTGATGTAGTGAATACTGCCGTCCTTTTTAAAAAAGGCACTATCTACATTTCAACTCAAACCGAGATATTGAAGGAAACGCGTTTGCATCTGGATCTCTCAATAAAATATAAATTTTGTAAATAAACTGATGGTTCTTGACTAAATCGGACACGCTCTTTTCATTGGTGCAAAAAAAATTGAAAATTTTAATTAATTATATGCGAAACTGTAGATAGTACACATTTTTTATCTTAAAATTGGGAAGAATACATGAAAAGTGCACTATGTGGTAGATAGTATGGCCGAAATCGAGTTCTCGACCTGTCTTCCGGATTTAAAACGTCACTATCTACACTGCTTTCTCGACTCTTTCGCGCGACTCGATTCAAAACATACTATCACTTATTTGATGATTTTTCATCAACAAAATAAGCTACAGCATAATTTAAAAAACTGTTGTACAGCTTATTAAATTTCACGTAAAATGACTTATGTTTGAAGTTATATCGTTTGTTTGGTCCCTAGTTGTGATGTGAGAAAGACAAAAAAAATTATCCAATTTTCTCATTTTCAACTATTTAGTTTAACTACTGAAAAAATAAAACAAAATGTTTATAAAAAATTGTCCAAAACATAATAATATGCATTAGAAATTCAGCTTTAAGATAGACTGTAGAAAATAAAAAAAGGCTAATTCGTTAATGAGTTATAATTCGAAATGTAAAATGTTTTATGGCAGATCCATTCTGCCACGACTCGATTCTCGCTTAGCACGGGATTTTTAAACATTCTAAAATTTAAAATTGTTCTTATTTATTGATTTAATTTATTAATAATAATAATAATAATAATAATAATGACGAAAAAGGCCACATACTCATGAACACATTATTTTCACATTATTTTTTGACATAATTCTAAATTTTTGTTATATTTTTAATCAATAGTCTTATAGTTTTGTTTTTTATAATAATATAAATTTATTCAAAATTTACTTCACCTTTACTTTGTAGACAATTCGAATAAGCATCAATTGAGCAATTTTTAACTTCCTTATTATCTATTAGGAAAAAGTTCGTGACCTTTAAAAAATAAAAACTTTTTAAAAAATTAATTTCTTTTGTTGACGCATGCACTGAGGTACAAACACAAGTGCGCATACTCCAAGTATTTCTGCGGTCATTGGTTAAAAAATATGCGCGTTAATTTAAAATGTTTTTTAAAATAAAATATTTTTGAATAAATGTTTAATACTTAAAATAATTTTATTTCAAAACAAAGAAATTTTGAAAAATAAATTTTATAAAAATATATCCTAAATACATTTTAAAACTAAATAAAGAATTAATAAATCAATGAAGTATAATATTATTCTATTTTTATTACTTAAAAATAAAAAATGCGACTTTGTAAATAAAGATTGTAAAATTATTTTCAATATAAAATTATTAATTACTATAATGTTATATAGGATAATAATAATAAACATAATAATGTAGAACAATAAAGTAAATACAATGAGTTTATTATTTTTATTTAATTTTTAGTAATTTATTTGTTCATTTCAAGTTTTGAATTGTTTTAAATTTTAATTAATTATTTATTAATTTTATTGATTTATTTTCATATTATTCTTATTATTATAAAATATTATTCAATAACTATAATTTAAACCTTATGTTAAATTATATTTTAGTTACTTTTTTTTTTTATAAAACTGTTTTGTTCATTTATTTTTATTACTATTATAAATAATTATTCCTTAACTATAATTCTAAGTTTCTAAAAAGAATTAATTTAAGAAATATTTATTTAAATGTATTTAAATTAAACTCATTTATCGATACAATTAAATAAAAATTAATTTATTTTACATAAAAATTGTAGATAGTACACTTTTGCATTAAAAGTGACGTGAAAATACTGATGAAAAGCGTTACTATGTACATAGTGCAGGGCTTCTTCGACTTTTAAGGACACTTTCCAGACTGCCCTATGTACATAGTGCCTTTGAATCAGGATTTGGGGGGTCAACTGACTCTAGAATCCTGAAAATCTTGTAGATAGTACGCCTTCTTTTGTAGATAGTGACCTTTTAAAAAGTATTTCTCTAAAATCTCTGTAAATAGTCTAATTAACGCCTAATTATCTTCTCATCTAATTAAAAATGTTAATTACTAATAAGACATCTAAATTTGTTTTCTCATTACGAATCCAACGGTATAAATATCTCATTTTTCATAAAAAATGGAGATAGTGCCTTTTTTAAAAAGGACGGCAGAATAATAATCCTTTATTTCCATCTTCGTTTGATTTTATTGTAGGGCTGCGCACGATACGATACGATTTCATTTGCTAAAAAATGAAATAATTTTACAAATGTAAGAAATGTAAAGTGTGTATTATGATCGCACTAACTTCCTTCTAGGAAAACAAAAATTTTACAAAAGTGACAAATGTAAATTGTGTGTTATGATTGCACTAACTTTCTTCTTAGAATACAAAATCAAACGAACATCTTTGCTTTTTACTGTCAATAAATAAATATTTTGACAAGTGAAAATAGAAATTAATTTTTTTCTAAATCTTTTTAAAAGTGATAGAAATCGAAATAGAAACATTATATTAAATATTCCACATATCACCAATTTCAAAAGTTCCCAATTTCTTAAATTACCATTTAACCAAATAAAAAATCCACCGAAATTGTCATGTCAAATGTAGCAATTATGAATTTTCGAGTTCAAGATTCTTCTCAGAATTTTGAAAGAAAAATTTTGTTTATTAAATATTTAATTAACAAATAATTTGTACTATTTAAGCGATTATTAAAAAATAGTTTTAAGCAACATTATTTATTTGAAAAAAACTTTTTGATTTTGTTGTTAACAAATAAATAAAAAGTTACATTTTAGTCGTTTTCGGCAATGTTTATAAAATCGTTTTGATCCCAGTTTGACAAAATTGCAATCATTCAAGGTTTCAAAGTTTAGTTTTTAAAATTCCATTTATCCTTATAAATAAAATTAGAGTTTTGTCTGTACATTGTTTTAAATCTTAAATTTTTAACATAAACTTTCGTTTTGAGCATTAAGGAATCCAAAAATGACAATAAAAAATTTCATGTCTGGCTGTCTGTCTGTCTGTCTGTCACAAAAGTTTGTACGCCAATCACATTCAAATTACTTAACCGATTTAAATGAAATTTGGTGGTATATTAGGTGTTGACCCAAGTTAGGTTTATAAACTTAGAAAGTTCAAAAATTTTAATTAGAACGGAAGAAATGCCAATTTTTCAAAAAATTTGAAAACCCCATATTTTTTTAGATTACTGACTTTCTGTTAGATTACTTCTAATCTTTTTTTAATAATTTTTTTTTGTTTCTTACAACATATTTTGCTATACATTTTAAAATATTAATATCGAAATCGATTTTAGATGAAACAATAGAAAATATCAATTTTTGAATCTGAATTCTTTTTATTTAAAAAAATGAAAATTCAGTTAATCAAAAATATTGCATTTAAAATTGGTAGAGGGGTGTATTATAGGTCGGTGACTCAGATTTTATGAGAAATAAAAATTGGGCATTATAAGGCCCAAAATAAAAAAAAATTAGTTTTGTACAGTTTTTTTAGAAAATCGTTTAAAATATAAGAAAGTTTGTTATCCCCTTCGGCGGTATGACGCCAATTTGGCGGCCAAAATTGGCGTCATACCGCCAAAGTGGTTAATAATAATTCAGCTGTTCACTCTTTGTCCGAAAATAAAAATTAGGCATTATAGGGCCCAATATAAATAAATTATTTCTGCAAAATTATAATGTACAAAATATTATAAAACATCAGTAAACAAAAGTAAAGGGTTAAGGGTGTAGTTACGAAAACTTCATACCTTTGATTTTAATGAAATTTGGTATACTTTTGTATCTTGATCCCCAGACTACGAAAATAATAGTGAAAATTAGCGTAAATTAGGTTATCGAGGTAAAAACCATTAAAATACCATTAAAATTTACGGTTTTTGTTAGAATTTCATAAAATAATCATAATTTTTTTACAAGGATTATAAAAAATATTTTAGACAGAAGTTTTAGATCTAATAAAAATAGACATTTTATGTTGTATATATTTTTCACAAAAAGTTAATACTTTTCTTTAAAAAATAAAAAACGTGTCAATGACGATGAAAATAGCCTCTATACTCAGAGTTGCCAGATTGGGCTACAAAGCGCGATTTGGGCTATTTTTTGCGATAATAACGCGGCTCAAATTTGAATTTCGCTTCAAGTAGCGAATTGGGCTATATATATTTTTTAAATTGCGTTTTTTGGGCTATGTTGGAAATTGTTCTATTTATGTGGAAAAATGTATGTACTTCTTTAAAAAACAATAATACTAATAACAATTTTTCATGCATCATATTAAAAATCTACATGTGACTTTTTTTTTTAGAAATTGAATGCATTTATGCACTTTTGATACATATTTTTTTCTTGAAATATGTAAATAAATAACGCGATTTGGGCTACATTTGGACTTTTCTGTGCGTTTTTGGGCTTTTAAAACTAAGGCGGTTTTTGGGCTACACCAGTGCCTTCTAATCGCGGTTCTCAGTACCAAAAATCTGGCAACTCTGTCTATACTATTAATGAACAATGAACAATAATCTGATAATTGAAAAAAATGTTATACCCAAATGTCTTTTGATTTAAAAGCAGTTGATACTTTTCATAACAAAGTCATAAAAGGCGTGATTCGGTTCTTTGTATAGATAACCAGAAAGTTGCAGAATGAAGAACGATTCATGTCACGTCAGAGTGTACACAAATACAATCCAAATTGAATGTCTCACACTTTTTTACTTGTCAACACGCCGCGCTAGTGATACTGTCAGGTTTGATTTTGAAGCTGTACTACTCACGCTAAAGACATCGACTCTGTTCTGTTGGTCAAACAGTGCGTGCAAGAAAAGTAGAAAAGTGGGAGATATGCAATTTGGACTGTACTTGTTTGCACTCTGACGTCACATAGTGAATCGTTCTTAAATCTGCAACTTTCTGGTTATCTACAGAGAACCGAATCACGCCATTTTTAAGACTGCGTTATGAAAAGTATAAACTGCTTTTAAATCAAAAGACATTTGGGTATAACATTTTTTTCAATTATCAGATTATTGTTCATTGTTCATTAATAGTATAGAGGCTATTTTCATCGTCATTGACACGTTTTTTATTTTTTAAAGAAAAGTATTAACTTTTTGTGAAAAATATATACAACATAAAATGTCTATTTTTATTAGATCTAAAACTTCTGTCTAAAATATTTTTTATAATCCTTGTAAAAAAATTATGATTATTTTATGAACTTCTAACAAAAACCGTAAATTGTTATGGTATTTTAATGGTTTTTACCTCGATAACCTAATTTACGCTACAATTTTTGCAACTCGTTTCACTCGTTGCAAAAATATTGCTCTCGTTTCAGAAACGACTGCTTGTCACGCATGTTACGAAATATACTAATTGTATGACACCCTATAACCACCCTGTATTAGGCGCTTATTATACTTATTATGGCGCTTTAATTATTAAATTATTTAATATTACACCTCAGTGTTAAATTGTCAGCTTTCTAAAGAAAAATTAACAACTCTTTTTTAAAAAATTATCTATCATTTAAGTTAAAAAAAAATAACTGAAAGTTTCCAAGGGGTGTTTTCAGGAACATTCTAAGGAATGTTTCCGGGAAATTTACAGGAAGTTTTCAAGGGATGTTTCAGAGAAGTTTTCAAAGGAAGTTTCTAGGAAGTTTCCAATGGAAGTTTCTGGAAAGTTTTCAAGGGATGTTTCCTGGAAGTTTTCAAAGGAAGTCTCCGAGAAGTTTTTAGGAAGTTCCTAAGGAATGTTTTCGGCAAGTTTCCAAAGCAGGTCTTCTGGAAAATTCCAAGGAATGTTTCCGGAAAGTTTTCAGGAAGTTTACAAGGGATGTTTTAGAGAAGTTACCAAAGAAAGTTCCCATGAAGTTTCCAGGAAATTTTTAAGGGATGTTTTAGAGAAGTTTCCAAACGAAGTCTCCGGGAAATGTACAGGAAGTCTCCAAGGGAAGTTTTTGAAAAGTTTCCAATAAGTTTTCAAGGAATGTTTCCGGGAAGTTCCCAGGAAGTTTCCAAGGTGTGTTTACGGGAAGTTTCCGAGGGAGTGTTTCCGGGATGTTTCCAATGGAATCTTTCTAGGTGCCAATTTTCACTATGATAATCGTAATTAGCACATCAAAATATGTAAGTAAAGAAGTTTAAAAGAAATCTAGAATATGTGCTAATCGGATGTATATTCAATAATGGATATTGCAATTTAATAATTTTTTGAAGAGAACTATGTTGCTTAGAAAAGTTTGTTTCAAACACTCTGCATGAAAATAATTTTTGTCAGAATATATTTTTTGGCAAAAAATACTTTCTGTCAGAAAATACTTTTGGTCAAAAAATACTTTCTTTCAGAAAATACTTTTGGTCAAAAAATACTTTCTGTCAGAAAATACTTTTGGTCAAAAAATACTGTTTATGGCACGCCACTAGATTTCGATGCCCGCCGAAGGCGGGCTCGAAAGCTATTGTTTATAAAATAATTAATAATTAATCATTAAATAATTAACCATATTTAAATAATTTTGTTCTGTTCAATTTCAACATCCTTAATTTTTTTTAAATTAAGAGGTAGATAAATTTGACGTCGTATCTTCTTCTCAGAATTTTAAAAGAAAAATTTTTATTGCTGAATATTCAATTAACAAATTGAACAAAAAAATTTGTCCACTTTCAAAAAGTACTATTTTCTTAAATTTACAAAATTTTGTTAAAAAATGATTTGTATTACTTAAGCAACTATTAAAAAATAGTTTTAAGCGACAGTGTTTATTTGAATGTTTTTTTTTTATTTTTGATGGACTGATTTTAAACTTTCTACAATTGAGTATTACATGTGATTTCGTCATATTTTAACAGAATTTTGCAAAACTATTATTCTATAACTGATGTAAAACATAAAATTGTTATCGGGGTAAAAAAAGTACTCTGCAAAAAGTAGGTATTTTAATTTAAGATGCATTTGTAGTCACTTATAAGCAGAGGCGTAGGAACCTGTAGGGCAGAGGGGGCAGTTGCCCCCCCCCCCCCAGTCTGAAAAGTGGGGGGACAATTATTATGTTTTGTCCCCCCCAGAAATTTCACGTTAAATATACTGATATATATATATACACATAAACATTTAATATATATGTATATATTTATATTTAAATATTAATTGTTAAGAAAATGAATATGACCGGTAGTTATAAAAAAGTGTTAATTTTTAGAAAATTTTAATTAAGTATTTAAAAGGTTTTTATGTTTTAAAATGTTAAATATTTTTAACAAGTAATAATAATAGGTAAAAATAATAATAATTGTGAAAATGATACATAAAGTTTATATATTCGTAGTGGAGTGAATTGCAAAATAAATTACAAAAATCCTTGAATTTTTATAATTTAAAGTATTTAGGATTTTGTCAAAAATTGATATTCAAAACAAATTTTCGAATAATAAAAAATTCTTTTTATTATTTTCATTTATTTAAAAAACTTTTTTTTGCAGGAAATCATAAAAATTTGTAGATTACAAAAAACGAAAATAGAAATTTAAATGTTTTTATATAGTATCTTGTTTTTATTTTTAACAATAAAAAATGTCATTAAAATGCATGGCGTTGAGTTATCAGACTGGCGACTTGACTTTTAGTCTGAGTTATAGAAACTCAAAGTTGTGCACAAAATAAACCCCATGGTGGGGTTATTTTGTGCATCAAAGTTTGCTTATTTATTAAGTTGTGTAAAAAAATTTTTTGAACGCTTTTGTTGCATGAAGTATTATTTCTAGATATTCTACACGGAAAAAAATTTAATTGTAATGAATACAATAGTTAAATAGTACTGTTCGGATATGTGCCCACTTTTTGTAATGATTAAAAAGCTTTTTTTGTTATCATTCCACAAGTTAAATGTACTTATTACGAATTTATTTGAAATGAATACAAAACAAATGTTAGTGATTACTATAGTCTACGTTAAAAGGAAGTCAAAAAGTTCTATTTCACATTTACTGCATTCAACCGTAGTCAGTACAGTAGCACTATAGTAAAATAAGATGACCTAAAGCGGCCTTCTTATTTTACTATAGTACTTTCCCACACAGCACCGGAAATTCCCTGAATTTTCCCTGAATATTCGTCTACATTTCTCGAATATTCGAACTAAATATTCAGGGAAGTTTCGTGGAAACAGTCAAATGTCAGCCTAGAATAATATTGGGCGCGAAATTTCCCTGAAAATGTATTTCTAATTTTCAGGGAATTTCCGCATCTAACATTCCTCCAATATTCATAGTATTCGTATATTCACTTAACTTGATGCGCACTGGTCGAACTTGGATTCTATGACACTTACGGCTGCGCAGTAGTTTTTAATTTTCTAGAATCCCACGGATGTCGAATATAACATATTTTTTTGATCAATTACCAGATTAAAAAAAATTTTGGAATTTTTTTTTAACTTTCCCTGAATTTTCAAGGAATATTAGAGGCAGAAATTCCCTGAAAATTGGAAATACATTTTCAGGGAAATTTCGCGCCCAATATTATTCTAGGCGGACATTTTACTGCTTCCACGAAACTTCCCTGAATATTAAGTTCGAATATTCGAGAAATGTTGACGAATATTCAGGGAAAATTCAGGGAATTTCCGGTGCTGTGTGGGTTGTACTGGCTAAGGTAGCGATATAGTTTTGATTCTCAAAGACTGTTGTAAACGGAAAAAGCACATTTTTATCTAATAAAAATAATAAAAACTTTTTTATTTAGTTCGACTACTATACACAAATTAATTCACTCTTTACAAGACTCCCAACTTCAAACTTAATTACATTGTTACTCTAGACAACTGTATTATACCCTAATTATACATAATTTCGCTTATATATCTATACCTAACTCAAATACGATTTAAAACCTAAACGACGCATCACGCATTATCTATCGCTTTTAACATGTTTACCATGACTTTTAGTCTTCTTATATTCTAACTACTATAAAAGTTTTCCACTTTTGAGAAACACTAAAACTTGAAAAATTAAAAAATTATTACCATATTTTTTTAAGCTATAATAGTAATAATTTATTTTTATCCTCAAATATTTTAAGGACTATTTTATACACTATTCTAACTATGAAAAAGTCAAAAAAAATTTCTTTAATTAAATTTACTTACTGAAATAAGTATGTTAAACAATTTTTTAAATATAATTTGACATAAAGCATATTTTCTAACAGTAAAAACCGAAAATTTTCTTTAAATTTTTAGATATTATGCTTGAAAAAATTATTAAACGTTTACAAATATTTTAAATATATTACTAAAATATGAATAAAACACGTTTAATGCCAATTTTTATTTAATTAAAAAGAAATAAATATTTTGAGAGACAGAAAAATTAACTTTTTTTATAAAAATTTAATTTAAATTTTTTAATTTCACTTTTCTGGATTTAAGACTTTAGGAAAGCTGTTTTTCGAAACTTTAAAAATTAAAACTATTCTTTTTTCCTATTCATGGAAATTTATTCTAAAATATATTTAAAACTTATCTCTTATATTATCAGTTAAAGTAAAACTTTTATTAATTGTTGTTAGTAAGTATCTTAAATCTTTAACTGCTTAACTTTCAATACATACAATCAAAAATTCAATTATTCGAATTCTTTTCTATGTATATTTCAGATTGTCCAAATTTCATTCGATATACTTTTCAAGCGATCTTATATTTAATCAATTATAAATTATATTGGTCAAAACAATCGTCAGTTAAATTGTCAATCCATCCAAATTAAATTTAAAAAAAATATCTATTAAGATTTTAATTTATTTTTTTAATATATTGAATTTATAATGTGCCCAAATGGCATTCAGTTTAAGTTTAAAACAATCCAACTTTCAATTAATCCTAATTTTTACTAATTATTCATATTAATTAATTAAATTTTTAATCGCTAATGCAAATTTAATTCGTTTAAATAGTAAATTTGTTTAAATTTTAATCGATGTAAATTTTAATAGATTCAAAATTGAATTTATCCAAATTTATTTTTATTCGAATTTTAAATTATGCAAATTTCAATCTTTTAAAATGGAAATTTATCCAAAATTAATTAGACTTAAATTTTAAATGACCCTACTTTTAATCAATCCTAATTTTTTATTGGTCAAATGCAAAACAATCATGAATTAAATTTTTAATCGCTTCTAAACTTAATTCTTTTAATTTGTTAACTTATTTAAATTTTAATCAATTTAAAATTTAATTTTTCCAAATTCGATTTGTTTTTACTTTTAAATTTTACAAATTTCAATATATTAAAATTCGAATTTATTTTTTCAATTTATTTAAATTTTATTCAATTTAAGTTTCAAACAATCCAATTTTTAATCAATTCTACTTTTTATTGGTCAAAATAATCATTAATTTAATTTTTAATCCCTTCTAAATGTATATTATTCTAATATAATTAATATCTTAATCAAATAACAAACATATTTATTTTTTTAAAACAATCTCTTTTTACTAAAAATTTAAATTGCAAAATAATTTTTAAATCATCGATATAAAGAATGAAATTCAAGGAAAAAGTCAAACTTTACAAGTCCGAACAGATGGACTGAAAAAAAACAAAATTATAAAAAAAATAACTTCAATAATGCGAACATAGACGAACAGAATAACGTCGAATATGTATTATAGATTGTTTCTTCTATAAAAATATTAAAATTTTTATTTTTATTTATTTTTCTAATTTTTTTTTTACTTTTTGTTAATTGTTTCTTTCAATTTAAAACTTTAAATCTATTATACGAAAATAATGAAAAGCTTTGCAAAGTAAATAATGTGTTGAAGACTGACGAATTAAAGATTCGGTTATCTTCGTTAGTCATCGGTAACAATCGGCGTTGAGCGGAGTGTGATATATATATTTCAGGAGCCTTTACAAACGACTACAGTAATCATAACAAAGCAAATAGGAATCAGTATTAACAAAACTTTAATTTTCGTCGCCCTGTAGCACAATTCGTTTTTACTATAGACTACTGTAATCATAACTATTTTATATGTGAACAAGTACAGTTTTTCTTTTAATCTATACATTTAGAAATGTAATGATTCCAAAAACTCAATTTTATCTCGAATACTGCAGTGCATGTACTCCTTACAAACTACTATAGTAATCGCTCCTGTTCAACTTTATAATCATTAACACATTTTTTGTATTCATCGCAAAAAGTGGTCACATATCCGAACTGTACTGTAGACTATAGTAATCATTACAATTAAATTTTTTTCCGTGTAGAGTACAATAAAGGAAAACAAAGCCAAAAATATTTTTTTTCTAGGAATTGTTTAACTAATTTGAATGTAAAACTCTAAAATTTCACAAAAATGTGGATTTACAAAAAAAGTTATTTCTTTAAGAAAATTTTACTTAAAATAACTTCTATTACACTTTTTAAGTTGTTTTAAGAGAAAAAGTTTCAAAACTAACTTGAAAAGCATGTAATTATTATAATGTTACTTTTTGGAGATTTTTAAGGGACCATGTGTAAAACTGAGATTTTATGCTTATTTCTTGTCTTTTATAACGAAACTAACTAATTATTGAAAAAAACTTGATTTTAAAGAATGCACAAAATAACCCACCAAATCCTGGTTTTTCAGTTTTTTACACTTTTTTCTTAAAATATGCAATAAAAAGTTAGCGCATCACGTATACATCATCACAACTAAATTGTTAACAAATATTATTAATACCCTTAGAAACACTTTTACACTTCCGGAGATCTAAACAGAATTTTGAGAACTTTGAAAATTTTCAGCTTGATTTTTATACCACTTTACGATTTTTTTTCTGATTTCTGATAAAGAATTAAGTAAATTCATTTAGTACTCTCTGTAGTTTAGTTATCAGAAAATATTTATACCAAGTAGCAAATCTAAGCAACTGAATATAAAGATTTTATTCATTAAAAACCTTGCGTGCACAAAATAGCCCCACCTGACGGTAATATAAATAATTGAAAATTGAATTAAATAATTAAAAATGATTGAAAATTAAAGAAAATAATGGGCAATTGGAGAAAAATATTTAAAAATTTTAGAAAATAATTTTTAAAAATAGGAATTATTAAAAATTGTGGAAAATAATAAAAAAATGATTTTAAAATTTCAAACTTGAAGACAATAATTAAAATATGATAAGTTGAAAAAAATTTTGTTATTTGTCTTTCAATTATCAATTATTTTTTTAAAATTTCAATTTAAATCTTTAATCTTCAATTTAATTCTTTAATCTTACATTTCTTTCTTTAATTTTCAATTATTTTCTTCAAATTTCAATTGCATTCTACGTTTTTCAATTACTTTATTCAAAATTCAATAATTCTCTCATTTTCTGAAGTATCAAATTTTTTCTTGAAATTTTAATGCAATTATTCTAGAACTACTATTCTCTTTAATTCTCAGTTATTTTCTTCAAATTTAAATTTTACTTTTAAATTTTAAATTATTTTCTTTAATATTAAAAAATTATCGCTTTTATTTTATTGTTTTTTTCGATTATCATTAAGTTTCTTTAATTTCAAATACAATTGTTCAATCATTTTCTTTAATTTTTTATTCTATTCTTCAATTTTTATTTTCATTCTTCAGTTTTCAATTGTTTTCTTCTATAATTATTAATTATCGTCTTTTTAAAATTTTTTCCAAATTTTAAGTATATATAATAAATTTCAATTCAATTCTTCAATTATTTTTTTTCAATATTAGTTATTTTTTCCATTTTCAATGCAGTTGTTAAATGTCCAATTATTTCCAATAATTATTTCTATAATTTTCTTAATTTTTCAATTTGCAATTATTTTCTTTAAACTTAATATTTCTTGTTTAATTTTTACAATTTTTTTTTTCAGTTGTCTATTAATCTAGTGATTTTGTGAATTTTGTTTTCAATTGACAATAATTTTCGTAATTTTTTACATATTTCCTTCAATTTTTTCAATTTTTAATTATTATCTTAAAATTTTATAATTATTCTTTGACTTTTTAAATTATTTTGTTCGGTTGTGTATTAATCTAGTTATTTTTTGAATTTTGTTTTCAATTGTGAATTATTTTTGTCATTTTGTAATTTTTTTCAATTATCTTTTATTTTTTCAAATTTTAATTTAACATTGATTAAGAAAATTTGACTTAATTTGATAAATAAATAAAAAAACTTAAATTCTTATAAATTCTTGATTAGAATTTTGGTCGGTTATATTATTTATACATTCCGAAATGTATAAAAACGATTCTGTTCGATGAGGAAACTATTTTACCTGTGATTTTACTGATTAACTTTTCGAAGATGTATTGAATTACTATTTTCTTTTTCTTTCTTACTGTTGAATTTTAAAAATAATTTTATTTTTTTTATTTTTTTACAACAGGATATAGCACGCTGCAGCGAGTTGGAACGTGTCTCAGGACATCTCCTTTACATCCCTTTGAAATATATATTATATTTTACTCTGTCAAAATTTGTAACCTAGCTTCTCTCGTATAATTTTCTAATACATTCTATTTTGAACATCGGGTATAGTGCGCTGCACCGTGCTGGAATACTACGGGTGTCAGGTAGCTTTGTGACTTAAAGATCTCTTTAAGCTTCAATTATCTTTGCTAAATATCTAATCTTTTCTTAACATTTTATTTACATTTCTTGTTATTTTAATTCAGTTTCGTTAAATAGTCGTTTAATAAGGAATATTTAATTTAATTTGACATTATAGTTTTACAACACACAAATACCGCTTTCATAAAATAAATTAATCTTATAACATCTTATCCAAAGGAGATCTGTGAACTATAGGGTGTGTTGATACCCCCCCCCCCCCCGTACCACAATTTTCTGTGTGGGGACTAAGGGCGAGATTTATCTCCTTTTGCATTTGGGCTTGAGTTTTATGTAAGGGGTGGGCTTGTTGAACAGGATCGAGCTGCACACTGCGTGTGGAATCACTGTCTGATTTTGCCTGACGAGATTACGGTAATACTGTACAGCCTCATCCTGGACCCGCACACATTTTGATTTTTAATTTTTTTTATCCTCTGACAACACAACCCAAGATAGAGGAATTTTATTTGATTTTTGTTTTTCTGTCCACATTTTGATTTTACACTGACAACTATTTTTTAATACTTCTAAGTTATTAATTTCGGTGTCTAAGGCCGATTTGGGATTGGATTTTGCTTGTTTTTGCTTATTTTTTAGATTCCACCATGGTTCCGTCTCTTGATCGCAAACCGGGCGCAAAGACAATGGCTAATTCGCCTAAGCTGGCCGCCATTTCTAAGATTCATGCGCGGGGTAGAGCGAGACTAGGCCTTTCGGATTTAAATCGTAGACCCGGGGGTCGCAACTTAGTAATAGACATCGACAGGGGTTTTCCCAACAAGAGGAAAGTTTGGGGAGGGGAGGCGCCCCACCTGAGGTGGTCTACATGGACGAGTTTCCGGAGTCGGGTTCACTTTCGGCTGCTTACACTCTCGCTTCAATTCCGGAAACTTTGGAGGCTGTTTCGAATTCAACTGACACCCCTTTCTTAGTTCAAGAGAATAATAATGTACCAGAGATGGGAGAGGAAAATGCCGCGCCTTACACTTTATTAGTAGAATCCACGGTGGCAATTAGGAAAATTGTAAAATAACATTTCTAGGAAAGCCGTAGCGCATGATGTCGTCACTGAGCTCTCCTCGCGCATCATTAGTTCAAAATTGGACAAGATGACTTTGGATAAAGTTATCTCAATCCACAGAAAAACAACAATGGACGGGGAGATAACGGGCTTGGTTGAGTTTGTGTTCGAGAGAGTTGCTATAAATGCCAACGTTATAGACATTTTGACACTCAATGCAGGGCCACCCACCCCACATGTGAGTTCTGTGCTGAACCACATGATAAATCTGCTTGTCCTAACCCTAATCGTTCTGCGCAGTGTTCCAACTGCTCTGGTAAACACCCGGCGTCTTCTAGGGAATGCGAATTCTATAAATTTGAATTAAATATTATGAGATGCAGGCTTGAAAACAATGTAGGCTACGAGGAAGCTGAATCATTGCGGTTGAGCGAACGCATAACCCGCCCAGGGTATAAGCTGGTGTGGGACGGACATGTTTCCCCAGCGGTTCCTTCTCGCTCGAGCCTGGCCCCCCTCCAGGGGTTGACTCCGGTATCTGAAACGGAAAACCACTCTGATACGACTTCAAACCTTGCAACTGTAGATGCCTCCTCTGAAGAGGGCTCGCGACTGGAACAAGTGGGTAACGATATGTCGGTCGACGACACCGAATCTAGTACTTAGCTTAAATTTAGATTTGACCTTTAATATTAACTTTGTGTGCATTTTTTCTACTTGTTTTTTTGTATGTTTGCGCATATTTACAGTGCTCTTATTGATCTTTCTTGGACAGACGGTTTGGATATTATGTGATGAGCTCTGTGCCGACCCGTAACAGACCCGTGCACAAGTCCCTTACACTGCTGCTCTGGAATGTCATAAGTGTGGTGGCGAGACGTGACGTGCTTATCACCCTTCTGTGGGAATGTGATCCTGACGTGGTGTGTATAACGGAGACTTGGCTGTTCGACTTCTTGGGCTTTGAGATACCACAGTACATTACAGTCAGACAGGATCGTCCGGAGGGTAGAGGTAAGGGAGTAATTATATTCGTCCGCAAGGAAATAAACTTCGACATTACCTATCGGGCTTCCTTAAATGTTAATAATGTATGCATTGACCTGGTGTCGATTTCGATACAATCACTATTTGGTAACACTCAAATCACGAATGCCTACGTGCCCCCCCCCCTGATGATGACATACCATGTGAATTTTGGACGAATGTCTTTGAGGGACTGCCTTGGGCTGGCAATTACATATTTTGCGGCGACTTCAACGCTCATAATACTTGCTGGGGGAACAATACCACGAATAATAGAGGCCCCTCCTTGTTAACTTTCGCGATCCACAAAAAACTTTTTTCAATCAACAACTCCCTGCCTACCAGGCCCGGGAAAGACCGGGAAGGTGGAAGTAATCTTGACATTATTTTCTGCTCTTCGGCGGCAGTCCAGTCTGCAACAGTGGAAGTCTTGAATGATACCCATACCTCTGACCATTATCCTATTTTTTTTGATGGTTGATGTTAATCCTGAGCTGATCCTTAATAATTCGAGAAGATGGTGTCTCAAAGAATTGGAGTGGCCACGGTTCCGGTCCCTGCTGGAGAAGGACATTTTGGTTCTGGCAGGTGGATTAGGCACAGAGGTATCCCCGGCTGTCGTTTACAATGAATTCGTAGCCTCGGTGGATTGCAGACTGCTGGAGTGTGGGGCTTTTATTTCACAAAAATCTACGAGAAAGGCGTTTGCTAAACCACTCTGGTGGAACGAGACTTGCGACAGGGCACTTAAAAAAAGACGCGAAAATTACAGGTGGTATCAGGCAAATCAGTCAGCAACTAATAGAATTGAATTCCACAGAAGAGACGCTGAAATAAAGAGAACTCTGAGAGAGCAAAAGACTCTTGGCTTCAGGAACTTTTGCGAAAGCTTGACACCCACCTCTAGCGTCTCCACCATGTTGCGGACCATTAAAGCTTTGTCTTCTCGTTCGAACCGCCCTAACACCAATATGTCTACGGACCCCCGCTTTCCAGAAATGACCACTTTTAAAAAAGATCTAGTCAGGGAAGATATTCCGCCACCTAAAATTCCTATGCTCGCCGTGCCTAACTCGCTAAAAGGAGCAGACTTCCCTCCCTTTACAAGGAACGAATTTGAGTCTGTTGATCAACACACAAACCTGTGACTTTGAACTGGGACTAGCAGTAAAAGACAAGTCTCTGACGGCAAATGATTTTCAGGCCCGACTAAAACTTAAATACTAGGAACATAACTGCATTTATACGGATGCATCCGTGGACCCGAGTACAGGACTAGCAGCAGCGGCATTCTTTGATAGCGACTCCCGGGAGGCTTGCGAAACCCCCATTCAGATGGGCACTTCGGTACTCACGGCCGAGCTGTATGCTATTTTTAGGGCAATCCTTTATGCCAAAAGAGCGCGTTTGAGTAAGGCGGTTTTTGTGACAGAGTCGCAGGAGGCGTTGGGTCGAATTAAGAACAATCTCAATTATAATGATAACCCCACACTGATTTATAGAATTCTTGAGCACGCCCTTCCGAACCTCTCAGACCATCTTATTTTTGATTTTAAGTTTGCATGGGTTCCGGCACATTCGGGGGTGTGGGGGAAAGAATATGTTGATGGGGTCGCTAGGGAAGTTAATTGCTTCAACAATAGGGTTAGCATAACTCCTGCCCTTTCAGACTGTAGACACACGTTATTCACTCCAGACAGATTTGCATGTCTGTCGTATTTATGGCCCTTCATGAGTGACACTCCGTCCGGGGGGAGCTATTTCAGTAATGTTTCGTATAAAACAAACAGGCCCTGGTTCACGGATATTATACGTCCCCGAGGGTGGGTCAATACGATCACTAGATTGAGAACTGGCCATGTCTTGCTTGCGGAACATTTAGAAAGGAGGCAGTGGGATTTGGCGGCCGGCTGCTCGTGCGGAGAGGAGAACGCTGAAACATGTGCTATTTGAATGCCGATTAACGGAGCCAGGTATACAGAGATTTTTAAATTTTATACACAGATTCAGTCCTGGATGCGAGCCGAACGTCGCGTCGCTTTAATTAATTCGATGATTTTTTCACCCAATGATGAGGTTGTCAGGGAGTTGGGAAGTTATATTTGTCAAGGCGGGCAGTTTGTTTGAGATAGACCAGTCCTCTGTCGGGTTACGTATTGTTGGTGCTTCCCCATCTAGACCGTTTCCTACCCTACCCTGTCCATGCTATATGTTCTAGCGAAACCACTGTTTAAGCATCGAGCATGGAAAAACTTGCGGGGAACTCGTAAGCGCACTAATTCTAATTAATGCAAATATTGTATAGAACGAAAGACTTGTCAATAAATGAGCTAGCGTGGAGCTGGCGATCGCGGCAGGAGGCAAACGCTCCGAATGCACTGATAAAGCCGCTTCGGTAGTCTGTCAGTGTATTCAACCAAAACTGGGTAGGCTAATGAGGTTCCTCGGAATCTGTCGGCTTTTCCCGACCGCTCCCGAACGGACTGATGAGGTCGCTTAGGTGATCTGTCGGTTCGTTCAAACATGAGCAGATCGACGGCTTGCTTCGGTAAGCCTCGTTAGCCTTGTTTCTAAAGCAAAAGCAATACGCGCGTAAATCTTTGTTGAGCTGCGTAGAGCAATACGCATAAAGCACTTGCAATTATTTTTAGTATTTGTCAATAATTCAGAACAGTGGTTTCGGCTCCCGGGCCTGGAGGGAGACTAGAACGCGTCGCAGGTTGCGGATGGCAAGCCCTAGGCCAGTGGGTGGAGCGGAAATGGCCCTTACAATTTATTGTAAGTTAATAAAAAAGCTCCCGCGGACAATAGGGTCCTGGCGAACCCAAAAGCAGAAATATTTCAATGTGAAGAAATTAAGTTGTAATGGGAAACGGTTCGTCCGGAAGTTTTCGATGGTTTGTGGATAGGACCCTGAAAGTGAGCGATGGTTTGCCTGGAGTTGAAGCCCTGATGCTGAGGCGAGGGTACAGTATCATAAACAAGGTGCGGCGCCCTAGGCCACCGTATAGTTCACGGGCCCGGGTTGAGTCTAACCATCTCAATGACCTGGCTGCCCGACCATGCGGTGAAAATCTCGACGGTGTTTTAGTGACGTGTGGTGCACGTATTGGGCCGTGCAGCACCGAATCGGGGGGATATGCGTGAGGCCACGTCTCCGTCTGAAGGTCTCCAGCTAGCTCTGGGTCGGCCCCGTCTCTCTGGATGGTAACCCTTGATCTGAACTCATCGATACTTCTTAATATAAAACTCTAATGAAATATGAAATGTCGAATAAAGAAGATAACGTTTTTAAAGCACCACAAAACAACGAGCCCCCAAGCTCAGATACAAACATGGAAGCCTTCTCCGATGCTGGTCCTTCAACTGGTAACTCGAGGAAAGGCTCAAGTAGAAAAAGGTTCGCTTCCGAGCTCGACTCGTCAATCGAGTTAGACACAGCTGAAAGCGCAAAAGAGACTTTTAATACTGATTGGCAACAATTATTTGTCAATGCAGAAGAAGTGTTGAACAACATTGAGAATGTAGCAAGCAAATTGAGAAATGTGATCTCTTTCGAGGCATCGAAAAGGATCTCGAAAGTTCTAGGCTCTGAAATCATGGGATATGTAACAATACTGACAGCGGCTTCGAAGAAGCTCCTTTTTTAAAACATAGCTCTGCAAGGGGATATTCAAGGCAAGCAGTCCGAGCAGAAACACTTTGTCAGAGAGATCAGAAAGGCGGTTGGTCGAGAACAAACTTCTTACGCCAAGATCGCAAGCAGTAACCAGAACGCACAAAGCACCGCTCGCATCCCACCTGTAAAGGGGGTTAGCAGCAAAAAATTGCCACTACCTCAAGTGGTAGTAATTGCGGCACCACAAGGGTCTGAGCAAGTACCAGGACCAAATGAGGCCCTTAAACGAGAGATTATGAGCACACTCGACCCTGCCAAAGAGAAAATACAAATAAGA
This sequence comes from Ganaspis brasiliensis, assembly GCA_037103525.1. Lineage (NCBI taxonomy): Eukaryota > Metazoa > Arthropoda > Insecta > Hymenoptera > Figitidae > Ganaspis > Ganaspis brasiliensis. The sequence continues at coordinate 1,103,013 of JAZKLR010000079.1, forward strand.
GGCATACGCAAAAGAGGTGACGGCAAAATTAGTATAGAAACGTCGTCCCCGGACGACTTAGAAAAGATTCTTAAAAATAAAGCATTAAAGGATAAAGGATTCACAGTGGTAAAACCTGGTCTCCTAAGACCACGAATCGTGATCTTCGAGGTACCTAAAGCGATTTGTCAGGGGGAGATGGCGGCTCTGATCTATGATCAGAACGAGTCTTTTACCGGCAGCAAAGATAAGGATGAATTTATAAACAACTTCCAGCCAAAATTTAAGATTGGTAAGAGAGGACGTGATTATAAAAACTGAGTCGTAGAGGTTACACCTGAAATAAGGAATGCGATTAAAAAGAGCAACCGGTATACCTGGGATGGCAGTCCTGCCGTGTGCAAGACTTCAAGGGTGTCTCTCGTAGCTTTAATTGTCAGCATTACGGGCATATCGCAAAATTTTGCAATGAAACAGAGGCAACTTGCTCCTACTGTGCGAATAAGGGTCACTCACATGACACTTGCCCCGATAAAAAAGCAAAGAAGCAGCCGGTCTGTGCTGCTTGTAAAAGTGCAAATAGGGCCTCGGCCCACGAAGCAGTAAGCAAGGTATGTGAATCATACAAAGCAGCCTTAAGCAGAGTAATCCAAAGGACGGATTACGGAGCTTGACTCTGGAGCGGGGAATCTAGTGATCCTCCAATCAAACCTTGCGAGATGTAAGGCAGCGTCTGATGAGCTTCTAGTGTATGCAAACAAAAAAAACCCATTTTGCTAATTCAGGAGCCTTATTCATACAAAAAACGGGTTGCCGTCTTTGGGCGGTATACAAATATGGTGCTCACGCGTAACAAACCTGGTGAAGTTCCTTGGGCATGCATTGTGATTCTGGATAACGAGTATACGGGTGTGGTATTAAGCGACGTGAGCACAATGCACTGTGTCTGCGCCTATATCACAGGCCCAAAGGGATCATTTTACGCAATAACGGCATATTTGCAGCACTCCCTCCCAGTTGAGGGTATTCTCATGCAAGTCAGCAATGCCCTCCGCAAGATTAATAGTAATAAAGTCATCCTTGGGATGGACGTAAATTCCGTCTCTCCTCTGTGGTCCTGGAGAGACGAGTATCATGACAAAAAATGCAAAGATAGAGCCATCGCAGTCGAAGGCCTCATTGCTCAATGGGACCTACAGGTTGCAAACCGAAGTGGTCAATTGAGCCTCCGGATTCTATAAGGGCACATAAATTTTCAACAGCGGTGTCTGCTTTTCCCCCACCACCTTGAAATTGATTTTTAGGAAACAAAATTTTGTAATTCCTATCTTGTAGGAAATTTTCTGGCGCATTTTTTATTCAGCTAATATTTTTTCTATCTCTTACCGTTTTTGAAAAAAACTAAAAAAACTGAATTTTTCTGAAAATCATATTTGATTACAATTTTCACTTCAACTCGCTCTAAAAAAAAAATTTTCTTAATATTTTTACATAAAATTTATAGGAGTTATAGTTTGAAGTATTCTTTGGATGATAGGCTTTTAATAATGCTTCATTATTTAACTGAAAAAAAGTTATTAAATTTGTTATCGCTCATTGTTACATTATTGTACGATAATCTTCAACTGTTTCGTTTAACGAGGGAATTTTCAGTAAACACAAAGTGTCATATGTTAAAATGTCCATGGATACCCAATAAAGTTTTCTGGAAAGTTTAATTTGAATAGAAATTATCGTAAACAAAATATAAGCAATAATATTTTCACCGCGCGGCGTAAGGGCCGCGTCTAATATGACAGTTCTCAGATCAAGACCCTTGCGCCGCAAAATTATTATTGCTTATATTTTGTTTACGATAATTTCAATTCAAATGAAACTTTCCAGAAAACTTTATTGGGTATCCATGAACATTTTAACATATGACACTTTGTGTTTACTGAGAATTCCCTCGTTAAACGAAACAGTTGAAGATTATCGAACAATAATGTAACAATGAGCGATAACAAATTTAATAACTTTTTTTCAGTTAAATAATGAAGCATTATTAAAAGCCTATCATCCAAAGAATACTTCAAACTATAACTCCTATAAATTTTATGTAAAAATATTAAAAAATTTTCATTTTAGAGACAGTTGAAGTGAAAATTTTAGTCAAATATGATTTCCAAAAAATTCAGTTTTTTTAATTTTTTTCAAAAACGGTAAGAGATAGAAAAAACATTATCTGAAGAAAAAAGATGCGCAAGAGAATTTCCTCAAGATAGTAATTACAAAATTTTATTTCTTAAAAATCAATTTCAAGGTGGTGGGGGAAAAGCGGACACTGCTGTTGAAAATTTATGTGCCCTTATAGAATCCGGAGGCTCAATTGTGCACCTATAAGTTTGGCAAAAGAGACATAGATGTCACACTGGTGGGATCGGGTCTCGTGAATGATATAGTCAGCTGGCGGGTGATGAATGAGCCGGAATCTAGTGATCACCGATCACTGATTCTCCAACTCGGAAATCGCCTAAAAGTTATTAAGTTTACAAGAAACAGATACAATACTAAGTATGCGGACTGGAGCGCTTTTGAGCAAACCCTGTCCGCCAGTATTGATACACAAAAATTAAAAGATGCACAACTTAATAACAAGACGGAAGTTGAGGGTTTTGCCGAAACGCTCACCCGAATACTGGTTGAGGCAACGGAGCTGACTATGCCGAGAAAAAGAAAGTTCAAGAGATCCGTCCCCTGGTGGTCTCCGATGCTAAACGAGTGCAAGAAAGAGGTTAATAGGCTGCGAAGGTGTTATCAAGCCGAAAGAGATCCAGTTGCTAGAAAGATCCGAAGAGTAGAGTACTCGGCCAAAAGGAGAGAGTATACAAATTCTCTCACAGAGGCGAGACTCGATAGCTGGAAGGGCTTTGTCACGGATACTTGTGGTAAAAAACCTTATGGTGTTGCCTACAAGATAGCGAGAGACAGGATGAACACAGCGACGGCAATCAGTAATATCCAAACCGCTGACGGCATGACTACCAACGCTTGGGTGGACAGTGCAAATGAGCTGTTGAATGGTCTTTTTGGACCACAACAAGCAAATAGACTAGAGGAAAGACCAGTGCAGGCTCAGACTAACGCTGAACCAACAACAAAGTGGACCTTAGCCGAAGTGAAAAAGGCCATAAATACAATAAAAAACGGCAAAGCCACCGGAAACGATTACTTGGAGGTCCAAGAGGTTAAAAGAGCAATTAATGGGAATTTCGGACAGGTGCTAACGGACCTGTACAATGCATGCCTCGAACAGGGAACTTTCCCAACTATCTGGAAATGTGGGACGCTGAGGGTCCGTCTGAAGAGTAAAGACAAGGACAAGACGCAAGCAAAGTCTTATAGACCCATTTGCCTGCTGTCTGTCCTTGGTAAGATTCTTGAAAAACTGTTACGTAAAGGGCTAAACCTTTGGGTAAATCACCCGGATTTTGCCTCAGATCGTCAGTTTGGCTTCAAGCGCAAACTGGGCACTGAAGATGCAATTGAGAAAATGAAATTGAATGAAAAATTGAAAATGAAATGAATCCCCACTTAAAGAACCTAATAGCTGATTATCTAAATAATCGAACAGTTACACTTGAGGATAATTACGGGATGGTAACAACAGAGCTCTATAAGGACTGCCCCCAGGGCTCGGTCTTGGGCCCCGACTTTTGGAACGTCTGTTTCGACAGCCTGTTGCAGGAGTCAAAGCGGGCCGGCGCAGAGGTGGTTGCTTATGCTGATGACCTGATCTTGATTGTGAGTGAGGACAGCAGGAGACAAACTGAACTAAAGTCTCAGGTATACGTTAACATCATAGCAAAATGGTGTGATGATCACGGCCTAGAACTCTCTCGAACCAAAACCGAAATGATCTATCTTAAGACGGTCACAAATACAGGGAAGTGTAACAAGAAAAATAGGGCAGGTGTTGTCACTGGTTCCATCCGTGAAACGGGTAAGGGAAGCCTTCGGCCTCCCACAATAAAGCTGTATGGAGTGGGTATCCGGTACTCCGGAACAGTAAGATACCTCGGTGTACATTTCACTACAGGTATGCATATTACGGAGCATGTAAATATTGCGTGTAGTAGGGGGAGATCTCTGTTCTTTGCTTTGTCGGCTATAGCTAAGAGGAGCTGGGGACTAAGCTTTGCCAGCCTCCTTAAGATCTATAACGGGGTATTTATCCCCATAGTATTATATGGTGCTAGCGTCTGGGCTGGCAAATTGACTAATGAGCAAAGAGACACACTACTATCGACGCAACGAACTGTGTTGATAAGGGTTGCAAGATCTTTCGACAGTTCCTCTCTGGTTGCGCTGCAAGTGATTTGCGGGGCTGTGCCCTTGGATATCCTTGCTCTGGAGCACTACAAAAGATTCCAAGCACGTAAGGGCCGTACTTTTGAGTACTTAGGAATAACTCATAATGAAACGGATAAAAAGGAGTTAATATATAGGTCCTTGAGATCATCCTCGGTTGACTTGTGGCAGCACAGATGGGATGCCCAAATAAAGGGCAGAACAGCATACAAATTTTTTCCTAGCATCAAAGACAGACTCAGACTGAAAGACGTGACGATCGACAGGAACAGTGTTCTGCTGATTACTGGACATGGAGGCCTGAAGAGCCAGCTCTTCATGATGAACCTCAGACCGGACGAAATTTGTATGTGCGGCGGTGTCGAGGACTCAGTTCATGTCTTGACGGAATGCCCCCTATACGAGGAGGAAAGATTAAGATTTAAAATGCAGTGCATAAAGAGCTCGGAGCCTGGCCACCCGAGACCTCTCACATTATGTTTAATGAAACTGTCAGAAAAGAATTGGCCCAGGTAACCTTCAGGATTTTTAGAAAAAGAAAGACTCTGCTACCCACTGAGGAGCAATGATTTATGTACTAGGAACGTTGTGCCCTCCCTTGCATCTTAAATAATTTTTATGCTAATTAATGACCCTAGACTCATGTTGAATCTAGTAATCTGTATTATTTATTTATTTATTTATTTGTTAATTTATTTGTCTAAATTGAACCCCTGACCAGATCTCAAACTAAATTGAGCACTGGCGGGAATGTCCACTGTCTTGTGATGGCTAAGCATCTTAAATAATTTGCATGCCCTTCAAGTTGACTCTAGATCCAATAATCTATTAGTAAATCAGCCTTAAAGGAAATCCCACTAGTTGCATCTTATGAACTTTGCATGTCCATCACTCTGACTCTGGGCTGTGCACCCATAAGCTATCTGTAATCCGCATTAGACGGACTGTTCGTGCAAGTCAATATGTGTTGTGTTGTCCACTAGTAGTTGTTGATGTCCCACTGCCTGAAGGTGTACCTGAAATACATGAAAAAATCTCGATGATTTCGCAATCACGAGACAACCTGAAAAACATGAAATGAATAAGACACGATCCTCCAGGATCTGTCCGTAACGTTGGGGGTATTGACCTGAAAGCATGAAATGATGAATATCCTAAAACTAAAATAACGCTACTGCTTGAGAACGCGTGGCTGTAGACTCGTCTTGAAGGGGTCGGCTCTGGCTGGAACACTGGAACTGACACTGGAAAAAACCTGAAACATGAAAAACATGAAAATAAAAATTGATTAGAGAAAGGGATAAAACAAATAAAACAAAAGAAACAGACGAAACAAATGAGACTGACGAGACTGACGAGACTGACGATATACTGTAATGTATTTCTATTGCAAATAAATTAAATAAAACTTACTCTAGTTGCGCACAAAGTTCACAGAGCATCTTCTTTGCGGCTCGACCTCCACGTGGTCCCCGCTGGTAACACCCTTCAGGGTGGCTAATTGAGTCGTGTTCGTTCTGGCCAATGGCACCCTGGTTCAGATTTTCGGATCTGAGCCAGGCATGCCAGAGGCGCAGACGAACAAAAATAAACAACCGACTGCGGTTTCCCGTAATACTTGTATTACCTGAAACTGATCTTCGGAATTTTTCCTATCCCAGGATCTTGGCGGGGCTCCGCTGGAAATTGGATATGGTTATGATACAGCAGGTATGGACTTGTGCCCGAGGTACTGCGATACGGACCACCATCACGTATCTTTCATACACTCTCTGTCCATGCTATATGTTCTAGCGAAACCATTGTTCGAGGATCGGGGAATTTTGAATGTGCATTAATTAAATTAATGCGAAAAAACACACTGAATATAAGTTTTGTCATTAAAAACTAACGTGGAGCTAGCGATCGCGGCGAGGAGGCAAACATCCCGAGCACATTGATAAGGCTACCTTGGTGGTCTGTCGATGTGTTCAACTAAAACTGAGTAGACTGATGAGGTTTCCCTTGGGAATCTGTCGGTTTTGCTCGACCGCTCTCGAGTGAACTGATAAGGTCGCTTAGGTGATCTGTCGGTTCGCTCACACATGAGCGGATCGACGGCTTGCTCCGGTAAGTCGTTGATCTTGCTCAAAATGTTTGCCTCTTCGCCGCAATCGCCCCCTCGTTAGGTTCGTTTCTAAAGCAATACGCATGTCGTACTTGTAGCGAATTTCTTGCAAAGTTCAAAAGCAATCCGCACGTGTCACTTGCGCCACGTACCGTAGAGTAATACGCACAAAGCACTTGTAAAAACTCATTAGTACCAGAACAGTGGTTTCGGGTCCCGGACCCAAGGGATACTAAAACGCGTCGCAGGTTGCGGATAGCGAGCCCTAGGCCAATGGGTGGAGCGAAATTGGCCCTTACAATAAAATTGTAAGTTAATAAAAAAAGCTCCTGCGGACAAATAGGGTCTTGGCGAATCCAAAAGCAGAATTATTTCAATGTGAAGAAATTAAGTTGTAATGGAAAATGGTTCGCCCGGAAGTTTATTGATGGTTTGGAGATAGGACCCTGAAGGTGAGCGATGGTTTGCCTGGAGTTGGAGCCCCGATGCTGAGGCGAGGGTACAGTATTATAAACTAGGTGAGGCGTCCTAGGCTACCGTATAATACACAGGCCCGGGTTGAGTCTAACCAGCGTATTGGGCCCTGCAGCACTGAATCGGGGTGATGTGCGTGAGGCCACGTCTCCGTCTGAAGGTCTCCAGCTAGCTTTGGGTCGGCTCCGTCTCTCCGGATGGCAATCCTCGATCCGAATCCATAAAATCTTCTTTAATAACTAATAATGAAATATTAAATGTCGAATAATAAAGAAAATAACATTTTGAAAGCGCCACAAAGCACCGAGCCCCCACGCTCAAACACAAATACAGAACCTTCTTCTGACGCTAGTCTCTCAACCAGTAATCCGAAGAATGGCTCAAGCGGAAAAGATTCGCTTCCGAGCTGGACTCGTCAATCGATTCGGATAAAGCCGAAAGCGCACAAGAAATGTTTAATACTGGTTGGCAAGCCTTGTTTGTCAATGCTGAAGACGTGCTAACCAACATTGAGGATGTTGCTAGCAGATTAAGAAATGTGATCACATTCGAGGCATCAAAAAGGATCTCAAAAGTCCTAGGTGCTGAGATTATGGTATATGTGTCAATATTGACAGAGGCTTCGAAGAAGCTCCTCTTCCAAAATATAGCCCTACAAGAAGTTATCCTGGGCAAGCAATCTGAGCAAAGGCAATTTGTTAAAGAGATCAGAGAGGCTGTTGGCCTGCGCTAAAGTTGTTAGCAACAACCAGAACGCACAAAGTACGGCTCGCATCTCCCCTGTAAAGTGGGTAAGCAGCAAAAAACTGCTACTACCGCAAGTTGTTGTAATCGCGGCACCGCAAAGGACAGAGCAAGCACCAGGACCCAATGAGGCCCTTAAAGTTGAAATCATGAGTACTCTTGATCCTGCTAAAGAAAAAATACAAATAAAAGGTATACGTAAAAGAGGTGATAGCAAAGTGAGCATAGAAACAACATCCCCGCTGGGTCTAGGTCATCCGCGGATGACCTAGAAAAGATCCTCAATAACAGAGCACTAAAGGATAAAGGTTTTACGGTGGTAAAACCTGTCCCCCTGAGACCACGAATTGTGATCTTCGAGGTCCCCAAAGAGATTGGCCCAGAGGAGATGGCGGCTCTGATCTATGATCAGAACGAATCTTCCACCGGCAGCAAAAATAAAGAGGAGAACTGGATTGTTGAGGTCACACCTGAAATCAGGAACGCGATCAAAAAGAACAATCGTGTATACCTGGGATGGCAGTTCTGCCGTGTGCAAGACTTCAAGGGTGTATCACGCTGTTTCAATTTTAAGCATTACGGATACATCGCAAAGTTTTGTAAAGAAACAGAAGCAACATGCTCCTACTGTGCATATAAAGGTCACTCACACGATACCTGCCCCGAAAAAAAGAAAAGAAGCAGCCGGTCTGTGCGGCATGTAAAAGCGCAAATAGGACCTCGGCCCATGAAGCCGTAAGTAGGGTGTGCGAGTCATACAAAGCGGCTCTAAACAGGAAAATCCAAAGGACGGATTACGGAGCTTGACTCTGGAGCGGGGAACCTAGTGATCCTCCAATCAGACCTCGCAAGATTTAAGGCAGCGTCTGACGAGTTCTTAGTATGTTCAAACAAAAGAAAAATACCAATTTTGCTAATCCAGGAGCCATACTCATATAAAAAACGCGTGGCTGCCCTCGGGCGGTACACAAACGTAGTGCTTATGGGTAATAAACCTGGTGAAGTTCCTTGGGTATGCATTGTAATTCTGGATAAAAACTATACGGGAGTGCTTCTGAGCGACGTGAGCACAATGCACTGTGTCTGCGCCTATATAACAGGCCCAAAAGGATCATTTTACGTGATAACAGCGTATTTGCAGCACTCCCTCCCGGCTGAAGGTATTCTTATGCAAGTCAGCAAGGCCCTCCGCAAGATCGGTAGCAACAAAGTCATCCTTCGGATGGATGTAAATGCTGTCTCTCCTCTGTGGTCCTGGCGCGGTGAGTACCGTGACAAAAAGTGCAAGGATAGAGCCATCGCAGTCGAAGGCCTCATTGCTCAATGGGGCGATTACCGAGTTGGAGAATCAGTGATCTATGATCACTGAATTCCGGCTCATTGGTCACCCGCCAGCTAACTATATCGTTTACGAGACCCGATCCCACCAATGTTACGTCTATGTCTCTTTTGTTTTTTTTGTTTTTTTAGTTTTTTTCAAAAACTGTAAGAGATAGAAAAAATATTATCTGAATAAAAAATGCACCAGAAAATTTCCTACAAGATAGGAATTACAAAATTTTGTTTCCTAAAAATCAATTTCAAGGTGGTGGGGGAAAAGCGGACACTGCTGTTGAAAATTTATGTGCCCTTATAGAATCCGGAGGCTCAATTGTGCACCTATAAGTTTGGCAAAAGAGACATAGATGTCACACTGGTGGGATCGGGTCTCGTAAACGATATAGTTAGCTGGCGGGTGACCAATGAGCCGGAATTTAGTGATCATAGATCACTGATTCTCCAACTCGGTAATCGCCTGAAAGTTATCAAGATAATAAGGAATAGGTACAATACTAAATATGCGGACTGGAGCGCCTTTGAGCAAACTTTAATACACAAAGCCTAAATTCTTAAGAACTTTGCATGCCCATCACTCTGACTCTGGGTCATGCACCCATAAGTTATCTGTAATCCGTATTCCAACAGACCGTTTGTGCAAGTCAATATGTGTTATGTTGTCCACCAGTAGTCGTTGTTGTCCCACTGCCTGAAAGTGTACCTGAAGAACATGAAATATCTGTGTGATGCCAAAATCACGAGATGAACCTGAAGAACATGAAATAAAAGGAAACATAATCCTCCTGGATCTGCCTGTAGTGTAGAGGGTGTTGACCTGAAAACATGAAATGATGAAACTCTCGATGAAAATAAAGTGTTGCTACTGCTTGAAGATGCGTGGCTGTTAACTCGACTTCAGAAACGAAACTGACGAAACTGACGAGACCGATGACAAACTGTAAATGTATCTACATCGAATAAAATATAACAAAACTTATTCTAGTTGCGTACAAAACCTCACAGTGCATCTTCTTTTGTGGCTCGACCTCCACGTGGTCCCCGCTGGTAACACCCCTCAGGGTGGCTAATTGAGTCGTGTTCGTTCTGGCCAATGGCAGCCCGGCCCAGATCCCTGGATCTGAGCTAGGTCTACCGGAGGCGCAGACGAACAAAATAAACAAACCGATTGCGGTTTCCCGTAATACTTGTATTACCTGATACTGAACTGCGGAATTTTTCCTAACCCAGGATCTTGGCTTGGCTCTGCTGGAAATTGGATACGATCATGATATTGCAGGTATGGGCTTGTGCCCGAGGTACTGCGATACGGACCACCAACACGTATCTTTCATACACTCTCTGTCCATGCTATATGACATTCCACCAGCCAACGGTGCACCATCTATTTGTGGTGTTTTACATGCGTTTTGACCTAACCTCGAACTCTTCTGTGTCTCATCGCTGGGTCCTCAACTAATTGCGGATTCAAGATCGCTTTTTCCAATTCTTCTTTATCATTATAGTTCTGACAGTCGGCTACGCCAAAAGTCATTTAAGAAGAAGAAGAAAAAGAAAAAGAAGAAGAAGAAGACAAGTCGAGACACGCCAGCTATTCGCTACGCCATATTCTTTGTATAATCTAAATTTCGATTCAGTGCTATTTAAAGACTATTGTTCTTAACAAATTTATAACTTTTAATTTATTTCGTCTATGCACTGCAATAATATTCTGATAGAGATTATAAAATAAAAAAATTGCTCATATTGAAAAAACATTTTTTATCCCACAGGCACAAACATGGCGCTTTTAGATGCCTGTAGGCAGGGTCTAAACGCATTCATTTGTTCGACCGGGTAAAAATGGCTTCCATTTTTTCCCTAGGGAAAAAATGAACAGCTGGTCCATGCATTTTTTTCACAACAGGGCAAAAATGGCCGCCATTTTTATACGGTCAAACAAGTGAATGCATTTAGACCCTAACCTACAAACATTTAAAAGCACCAAGTTTGTGCCTTTGGAATAAAAAGTATCGTAAGCAACACGGGTTTAAAGTCAGTCTAATTTGTTTACAATGATGTTTGTGTACTCGTTTACGTCTCGAGCTTCGCCCTTGACTGTCACTCGTACACAAACATCAGCGTAAACAAATGGCTGCCTTTAACCCCTTGTTGCTTAATATACTATTTTAATTCTTATTTGTCAAAAAGTATTATCATTAGTGTTAATTGACTGAAATAAATTATACTGATAGTGAAATTAAATTAAATTAATGTAGTTTATTTATGTAGTATAATTATATAGTAGATTCCTCATGCATTTGGGCGACCCAACTAACCCCGGTCAAAACGACCCCACTGACCCCGCCTGTGTTTTTCAAATATTTTATTTTTTTCTATCGATACTGCAAATATAAATTAAAATCTCTTCATTGGCCTTTAACGGGAACTATTCAAATAGCAAAATTTAATAATTAAACTTTTTTTCAAAGTATTAGTCAGGAAGATATAATAAACAAAACCAAGTGGGTAAAACTTTACTTTGAAGTATCAAAATTAGTTTTTCTTACATTTACTCCACATAAATGATGATATAATCAGGGACGAACTACAAATGTCGAGGCCCCCCCGCAAATTTTTTCAGGAGGCCCCCTCCTCCCCAAATTTTTTTAAATAGTATATAAATAATTTCGGTCACACACGAGATTTTCTCTAACACCTTGCAGAATGCATTTCCGAATATACTTTTATAATTTAAACTAACTAGCGCCTCAGACGGCCGCCAGCGGCCGTCATCGTTGATTTGAATGCAAAATCCTATTTCTATTTTTATTAATTTAAAATCTCATTGGATAAATGCTTAAAAATTTTGTTATATTATTAATATTATGATAGGCAAATTTATAAATTGGCCATTGTCATAAAGTGTTAATAATACTATAGACCTTTTCATTTTAGTTCTTGTCTTTCTCCAGCTTATGCAATGGTACATGCATTAGAAGAAGACAGAAAAGTTAAATGAGGTCTAGCAGGGTTAAAGTCACGTTTGAAGGATTATCGAATCAAGGGAAAAGAGTAAATCAATCAGAAAATGCTTTTCAATGTGCAACTATCTGATTCGTCTATTCTATTCCACTGATCCTCTCATCCTGTGCATCTGGCATCACCTTAAAAAGTTTACCTTCGTGAAGTTAGCACTACACCATAAAGGTACGGTCACAGCTCCCGGCTACCTGCAGGTTACCATGGCAACGTATGAGAGTGTATGAGAGAGAATGTATTCCCTCTTGCTCACTCCCATACGTGTAGCCGAGAGCTGTGACCGTGCCTTAAAAATTACAATCTTTTTTTTTTTTTTTTTAAATCATTTGAAAATTATTTTGAAATAATTGGAAACTAAATTTTATTGATTGGAAATCCAAACTTAAAAAAGTATAGTGATTTTAAAAACTACAGTACCAACTTCACATCAGCGCTGAAAATTATTTATTTTTTTAATTTTTTTATTTTAGTCGTTTGGAAATCGTTTCTCTCTAAATTTAAATAAGTGAATTTTCACTTATTCCATTTTAGAGAGTTGGAAATGATTGGAAACAACATTTTATTGTTTGGAAATTGTTAATTTAAAAGATTATTGCAATTTCTAAAAACATTTATTAGTTGCGCACAAGATTCTGGTCGCGTAGTTATGTGGCGAAAATTCAAAGTATACTTTTTTAAGTAATGACGGAAAATATGGTTAAGCATTATTTCGAACACAGCGTTCAATTGCTTATAATATTAATCAAAATTAGTGCATTGTTTCATTCTACGAAGTACCGGGAGGTTATCTTAGACTTTAAGAAGTATAAATATATTACAGGGTGGTCGCAGGTCAGAAAAAAGTCAGGAAAAAATCAGGGATTTTCCAAAAACATCTTGAAAAGACAGGGAATTTTTTCTTAAAGAAACCATAATTGAAAGGTCAAGATTTTATTAATTTAAATTCCTGTTTGTTTTTAATTTAAACTCCCTGATTGTTTCTAATAAACAAACAGGGTGGTCACTTGACCGGAAAGTCGGAAAAAACCGGAAAATCACCGGGAAATTTGTTATTAAACCGGGAATTTCTTCGTGGGTCTAAAAGTTATGAGAAATTTTATCGAAAATCAATTTTTTTCATATTTCACAAATCTATAATAATGATAAAAATAATAATCCTCAAGTTCTGTCATTCCTTTCATTCATTTTTGTCTATTCATATCTGAAGTTTTGAACAACGATATTTTTTGTTTTAAATCAGATATTTTTTAAAAAATGCATTTAAATTGATTAAAATTAAAAATTTTAAATATCAGTTCAAATAATATTAATTTCATTAATAAAAAAATCTATATTTATATATAAGCGTTTTCGCCAGGGATTATTCTCTTTAAATTTTATAATTATTCTTTAATTTTTTTAAAGTAATTCGTTCTGTTGTCAATTATTTTCGCCAGTTTTCAAATTTTTCTTTCGATTGTCAATTATTTTCCTCATTTATTATTTATTCTCTTTAATCTTCAATTTATTTATTTAGTTCTTTAATTTCTTTAATATTCTTAGTTATTTTCTTACAAATTTAAATTCCACTTTTCAATTTTAAATTATTTGCTTTAATATTAAAAAAATATCGCCTTGTTTCGATTATTTTTTTCGATTGTCATTAACAAGTAAACCTACCCAAGTGCCACACGCCGATCTTAATGAAACCTGTCACTATTTCTAAAGCGTGAAGAAAGATGAGGTTTGCAATTTATTAAAAATTCCCATAAAGGTTTTCAAGGTCAGGAACCGCCCTTCAAATATGAAAATTCAACCTTTTTGAGACTTGTGTCAAAATGCAAAATGAAGTTAATTAAATTGTACAAAAACCACTACTTGAGAGTTTTTGGAGTAACTGATTACAAAAATGATGTCAGTTATTCAAAATCCAAGATGGCGGATTCAACAGTGACGTAACTAGAAAGCTTGGGGCCCCGATGAAAAGTAGATTTTATGGGCCTTTCGGCACCTAACACGATTTTCGTTACTAAAAAACGAAAAAAAAGAAAATGAATTCATCTGCCTCAACTTTGGGGGCCCCGATGAATCCAATTGGCCACATCCCCTATTGTTACGCCACTGGGATTCAATATGGGGGATGAAAATACGAAAATATTTAGCTACATTCTCAAAAATGAATACTCGGGGGTTTTCGAGGTCGATGATTACGAATGAGGTATTATTGTTTTAAAATTAAAAATGGCGGACTAAATATGGTAGACAGATATTCAGAAAATTGAGCTACAATCTCAAAAATGGCTACTCGGGTCATTTTGGGGCGCTGCTTACGAATCTAATGTGATTTATGAAAAATAAATAATGGATTAAAGCTGACTGATGTATCATACAATTTTGTTGTCTGCAATTAGCCTAAATATTTTTAGTTACCAGGATCAACCACGAGGAGGTTGCAGAACAAATTTGTCCCCATTTTTTTTTAACAGTTTTTTTTAATTTTTTTTGTATTTTAAATTTTTTTCTTTTTTTGTATTTTAAAAAAATATTTTTTGTAGCATTGAAAACCAACGAAGGTTACAAACCTGCTAAATCAAACGGTAAACCAATGAAGATGATAAGAAGTAGGGAATTTTTGATTTGTTATCAAAGCATGTAGATATCATGTAGCTCTTCATGAATGATTACTGTAGTTGTAGCAAAGGTGAGGTTTACTCTGAAATTCAATATCAAAAAAGTGGTCCATACACATGGATGTTGTGCACCATGCACATTTAATAATAGCAGCGACACTGCAAAACTGGCATAAAACTTCATGATTTTGAAAGCAATACGACACTGGCGTGTCGCATCGAGGTGGTTTTTCTGATGTATAACCGCTTTTGTACCATGCATTTTTAAACATGTTTACAAACCTAGGTGATGAAAATTGGTTATGAATCAAAGATTGCAACTTTAAGATATTGTTTCTCAAATGTAAGTTAATCTTAAAATCATGAAGCATTACTATATCGGAAAATTGTTTCAAAAAGTTTTTCAATGTTCTGAATGTGTAAACATCGAGAGGTTGAATCATTCCAGTGGTACCAGCAGGAATAGTCTTAACTGTAATAATCTTACCATGCTTTTCAACAGAGTTCAAGTTTTTTTCCGTTTGTCCTGTCCACGAATCCAGGCACAGGAGATAACGTTCGCCAGCACATGTATTCGGTAGAAAAATGTCTTGAAACCATTGGGCTGCAAGTTTAGAACTTAATTTTCCGGACTGCGATGCAAATGTTACAATATTTTCAGCTTTGTAAATGGTTTTTTCAACAATAGGTCCAAAGCAACCGCCTTTTTCTTGCGTTACAATAAGTAAAGGAGATTTTAATAGCCCACTTGCATTTATAATCGGTTGTATCGTATAACTGTGGGTTAACGAATTAATGCTTTGTGCTAGCGATTCAACTTTTACAGTTCCTATAAATGCAAGTGTGCGACCTGCATGCATTTAAAGATTAAATCCCGATTGATCAGTGTTAAAAACATTATCTGATCCAATCTCTGAAATTGTCTTTTTTACATTTTCTACGAATTCATCTGCTTGCTTTTTTAGAATATCTTTATTTTTAATTTGAGTTTGAGTCACAAACTTATTTATTTTCCTTGAAACAATGCCATGCTTTAATTTAAAGTTATGGATCCATTTTTCTGAAGCTGTAAATAAGTTTTGAGACAAACCAATATTATTTCGCTCTTGCAAAGCCCATCTTTTTAAATCCAAATCATGAACAGCTATACCTTTTTCGCGTGCAATTTGAAATTCGTCAAGTACGTATTTAGAAATTTTTTGTAATTTTTCAAATCTATTACCATTTTGAGACATTTGTGATTCCCACCTATGCAGCTGTTTTCTGTCGTTCAATTTAATGAAACGATGTTTCACAGTATCAAATTTCATGTTTCCCTTTTTTCCTGATTTCCAAAACTCAACTGCTTTTTGTTTGTATTCCAAACTGACAGGTGTCACAAATTTTTTTACTCCCTTCACAACTTCATGCAAATCTTCTTCAGATTCTTCTACCACAAAATCTTCATCAACCAGCTGTGGATCAGGCACCGCACTTTCTTCTTCAAAGTGCAAGGTGTGAAATGTTTCGATAAACAAATTATCTTCAATTGCATCTTTAATTACATTTTCCAAATGTGTCGCGAATTTTTTCTCTTCCTCATTAACAACTGAATCGATTTTATATCGAGGTTCATCGAAACTATTTTTCAACAAATTCAAAATATTGTTCGGATTCATTATCTCTTTGTACTTAAAATACTACATTTAAAACATCAATAATGTGTCAGAATTGTCAATTTCCGTGATTGTGCATGACCTTCATAAAAACAGTAAATCTGGTAAACACTTACATTTTCTGCTTAAAAAGAGTGTAAAAACCAGAAAAACAAAACACTTACCTCTCGCTGCAGAACAAAAGACTGCCAATAACTCGAAAAGCAAAACACTTACTTTTTGTTGCAGAACAAAAGACTATAATAACCAGATAAACAAAACACTTACCATTTGCTACAAAACACAGTCTACACAGACTATTACTTCTACAGCTTCAGAAAAATGGATCCATAACTTTAAATTAAAGCATGGCATTGTTTCAAGGAAAATAAATAAGTTTGTGACTCAAACTCAAATTAAAAATAAAGATATTCTAAAAAAGCAAGCAGATGAATTCGTAGAAAATGTAAAAAAGACAATTTCAGAGATTGGATCAGATAATGTTTTTAACACTGATCAATCGGGATTTAATCTTTAAATGCATGCAGGTCGCACACTTGCATTTATAGGAACTGTAAAAGTTGAATCGCTAGCACAAAGCATTAATTCGTTAACCCACAGTTATACGATACAACCGATTATAACTGCAAGTGGGCTATTAAAATCTCCTTTACTTATTGTAACGCAAAAAAAGGCGGTTGCTTTGGACCTATTGTTGAAAAAACCATTTACAAAGCTGAAAATATTGTAACATTTGCATCGCAGTCCGGAAAATTAAGTTCTAAACTTGCAGCCCAATGGTTTCAAGACATTTTTCTACCGAATACATGTGCTGGCGAACGTTATCTCCTGTGCCTGGATTCGTGGACAGGACAAACGGAAAAAAACTTGAACTCTGTTGAAAAGCATGGTAAGATTATTACAGTTAAGACTATTCCTGCTGGTACCACTGGAATGATTCAACCTCTCGATGTTTACACATTCAGACCATGGAAAAACTTTTTGAAACACTTTTCCGATATAGTAATGCTTCATGATTTTAAGATTAACTTACATTTGAGAAACAATATCTTAAAGTTGCAATCTTTGATTCATAACCAATTTTTATCACCTAGGTTTGTAAACATGTTTAAATATGCATGGTACAAAAGCGGTTATACATCAGAAAAACCACCTCGATGCGACACGCCAGTGTCGTATTGCTTTCAAAATCATGAAGTTTTATGCCAGTTTTGCAGTGTCGCTGCTATTATTAAATGTGCATGGTGCACAACATCCATGTGTATGGACCACTTTTTTGATATTGAATTTCAGAGTAAACCTCACCTTTGCTACAACTACAGTAATCATTCATGAAGAGCTACATGATATCTACATGCTTTGATAACAAATCAAAAATTCCCTACTTCTTATCATCTTCATTGGTTTACCGTTTGATTTAGCAGGTTTGTAACCTTCGTTGGTTTTCAATGCTACAAAAAATATTTTTTTAAAATACAAAAAAAGAAAAAAATTTAAAATACAAAAAAAATTAAAAAAAACTGTTAAAAAAAAATGGGGTCAAATTTGTTCTGCAACCTCCTCGTGGTTTATCCTGGTAACTAAAAATATTTAGGCTAATTGCAGACAACAAAATTGTATGATACATCAGTCAGCTTTAATCCATTATTTATTTTTCATAAATCACATTAGATTCGTAAGCAGCGCCCCAAAATGACCCGAGTAGCCATTTTTGAGATTGTAGCTCAATTTTCTGAATATCTGTCTACCATATTTAGTCCGCCATTTTTAATTTTAAAACAATAATACCTCATTCGTAATCATCGACCTCAAAAACCCCCGAGTATTCATTTTTGAGAATGTAGCTAAATATTTTCGTATTTTCATCCCCCATATTGAATCCCAGTGGCGTAACAATAGGGGATGTGGCCAATTGGATTCATTGGGGCCCCCAAAGTTGAGGTTTTTGTACAATTTAATTAACTTCATTTTGCATTTTGACACAAGTCTCAAAAAGGTTGAATTTTCATATTTGAAGGGCGGTTCCTGACCTTGAAAACCTTTATGGGAATTTTTTAATAAATTGCAAACCTCATCTTTCTTCACGCTTTAGAAATAGTGACAGGTTTCATTAAGATCGGCGTGTGGCACTTGGGTAGGTTTACTTGTAAGTTTCTTTAATTTTAAATGTAATTGTTCAACTATTTTCTTTAACTTTAATTATGTTTTGATTTTTTATCCAGTTGTAAAAGAGGCAATTATTTCTAACAATTATTCCTATAATAATAGTAATAGTAATAATTATAATAATAAAAAAATATTCTTAATTTTTCAATTTGCAATTATTTTCTTTAAATTAAATGTTTCTAGTTCAATTTTTTCAATTATTTTTTTCAGTTGTCTATTAATCTAGTCATTTTTCAAATTTTGTTTTCAACTGACCTTTGTCATTTTTCAATTATTTCCTTTAATTATTAATAATTTACCGCAATATAAATTACATTTACATTTATTTAAAGTTTTTAGTTTTTTAACCCTTCGCAACACATTTATTTTTTTTTACTTCCTACTCATAAAAGAAACTTTAAGATCTTAAAGATTTTCGGTTGTTCAAAAATAGTCTAAATCGATTTATTTTTATTCAAAAAGTCTAAATTTTCATTTTTAAGAAAAAGTCCGGATGCAGTGTGTGGTCACTTTTTGTCGCTGGGATATCTTGAAAACATCTAAACTGATTTTAAGAAAATTTAGATTACGAATTAAGCTCATAAAAAAAAATCTAAATTTGGACACAGGGATTTTTGAAAAAACCTAATCAAATTTTTGAACACCTTTATTCACCGGAAAATATAGTTTTTTTACCAAAAATTTCTTTCGCAGTAAAAATACAACTTATTTTAAAACGAAACGATTTGACCAATATAAAGTCTAGAATTGACCTAAAATTCACATAAATTCAAATTAACATTTGTTTGTAAAAAAAAAACAATTAATAAAGTAACTCTTTAATTTGCTTTTTTAAAATGTAGAAATAAATTAAAATGATTACGACATCAAGTTTGTATTTGTTAAAATAAAGTAATTAATTAACTCTGTTATTTCTTTTTAAATTTTACATTATTTAATTTCAGAATTAATTAACTTACGTATTTAAAAGTAATCAATTAACTCTTTAATTGTTTTTTAAAATTATATTATTTAATTTCAAAATTAAATCGCTTACGTATGTGTTTCTTAAATCTTCCAGAATTATGACGTCAAGTTTACATGTGTAAAAAAATAATTAATTATTTAACTCTAATTTTCTGTTTCAAAGTTAAAAATTAATTTAAAAATTATTATTAACTTTGCATTTGTTTGTAAATAAAAAATAACTAACTAATTAACTGTAATTTTATTTTTTAAAATTTATAAATATTTTAAATTTTATATTACCTACTTTAACTTTGTATTTGTTTGTAAATATAAATTATTAACTTTAATTAATTAACACCTTGATTTCTTTTAATTTCTTTCTTTTAATTTAATTTTAAAATTAAAACATTTGTTTGTAAAAAAATAAATAATTAACTCCAATTTTTCTTTTTAAAATTTATAAATAATTAAAAAATTATTACTTAGCTGTGTATTTTTTTGTAAATATAAAATAATCAATTAACTTTACGTTATTGATATTCCTTTAAGGGGACGCCTAAGTCACCTTAAAACAATGCAAAAAGAGTCAACTTTCGGTACACTTTTCTCAAAAACTATTACTCCAATTGCGTTCTTCCTTGTTTTGTTCGATTACACATATAATCAATTGTATGAATAAGAAGTAATAAGACGTTATCTTCAATAGATACTTTTTTATAAACATTTATACCAAAATGTAAATAACACTCCCAATTTTTCTGATTAAATGACTCACATCTCCGTTTATAAAACTCAGAATGATGTCAAACTTCTTATTCGTAATCTTGAAACCTTCCTGAACAAATTAAAAAAAAACTTGAAAATCGGTTCAGTAGTTCACGAGAAAAGTGTACCGAAAGATAAAAAGAATTAAAAAATCAAATTTTACAGGAGAGACGAATAACTAAAAAGAAGAAAAATCTCATGAATTTCAGAATCAAATAATCCAAATCTTATGAAATTTGGTATACTGGGGTTTTTGGGGTCGCTGATTTCAATTTCGAAGTCAGATTATCAAAATTTAAAATGGCGGATACAATATGGCGGTCGAATTTTTAAAAATTGAACGAATTTGTATGAATCTTAGTATATTGGGGTTTTTGGGGTCGCTAATTTCAAATTCGAAGTCAGATTATTAAAATTCAAAATGGCGCATACAATATGGCGGTCGAATTTTTAAAAATTTGACGAATTTGTATGAATCTTAGTATATTGAGGTTTTTGGGTTCGCTAATTTAAAATTCGAAGTCAGATTATCAAAATTCAAAATGGCAGATACAATATGGTGGTCGAATTTTTAAAAATTTAACGAATTTGTATGAATTTTAGTATATTGAGGTTTTTGAGGTCGCTAATTTCAAATTCGAAGTCAGATATTAAAAATTCAAAATGGCGGATCGAATATGGCGGACAAATTTTTTAAAAATTATCTGAATTCGCATAAATCTTGGTATCTTGGGGATTTTGGGGTCGCTGATTTCAAATTTAAAGTCAGATTTGAAATATTCAAATTAGCGCATCCAATATGGTGATCAAATTTCTAAAAAATTACTAAATGTGCATGAAATTTTTTACTTTGGCGTTTTTGGTGTCGCTGAGTACAAATTTGTTATTTATATTTCAAATTTAATAATTTCGAATCTAATGTGAGGGTTGCATTTTCAAATATTGTTAAAATTTACCTGTATCTTGTTACTCGGATATTTTCGGGTTTACTGATTTGAAATCTTAAATCGACCGCCATTTTGTATCCTCCATTTTGAATTTTTCAAATCTGACTTGAAATTTGAAATCAGCGACCCCAAAAACCCCAATATACCAAGATTCATGCAAATTCAGTCAATTTTTAAAAACTCGTCCGCCATATTCGATTCGCCATTTTGAGTTTTCCAATAGTGACTTAAAATTTGAAATCAGTGACCCCAAAAACCCCAACATACCAAGATTCATGCAAATTCAATTCATTTTTAAAAATTCATCCACCATATTGAATCCACCATTTTGAATTTTTCAAATCTGACTTCAAATTTGAAGTCAGTGACCTCGCAAACCCCAATAAACCAAGATTCATGCAAATTCAGTCAATTTTTAAAAATTCGTCCGCCATATTGGATCCGCCATTTTGAATTTGCAAATCATGTCGAGAAATATATATGGAGTTTTGATTTATTCATTTTTAGTATAAAAATAAGAAATTTTAATACAATTGAAGCTTTCGTACATAATTTATTGATGAACTTATGGATTTATTATTCTCGAGATAAAGTATCCAACTTTACAAATTTATTTAGGCTACTTCTACTCATCAGAAAAGGTTTTAAATAGTCTTATTTTATTCCTAACTGAGTCTAGTTTTGGATAATCACATAAAAAGAAAATCGTTTTTTTTTGTCATTTTTCCACTTAGGCGTCCCCTTAACTTTAATTAATTTGAAAATTAAATCTCATATTTTTAAATTCTCCCAGAATTATGACGTCATATAATGTGCCCAGTGGCGCCCAATCGGCTGGAGCAGAGGGGACGGCTGCCCCCTCCCTGGTCGAGGGGTGGGTGGTGTCAGGAGGATTGTAAAAAATATAAATAAAATATTTAATTTAACGTAACAAAATAATCAGAAAAGTACGGGATTCAAACACCCCATGAACTTACGAACATATGAACTATGGTTAATTTGATTTTAATATAATGGTTAGGGTGGTCCAAAATAACACACTTTCGAATTTTAAAAGAGCGATTGCGCGATATTGTAGTTTATAAAGAAAAAAAATGTAACCTTTTTTTTATTTTAAAAAATTTTAATTTTTAGAGGTCTCTCAAGAGGTCTAAAGTTTTACCAGAATTTAGAAATTTTAAAGGAAAAGTGTGAGTCCTCCCTAAGGTTTCTGTTAAATTCGGAAGTCGACGACTTTTACCGCTTGCACAGAATAGTGGCACCTTGCAAGAGCAATTTCGAAACTTCGCTTTTTTTGACAAATTTTATGATGCTAAGTCATAAATATTGCGTGTACCGTTTTCGTCGGTGGCTCGATAGATTTTAAAGCGTTTAATGATCTTTTTGGCAACTTCTGCCTGCAGTAAAACCTTTGCGCGAAGGATATTAAGCCCAAATAAAAAAAAAATTCTTTGTCAAAAGTAAAAATATTCATTTTTAAAAGTTTTAAAATTAAGTAAGTTATTATTTTTAAATTTTTTTTCTAGAAAGTATAAATAAGAAAAATATAAACAATATAGTAAGATAAATAAATAAATAAATTAAATAAATAAATAAAAAACAAGATAAATAAGTTTAAAAACGAATAAAAATAATAAAAATAAAAAAGAATAAATAAGAAAAATAAAACAAAAAAATATATAAAAATAATCTAAAAAACATAAATTATCTAAAGTAGAAAAAATCTCAAAAATCTCAAATAGCACCAAATATTCCATTCATATTTCTGGAATATCATATTGGAACACTGGGAACATTCTAAAGGAATATTCCATATATATTCCAGAAATATTACAATAGCAGACCTTTGGAAAATTCCGTTGGAACAATCTGAGAATATTCTGTTGGAACAATTTGGGAAATATTCCATTAGAATACTACAGGAATATTTCATTAAAATGTAACGGGAATATCTTATTAAAATTTATGGGAATATTTCATTAAAATATTGCGCGAATATTCCACTAAAATATTGCGCACATATTTCACTGAAATAATGTGGGGATATTCCATTGAAATATTGTACGAATATTCCGTTGAAATATTACAAGAACATTCCATTAAAATATAGTGCGAATATTCCATTGAAATATTATGAAAATATTCCATCCAAATATTACGAGAATATTTAATTGAAATATTACCGGAATATTCCATTAAAATATTTCGCGAATATAATGTTGTGAAAATGTTCCATTGGAATATTGCGAACTATTTGGAAATATTTATTAAACTATTGTTTTTAACCTGCCCCCCCCCCCCGAACACGCACCTGATTCCAAAGGTCAGAGATTTTAGTATTCCTGGAATATGGATTGAATATTCCTTTGGAGTTATTTTATTTGTTTTAATGTGTTTCATCTATATGAAATTGATAACAAATTTCACTCTGAGAGTTTTCTGTGAAGGACAAGGTAAGACTGCTAAATTTTTAACTTCCTACCATGAGCCTTGACAAAAAACTTGGCTGTAAAAATCCTTACTGCCTCGCGGAAATAAAATTCGTGCACAACAGGTAAAAATTCTTTTAAAATAACTAAAAAGACATTTCTTAGAGTCTCAGTTTATTTCAAACTGTCGTAGTGCACTGTTCACCGTTCAAAAACTTTTATAAAATGTCTTCACTGGACGAAAAAACAGTACATTTAATAGGAGAAACAACTGCTAATTTTCGCGGACATAAATTACCCTACAAAAAAGAAGTTTTACAAGTTTTCTTTTAAGAACATAAGTTAATGAAAAAACCTATAACCGAAAGTGCCACAAGGACCATTGAAAAGTGTATGCTTTTTTGAGTGAAGCTAAAATTCCGCTACGTAATAAAAAAGACGCGATTAAGCAATTAAAACGGTTATTTTAAAAGTGGTCAAAAGTTGTGAAAAATGTAAATCGGAAAGAAATATATGATTCCCAATTATTTAAAGAAATTGAGTTTGAAGATGAATTAAATAACCTATTTGATCTGGCACATGTAAATGCTTTAGACTGTCTATCAGAAGAAGATAAAAAATTCTTAAATGCTCAACGTCAAAAAGGAAGAAATGGTTATTAAGGTTCTGAAATAGATACTTCTACTTTAATTGAAGATAAATCAAACAACGAAGAAGAAGCGTGTAAGTACTCAAAGCTTTACTTAACCAACTAAATAACAATCGAACATAAGCATCAAACATTTCTTTTTCATTTCCTGGAATATTGAAATATTCATTTAAAAAATTATCGGAATATTCCATTATAACATTATTAAAAAATTGGATTAAAATATTGTAATAAAATTAAAATTATCGAATATTCTCGTAATATTTTAGTAGAATATTCGCGTAATATTTTGATGGAATATTCTCGTAATATTTTAGTGGAATATTCGCGCAATATTTCGATGGAATATTCTCGTAATATTTCGATGGAATATTCTCGTAATATTTCGATGGAATATTCTCGTAATATTTCGATGGAATATTCTCGTAATATTTCAATAGAATATTCGCGCAATGTTTCGATGGAATATTCTCGTAATATTTTAGTAGAATATTCGCGCAATATTTCGATGGAATATTCTCGTAATATTTCAGTAGAATATTCGCGCAATATTTCGATGGAATATTCTCCTAATATTTCGATGGAATATTCTCCCAATATTTCAATAGAATATTCGCGCAATGTTTCGATGGAATATTCTCGTAATATTTTAGTAGAATATTCGCGCAATATTTCGATGGAATATTCTCGTAATATTTCAGTAGAATATTCGCGCAATATTTCGATGGAATATTTTTCTAATATTTGGATGCAATATTCTCCTAATATTTCAATAGAATATTCGCGCAATGTTTGGATGGAATATTCTCGTAATATTTTAATAGAATATTTGCGCAATATATCAATTGAAAATTCTCATAATATTTCAATAGAATATTCGCGCAATATTTCGATGGCATTTTTCTACAATATTTCAATGGAATATCCCCGTAATACTTAAAAAAATATTTCTACAATATTCTAATGGTATATTCCTAAAATATTACATTGGAATATTCCTAAAATATTATATTGGAATATTCTTACAATATTCTAATGGAATATTTCTACAATATTCCAAGGGAATATTGTTTATGATATAAAATAATTTGTTAAATTAGAATTGTATTTATTTTCATTATGTGCCATCAGTGCTTGTGACAGTTTACTTGATGATCCAAATAATTACGTTTGGTCTGAGGATGAAGATGAAAATGAACAAGTGGAAAAAGTAATTGTCGAAAATTCTGACGAAATGAATTTGAACTCTGAAAATCTAAAGAGTAAAAATAAAAAATTGAAATTTATGACTTCAGACATGTGCATAAATTTGGATCGAACAAAAATGAGCGATAGAAAAGCTGCCCGTGTCTTAGCTAGTATGCTCAAAAGTTTAGGTCACGACTTAGAAAATGTTGTAATTAGCAGACAAAGCATTCGAAGAAGTCGGATACAATTTCGGGGATTGATTTCCGAAGCGGATGATAGTGCATTAAAAGCAATAAGTACAAAACTTATTATCCAGTGGGATGGCAAACATCTCCCAGATTTAAATAATAAATACAAAAAATTCGAACGTCTGCCAGTTATCGTCAGTAGTGCAGAAGTCAATAAGTTATTAGGGATTCCGCAACTAGAAAGTGGAGGAGGACAACATCAAGTAGAGACCATAATTGCGTTACTTCAGAAATGGGAAGTTACAGACGAAGTCGCTGGTTTATGGTTCGATACAACAGCTTCAAATACAGGGCAATATATTGGCACATGTGTCATTTTAGAACAAAAACTTGACCGATCCGTGCTTCATTTTGCATGCCGTTATCATATCTTAGATTTGTTATTAAGGGCAGTTTACGAAAGTTGTATGGGAAACACTTCTGGTCCTGATGTTCTTCTGTTTAAAAGGTTCCAAGAACGGTGGGTTGAAATAAAGCAAACCAACTTTAAATCAGGCATGGAGGACGCTGGAGTAGCTGAAGCACTTTATAAAGAAAAAGACACTACTCTTCAGATTGTTTGCAAAAAATTGAAGGTAGGGGAGAGTGGGGCAAACGTGCTACCTATATATATTTTGCTTCATAAAAATGTAACTAAACATTATACTTAAGTAAACTTTTATTATTATAAAACTCAAATTATCACTCAACATTTCTCCACAATCATTAAATATTTTAGTAAAGTCTTGATTGAATAAAAATATGATTTGTAAAAAAGTACAAATTATCACCATTACCCCAGGTACCGGGGTAATGGTAATAAGGCTTTTTTTTCTAAAAGTGAAAATATTTCGGAGAATATTTTTTTATATTGCAATTCCTTGTTATCTAAAGCAGTGAAAAAATATCTTCAGAACATATTTTGTGGTGTATTTACGGTAATTTTTATAAAAAATAGTGATATGTGTGATTTAACATTGTATTTGTAAAAAACAGCTGAAAACAGTTGAAAACTGCATGGCGTTTAAATATTTTCATTACGTTTGTATCTTTACCCCAAACGTCAAGTCTTTTTAATATTCTAAATTTAATAGATTTCAACTTTGAATCTAAGCTCAAATCTATGAATATATGATAGGTGGATGTTTAATTTAATGAAACATCAAACTTTTATGACGTAAACATTTTTAAATTTCTTTTAAACTTAATATAATGAAGATTTAATTTACCATTTTCTTTTACTAAAACAGTTTTTTACTCAAATTTTTTAATTTAAATTGAAAATAAACATTTTTTCTTCATAATATCGTCTCGTCAATGAAATTAAAGATTCGTATATAGAAGAAAGTTTTAATAATTCATAAATAATGAAGATATTGTGATTATTATCTTTGCCCCGGTTAGCACCTTTGCCCCAGTCTCCCCTACATTATTTAACCATAAAATTTTTAAAAATAACAAATTTAAGGAGGCGCTCCCTTAATCTGAAATATAGTAAAGAAAAAACTACTAATTTGAGAGTGAAAACTCGTTTACTGTATCAAATAGTACTTTTTTTTACTAGTTGTTGAGTAAAAAACTAATAATTTAATTAGTTAAAGTAATTTGCAGGTTATGTTAAACTACTAAAAGAATTAGTAGATTTCTGTCTACTAATCACTTTAGTTATTTTTTACTATTTAATTAGTTAACTTTGACTACTGAATTAGTTGTTTTCTATTAGTAATTAGTTATTTTTCACTAATGAAAAAACGAAACTCGTTCACGGTTTTACTACCTAAATAGTAATTTTTTACTATTTCAGATTTAGAGATTTGCACTTATACGCACACCTACTGTAAATGTAATTTAATTTTTTTTTATTCAATGTTGACAAATAATAGCCTATTTTTCTGTTTGAATCATTCTTTACAATTTTGTTTGTTGGATTTATTTGACAAAAAAAGTTGGCTTAATTAACTTTTTCTAAAAAATGTTTCCTTAACATATTTAAAAAAAGCCTCGTGAAAATTATCAATTTAAAGCTCCTGGAGCAGTTTATCACGCAAAATGGATGGCAAAAGCAATCTATGCTTTAAAAATTTTCCTTTTTAGAGAAACACTTTCACTGTCTAAAACAGAAACTAAAGGTCTGAGAAATGTTTGTATTTTTGTCGTTCTTTTGTATTATAATGCGTGGTTTACAGCACACAAGCTAACATCAGCTCCAAATAATGATCTCATTCTTTTACAAAAACTTGTCAATTGCACTGATTTTGATAAAAACCTATGTAACGTTGCACTTAAAAAACTATGTGGCCGTCTTTGGTATTTAAGTGAAGAATTAGTTGCTTTGGCTTTTTTTGATCAGAATGTTTCATTTGAGTGTAAGAGTCAAATGGTTCTAGCTTCTAAAGAACGAAATAGTACTAAACCTTTATTAAAACGCTTAGAAATTGATTTTAACGATAAAAATGCAATCAATTCTCTAACTTTAGATAAAATTGTAACTTCTCAAACAATTATGTTTTTTAAAAAATTAGACATTTCCGATGAGTTTTTAAGTGTTGATCCTGAATTATGGCATCTAAGAGAAGATTATTTACTTGCGAAAAAAGTTGTCGAAGGTTTGCCTGTGACAAATGATAACGCCGAACGCGCTGTAGCTTTAATTTCAGAGTACAATTCAAAATTAACAGACAATGAAGACGAACTACAGCGAATACTTAGGAATGTTAACCTACACCGTCAAAATGTACCTGAGTGTGATAAAATGTCACTTACACGTTCAATTGACTCTTATTTATTTAGTCAATTACATTAGGATAGGTAGTGATTTTAAATTCTTGGTAATTGAAAGTTGAGTAAGGTAACAGAAAACTTTATCGTAAGTTACGTCGTTTAAAAAAATGTATTGAGAATTTAACATTTTTAAATATTTAAATAAAATTTTTTAATCACTTTCAAAAATAGTTAATATATTATGCAAAAATATTTATTTATAATGATACTTTATAATAATAATAATAATAATAATAATAATAATATAATAATAATACAAAGTAACGTATCATTTAAAGATTAAAAACAAGGTCAATATTTGAGGTTTTGTGCTCCAATCACGTGATTTCAAAAAAAGCGCATAACTTTGAATAAGTTATTTTTAAAATTTAATTAATAAATTATTTTATGACATAAATATTCTTATTCATTTAAAATATTATTGTACTGAATAATTGCCTTCGACTTTAAAGGCAGCATTTATTTCTGATGGGATAATTTATTCTATTGCTGTTGTAAACGCGTTACACCATATAGCCCTGAGACTGAAATGCACCCTTTTCTTTGGGCTCAATGTGTCGCTGTTCTAACTAAAAAACAGCTACGGGATTAAATATTAGGTTTACCATCAAAGAGTTGTTTCCTTCCATTGTAGTTTATTAGAGAGAGAGAAAATATATGATCTTAGGAAGGTCAATTGGAATAAAAACTCCAAATTTTTTTAGTCACCAAGCTACGTTTCGTCGACGTGGGTTTGTCGACCTCATCAGGCTGTAATATTTATTGCACACTTCAAACAAACAGTTATATAAAAATAAAAACATTAAAAAACGAAGGTTATAATACCTATTTGTTAAAACATTAAACACTTTGTTATAACATGTCAAAGATTAAAATTAAAAGGTTGTCAAAAATTAAGAGCGTTTTGAAATTCTAAACTCTTCGTTTTATGTCAAGCAACGGTCGAACGATAACTAAAGTTCGAAGCGGAGAATGTGACAAAATATCTTCTATTATATTAATGCGATACCGAGAAAACTTCGTTCATCGTCGTACACACTTCAAAGTTCACCTACTTTTTCCAATAGGCAACTTACAATAATGTTCATTTTACCATGTTATTATAGTTTGTAACAATGCGCACTGGCACTATTCGTGTCAAGCATGTTTAAATGAACATTTTTTCATGCACAACGTATTGTTGCACATGCGCAGTAGTGCACCACAGCTGTGTAAACGAGCGCACTATAAAACAAACATTTCGCATGCGCAGTTCTTTTGTATTGCTGTTACACATGCGCAATGATACACAGTTATAGTCACACATGTGCTCTAATTAAATTTAAAAATTACGCATGCGCAGTGCTGTACTTTACCAGATAAGTACATTTTCAGTACATATAGTATACTTTTTTTAATAAGTGCGCAGTAGAAATCCGCTTTATTATTGCGCATGCGTAACACTGTAGCATTGTAAGTGCACTTCCGCGAAAGTACTATTTTGTAAAATATCGGTTAAAATTGGTTTTTTCCATTATAATTGTAATTAATAACCAATAATAGAAAAGAATATTCAAATTCAATCTTAATATTGAAATTTAAGAAATTTAATAGAAAAAATTATATTATTGAATATAAAAACAAATAAAAACGTTAAAAATGTATTTAATTTTATTAATTTTATTCTTTTTTTCTTTAAAATATTTATAAAATGTAACAAATTTTGATCTGAAAGTTTTTAATTTTTCATACTTTAAAAAACCATTTTCTAGGGGTACCGAAGGGAGGGGGTTATAAATATTTAACATACTGTCAGAAAATCTTCCATATAATTAGTGTTTAAAAAAGTTTTGTAAAAATTTACTTATTTATTGAGAATAAAGAGTTTTAAAGTTCTCTCAATATTCATAAAATTGTACGTGGTAATCTTCTATTATAATAATGCGATTCCGAAAAAACTTCCTTTATCGTCGTACACACTTCAAATTTCACCTACTTTTTCCAATAGGCAACTTACAATAATATTCATTTTACCATGTTATTATAGTTTGTAACAATGCGCACTGGCACTATTCGTGTCAAGCATGTTTAAATGAACATTTTTTCATGCACAACGTATTGTTGCACATGCGCAGTAGTGCACCACAGCTGTGTAAACGTGCGCACTACAAAACAAACATTTCACATGCGCAGTTCTTTTGTATTGCTGTTACACATGCGCAATGATGCACAGTTATAGTCACACATGTGCTCTAATTAAATTCAAAAATTACGCATGCGCAGTGTTTTTTTTTTTTTTTTTAAGTTCACCGAAAATTAAAATTTCGTTTTTTTCCATGTGCTAAATGCTTTTTGTGCAATTTACTCTTTTAAATTATATGTTTTACGCAATATATTGAACTTTTTTGTTTACACGTTTTTCTATATTTTTTTTGTTCAGAATAGTTAAAATGTAATTTATACTCCATATTTTTACAACTGCGCATGTCTTTTGTTCATAGAAAACTACTGCGCATGCGTAACTGCCATAGGAACCTATTGCGCATTAGTATATACTTTACGCAATGTATATAACTTTTTTGTTAACTTGTTTCTCCATTTGCTTCGACAATTAAATTTTTTTACAGTCATTTTTCTTTGTTATTGTAGGGTCGAGGACATTTCCACCAAAACCCAATTGACCAAATTTGTAATTGGCCGAAATTTAATTGTCCGAATTTGTAATTCTACAAACTTGCATTTGTCAGAATTTGCAATTCCCCGAACTTGCGTTTGTCCGAGCTATTAACTTCCCGAATTTGTATTTGTCATAACTTCCAAATCGTCAAACTGACATTTGCCAAAACATTTAAATCGACGAAATTGCATTTGTTAACATTTTTATCTCCTCGAACTCGTATTCGTCTGAACTTTTAAATCCACGAACTTGCATTTGCCAGAACTTTGAAATCATCGAACTTGCATTTGTCAAAATATTCAATTACCAGAATTTGCATTTGTCCGAACTTTGAAATCACCAAATTTGCATTTTTCCGAACTTTGAAATCACCGAACTTGCATTTAGCAGAATATTCAACTCTCCAAATTTGCAACTGTCAGAACTTCTAAATCCCTGAATTTGCATTTGTCCAAACTTTAAAATCACCGAACTTATATTCGCCCAAATTTTGAAATCTCCGAATTTGTAATTGTCCGAACTTTGAAATCACCGAACTCACGATTGGCCGAACTCTTAAGTATCCGAATTTGCATTTGGCCGAACTTTTAAATTACCGAACTTGCATTTTTCCGAATTTTTAAATCACCGAACTTGCATTTGTCAAACTCCTTAAGTCACCGACTACTCGTGTCCCCGAATTTGCATTTGTCCGACCATCGGAAAGTAGGTTTTCTAAAGGAGTCTTTTGATTGGCTGGTAATGTTACCGGGAAATTTACCATCCAATCATAAGACTCCTTTAGAGAACCTACTTTCCGATGGTCGGACAAATTCGGGGACACGAGTAGTCGGTGACTTAAGGAGTTTGACAAATGCAAGTTCGGTGATTTAAAAATTCGGAAAAATGCAAGTTCGGTAATTTAAAAGTTCGGCCAAATGCAAATTCGGAGACTTAAGAGTTCGGCTAAACGTGAGTTCGGTGATTTCAAAGTTCGGACAATTACAAATTCGGAGATTTCAAAATTTGGGCGAATATAAGTTCGGTGATTTTAAAGTTTGGACAAATGCAAATTCAGGGATTTAGAAGTTCTGACAGTTGCAAATTTGGAGAGTTGAATATTCTGCTAAATGCGAGTTCGGTGATTTCAAAGTTCGGAAAAATGCAAATTTGGTGATTTCAAAGTTCGGACAAATGCAAATTCTGGTAATTGAATATTTTGACAAATGCAAGTTCGATGATTTCAAAGTTCTGGCAAATGCAAGTTCGTGGATTTAAAAGTTCAGACGAATACTAGTTCGAGGAGATAAACATGTTAACAAATGCAATTTCGTCGATTTAAATGTTTTGGCAAATGTCAGTTTGATGATTTGGAAGTTATGACAAATACAAATTCGGGAAGTTAATAGCTCGGACAAACGCAAGTTCGGGGAATTGCAAATTCTGACAAATGCAAGTTTGTAGAATTACAAATTCGGACAATTAAATTTCGGCCAATTACAAATTAGGTCAATTGGGTTTTGGTGGAAATGTCCTCGACCCACGCAATGTATATAACTTTTTTGTTAACTTGTTTCTCCATTTGCTTCGACAATTAAATTTTTTTACAGTCATTTTTCTTTGTTATTGTAACATCTGCATATGTGTATTGTTTATAGGAAAGTACTGCGCATGCGTAACTACTTTTTGGAGCTTTTGCGCATGTATAGGTGATCAACGATGTGTCTATTAAAGTAAAAAGTTTTTCTAATAATTTCTATTGCAATAATAAATATTTTTACATACAAGATTATGAAATTAGTTAAAATATTTTTAAGTATTCCTGCCTGTGAGAAACTTGATTAAATTTGTTTAATTTAGTTTAAAATATTTAACATTATTTTAAATAATTCTATAAAATTCAAAATAAAAATTTATAACTATAATATAAATTACAAAAACAAATAAATAATTTCAAAAAAAATTTATATTTTATTATTAATTAATATTTAGTATTATTATCATTATTACTGGCAATATTTTTTAAAACAATATCTTTGAGAATACTAGATGTTATTTTTAAAATAAAAAAAATAAAATTTTAAGAATTAATTTTATATTTTTAATAAAAATTTATTATTAATTATAAAAAATTTTAAAAATATATATTATTATTACATAATATATATTATAATTTACTACATTTTAAATTATTCAATTATCATATTCTTCTAAAAATAGGCCGCAACGACTTAAGGTGAAATAGAATGAATTGACCTAAAAAAAAATTATACATAAATAATAATTAGTTAATAGAAATAAAAAAAAAGGAAAAAGGGTACTAAACATATTTATAGATCTATATATATTTTTAAGAATACACAAAGTAAAGAAATATATAAAAGAAATAAAAAAACGAGCGAGCGTCAGCGAGCGAGGGTTGTTACGCTAGTATATATTAAATCAAAATAAAGACGCCGACATTTATAAGTCAATGAACTCAAAGCAAAACAAATACACAAGGGTTTAGGAATGTAATCTACTGGTCAATGGAAAGTAAATCTTGTTCAACGAAAAAGCATCTTCTTTTTTATTAATCGCACCTCGATTAGACTTGATATGGATCATTTTGGAAATTCTCCTTTTTTTCCAATTTGATTCAAAATCAAGAATCATCGCATTATCCCAATCAAATTCATGGCCGCTTGAATCCCGATGGTGACACACAACAGAGTCTAAATTTTTTTTGGTTTTATGTTCATTAATAAGTTCCGTTTCTCTATTGACGTTTCTATTTTGAACAATTTTTTTGATTTGTCAAAACAAAAATTTACTCGCATCTTAAAAACACAGAATATTATTCATAAAAAAAATCTGACATCGCGCTTCGCGCTCCGTCACATTCTCATCGCGCGCTTCGCGCGCAGGGCTCGCTTCGCTCGCTAGTTTCAGCGCGCCTCGGGGCGCGCGAGGGTCGTCGTCGCGCTTCGCGCTCCGAAGTTTTAGTAATCGTCGCGCTACGCGCTCCATATTTGAAATGGACGTCGTGCTTCGCACTCCGATCATTATCAATCTTCTCGTCAGGCTGCACGCTTCGACCATGTAATGCATGCTTGTCGTTATCGAAATTAAATACTCTCCCTACGACATGAGCCAGTTTAATCTGGCCTGTTTAGCGCTATTCTAAATTGGGGTTTCACTTAAAATGTAAAACTTTTTTTGTCTTAAAGTTCTACGCCTCTAAGGAATACATTCTCATCACGGCACTCGCGCTTCGCGCTCGATACTAATACTTTCCGGAATATTTGCGATTTACTGGAGAGAAAAGAAAAATCTCAGTTACTTAAATCCTCAAAGAAAAGGGTTGTTGCACCTAAATGTCATTAAACAACACTACAATTTCTGTTTGAACTTATTGATATTAGTTGACTTCTGCCTCGATACAATTCCATGATTGAGTAAGACTATAGTCTTCAAATCAATATAGTATTAAACTCAAATTTAGAATACAATTAAGAGCAATGTCTAACAAACAGAAATTGTACGTTAACACAATATGTCAGTAAGTATTAATACTTTAAACACGCTTTTTTTCCTCAAATTATTACTATGTATTTTTTTTATTTTTAAAATAATATAGACAGTTTATTTGCGTGCAGTATAATAAATTACAAAAGCACCCAAAAAAAGTGTCATAGACAAGACACTACACTAGTGTATTGCTATGTAATTTTTCGCACTAATACACTGAAAAAATGTTTAGTCATATCAACAAAAATTTGGTTAAGCCAACCAAATTTTTGTTGCTTTGACTAAAAATTTGGTTAAGCCAACAAAATTTTTGTTGATATGACTAAACATTTTTTTCAGTGTACCTAATGTGGAGTTAGAATTGTCAGATTGGCTTGATTTGTTGAGTTTAGATCCAACAAGTGCTCAAGAACACGAATATAAGCAAAAATAGGAAAATGAAATCGCGGAGATAGTACACTGCTTTATTAAGGAAAAACTTAGGTAAACGACATTTTGGTAGAACTGAGAAAATCAAGAAAAACTGTTAACATTAAGTACCCGGATAAAAATTAAAAAATTGTTGAATTTAAATTCACATTGTGTATAAAATGATAATGTTCTATTTAATTATGAAATCAAAAGTTCATTGTTTAAACAAATTATATGAAAAAAATGGAAATGCGAGTTTTTCTAAATGCAAGCATGGCGTTTGCGTAGTTTTTCTTTCGTATACAGCGCTCAGCTTTGACCACGTTTTTGATACAAATAACACGCGAGTGACTTTGCCTAAGTTTTTTCTTCTGTTCTTATACCCGAGCTCGAAGCCTTGTACGATTTTTGGACTACGCAAAGCACTTTGCTTAAGTTTTTATCAAGTATTCTTTCATTTTCTGGAGTTTCTAAGATTTTAATAACAATTTTTTACAACAAACACGAAAAAAAAATTATCTC
Organism: Ganaspis brasiliensis; assembly: GCA_037103525.1. Taxonomy (NCBI): domain Eukaryota; kingdom Metazoa; phylum Arthropoda; class Insecta; order Hymenoptera; family Figitidae; genus Ganaspis; species Ganaspis brasiliensis. The sequence goes on from JAZKLR010000079.1 coordinate 1,138,465, forward strand.
GTTAGCAGAGGAATATCCCTCTTCTATTATTACTCAATTTGTAAGAGAATTTTGCGAGAGCAAAAGGATTTTTGACACATAGCCACTCTTTTGTTTAACTTCAACCTAATTTAATAGTATAAAGAATTATAGTATATTATGCACCAAGCGTCATAAGTGCGTCTTTATAGTCGAGCGCAGATATTTCCAACGAGTTGCAGGCGAGAGCAAGACCGAGGCGAAGCCGAGGTCGCTCGAGCCGGAGACGAGTTTGGAAATATCGCGCGAGACGAAAGACGCACCTATGACACATGGTACATACGATTCTTTATGCAACAAAGGCGTATTATGGTCACTCTACGCTACCTATGCCGGTGCATGCTAAGTTTTTCCATATAGCCCAGCAGGTCAATAAAGTAACCATTACTGCCCTAGGGTAATAATGGGCACTTTATTGACCGCTGGACTATAAGGAAGAACTTAGGATGCGCCTATGTAGGTAGGTAAAGTGACCATAAAACGCCTGAGTTGCATAAAAAATAATAAAAAATTCTGATACTTGAGATATATTCGGAAAATTACATACTCTAATTTTAAAACGGGTAAATTTTTTATGTAAAAAAATATCAAGTTTGTGACAAATTATGAATTTTACAAAAATATGTGAAATTTGTAAATTTGACAGAAGAAGATAGAAGAGGAAAATCCTCTCGAATAGAAAGGGATAATTTAGTGACTATATAGAAGAGGTCAAATTGCATCAAAATGAGAGGAATCCGTTACTATTAGAATTTTTTTTTTGTAAATAATTTTAAAAAATGATTTAAACTATAACTATCACACTGCAAAATAGGTATCTTAAATTGTTCAAAAATGTCTTAAAATAAGACATTTTTCGTGTCTTAGACACCAAAAATATCTTAATTTAAGACATTTTTGTAAAATTTAAGATACCATGTTTTTGCAGTGCACATGCAGTTCTATTCAACGAATCTATTGATACCAAAATGGAGACAATTCTCACTTTAAATTAAGATGCAGAAGGAAAAATACATTGGAATAATTCAATTCGTTTATTTCCATTTAATGGAATCAAATTCGTTTTTTTGAGGTTTGTTCAAAAAATTTTGCCAATCTAAAACTTCTGACTTCAAATTCGAATTCAGCACCAAAAATCAAAAAGAAATACACTATTGTAGTGTCTAAGCGAATTTTTTTTGTTGAAATTTGCTCTAATTCGTGTTAATCAACAGTTTTTAAGTTTAACCCAAAAAATTTTGTCAATCTAAAACTTCTGACTTCAGATTTGGATTCAGCACAAAAAATCAGATAGAAATACACTAGTGTGTATTTCTATTGTGTGCCTGTCTCATTATTCCTTTTATGCCAAAAATGTGAATTTCAAATATTCATTACTTAAAATTTAATCTTAATATATTACTAATAACCACATAATATTACTTATTCACAAATGTTTTAAATTTAAAAACACTTCAATTTACTCAAAGATTTAAATTTCAAAATATTAATAATGTTTCTGAAGGCTGAGAGGCGAATTTCAAATTTTCCATTAAACCAAGAGGAATGTGGCACTAATATAAAAAAAAAACTATCTTTTGGGAATCAGGAGGTCTCAAAACGTCGAGAAATGTAGGTTTTAGCAAAAGTTCAAAATCGCACAAATTTAATACCTTCTCATTTAGGATGAGAATGTAAAAATGAATTTATTCAAAATTTCCAAAATTTTTTAAAAAAGTCAATATTTTTTGATGCAGTTTTATTAGTTGTGATCAATGAAAGTAAATAGGAAGAAAAAACCGGGAGTTTTTTTATTTTTTTGAAAAATAATAGTGTTTCTGTATATGATTTTCCCATATTATGTTCTATTGTTTGCATATATAACGTGTATTTTGAGGATTTTAAAGGTTTTTAGCAGTTAAATAGTTAGTTTCTTGTTAATTTCTACTTGAGTTTACTAAGATGAGAATGCGTCAACAGTTTGCTAACCGATTTACACTTCCCCCCCCCCCCTTCTCCTCAAACAAGACTTTTACACAATTGTAAAACTTAAAAAATTCATATCTTTTTGGGTTTGCATTATATCAAAAACTTTAATAAATGAAATTTGTTTGTTTTTTCTTGTACTTTAAGAAAAAAAATAGAGAAAATTTTTTTTTTAATTTCTTTTTTTTTTTTGAAGTTTGAAAATGTTTTATTTTTGACATTTTTGGTCCAAAATAGCTGGCTAACGAACTCGATCTGTATTTTTGGTCACTTAAAACGCATACCAAATTTCAAATTGATAGATGAATTTTTACTCAAGTTAATGGATTTCAAAAATTTTTACACAGACAGACAGACAGACAGACACTTTCGTAAAACCCATTTTTTTGGAATCAGCAGGTCTCAAAACGTCGAGAAATGTAGGTTTTAGCAAAAGTTCAAAATCGCACAAATTTAATACCTTCTCATTTAGGATGAGAATGTAAAAAATTAACTCTACTAACTAACAGACAATCTAACAATAATTATAACAAAAAAAACAACTGGTTCATAAATTTAACGGATTGTGAAATTACAAAACAAGATGTCATTCAAACTATAAAAAAGCTAGAGTCCTCAATTTCACACGTAGACATGCCAGTCAATTCAAAAAATGAACTACGTACAAAAATTTCTAATATTCTTATTAATAATTTGAACAAAAAACAACACTTGTCGAGTCAGGATAGAATTATTTCAGCCAGTATACAATCGACTAAAGATTTTTTAAAAATAAATCCAGATATAATGTTCACACCTTCCGATCCCCTCACAGCACCGGATATCCCGGGATATCCTAAAAATGTCCCGTGGATATCCGTGGGATATCCCAGGGATATCCAAGGATATTTTCAGGATATCCTAAAAGCGGCGGTTTGGATATCCTAGGGATATCCTAAGGATATCCGCCGATATCCTGGGGATATCCTAGGGATATCCCATGGATATTCATAAAATGAAATTTAAGATATCCTGAGGATATCCTCAGGATATCCTCAGGATATCCTCAGGATATCCCCAGGATGTCCTGAGGATATCCTCAGGACATCCTCAGGACATCCTCAGGACATCCTCAGGACATCCTCAGGACATGCTCAGGACATGCTCAGGACATCCTCAGGACATCCTCAGGACATCCTCAGGACATGCTCAGGACATCCTCAGGACATCCTCAGGACATCCTCAGGACATCCTCAGGACATGCTCAGGACATGCTCAGGACATCCTCAGGACATCCTCAGGACATCCTCAGGACATCCTCAGGACATGCTCAGGACATCCTCAGGACATCCTCAGGACATCCTCAGGACATCCTCAGGACATCCTCAGGACATCCTCAGGACATCCTCAGGACATCCTCAGGATATACCCAGCACAAACAGAATTACTAGCTAGTGCCGTATTGAGAGTTAGGTGACTGAGGCGCTTGCTGCTGGCGCAACCGCATGGGGGCGCCAAAATTTAACGAAATTAAAACAGAATAATAATTTTTAAATTATCAAAAAAAAAAATGTTTTTGTAGTTGGGAGCCATAAAAATTAACATATCATTTGCACCAAAAGAAGAATTTTATACATTATGACTTACCCCACTTTGCGTTTCAACCCGTGTGGAAAGTTCCGAGTATTTCGCAGTGTAAGTGGGCGCCAGTTGGGGCCCACCTGGGCTAGGTAGGCCCCAACTGGCGCCCACTTACAAACTGGGAAATACTGGGAACTTTTCCACACGGGAACTGCAATAGTATTAATTTTAAAACAAAACAAAAGTCACATTTCGTAAAAGTCCCTGCTAAATGCTCGATAATACAAATCAATTATTTAAAAGAAATTAAAGTACATAGGGGGCATTATTTCTGAACTGCCCCAGTCAAAAATTAGAATGTCCTATAACTTTGGTAAATTTTTGCCCTACTTGATAATATCAAATCCCCGCAATATTAGCTTTTTTGAAAAAAATTTGTATAAAGTAGAGGGGGTTGAAGTTTTGACTTTTTGAGTGACACCGTCATTTTCGAGTTCATATAATTATGTAACAACTTAATAGATTTTAATTTATATATAGTGAATTTAAAAGCTTTTTTCAAGTACTTTTTAAATAAAAAATAATTTTAAAAAAAGATTGTAACCCTTCTTTTTTCAAAATTAAGTCTTATTTTTCACTTTTGAGGTTTTTCGGCGGTTTTTGGATTTTTTTAATTTTTTTCAATCGAAAGCTGAGATTTTTTCTAACGAAATATGTAAAAATGGAAATGGGCCAATAATGGGTTTTCGAGAAAATGTAAAAAATAAGCAAAAAAGTAGGTTTTTTTAACATTCTCTTGAAAACCCATTATTGGCCCATTTCCAGTTTTACGTATTTCGTTGGAAAAAATCTCAGCTTTCGATTGAAAAAGATAAAAAAAATCCAAAAACCGCCGAAAGACCTCAAAAGTGAAAAATAAAACTTAATTTGGAAAAATGAAGGGTTAAAATTTTTTTTTTAAATTATTCTTTATTTAAAAAGTGCATGAAAAAAGCTTTAAAATTCACTATATATAAATTAAAATCTATTAAGTTGTTCCATAATTATACGAACTTGAAAATGACGGTGTCATTCAAAAAGTCAAAACTTCAACCCTCTCTACTTCATACAAATTTTTTTCAAAAGAGCTAATATTGCAGAGATTTGATATTATCATGTAGGGCAACAATTCACTAAAGTTATAGGATATTCTAATTTTTGACTGGGGTAGTTCAGGAATAATGCTCCATAGAAAGATTTAAATAGAATTCAATTCAATTATTTATTTATTTATTTATTTCAATTTAACGGGCAATGCCCTTTCATACAAAAGTATTTAATTAAATCTAATCCTAGAACAAAACTAGGAGCTAAATCGAATATAAAATTATAAATTTGTTTTAATATTAATTAATTAAAATATTAAATAAAAAATTTATTCCTTTTGAAATGTAGAATTTAATAAATAATGAAAAAATGAAATAAATACCTAGTACCTATATTTTTCTTTTAGAGAATTGAATAAAAATTTAAAATAATAATTTATGTCCCTGAAGTTCTGAACGTTCATTTAAACGAAATTTTTGTTACATGGAAATATTTTCAAGAATAACTTTTGCAACGCAAAATATAAAAGAAGAATTTAATTCTTAAAATTAGTGATGCATGTCGAGCAAACGATCTGATCGACTTCACATCTGATTGTCTGCTGTTTGCTCGATTATGATTGAATTGAACAAATTACTTTTTATTTACTTTTTAATAATTAGCATAACTTTTGAGAATATCGTTAAGTAAGAATCCTTTCTGTTTGTTGATATAATACTGACATACCGAAATTTTAAAAAGTATCCTCTTTTATGATTAATTGCAAACTTAAAAATTGTACAAATTAAGCAAAGTAACCTCGTAAAATTTGAATATAGAATTTATTTTACAATTTTTTACATTTTTTGTACAAACCTAAATATGTGTTAAGTTTGAATCTTTTAAAAGCTTACAGAAGAAAGATACGATGTGTTGAAAGATGTCATTTTTCATGAATTTGAAATTTAATTTTATAATAAACAAATTTTTTTTTAAATTATTGTTCTGAATAAGAAAAGTTAATGTATTAATTTCAAACCTCTTAAGTATCCAAATTTTATATTAAATAATTTTATAAAAAATATGCTTCTAAATATCACAAAAATTGACAGTCTTTATAGATCAATCTTAAATCCATTTTTCTTATTATAATTATGCTTTATATAAAAAATAAATTACCACACACAAATCTTTAAAATATATGTTGACATTCTTTTTTAGCGGAATTTTATTTAAACCTATATTTAGTAATTTAAAAAAGTTTGAAATATAAACTCAAAACGCTATACTTTCACGTCTTTAATTAACATTTTGTAAATGCCCGAACAGCACCGGATGTTTCAGCAACATCCGTTGCTGTTTGGGTGAAAAAGAAAATATCAAAATCTTTATTAGAAATGAATTCTATGGAGTTTAATAATGACTTATAAAACAAATTTATTTTTGAAACACTTATGGCAGCAACATCCCTTAGACGAAAGTCAATGAAATTACCCACGTGACAGATAAAAAATGTCAACAAAAAGAAATGATTCTTACTTAAAGATATTTTCAAAAATTATGCTAATTATTAAAAGATTAATAAAAAGTAATTTGTTCAATTCAATCATAATCGAGCAAACAGCAGACGATCAGATGTGAAGTCGATCAGATCGTTTGCTCGACATGCATCACTACTTAAAATATCAAAATCATTTTTTTGGTAAGCAAAACTTTATTTTTGGTCAAATTTGAATTTGTAAAATATTAAAATAATAATTTCGTTGATTTAAACGTTCAGAACTTAAAGGTCATATAATTTTTATTCCCTTTTATAAAGATAATTAATTTAAAATACGTAATAATTTTGAAAATCCAATTACTTAAAAAATTAACCTTTTTCAACATGTAAAATTTAAAGAAATTTACAGGGTGTCTAGCGAATTATCATTTTTATTTTCCTTGCAAATTGATAAAAATTTAGTAGCAAATTTACATTTAACAAATAATAGATGAAATTCTGTAAAAAATTATAAAGATTAAGAAATTATGATGAACATTGGAAAACCTACAGAACATAAAAATTTTAAGCTATAAGATAAAAAGTTAAAAATATTAAATTAATTAAAAGCTTAAAGAATAAAAAATATGATGAAAGAACGAATAACTTGATAAAAATGTGAAGATATGAACTATGAAGATATGAAGCAATTACAAAACTATGTGAAAATTATGTTCATTTCTGAAGATTTCGCTTTTATGTAAAAAAAATATTTGCTTTCTCAAAAAGGAAGCTAAATTCGTTTTTCATTGTAAAACATTTTTTAAAATTTTTATAAAGGAATCATTACTTAAAAATGCCAATTAGAGTAGTTATATTAAAGACGTCAAAATTAAAATTTTATTAAAAATTAAAAATCCCCATTATTTCTTCAAATTGAGAATAAAATGTGTACTTTATACATAATTAAATTGATCCATTTTTACATATAGAATATTTTGTCCAAAGGATCTATGATTATAAAAAAAAAATTGGAGAAGGTGTAAAAAGAAAAAGAATTTTAAATGAAAAAAAAAATGAAAACTCATGATTTATTATTATGCGAATTTCCGGTCCATTATAGACTTTATATAGGTCAATCGATTCGTTTTGAGACAATATGATTTTTTATTTGTTAAGTTGTATTTTAAGTGTGAAAAAAAATTTTGTTAAGAAACGATATCTTTTTGTGAAAATGGTGCTTAAAAATATCCGATCTTTTTTTTAAACATGAAAATTTGGGCTTTTCAGATAAACATAAGTCGATTTAGATTACACAGCCCCACAAAAAAAAAAGTGTCATGTACTTTTGACCGGAATACCCTAGCCCTATGTATTTTGACGCGCTGAACACGAATCCGAAGTCCATTTTGCTCCATCACGTCAGGATTTTTTTCTAACTTCAAAAAACATGTCGAATTTTGAGAGGTAGGCGATTTTTTAAAAAAATTTATGGATTTACTTCAAACTTGGTATCTGGGGGTTTTTTGGGTCGCTGATTACGAATCTGAAGTTAGATTTTCAAAATTCAAAATGGCGGATCCAATATGGCGGACGAATTTTGAAAAAATTTGAAGATTTACTTCAAACTTGGTATCTGGGGGTTTTTTGGGTCGCTGATTGCGAATCTGACGTCATATTTTCGAAATTTTTATGAAATTTGGTATCTTCAGGTTTTTAAGTTGCTGAGTGTGATTTCGAAGCGAGTTTCTCACATTTTCAAATATGACTTCTATTACAATTTTATCATAAAATATTCCTTGGTAACAGATTGGATATGTTTGGTGCAGAAGCCAAATAAGAAAGTACATTGTTCCATTCTGCATCTTATTCCTGATAAATCTTCAAATTTTTTAAAAATTCGTCCGCCATATTGGATCCGCCATTTTGAATTTTGAAAATCTAACTTCAGATTCGTAATCAGCGACCCAAAAAACCCCCAGATACCAAGTTTGAAGTAAATCCATAAATTTTTTTAAAAAATCGCCTACCTCTCAAAATCCGACATGTTTTTTGAGGTTAGAAAAAAATCCTGACGTGATGGAGCAAAATGGACTTCGGATTCGTGTTCAGCGCGTCAAAATACATAGGGCTAAGGTATTCCGGTCAAAAGTACATGACACTTTTTTTTTGTGGGGCTGTGTTATTTTTAAAACTCAAAAATTTTAACGATCACAAAGCTTCTTCAATGAGGAAGCAAAATGTTTAAAAATAAAAAAAGTGGGTGAATAAGTCTATCAATTTTTCTCTATAAAGTATAAATACATTTGCAAAAAAAAAAAAAAATTAGCAATGTAAAATTAAATCAAATAAAACCAAGGTTGCAAAATTTTTTATAAATGAGTAGGGGAGGGGGGCGAAAATTTTTAAGTTTGACTCGGGCGCCAGAAAAGCTCACTACGGGAATGGTGTATATGCACTTAAAATAAGTGAAAATATCACTTAGGGGCCATTTAAGTATTATTTAAGCATCAAGGAGGGGGAAGGGGGTTCCAAAATGCTGACTCTCCATACAAAATTATTTTTTCATCCATTGAAAAATGCTGACATGAGGGAGGGGAGGGGGCCAAAAACCTCTTAAAATATGCTCACGTAATACTTGAACAGCCCCTTATTTAGAGAGAAATGTCACTTATTTGGAAGTGTACATGTATACACTTATTAAAAAGTGTAACACTTTTGACTTCTGAATAAGTAAATATTCATTTCTTCAAATTTAGAAAGAAAAATGTTGTTTCTTAAACCAGGACAGCTTTTTTGGCTTGAAATTCCGAAAAGCACAAAATTTAAATTTTATTGAAATTACGTATAATTACATATTTTAATGCACTGTTTATGAAAATAATAATAAAAATATCCACTGATTAAAAATATTAAAATATTAAAAATGTCAATAATTGATTTGTACAAAAGTGGTAGTCTTTATCCCTTACAAAAAGAAGCACTGGATTTAGTTCTGGGTTAAGGACTGGGAAGAAGTACTGGGTTCAGTACTGAGACAAGTACTGGGTTCAGTACTGGAAAGTCAGTACTTTTTTCACCATGGATTGTTAATAATTTTTTCATGCTGCGCACTAAGTTTGTATGGGTGCTACGGCTGCGCAATAGTTTTTTGTTGTAAATTAAATAGAGAGGAATACATTGAACGCAAAATCACAATTCCACTAAAATTTGAGAAAAAATGTGTTATTGTGCTTAAAAAATTATATTGCGCGAAAAAGTACTGATTTTACAGTACTTAACCCAGTACTTCTTCCCAGTACTGAATCCAGTACTACTTTTTTGCAAGGGATAACAATTCACATTATTGTTATATATCTACAATATTTTGATAATTGTAATTGTGTTCATGAAAATCAATAATCTATAGATCCACAAATACTCAGATGTTTCCACAAGTTTGACACATGGAATTTAGATTACCACACGTTAGAAATTTTAAAATATCTTATACTTATGCAAATTAATAACCAAATATAACTTTTTTGTACAAGGGTACCTTTGTGTTGGCGAGCTACACTATCACTGAAAGAAATTACTTGGGTAATTTTACCTATAATGTTTTGGAACCAAAAAACCCAAAGATTTTATGGATTAAAGAGCACAAGATTTTCAGTAATTTTACCTAAAGCCTTTTAAACAAATACCCAATGATATTTAGATAAAAATACACAAGCTTTTTGGTAACTCACAACTACCCACACAGGTAATTGTACGTAAATTTAACAAACAGGTTGTGTATTTTTACCAAAATCCATTTAACGCTAAGAGATCTCGAACTACTCGCAACTCCTGGGCCTAAAGCCCAACGCAACGTTCCAACCACTATGCTATACGCTCGTGAACTATCATTATAAGCTACATCAGGAGGAAAAAGCAATGTCTCAAGTTATCACTATCTTCATATTAAAAACAACATTAAAAAATTATCAGATAAAAAGTTGTAATTAAAAAAATTATTGTTTAAACAAATTGTTGAAAAACTATACTAAAACCAATTAGAAGAATACTATAACCAATAGCAGGTATAATTTGTAATTTGTTGCTGTGACCAACGGGCTTTTATCACATGGCGCATGGACGTGATGAAAAGAAACGGTATGCCCCCAATACGTTACAACTTAAAACCCAGAAGAAACTCCCGGTATTCCGTAGAAACTAAATTTAAGCAAGTGGTGAGGGTATACCAATTCCCCTCAAGGCGTCTAAGAGATACCTGCACGTGACCAATAGCCATAAGTATGCAAAATGTTTTAGAGCCTAAGGAATAGCATAGTTTTTAGCCTATAAATATTCATAAAGTATTTATACGCATCATCCTTGTTAAAGCATGAATATATCCTGAGGATGTCCTGAGGATATCCTTAGGATGTCCTAGGGATATCCTTAGGATATCCTCAGGACATCCTAGGGATATCCTAGGGACGTTTTCAGGTTATTTTAACATTATTTCAGGATGTCCTGAGGATATCCTGAATTTGGTTTTGAGGAAGGCCACTAAACTTTACGGAAGAGTAACAAAGATTCATTGCATTTTGAATAGCAAGTGCTAAGTAGCCGAGAGGTTTAAGGCTACGCGTAAGCTTGGCATCCATCATAGTTAAGTAGGTTCGATCCCCGTATCCCATAAGATTTTTCCGATGCGTTTAACCATTAAATTATTATATATAAGGAAGGACATAAAAAATTATAAATAAGTAAATTAATATCTACTTTATTATAATTTTTTTTCAAAAATATCCTTGGGATATCCTAAGGATATCCTCAGGATATCCTGGGAATATCCTAGGGATATCCTGGGAATATCCTAGGAATATCCTAGGGATATCCTAGGGATATACTAGGGATATCCTAGGGATATCCTAGGGATATCCTGAGAATATCCTTATTGCGGCGGCTTGGATATCCGCAGGATATCCTTTTGATATCCTGAGGATATCCTGGGGACATTTTCAGGATATCCTGACATTATTTCCGATATCCTGAGGATATCCTAGGGATATCCTTTTGTTGTGAGGGTGGTAAGATGAAATAAAAAAGCGCATTAATGGTTTAGATAACATAAATTTCCTTATTGGTAATTGTTAAAAACAGTCTCATTTACATATATTAATTAATATTATTGAATTAATGAAAACAAAATGTTAGGTGAAAATTACTTTTAAAACTTACTTGCAAAATGTCAAAATTTTCAAACTAACAAAATTTTAATTTAAATTTCACAATCTGGCAGCAGTTAAATTCAGTTTTACAAAACTACTTGCATTTTAACCTTCAAATTCGTATTTAAAAGCACCTCAGAAAGCACATTTTTCAAATTGTAAAAAGTAAAAAAGTAGCTGATTCTCCAACACCAAATTTTGATACTGTGGAAAGGAGTGTCAAACTTGAATTTTAAAACCAAAATTTGATTTTTTCACGCCTCTTGTGATGAGTTATTAGAGTTCAAAAACACTGCTTTTTCTCAAAATTTCAATAATTAAGTTAAAAGTTTTCATATTTCTCCATTATAAAATAAAAAGTTAGTACCTCTTATGAAAGACACAAAATAAAATAATATTTAATCCTAAAATATTTAAATTCTTAATAGAAAACTTTAATTGGAACTTTGAAAATTGTGACATTTTGCAAGTAAGTTTTAAAAGTAATTTTCACCCAACATTTTGTTCTTATTAATTCAATAATTAATTAATATAAGTATATAAGACTGTTTTTAACAAATACCAATAAGAAAATTTATGTTATCTAAACCATTAATGCGCTTTTTTATTTCATCTTAACAGTTGTCAAAATAACCTCTTTTTCTTGTAGCTCAGGTTACTAAATAAGTCAAATTACTAAGCAATTGTAGAAATTTTTTAAAAATAATTGTCAAAAACGTATATTTGCCATTTTTTTTATTGTCAATTGTCAGCAAGATATAGTTTGTCCCGAATTACCCCAACTAAGCCTATTGTAAATTTGTAAAATAATTATAATTTTTCACTATTAAAAAATTCGAAGAGTTTATTAATAAAAATAATGTGATTTCAAAAATGTGATTTTAACGATAGAAGACTGACTTGTGCAAATTGTTATATAAATTTTTATTTCTCACTGCAGCCTAAATTAATTGATAAATTATTGTTTAATAATTATTATAATTTTCATTTTATATTTAAAGATCCTATGATTTAAAATGGTTGTTACATTCCTGAACGTTCACTCACTAATAGCATTTTAAAGAACATTTCTACCGCGGAAACGTCAAATTTCTTTCAGCAGTATGGAAGTTTGACTGTAAATTAATAAATTTTTGCACTTATAAAATTAATAATCTAATAACTTAATACTTTTTTCCCATAATTTTTAAAAAAGTAGCTTTTAGTAGCTTTAGGCCGATAAAAGTATCAAAAAAGTAGCCTTTCATGAAAAAAGTAGCAAAAAGTAGTAAATAGTTGGGGAGTGCGAAGCCTGCAAAAGCTTAGATAAATAATCATTTTTTAATTCCTAAATTTTAAGTAATAGCATTTTTTTAAAGTAAAAACGACAATTGGGTCCAGAAATCGAGCTATTGGTATCGCAATCTCGACCTTTGCCTCGAGAAATGGTATGTATATGCAATAAATTTTCATATTAATTTTTTCTTTATGTATTTATTTTTTTACTAGAAAATCATATCAGAATTTCAAACTTTGATTATATTTTATTGAAATAAACCGTTGCTATGCATGAAAGTAGTTTTATTTATGAGTTATTCAATAAATTCTAATGCAGTGTCACTATTTCATCGACAATTGGTTCCATAACCCTAGTTTAATTCAACTATTTATCAAAATTTAAACATTTGTTCTTATATTCTCTTTAAATAGAATAATTTTAAAAATGTCACACATTTTTTGTGTATAACATTATAATTGTTGTTAAAATTATTAATTATAGTAAGACCACTAGAAAAAAAATGTTCTAAGAGAAATAAAAATTTACCTGTTCTAAATAAAATGTATTCGTTTTTTTATCTTCTTTTTGTAAAGTGACGAACTTATTAACTAGTTTAAGAACCTCATCATTGCGGAATTTTGGGTTTCTATAATATTCATAACCTGTCGATGCTGAAGCCATTTTTCTTTTAAAATCACTGTAAATAATGCCAAAGTAAATTTACAAAGTTGGACGTTGGAAATAAGTGACCACAGGTCCAACCTTGTAAATAAACATTTAGCCTGTGTGTTATTTTACAATCCGAAAGTAAAAATATCAAATCCCAATTTAATTTTACAATCTGAATGTAAATTAACACAAAATTACGTAAATGTAATTTTATAGGTTATGTCATTGTATTTTTTATGAACGTGGCTTTTGTTCTGACAAGTCGGAACTTTAGCTTTAAAAATTAAAAACCGGCTATACTGTCAGCCGGAAGACTAATTCTATGAAATAAATAAGTCTCGGTTATTATTTTGTAGCAAAAATGTATAAAGCTGAGTGTTAAATTCTTTGGGGTACAGGGAGGTTCTTTTAAGTTGTAAGGCGAAATGAGTTTAAACTGTTTTAGCAAACAAACACTATAGCCGGATATTTATCTTTACAAATTTTAATTAAAGATCCGACTAGTATCCTCGCTAGTAGCGGACTAGCGGACAGTACAGTCGGATCTTTAACCTGCTTTGAATTTTAAGCCGGTTTATCTTTTTCCCCTGTAGATTTAGTTGTTTTTGACATATGTGTGTGTTTCAACTTCACACATTATATATATATTATATTATAATGTGCACATTAGTATATCTATATTTACTACTTTTACAAATATGAATAAAATCTCGACGGATTAATGAACTACATAAGCGAGAGTAATTATTTAAAGAAACTACTTTGCCGGTTTAAAAGGTCACATTGTTTAACAAGGTAGAGCAAATAAATATAAACAAAAGAATATACAATAAAGTAATTAATACAAAACAAAAGTAATATTTCATTGTGATCTTAAAGGACATGTTTTGTACAGAAATGAAACTTGCAATCTTATCTTTATTAAAATGTTCTAAGAGAACTAAAATAAAAAACAAAACTAAATTCAATATTCATTTTCGTTTCAGGTCTGAGACGAAAACGAAATTCGGAGTGGATTTTCGTTTCGGGCATGAGACGAAAACGAAATTCAGAGCCTTTTCGTTTCAGGCGTGAAACAAAATTTAATTGCTTGGAGATTTTTGTTTTGAGATCATCACAAATCAAAATAAAAATAATATTTTGTTTCGGTTTTCGTGTCAGTCCCTGCCCAAACTAAATAATTTAATTAAAATTAATGCTAATTCTTAAATTCTTACAATTTAACACAATTGATTTAAAAATGTATTTGATGGATTTCTAGATTTCTTGCTCTTTAATTCAATACTTTGTTCATGTTACGTAAATGGAATTCTTAAACGAACCACTTAACGCCTATATAATACCGAAACGTGACCTTTAGTTATTTATGTGACCCCCTATAACAGTAAATTTACTAAACCTAAAATCACAATACTTCAAAAACCCCATATTTCTATGTATGTAAATAATTTAATTAAATATAAAAATTGATTAACAGGCTCTAAAATTTGTTTAAAAATTACAAACTAAATATTTAATCTACTAATTACGATCTAAAAACTACGAATTAGCATTCTGATCACAAATTTTAACAAAAGTTTGTCTCAATCTTTCCAAACTGTCTTGACTAATTTCACTTTTAGAGTCCAGAAGTTCGTCCAGCTGATTACAAATGTTTTCGATTTTTTGATTCACATTGAAATCAGATTTGGGAGCAGATTCTTCTAATTTTGGAAACTTGTCCTCTCTTTCACTTATTTCATAGCAAGTATGTTGACGTGAATTTGTTCGGGGACTTCCAAGCAATTGTCGCACAAAAGCTTCAGTGTCTGCGAAACCAGATAATTTATGATACGGAGTACTGGAAATATAAGCAGGAAGAGATTCCGATAATGAATCTTTATCTATAATTATCTGTAATACGCTGCCCACTAGGTCCTCGTTATGACAGTTTTTAGTGAAGTCATTTAAATACTCAAAAGCTTCCTGACGAACCCAAGGAGTCTCGTCTTCTAGAAGTCGAATATAAAGATCCGAAATTGGAGTCGATAAATGAGTATCATTAATATGGATAAATATATTTTTCATCCATTTGAGCAGTTTCACTCGAACATATGGAGGTGCGTAAGGTAGCAGAGATTTCATCGACTTTAGAATCTATGGAGGAAGTTATTCAGAATTATAGAAAAATGAAAAATATTCAGCACAATAGGTTTCGTTAATTCAAACTCAGGGTGGCCACTTTTTTATGAAATTAAATTCCCGGTGAATTTTTTGGATTTCACGATCACAAATTTTCGAACATTTAAAACAGTATTTTTAATTTTGCGAAATTCGCCTTTATATTTAAAATATAACTTTATGTTAAATTTAACATTTATGCATTTTACTAATCTTATTAATTGTAATTAAAGATTAAAAAGTTTTATTATGACAAAATATTAAAATCTAAATTTTTGGACAATAATTTATCTTAAACATTTAAAAAGAATTACGTATTATAATTCAACTAGCAATATCAACAAAGTTTGCATTGTTGTTGGTCCTTTAAAACTATAAATCTTTGAAAATTCAAATAATGAAAATTACGAAATGAATAATATATCTGAAAAAAGATGAAAATAATTGTCAGCTGAAAACAAAATTCGAAAAATGGCTAAGTAATTATACAATTGAAAAGAACAGTTTAAAAAATTAAACAATAAATATTAAATTTAAACAAAATAGTTAAAAAATTAAAGGAAAAACTGTTCGAAATAATTGCAAATTGAACAAATGAATTGAAAATCGAGAAAAAAAATTAAAATTGAAGAAAATAATAAAAAATTGAAACTTTAAGAATTAAATTAAAAATTGGAAAAAATAATAAAAAAATAACGAAAATAATTGACAATTGAAAACAAAATTCAAAAAATGGCTGGATTAGTACTAAACAGAACAAAATAATTTAAAAACTCAAAGATTGATTATAAAATTTTAAGATAATAATGGAAAATTTGCGGAAAATAATTAATAATTGAAAGAAATCGTTAAAAAATGAAGAGAATAATTGAAATATTGAAGAAAATATGTGAAAAAAGACGAAAATAATTGTCAATTGAAAAAAATCGAAAAATGACTAGATTAGTAAAGAACTAAAAAAAATCATTGAAAAAATTAAACAAGAAATGTTAAATTTAAATAAAATAACTGCTAATTGAAAATTTAAGAAAATTATAGGAATAGTTATTGGATATAATTGCACATTTAACAACTGGATTGAAAATCGACAAAAATAATTAAAATTGAAAAAAGTAGTTGAAAAAAGCCGAGAATTAATTAATATAGAAGAAAAAAATGAAAACTGAATAATGGAAATAAAAATTGAAGGATGGAATTAAAAATTAAAGAAAATAATTGAACAATTGTATTTAAAATTGAAGAAATTTAATTATAATCGAAAAAATAATAGAAAAAAGGCGATAAATTTTTAATATAAAAAAAAATAGTTAAACATTGAAAAGTGCAATTTAAAGTTGAAGAAAATAACTGAGAATTGAAAAGAATAGTTCTAGAATTGAAGAATTGAATAGAAATTTTAAAACAATTTTTATGAGTAAAAAAAATAATTGAAAAAATTCGAGAATTATTGAATTTTGAGGAATAAATTGAAAATCGATAAAAATAATTGAAAATGAAAAAAAAAATATTTGAGGAGAGAAGAAAATAATTAAAAATTGAAGAAATAAATTGGAAATTAAAGAATTAAATGGAGATTTAAAGTAAATTATTGATAATTGAGAAAGTGCGATAATTATTGAATATTGAATAAAATAATTGAAAAACGAAGAATGCAATTGAAAATTAAAGAAAATAATTAAAAATTAAAGAAATAAATTAAAGATTAAAGAATTAAATTGAAATTTTAAGAAAATAGTTGATAATTGAAAGAAAAATTACAAAATGACTAAAATATTAAAGAAAATAATTATGAAATGAGAAAAAATAATTGACAATGGAAAGAAAATTCGAAAACTGACCAGAATAATCGACAACAGAACAAACTAATTAAAAAAAATTAGAGAATAATTGTATATTGAAAACTATTGAAAATCATAAAAAATTATAGATTTATTTATTAATGAAATTAAAATTATTTGAAGTGATATAATTATAAATTTACATTTTAGTCAATTCAAATGCATTTTTTTTAAAGTATCTGATTTAAAACAAAAAATATTTATGTGTCAAATTTCAGGTGTGAACAGACAAAAAGTGAATAAAGGAATGAAAGATCTTGCGAATTATTACTATTATAGATTTGTAATATATGAAAAAAAATTGATTTTCGATCAAATTTTCTCAAAACTTTTAGATCCACGTAGAAATTTCCGATTTAGTAACAAATTTCACTGTCATTTCCCGGTTTTTCCCGATCAAGTGGCCACCCTGGAACTTTTTTTCATTTAAATAAAATAACGATTTTCGTTCATTGTTTTTTAATTAAATTAAATTTATTTGAAAAATCCTCTGGAAATCGTTTTTTTATTTCGACTTAGAATAGATCCTTATTATAAATAAATAAGAATAAAATGAGGAAAGGCAAGGATTAATTATCGTCGCCTTTAAAAAAATAAAACAAATTGAAAATGTTGTAGATTTTAAATTAAAGATTGGAATAAAATAAATACCGAATCTATAGTTCCATCCTCAAAACTTTCTCGGCAAGGAAAGTGGCAATGAAATAAAGATACCATCAACTCAGAAATAAGAATTAATGAGATTCCTTCACAAAATTCGATCACTTCGGATATTGAATTCCAAATGTTACTTAGGATTTTCATAGTTTGTTTATCTTGTTCCCGAGAACAAATTTCAGACATTTTCAACAACGAAATCTAGAAATATAAATAAAAATTTATTAATATTTGTACAAATTAAATAAATGTATTTAAATAAAATAATGTTTAAATCAACTAAACAATTTTTGATATTTTCCTTTTATAAATTTTTTTTAACAATTATTCTAAATGTTTCGAAATATTATAGTTCACTTACGAAACCCATCAAAGTTTTAACAGAAGGTTTTTCACTAAGAGATTGGAAATTCATCGGAATTGTGTTGCCAGCCTCAAATGAACGATTTTGCAAAATAGATTTTCCCTTTTCGGTTAATGATCCACAAAGAGGGTTCCAAAAATCAGGACCAGACTTATCTATACTTTCAATGAAGGCGTCTTTTTTCCGTTCTGTTATCGTTTGATAAAGTCTTTTTATCAAAAAGGAGAGAAAAAATGCTTCTAAACTGTTTTCACGTTCCGATAATCTTTCATAAACTTTCATAAAATATTTCATATGATCGTAACACAGTTGTGTAGAAGTGCATCTGTTGAAAATATGTTTATTAATAAAAAATATGTTTCTGTACTAACAATTAGGAAAATATTAAAATATGTAATAAAATTAATAAGAAAATAAGAAAATAAATTAAAAAATGTTTAAATTAGTAATGATTAATCTAAAATACTGAAAAAATGTGGTTAATAAATTTTACCTGCTAATTATAAGAAATATGTCAACAGTGAGAAGAGAACTAAAAAAATTTCCACTCATCAAGTGCTTCACTAATAAATTTTCTACTTTTCCAAAGTCAGAGAACGTAACTTGACAAATTAATCCCCAAATCATGGTGAATGTTTCTTCGTAAATTGGTACTGGTTTTGGGGCATCTCCGAGATTTCGAGATACCACTATTTGTACTTTTCCCAAACAAATTTCCAATTGCACTGTTAAAAATAATTATTTTTATCAGTAAAAATAAATTAATGATATTTTATCAAATTATTTGATTTAATTTTTTAATTGTTTCCATATTGGCCAAAAATAAGAACTTGAATAAAAACATTTATTTGATCATTTACTTGAATAAAATCATTTAAAAACAGAATGAAATTTTTTTTGAGAAATGGCACATTTTTTATACTTACGAAGATCAATATTTGTGAAAGCGACATCAATAATAGACGGCTCTCCTATTATCCACTTTCGTTTAACATCATACGGCAATTTTAGTACTTTTCTCATTATGTTTAAGGTCAATAAATGAAAACCAACAGCTTCAACGTAGTCTCCTTTTCCGAACTCAAAAAATGCCTGTAGAAAGTAGTAAATTGTAAATAATGTAATTATAATTTTTAATAATATTTAAATAAATAAATAAATGAATTTCAATGTAAATAAATAAAATAATTTAAAAAAATAGATTAATTTAAATACAAAAAATGGATATAAATAAATTAAAAAATCTCAAACCTTTAAAAATTGTTCATTTTTAAATACTGTGTTGAAGAAATTATCCAAGTCCTGCGATATGTAGTTTTCAATAAGTTTAATGATCGAAGAATCGACTTTTGTTGCTGTCAGACAAGAAGGAGAATATTTGTACATTTGAACCAGCAATTTAATAGCAGAAAGTACATTTTCGTCTGATACACTAGAACAATAAATGTTCCATAATCCATTTAAAAGTTTAAGAAACATTTGTCCACACCTAATTTTGGTTTCATTTACTTTTTGCTGATTGTTCTAAAATAAAATGGAATTTTTAATAAAAATAAAAAATAATTTATACATTTTATACTTTAATCTTAATTCAAGATTTAATTTAACATAACAAAAGATCTAATTTACAAAAGTCATAATTTAAAACGCAATTATTAAATAATTTTTTTTTATTATATTAATTAAATTTTATTAATATTGAAATTAATATGATTAAAATAACTATTATTGTTAATTACCGTCAAGGCTGAAAAAATAGGGGCGATCACATTCTCACTTAAAGAATTAAAATGTAGTACGACCCGTTTAGGGAATTTCAATTTTATTTGCTCGCCGTGGACACGTGCCAATATTCCAAATTGTTTCCAAATTCCAGTTAGAGTTTTCAGGTCTAATCGATTTACCAATACAGCAGTATCACCAATTTCGTTTATGACTATTGACGGGAGAACATGGAAATTAAAGAAACTAAGGTATTTTAAACTTAATTTAAATTTAAATAAGGTAATTTTAATAACTTGTTTTTTTTTAATTATTACAAATTTAAAAATTTACTTAATTGTTATTACTTGCGCTTAAAATATCTAGTTCCGAGTCCTCTTCTACGTTGAATTTAATAACAGATTCTAAAATGACGAGAAAATCGTTCAAAATTTCGTTGGTTTTTTTAAAAAGAGCGGTTACTTCTCCGTTAAAATTATTCTTCAAGTCAACATTGTCCATTTCACTGAAAACAGTAAAAAATTAAATATAATTTATTCAACATTTTAGAAACTAAGAACGATTCGTTTCTGTATTCTTTAATATTGAAATCTACTTAAATCTTCAGATTTATTCAAACTTTCAGTAAAATTTATTATAATTTATAGCAAAATTTATTAGATTAATTTAAATACAGGTAAAAAACTTACTTCATTTCACAAAAAAGTAACGAACTTTTTATAATTTCGAATAAAGGATGAGGAAACGATTTTACTTTTGTAATTGAAACATTTTTTAATTTTTTAAAATGATTCAAGCACTTTTGCCAACATTCTAAAATATCTTCGCAATTTTTTAACTTGGTTCTGATTTCATCTTCTTTTTTCCGTTTACTTGATAATTTTTTTATTTCTTCAAGCAGCTGTAACAGAAAAGAATAAATTAAATTATTTGGAAACAAGTAGCAAAAATTATAGAGAATATAATATAAAAACCTTAGAAAATTTTTCGTTTGTTTCTGCAAGATGAATTGAAAATATTTTTTTTTCAAGATCATCAATTGAACAATTTTTCAAAGTGTCATCTATTATTTTGTGCAATTTCTCCGGATCGGATGTCTGATCTTCATTTTCGAAATCTTCGTACAGCAAATAGTTAAGAAAAATTAGAAAAAGATTGAAATTTAGAATTTACTTTAAAAAATAAAATGTAGGTGGTGAGATTTGGAGAAAATTTTAATTAATGTTATTTATTAAAGGATATTGTGAATTCTGATTCGAAATTGTCCATCACATCTGACCAATCTTCATTATCGACTGAAGAAAAAGTTGCAGGTTGTTTGGATTGTGAAGCTGAAGATTCGTTTCCTTGAGACATCGTATCTGAATATGAAAGATAAATTATTTTAAAAATTAAAGAAAGAACAAAGAATACATTTTTGAGAACATGAAAAAAATAAAAATAGAAAGAAAACACTTAAACGGTTTTTTAGAAAAGAAAGGGAATTCTAAGAAACAGAATAATAATAAGAAAAATTAAAAATCAATTGAAAGTTTTAAGAGTTTTGTAGAAATAATGAAAAAACAAAAAATATTGATGAAAACGTAGGAAACAAATTAACAAATTATTAAAAACGGAGAAATTTTTTTTAAAAAACCTAAAAAACTATGAAAAAATTTTAAAAAATACAAAATTTGGATAATCTACTAAAAATTAAACTATATATAAAATAAAACATGTAAAAAGATAAGCATAAAAATTCTACAATAGAAATGAAAAAATGCTCCAAAAATATTAAAGTTTAGAAAGACTAAACGAATACAATTTTTATAACATTAGAAAAATTTCTAAAATAATTTAAACAATAACTTAAGAAAAATAAAAAAAAAATCTATAAATTCTACGAAAGTTAAGAATCTAAAAGAAATAGAAAAATTTAAGAAAATATTTTACTCTCCCCTCTTTCAAATAAAAATGAGAAACATTAAAGGAACAATGTTTTTATCTATTAAAAAATGGCTAGATCAAAAAAGAAAGAAATAAAGAATCATAACTCAGTAAAAATTTAAAAAATGATTTTAAAAAGGAGAAAAGTAAATACCTAATTTAATTTAATTTTTCTATAATTTTTAAACAAAATTCGCTTCACAATTTTTCTGACAGAACTTTGTTTTGCCGTTTGCAATTTCGGACAAATGAGCATTCGTCATTTTAAGAATTCTATTAAATATCAATTTCTGCAAATAAAAATTCGGACAAATAAAGATTCGGTCAAATGGACATTCTTGAATTTAAAAACTCTATTCACTTAAACTACTGTTAAATGAGAATTCGTCTGAATGGAAATTAAGTAACATTCGAATTCTTTTAAATAAAAAGTCGATTAAAAATTTATTCTGGAAAATGAAATTCTGTTAAGTATGAACTCGGCGATCTAAAAAGTCCGTTAAATAAAAATTAGAATTTATTTAAATTCTGTGGAAAAGAAATTAGAAAAATTAAAAATCAGCAAAAAAGAAAGTATATCTAATTAAATTCTGTAAAACGAAGATTCTAAAGAATGAATTTTAGAATCTAAGTTTTAAAAGCCTTTTGGTGGAAGGGTAAACAATTTTGTTTTTAACCTTTTAATCAATTCAAACTTGGATTTGAATACAATTTAAAATTTTCTGTTTATTGGAAACGATTTAGATAAATTAAGGTAAAATTTGGCAAATATACAGAAAATCGTAATTTTTATACAAACGCAACTTTGAATCGATCAAGTTGTTAAAAACCAAATTATTTACTCTTCCACCAAAACGCTTTAAAAATTCAGATAATTTTGTTAATTAAAAATAAACGGAAATAAGGAGTTGGACTAACTTTTTTCACGATTATTTGTCTGATTCATGGACCGTCGCAAAATTAATTTGGTTTTTAAAGTTTTTTTTAAAAAATATCTAGTACGATTAAATAGATTTTACTTAAAGATTGGAATCAGTTCATTAAGGACGTTCATCTGCTCAAGCGGTTCTTATTCTATCAGACCATGATATTCAATATTTTTTTAATTTAATTTCTTTTTTTTTAATTTGGTTTCTAAATAGTATTTTATAGTTGAAATCATTACACTAACGAATTTTGTTAAATAAAATCTTTAAATGTAAACGATGTTAAAATTTCAAAAATGTTTTTTTCCATTTTTTATTATTTCGCTTGGCCCTTAATTCGATCCGAAACAAATTAATTACGGATCGAATTACGGGTCAAGCGAAATAACAAAAAAATGCAAATCAATTTTGAAATATTTTTTAACATGTTATTCAGGCATCACAGTACCTTTTATCTTCAAATATATTGAACAAGTACGAGTTACACTCGTACCAATAAGTCGAAGGGTTCCGTACCGCTCTAATTTTGTTCAATTATATGAGGCAGAGATTAAAAATTTTCCGCCAAGAAACCATTTTTAAAAATATTTTTTATTATTAACTAAATAAAACTTTATTGGTACAAATTTTTAGCACTATAAGCCAAAAATTTTTCAGCTGAAGGGTCAGGGCCGTTTTTAGGGTTTCGGGGTTCGGGGCCGAAACCCTTATAGTGAGACTTTGTCGTCCATCCGTCCGTCCGTCGTTCATAGCCAATAGCTGTCAATTTGAGGTTGTGTGCGAGAAAGAGAGAGATAGTAAAAGACAGTAACAGAAACATCCGAATGGTTCCGGAAACATCCGAATGATTCCGGAAACACCCGAATAGTTCTGGAAATAGCCGAATGGTTACGGAAACACTCCAATGGTTACGGAAACACCCGAATGGATACGGAAACACCCGAATGGTTACGGAAACACCCAAATGATTCCAAAAACATTCCAATGATTCCGGAAACGCCCAAATGATTCTGAAAACATTCCAATGGTTACGGAAACACTCGAATGGTTACGGAAACACCCGGATAATTCCAGAAACACCCGAATAATTACGAAAACACCAGAATGGTTACGAAAACACCTGAATGGTTCCGGGAACATAATATATTATACAAGAGAAACAAAATTAGAGACTGAGAAAAAGAGGAGACTAGTTTTTTTCAATTTGTCTGGTTGTTTAAGAGAGGGTGGTTAGTAGGGATTAAGAGAAAGCAACGAAACCCTCTATTGCAGGGGCATTCTATGAAGACGAACATTAACAAACTTCTATATATTTTTCCCGTAATCTACACGTAAATCTGCATATGTGTACGAAATTGCAGCATCCTAAGTCAAATGGTTTGGAAGATTAGGGGGGGGACATGGTCATTTTTTTGATTTTTTTTCAAAAAATCGTACTTTTTGGCTAGTAAACACTATGAAGACCGCCTTTTCGAAAGTACTCTATAATTTTCCTGTAATCTACACGTAAATCTACATATGTGTACGAAATTGCAGCATCCTAAGTCAAATAGTTTGGAAGATTAGGGGGGGGGGGGGGACATGGTCATTTTTTTGATTTTTTTTTTCAAAAAATCGTACTTTTTGGCTAGTAAACACTATGAAGACCGCCTTTTCGAAAGTTCTCTATAATTTTCCTGTAATCTACACGTAAATTTACATAAGTGTACCAAATTGCAGCATTCTAAGTCAAATAGTTTAAAAGATTAGGGGGGGGGGGACATGGTCATTTTTTTGCATTTTAGGGCAAAAAAAGTGGTTTTTGCTGGATTTCGGCATGTTCATGAGCTCGAATCGCGTTTTCCATATCATTTCCGTAAATCCAAGGTGAAATTACATATGTGTACCAAATTGGAAGTCTCTAGCTCATATAGTTTAGAAGTTAGAGGGGGTGCGAAAACGGACACACATAGTGATTTTAATAGGGTTCCGTTTTACGGTACGGAACCCTAAAAAGGTGAAAAGGTGAATTTTTTCCCTGGAAAAAGTGACAGAAAGATGCCAAAAAATATAATAAACAACAAACTGGAATGTTTTTAAAATAGAGTTGCTACGTTTTCAAAATTTCAATATTCAATGACTTCCAGGTTGTCCAGACCATTTTTCATCAAAAAATTCCATGACCAAATATAAAATAAGTAGCAATATTAACACGCGCCCAATGGTGCGAAAAACTTTGCATTGTTTTTAGTCATTTAAAATTATAAATTTTTGCAAATGCAATAAATAATAAAAATTACAAGAATAATTACAAAATTAAAAAAAGTATCTGAAAAATGACGAAAATAATGAACAATTGAAAACAAGCATCAAAAAATGGTTAGACTAATACACAGCCGAACAAAAAAATTGAAAAAATCCAAGAATAATTATAAAATTTAAAGAAATTAACTGAAAATTGAAAAAATTGCAGGAAATAATTAAAGAATTTCGGAAAACAATTGAAAACTGAAGAAAATAATTAATAATTGTAAGAAATAATAGAAAAATGACGAGAATAATTGAAAAATTGAAGAAAATATCTGAAAACTGAACAAAAAAATTGACAATTAAAAACAAAATTCGAAAAATTATTAGATTAATAGACAACTAAAAGAAATAATTGAAAAAATTATGCAAGAAATATTAAATTAAGAAATTAAAAAAATAGAAAAATTAAGAAAATTATAGGAATAATTGTTGGAAATAATTACAAAAAAATTGAAAATTGAAAAATGGAATTGAAATTTAAAGAATATACAAATAAAGACTATTGTCTTTAAAAATGTGTCTAGTGTTTTTTGTTCCTTCCTTTTTGCATTAAAAATTATGCAAAATAGGGAAGAGTATTTACACCTACACATATTGGCTCCTATTGATCGACAATTTTCTAATTTTATTTAAAGAATATAATTAAAAATTGAAAAAAAGTAATTAAAAAAGCTGAAAATTGTAGAATATAGAAGAAAATAATTGAAAACTGAAAAATTAAAATTTGAAGTAAATAATAACAAAAATTAAGAAATAAATTGAAAATTTAAGAATTAAATTCAAATTTGAAAAACATAATTGATAATTGAAGAAAGGTAAGAATTACTGAATATTGAATAAAATAATTGAAAATTGAAGACTGGGATTTCAAATTAAAAATAATAATTGAGAAAAGAAAATAATTTAAGAATTGAAAAAATAAATTAAAGATTAAGGAATGAAATTAAAATTTTATGAAAGTAATTGACAATTAAAAAAAAAATTAGAAAACTGTCGAGAATAATTGTCAACAGAACAAAATATTAAAGAATAATTATAAACTTCAAGAATAATAATTGTAAATTGAAAAATTTGTAGAAAGTAATTTAAAATTGCGTAAAAAATTATAATAACTGAAAGAAATAATTGAAAAAAGGAAGAAAACATCTGAAATATAACGAAAATAATAGACAATTGGAAACAAAATTCGAAAAATAGCTAGATTAATAGACAGCAAAACAAAAAAAAAAAGGAAAAAAAAAAAAAATTATACAATTTTAAGAGAATAATTGAAATATTGTAGGAAATAATTATAAACTGTGGAAAATAATTAATAATTGAAAGAATTAATTAAAAAATGATGAAAATTATAATTGGAGAAAATATTAAAAATTGAAGAAATAAATTGAAGATTTAAGAATTAAATTAAATTTGTAAGAAAATAATTGATAATTAAAAAAAAAATTACTAAATCAGTAAATTAATTAAATATTAAGAAAAAGACTTGAAAATTGAAAAAAAAAAGTAAAAAAAAATTCGAAAGCTGTCGAAAATAATCGAAAACAGAACAAAATAATTTAAAGAAATGTAAAGGATGATTAGGTACAAAATTGAAGAAGAATATTAAGTTGTCAATTAAAAACTGAAGAAAATTATAGTAAAAATTTTAAGAAATAAATGAAAATTTATGGAATTAATTGAAAATTGAAGAAGATAATTAAAGAAATATGTGACCTGGACAGTGAAAAGGGGGCTTACGTGTCAAAAAAAAATTTTTTTTTGGTTTACACCACGTGAAAGAGCGTCAAAAAATCTATCAGAATCTGCAAAAAAATGAAAAACGATTTTTTGACACGTAAGCCCCCTTTTCACTGTCCAAGTCACATATATTGAAAGTTTAAAAAAATAATTGCCAATTGAAAAAAGACAATGATTATTGGGAGCGTTCACATATGACGTCACGCTATAGAGGGGAGGGGGGAGTCTTGATCAAACGTGACAAAACGTGACTTGGGGGAAGGGGGGGTCATCCTAAACGTGACGTAACGAAATTTTATTTTTATGTTTAATATGAAGTATTTAATACTTAAAGTTCGAGGTATGTGATTTGAAACAGTCCTTAATGTATTTGTTGTGCAAAAAATAAGAAAATTTTTTAATCACAGTGTATAATCTATTTATTAACCAAATATCAGTAATAAACTCAAATGACTGCAAATTTAGAATAAAAAACTGATTTAAAATTATTACTATTGAATTTTTTGTTATTAACGTTGAAAATAAAATTATCATAAAAATAGGGGGGGGGGGGCGAGAAACGTGACGTACTTTTAGGGGTAGGTGTTTATTCTCACGTGACAGTCCGTGACAGGAGGGGGGAGGGGTAAAAAATTTGAAAAAAATGCGTGACGTCATTTGTGAACGATCCCTATTAAACATTGAATAAAATAATTAAAAATTGAAGAAAATATTCAGAATTGAAGAAAATAATTAAAAATGGAGGAAATAAATCGAAAATTTAAAAATTAAATTGAAATATAAATAAAATAATTGAGATTTGAAATAAAAATTACAAAATGATAAAATGGTATGTTATGGTAATGTTAATTCTATTTACATAAATAGCAGGAACATAGAAAAGATTAGTTAACTGTTTATTTGACTTTATTCTTTTTTTAATGGCTTTTTTATTAGTAAATCGGATTTTTTGATTTTGTATCAATCATCAATAAAACTAAATTCAAACATTAAATCTGAATTTTATGAACATGCTTCGCAATATTTACAAAAAATTATATATTTTTGATCCCAAAAAAGGTGAAAACAGATGTAAAAAGGTGACAAGTCATCAAAAGAGGTGAAAAAATTAAAAAAAGGTGAAAAAATGATTGTCTGTGATGCCTGTATTATTTGCCTTAAATTTGATTTCAATCTTTAAGTAAAATCTATTGAATAGTACTAGATATTTTGAAAAAACAAATTAATTTCGTGACAGTGCCTGATCTGATTCCCCCTTAATCTACATAAATCGAAAGTTCCTTTCCTCAAACTCATATTCACTTAACTAAAAGATAAAACTTGAAGAAAAAAAATCCACATAATCTCCAGGTTTTATCGTATTCAACAAGATAATCTCATTCAATGAGTTCTCGAGCTAATAAAAAGTTGGCAGGAATCATTGGCCCTAAAAATTGGAAGCGCCTGATTGGCCGCCAGGCATATTCATAAATCTAGCCGAAAACCCAGATCTATCAGATAAGTCTGCAAATTAAAGGAGTTTTCTATCCCAGAGGAATCGTGTCGTTCTGGTCGAACCACGTGTAAAGTTGGCCAAGTTAAAAGTTTGATATTTAAACTTTTTGGAGGTGCTGGGCAGCGATTTGAATGATCGGCGTTGCCGATGCCATGGTAACTCCGGACAACAAGCTGTCAGATGATAGGCAAAGTTTTGATCAATAACAGGTGACTACTGGGAGCTGAGTCGAGTTCGAGGTACCGATGTGGTAAACTCTCCTGGTAGTAGTGGAGTATTGTTGATTGAAGCTTTCGCCCGAGTTTTTTTTTCTGTGTTAGTGGAGCTTTCAAAGTAGTTGTAAGCGTGGTGGATAGCAGAGAGTTGAAGCAAAGTTGAAGAAAAGTGGCCCCTAGGGGTGGAAACAACTATAACTGGTACCCGCGTGCTGGTAGCACGATGGTAGTGTCAGTACTTTCAGAAGAGGGCAATGGATGGTATTTCGTCAGCCGGAGTTGGAAGTCAGTCAGTCGGCGTTCGCCAGTCACGCCGGCTCATTTTGATCGCATATATCTATTAAGAATTCATTCACCGGCATCCCTCGTCCACACGATTCATTATCCGAGATTTCAGACCACGAGAAACTAGGTGAGAATTTATTCTCTTCTTCAAACTCAATATCAATTCCGAATTAGTGCTCCGTTAAACGATTTCAGTTCATCTGTGGAAAATATAATAAAATTAACAAATATAATTCACATTTTATTTTTAATACTGGCAATTTACTAGATTGCAATTGAAAAATACGCCGCACAGTGAGGAAAAAGTGTAAAAAAATGTCCAAAAAGTTTGACAGGTCGTAATTTTCAACCGAATTATAATTATTTTTTTAAATTGAAAATAAATTCCGAAAAACTTTGTCGAGTACAATTTAAAAAAAAGTAATTTGTTATTTTAGTTGGAAGTTAATAAAAAAGAATTTTTTATATTTATTGAGCTAAATTGGCATAATTTGTTATTATTTTTTAAAAAGCACTTGGTATGA
Organism: Ganaspis brasiliensis; assembly: GCA_037103525.1. Classification (NCBI taxonomy): domain Eukaryota; kingdom Metazoa; phylum Arthropoda; class Insecta; order Hymenoptera; family Figitidae; genus Ganaspis; species Ganaspis brasiliensis. Next base: position 1,167,819 of record JAZKLR010000079.1, read on the forward strand.
GTAACATTTTGTTCCTTGAATGAAAATTATAAACATCTAATGAAATAGTTTTACATATTTAATTGTTATAAATAAAGTAATAAACAAATTAACGAGCAGAATCAAAAAGTAGAATAAAGCCTACGAAAATCATTACTTGGAGGTTTTTAGGGTAGCTGATTACGAATCTTATGTCACTTTTTCACAATTCAAGATGGCGGATCCAATATGGAGGACGAAAAAGTAGATTTAACCTCACCAAAATCATTACTCGGGGTTTTTCTGGTCGCTCAAAATTCAAAATGTCGGACAAAAAAACAGTATTTTAAACATCACTAGGACAGACAAAAATTAAAATTTTTTTGCAGCATTAAGGCGTTAATGTTATTTTATTAAAAAGTAGTTCTACTTTTTGGCACACATTTTTAAAATCCGAAATAGTTGACTCCTATAATGAAAAAATAATCATAGAGTATTTTAATGTGACGTCAGTAATCAAGAAGGTTAGGTTATTTTGTCAAGAAGGTTAGGCTCGGACCCAAATTTACATTACGTTATAATGGGAATAATGGGATTTTTATGACAATTCAATAAAAAAAACTTTTAAAATTATTAAAGGCAAAAGATAAAACATATTTTTTTACGTTTTTGTAGTATAATCATACTTTTTATTGGTTATCTGCTTTATTTTTAAATGCAAAAAAAAAATAGTGAAAAATTCAAAATAGGTTAGAAAGTTCTGTCAGTGTGATTGTTTTTTTGGCTTCTAAATACAAATTTAATTAATTGACAAGAAATATGAATACATCATAAAAATGTAAAAAAACATATTCTATCTTCTAATAGCAACAATTTATGCAATTTTTAAATAAATTAGTCTAAAATACCTTTTATATTAGAAATCCCTTTATAGCTCAATGTAAATTTCGGTCTGCGCCTAACCTTTCTGACAAAATGACCTAACCTTTTTGATTTGTGACGTCACATTAAAAAAACTCTATATTTGTTGTCTCTGTGAATACAAATAGTAAGAAAACTGACATCAGATTCGTAATCAGCGATACCGAAAACCGCAGAGTAATAATTTTGGTTATAGATTAAATCTACTTTTTCACTTTTTGTCAGCCATATTCGATCGGCCATTTTGAATTTTTACGCGCTTTTCTAATTACTATGCACAATGGATTTTTAAAAGTTTTAATTTTCAAACAAAATACAATTTTTTAATAGCCAAGAAAAGTTTCTATTTTAATTATGATTTATTTATTTTAACAAAATTTACAGCAAATAGTTTTCATTCCGTGACTTTTCTCGGGGTCGACGAATTCATCCCTTTAGTTAGTGCCAACTGAGTCATACAAATAACTTTCTCCATTCTCAGAAAACTTTACACAAGGCGTTTTCAAGTTTACCGGATACATGATTGTTCATGGAATAATTAAAGAAATTCTTAAGCCTCAAATTCAACATTCTCACAAGCTTTTTGCAATAAACTACACTGTCGGAAAAACTTTTTAAAAATTCTTTTATCTCATTCTTGTTTAAAATTTACAAAATAACTATCAAGGTTCAAGGATTCATTAATTTACTTTCTTAAAAAGTAGGTTAAAATAATAAATAATGTAAAATAATCTCTGTCAAAATCTTTTCGAAGGGTTGGGAAATATTTTATCCTTTCTGGCTTAATTAATAAATTTCTTTTACAATTAAAAATAAAATAAATTTATAATAGTTTAGGAATAACAATAAAATTATTCCCAATTTCTTTTTGACCTATGCGACGTTTTATTAAAAAATTCTATAAAGTTTAAACGCGTTTCGACACGCAAAAATATTATGTCCTTTTTAGAAACGCTTTAAAGATCAGAGAATTTATAGACAATAATAATTAAAAAACAATCAGAAATTTTTTTTAGATACATTTTTAATTATTGACACAATATTTTTCAAAAAAATCATTAATACATTTGGTTGTTTTTAATTGTTATTGCCTATATAAATTCTTTGGTCGTTATAATGTTTCCGAAGATGTAATTTTTTATTACGACTTAAGGAAGTTCTCTCCATTTATAACCTCAAGTTAAACAGTAGTTTTTCACAATGAATAAAAATGTTATTAAATATTTTTCACTAAATTTTGAAAGACCCAGTTGTACATTTTTCTGAAAAAATGACGTTGAAAATTAAAAATCTATTAAACATTTGTATTTTTTCACCCAATTTTAACAATTTTGACTTATTTTGCTGTTTGAAATGCTCTCTACAATTTTATTTGTTAGATTTCGTTAAATAAAATTTAAAATAACATTAAATAATATTAAAATATAGTTTAACAATATTTTAAATACATATAAAAATCAAATTTTATGTATTCAATAACTTTTGAATGAAATATTATTAACAAAATTCAATAAATACAATTTTAGAGAATGTTTCAAAAAAAAAATATGCTACCATTTCTCAAAATTGGATGAAAATTACCAATGTTCAGTATGCTTAACAAAAAATTTTAGCTCAACCTTATTTTCTAAAAAATGTTATGTTTCAAAATTTAATAATATTTTTATTTAATGTGAAAAATCACTCTCCAGTTTGAAGCTAGAACAAAGAAGAGAACCTCCTTAAAATATTAGACGAGTTATGAACACAGGGATCTAAGAAGCAAAAAATTTTAGGTTAAGTTCAGTGATAGTTTTACCTTGATTTAAAGTTCACTTTTAATTATGTAAAATAAAAACCAGGTTCTATTAAATATTTTGGACGGAATGTAAACTAAAACATTCATAGTTTTTTGGTTTAAATCAGTTACTTTTTAAAAAATGCAGTTAAATTGATGAAAGTTTATAAATATAAAAATAATCTTAATTTCAGTAATAAATAAATCAATAATTTTTTCTATAATTTTTAACAGTTTTCAATATACAATTATTCTCTTTAAATTTTATAACCTATTATTTAATTCTATATAATTATTTTCTTCTTTTGTCGATTATTCTCGCCAGATTTGTAATTTTTATTTCTATTGTCAATTATTTTCCTCATTTCTCCATTATTTCATATAATATTAAATTATTTTAAACATTTTGTAATTTTTCTTTCAATTACCAACTATTTTCTTAAAATTTTAATTTAATTCTTTAATATTAAATTTATTTCTTTAATTTTTAATTATTTTCTTCAATTCTCATTTCTTTACTTCAATTTTCAATTGCATGCTTCGATTTTCAATTATTTTATTCAATATTTAGTAAGTCTCGCCTTTTCTTAATTATCAACTATTTTCTTAAAATTTTAATTTAATTCTTTAATATTAAATTTATTTCTTTAATTTTTAATTATTTTCTTCAATTCTCATTTATTTACTTCAATTTTCAATTGAATTCTTCGTTTTTCGATCATTTTATTCAATATTCAATAATTCTCGCATTTTCTTAATTATCAACTATTTTCTTAAAATTCATCAATTTTCAATTGATTTCTTCAATTTTTAATTATTTTCTACAACTTTTTTCATAATTTTCATCAGTTTTTAATTGGAAAATTATTTTTTTCCTATTTTATGATTATTCATCAATTTAAATTTTTTTTTTCGAGTGCTGATTATTCTCAATCAATTTTTGAATTTTTTTTTCAATTGTTAATTATTTTTTTTAATATAGTTGATTATTTTCGTCAATATTTAATTATTTTGTCATATTGCAATTATTCTTTTAATTATCAATTATTTTCTTGAAATTTCTATTTAATTCTTTAATTTCCAATTTATTTCTTCAATTTTTAATTATTTTCTTCACTTCTCAAATATTTTTTTTCATTTTCCATTATTTTTATCGATTTTCAATTAATTCGTCAATATTCAATAATTCACGGATTTTTTCTATTTTTTTTTTACTCACAAAAATTGTTTTAAAATTTCAATTCAAGTCAATTCCGTAACTATTCTTTTCAATTCTCAGTTATTTTCTTCAAATTTAAATTCCACTTTTCAATTTTCAATTATTTTCTTTAATATTACAAAATTATCGCCATTCTTCTATTAGTTTTTTTGATTATCATTAGGTTTCTTTAACTTTAAATACAATTGTTCAATTATTTGAGTTGGTATCATTTTGACACAAAACTTATCATAAAGATTTTTATATTGTACAAACATAGGTAAATGTTATTTTGTACAACACCTGAAATTAATAGTATTAACATTAATTAATTAAATAAACAATAAACTCTTCAACTAATTCATAAAAATCAAATAATTAATAATTAGAACCTAAAAATCTTTTAATATTAGCAGTTGTACAAAATAACATTAACCTATGTTTGTAAAATATAACAATCTTCAAAACAAGTTTTGTGTCAAAAAGATACATATTCAGTTATTTTCTTTAATTTTTCATTCCATATTTTAATTTATATTTCCATTTTTTAGTTTTCAATTGTTTTCTTCTGTATTCTTTAATTCTCAACTTTTTTCAAGTACTTTTGTTCAATTTTTAAGAATATTCTTTAAATTTTAATTCCATTCTTCAATTTTTAATTGCTTTCTTCAATTTTAAATTATTTTTTTCAATTTTAATTATATTTTTCGATTTTTAATCCAGTTGTTAAATGTGCAAATTATTTCCAACAATTATTCCTACAATTTTCTTAATTTTTCAATTCGCAATTATTTTCTTTGAATTTAATACTTCTTGTTTAATTTTTTCAATTATTTTTTTCAGTTGTCTATTAATCTAGTCATTTTTCGAATTTTGTTTTCAATTGACAATTATTTTCGTCATTTTTCACATATTTTTTTTACTTTTTTCAATCATTCTTGTCATTTCTCAATTATTTCCGTAAATTATTAATTATGTTCCGCAATTTTTAATTATTTCCTACATTTTTTTTCTTTTTCAATTGCTATCTTAAAATTTTATAATTATTCTTTAATTATTTAAATTATTTTGTTCGGCTGTGTATTAATCTAACCATTTTTCGAATTGTGTTTTCAATTGTCAATTATTTTTGTAATTTTTTTTCATTTATCAATTATTTTTTCAAATTTTAATTTAATTCCTTTATTTTCAATTTATTTCCTCAATTTTTCATTATTTTCTTCAATTTCAATGATTTTTTTTCGATTTTTAATCCATTTGTTCAATTTGCAATTATTTCCAACAGTTATTCCTGTAATTGTTCAACTTTTTTGTCTAAATTTAATATTTATTGTTTAATTTTTTTAACTGTGAATTATTTTCATCATTTTTCAGATATATTCTTTAATTTCGTAATTTTCTTTATTTGAATTTGCACAAATTTATAGTTTTAATTGACCAACAAGAATGCAAAGTTTGTTAATGTTAATTAATTAATGTTGCTAGTAGAAATCTAATTTTATGAAAAATCTGATTTTATTTTAGGATGTAGCTTTCAGATAGAGAAGAATCGAAAGAATCTGAAGAATGTCTGCACAGAGGAGACCTTCGGGTCCAATCAGGCAACTTTCTCTCCAACCACATCCTCGTCGCCAGCAAGTTCGAAGACAGAGATCTGCCGACGATGAGAAACCTCTCCAAATCTACTCAAATCCCATTCGAACCAGATTTTGCGGAAGTCCAAAGCCGGATATCGATCGTCCAAAAATTCGAATCGCTTGGGGTGAGCAAAGATCGAAATCCAGCGAGAATCAGGTGGAAATAGTCGCTCGTCAAATTCCGGGAAAGTCGAGACCGCCGACCGCGAGAAACTTGAAGATCTCTAGACCCCTGATCACCGAGAAAGCCACAATTCTCTATTCTCGCCAGGAACTCGCAGAAAGGCTACGACTCGCCTGGAAACAACGAGAGGCAAATAAATCGAATATTGATATTTTTCTGGCGCACAATACAGTCGAGGAACGATGTGATTCGCAGCTTTCCACGAGTACAAATGTCACGGCACCGTCCACCCCTCTTCCAAAGCAACTTGACAAGCGGCGTCAGGTTTTTCAGAAAGTCGAAAACACCAGTTGCGATGCTGATTTTGATGACTCCGGGAACAATGAATCAACTCCAAGAGTTATTCAGAATGAGACTCAGATAGAAATAAAGTTAAACGATACGGAGGTGGAATTTAAGGATGAAGAGGAAGAGACGAGTGATCAACGAATGGAGGATGATGATCAGATAATCAGTTATGGGAAATCCTGTTTTAAATTCAAAGAGGATAGTTTAAAAATCACAGCGTATCCTAATTGTAATTATCAAACGTCGACGAACAAACAATCTCTAGCTCAAAATGACGATGACACGAATTCTGAGGAGAAAAACTCTTCCGAAGGTTCACCAACGGAAAAGAAGAAATCTTGCATAAGTATCGACTGGAGCAATCCTGCTGAGGAAATTCCTGATCCGAAATTACCGTCTAGGAAAGAAGAAGTCTCCTCGGCGAAATTGAAACGAGCCGGTTTTCAGAGTGGACTGAACAAGGCTTTTGTCGGGCCTATTATTGAGAAGACGATGACCTTGAAAGTGGCGGACAAGTGTTCAAATGAGACGAAATTCAGAAGAACCAATTCGGCACCTCCGATTCGTCGGCCGATGAGTGTCTCCTCGAATAGGGCGCAAATTAACATCGTGATAGACGCACCTGCAATCAAGAATGAATTTTCAGATAAGATGGAATTGAAATTGCATGAGAGAAAAGATGTAATGAGTGTGCTAACTAATGATAACGAGCCTTCGATAAAGAGTGCCATTTCTCACCGTCCGATAAAATCAGCACCAATCAAACGTCGAACAAAAAGCGGTAAAAGGCGAGGACTCTCAATTGGATCAAAGGATGGCGATAATGAACATCAGGATAGACCTCGTGGACGTGGAAAAGCTTTCCTGGAGAATAGGATGACGGATATTGTCACAATGGTTTCTCTGGTCAGTTCGGCCGACAGTGATAGCGACGTTGATGAAAATTCTCTCAGGGATGACAAATTAATTCACGAATTGAGAAACAAGTTGCCCACCACGTCGATCATCAAGTCTTCTACAAATCCTGCCATTCCCAACAATCGGAGGCCTATCAAATCTGGTTAGTTCTGCAAAATTAAAAATAGTCAATTTTTTGCTTTATTGTATTTGTTTCGTAACGAAGCCCCGCAAACAAAATTTTTGTCCGAAACATTACACTAGTGTTTTTTTACGTATTTTTCTTCTAAATCCGAATCCGAAGTTAGAATTGCCAGATTGGTTCTACTTTTTGAGATATAAAAAAAAAATTAAAAACACAAATCCTAACAAAAAAGACTTTCTTTCTCGGAAAATTACGCGAGTATATTGCAACGTATTTTTTCCGCTGAATCAAAATCCATAGTCAGAGTAACAGGATTGGCTAAAATTTTTTAAGATAATTTCAAAAAATTGATTTTTTCGTGTTTTTCAGAATTTTTTAAAAATATCTAAAAAATGAAAGCCATTCTGATCATTCTGGCTTCAGATTTGAGTTTAGCGGGTAAAAATACTTATTGTTAGAACACATTTAGAGTTGCAAAATTCTCGGTTATTTAAAGTCCGGTTACATTCTCGAGAATATAACCGAGAATATTCTCCTTCCGGAGAATTTATGAGATAAAAAATTTATTAAAAAAAAAATTGATAAATAACAAAATAATTATCATTAGAAATTAACTCAATGAAGTGTATAAATTATTATTAAATATAACAATTATAAACAATTTTAAAATGAAAGGAATCTTAGAAATAAATTTAAAAAATTAGGGTAATGAAAAATTGGAGAAAATAATTGAAAATTGAAAAAAAATGATTCAAATTGAGATAAATAATTAAAAATTTAGAAAATTAATTCAGGTAATGATGAAAATAATAAAAAATTTAAGAACATTATGAGGAAATAATATAAATAATTTAAAATTGAAGAAAATAATTAAAATTTAAAAAAATAATTGAAAAAATTGCATAATACCTATATTTTAAATAAACAAAATTTAAAGAAAATTTCAGAAAAATACTTGTAACTTTTAGAAGTTTATTGCATAAAAAAGAAAATATTTAAAAATTAGAGGAAATAAATTAAAAAAAGATAAACATAATTTAAAATTGTGAAAAACAATTTGTAATTTGAGAGAAATAATTGCAAAACATACAGAATATAGGTACATAAAATACAAGAAAATCGTAGATATAATTGAAAATTAAATAGAAAAATGTAAATTCAATATAATTAATTAAAAACTTTTTGGAAATTATGAAAAAGAACGTAAGTAATTGAAAATAATAAACAAATAATATAAATAATTGAAAATTGAATTAAATAATTCAAAATTAAATTAAATAATTGAAAATGATTAAAAATTTAAAAAAATTATGGGAAATTTGATAAAAATATTTAAAAATTTTATAGAAAAAAATTTTAAAAAATAAGAACAATTAAAACTTGTGGTAAATAATTGGAAAATGATTTTAAAATTTGAAACTTGAAGACAATAATTGCAATATGATAAAAAACAATAATATGTTGAAAAAACTTCTGTTATTTTCCTTCAATTATTTTTTTTAAATTTCAATTTAAATCATTAATCTTCAGTTCAATTCTTTAATCTTCCATTTATTTCTTTAATTTTAAATTATTTTCTTCAACTTTAACTTGCATTCTATGTTTTTCAATTACTTTATTCAAAATTCAATAATTCTCGCATTTTTTTAATTATCAAATATTTTCTTCAAATTTCTATACAATTCTTCAACTTCCAAATGATTTCTTTAATTTGTATGAAAGTATTAAATGTATTTTCATTTAGTTTTTACAAGTTTTTGCATTATTTTCATCAGTTTTCAATTGAGAATTTTTTTTTCTATTTTAATTTTATGATTATTCATAATTAAAAATTATTTTTTTTAGAATGCCGATTATTCTCACCATTTTTCGATTTTTTTTCTATGGTTAATTATTTTTTTTAATAGTTAATTATTTTCGTGATATTGTAATTTTTCTTTTAATTGTAAATTATTTTCTTGAAATTCCCATTTAATTCTTTAATTTCCAATTTATTTCTTCAATTTTTAATTACTTTCTTCAATTTTCAAATATTTTCTTTAATCTTTTATTTTTTATATCGATTTTGAATTAATTCTTTAATATTCAATAATTCTCTAAATTTTTCAATTATTTTTTTCACTTATAAAAATTGTTTTAAAATTTCAATTCAATTACCTATTCAATTCTAGAATTATTCTCTTCAATGCTCAGTTATTTTCTTTAAACTAAAATTCCACTTTTAAATTTTCAATTTTTTTCTTTAATACTAAAAAATTATCGACTTTTTTCTATTATTTTTTTCGATTATCATTAAGTTTATTTAATTTTAAATACAATTGTTCAATTATTTTCTTTAATTTTCAATTCTATTCTTTAATTTTTATTTCCATTCTTCAGTTTTCAATTGTTTTTTTTTTTATATTCATTAATTATCGGCTTTTTTAAATTAATTTTTTTTAATTTTTAAGTATATATTCCATAAATTTCAATACAATTCTTCAATTTTTTGTTGCTTTCTTCAATTTTCAATTATTTTTTTCAATTTTAATTTTTTTTTTTCGATTTTCATTCCAGTTGTTAAATGTGCAATTATTTCCAACAATTATTCCTATAATTTTCTTAATTTTTAAATTTGCAATTATTTTCTTTAAATAAGCATTCATGTTGATTATTTTGATGCTTGTTTAATAAATTGTAGGCGTAATTGTATGGGTTTTCGGATCAGTAAAAAACCCATACAATTACGTCTACAATTTATTTTCTTTAAACTTAATATTTCTTGTTTAATTTCTACAATTATTTTTTTCAGTTCTCTATTAATCTAGTCATTTTTTGGATTTTGTTTTTAATTGACAATAATTTTCGTAATTTTTCATATATTTTCTTCAATTTTTCAACCATTTCCTTCAATTATTAATTATTTTCAACAATTTTTAATAAATTCCTACAATTTTGTAAAACTTTAATTATTATTTATTTATTTATTTATAATTATTCTTTGACTTTTTAAATTATTTTCTCCAACACCAGCTCTGAAACTGCAAGTTTCTAAGTTAAAAAGTGTGGCGAAAGTGATACTTTTCACAACTCTTAAAAACAGTGGCGAAAGTAAATTACGGAAAAAACTAGCCGCTTGGAAGAGTAGGCCCACCACTAGTGTTTTATAATAATTAAGCATGCGGAATTGTGTTTTATGAAAATTCCGCGTGCGGAATAATGTTTTATGGAAATTCAGCAGGAAGATAGTGTTTTATGATAATTCCGCATAATAATTGCACATGCGGAATACTGTTTTAGATAATTACGCAATAGGAATAAAATGCAGAATACGGAATTCCGCATGCGAAATAAAATGCGGAATGCGGAATTCTGCATTATAATTGCGCAGGCGGAATATTGTCTTATAATAATTCCGCATGTGGAATAAAATGCGGATTGCGGAATTCCGCATTATAATCGCTCATGCGGAATACTGTTTTAGGACAATTACGCAATGGGAATAAAATGCAGAATTCCGCATGCGGAATGCGGAATTCCGCATTATAATTGCCAGGCGGAATATTTTCTTATAATAAGTCCACATGCCGAATAAAATGCGGAATGCGGAATTCCGCATTATAATTTCCAGGCGGAATATTGTCTTATAATAATTCCACATGCGGAATAATGCGGAATTCCGCATTATAATTGCGCAGGCGGAATATTGTTTTCTGATAAATCCGCATGCACAATTATAATGCCGAATTTACTGTTTTAGGGTAATTCCGCATGAGGAATTTCCATAAAACATTATTTCGATCGCATAAGTGTCATAAAACACTATTACACAAGCGTTGTCATAGAACACTATTCCGCATGCGTAATTCTCATAAACAACACTATTCCGCTTGCGGATTTTTCATAAACACTATTCCGTATGCGGAATTTTCATAAAGCACTATTCCGCATCTGTTATTGTCATTGAAGTTACGCATAACCTATTTAATAATACATTCAACTCTTCCCAATTAGTTTAAATTATAAAAGTATATTCGGAAACGCATTCCGGAAGGTGTTAGAGAAAATCTCGTGTGTAACACGTGGTAAAAGGATAATTTCTCTCAAGTGAATACTGCTCTCGCTACGCTCGAGCAGCAAACTTCACTCTCGAGAAATCACTCTCTTTCACCACCAGTCACACAATGTACTATTCTTCGGTGTTGTATGTGTCTAAATACCTACACTTACATATTATCTTGGGCGGAAAAAAATATTTTTTTGATTTTTCGGGCAATTTTTTGAGATTATCTGAAAAATGTTAGCCAATCTGGTCATTCTGACTTCGAATTTGGATTCAGCGGAAAAAATACGCAGAAGTACACTAGCATATTGGCCAGGACAAAAAATTTTTTTTTTTGGTTTTGATTTGTTTTTAAATTTTTTTTGAAAATTTCTATAAAAAATTTTAGTCAATTTGGTTATTCTGACTGCAGATTCGGATTCATCGGAAAAAAATATATAAAAATAAACTAGCATATTATCCCGAGCAAAAAAAAAATATTTCTTTGATTTTTTTTCGGGTTTTTGAGCAATTTATTGAGATTGTCTCAAACATTTTAGTTAATCTGGTTATTTTGACTTCGGATTCGGATTCAACGAAGAAAAATACGTAGGAAATGATAAAATACTGAATACATTTCTTGAAAAAATAATAAATTAAAAAAAACTTAACGATTTCAAAAGAGGAAAAAGATTTCAAGAAATATAAAAATGGCAATAAAAGTTGTAAATTTATTAAAAGGAAAAAATTTCCGGTTTTTTTTTCAAGATTTTTCTAAATTACTGGGACCCGATTTTACGGTAGCTGCATACCTTGATAAAAAAAATCAGTGAAAATTGAAAAAAATTAATATAAAAATTGTCACTTTTTCATAAAACGTGCCAATTTAAAAGAAGTTTACAACTTTTGTTTTATTTTTTGAATTTCAAATATCAATGGAAAGATTTTCCACAACTGACAGTAAAATCGAAAACTCTTGAATAAAAAATAAAAAAAAATGAAATTTGAATTCTATTTTTTCGGGCAGTTATCCTTATCAGGAAGGACGAGTCGAAAGTAGATATAAGAAATAGTCAATAGACTCATTTTCCAGTGAGACAAAATCGATGACATACGATTCACCTGGCCTACTTTTTAGTAAACAGTCAGTGGGCCAACATCAATATAGTCGTCTAGTAATAAGATCCCTTTTAATAATCTGTTTTTGAAACTGACTTTTATGCGATTTAGTTTCAGATAAATCTTCCAATTTACAAATCTTCCACTTTTAGATAAAAGAATCATGATTCTTTATTTTTTAATAAAATAATAAAAGATTTGTAAAATTTATAATAAAATATTTAATAAAAGTTAAAATAAAGTACAGATATGAAACGAACAATTTTAAAAAGTTGAATTAATCAAAAAAAAAAAACAAAGGTTCAGAAAAAGAGAAGATTGAAAAGATAAAATGAACAGAAAGAAAATACAAACAGAAAAGAACAAATTAAATAGAAAATACTAAAAAAATCAAATTAACAGAAAGAAAATAAAAAAAATTAAGCAGAAAGAATACATTTTTTAAAAAGAGATTGTCGACAATGTCGACAAATTGTTATATCAATAGTTGAACAAAATTTTATTGCAAGTTTAATGGACTTCATAAACTAGCTAGTTACTTGTACTTTAAGAAGAAATTTGAATTGAAGACACTGATCCCAGAACCATTAACCTGATCCGAACTACAATGTCCCTGAAACCAACTTTGAGTAATTGTAGTAATTTAACAAAAAGAGAGTCAAGGATAGAAAGATACAGAGATTCAAGGAATCGTAAGATTGCCCGGAAACCTAAATTCGAAACAATCGATGGTCGACCCAAATTTGAAAAATGACTCAATAAAAAATTAAAATAAAAAAAAAATCGGTAATTTTTTATTACCGAATTTTGATTCAACAGATTTTTTATATTAGAGAATTACTCTTTAAATACATTTTTAACCTGAAAAATTCTAAATGAATTAATTTTAATTTAGCAGAATTTTAAGGGGGTTAAATTTTAAAAAACCAGAATTTCTATTTGCCCAAATATAATATTTTCTGATTAGCCAATTATAAAACTCGCACCAAAAAATTTCATTCAAATTTTTATTCGAGTTCGCAATTTCGTTTAATTGAAAATTCAGTGTTTAAGAATTTTATCAAACAGCAATTCGTACAAATAAAAATTCGGGCAAATAGAAATTCTGTCATTTTAAAATTTGACTCATTTAAAATCCAATTAAAAGAGAATTTCGCTAACTTATAATTCTGATCAAATAATCAATTTTTTAATATTAATTTTTAATTTTAAGTAAACAGTTGGTTGAAGCGAAATTCTGTAAAATGAGAATTCTCTTTGATAAAAAATCGGTAATCTGAAAATTCTATTCAGTAAAAATTCGAGTTCATTTAAATTCGAATACGTGAATTTTGTCTAGTTATTTTTGGCGAATGAATATTCTGTGAAATTAATTGATGAGAATTTTTGATATATTATATTTCGTTTAATAAAATTGCTTCGTACTTTCATTTTTTAAATTTGTTTTTAAGATGTAAATTAATCTGAATTACTTTCGTATATTATTTATAGATCACCGAATTTTTCTAAAACAGAAATTTCATTTTATAGAATTTTCTTTATCTACCTTTTCATTTCGATGAATTCTAATTGAAACGAATTTTAATTTAGCAGAATTATCCTCTAACAGAATTTTAAGTTAGTCTAATTTATAAAACCCGGAATTTATATTTTCCCAAATTTTCATTTGCCTGATTTTTTATTTGCACGAGTTCATATTTTATTCTGATTTTTGGTAATTTCGATCAATTGAAAATTCCGTTTTTTAAGAATTATATCAAATACCAATTCGTACAAATAAAAATTCGGGCAAAAAAATCCGAGCAAATAAAAATCCTGCCGTTTAAAAATTCGACTCACTTAAAATTCTGTTAACAGAATATTCGGCTCAGTTAAAATTCATTTTAATTAGAATTCTTTTAAACAAAAAATTGGTTAAAGGCAAAAGAAAATGAAAATTCGTTAACCGAAAAATTCTGTTCAGTAAAAATTCGTGTTGATTTAAGGAGGTTCTCTCCATTTGCATAACCTCAAACTAGAAAGTCGTTTTTTACCACAAATAAAAATATTATTGAAATCAATTTCACTAAATTTTGAAAGACCCAGTTGTACATTTTTCAGAAAAAATGAAGTTGAGCTAAAGTTTGTAGTCAAATGATAATTATTTAACATTTTACGCTTTTTCTTGAAATCTAATTAAAATCTGTGATTTTTATCCAATTTTAACCAATAATAGCTTATTTTTTTCGTTGAAACATTCTTTACAATTTTATTTGTTGGCTTTGTTAGAGAATATTTTTTTTAGAAGTTATTAGACAAATAAAATTTGTTTTTTACGTGTTTTTTTTTAATGGAATATTATTTAAGAAAATCTAGCAAATAAAATTTGATGAAAATTACAGATTTTAACTGGATTGAAAGAAAAAACATAGAATGTAAAATAATTTATTTGGAAACATATTTTATTTTAATCTAATTTTTTTTAAAAAAATATAACTGGATCTTTCAAAATTTGATGAAATTGATTTCAAAAAAAGTTTTATTTGGGATGAAAAACAACTTTCTATTTTGAAGTTATGTAAACGGAGAGAACCTCCTTAAATTCGATGGATAACAAATTCGAAAGATGATAATTCGGTTACAAAGAAATTCTATCAAATGAAATTCTATAAAATAAAAACTCTAACTAAAATATTTTATAAAATATTCATGCGCCCTATCCCAAGAAATTGAATTCCACCCTCGGAAAAATTATTTACTTAAATTTAAGTTAATTAAAGTTTCAATTATTACTATATTAACTGTTAAACCATTTTTGCCCTAGGGAAGAAAACGACTTATTTTCTCTCTCTCTTGTAGTTTCTTTTCAACAAGATTCCTTTGACGAAGAGTCTCCTACAAAAACCGAACCAATGAAGGAGGAAAAAACCCTTTTTTTGGCCAGATACACATCGGCGAGTCGAGGAAATAGTAGATCTCCAACTCCTGAAGAAACGACGACCTGGAAAACGGAAGTTTCAAAGTTAGTGCCCTCGCTTCCTCTTCTCACACAAGAAAGTGAAACGTTAAATATTCCACTGACAGATCGAGAGAAAAGATGCTTGGTTGTACCAATCAGTGATTTAAGGGACAAGAAAAGAAAACTTTTACGCACAAGAAGTACTCCTCCAAAACCCAGGTTAGTTACTACAATTATATAGATCCTCGCTTGAAAATTAGATCTTTGCTTGAAAATCGATTTTTGCTCAGAAAATCAAAAATACAAAAGGTCAAGAAGAAAATCAGACCATTTATATTCTCTCAGGGTCACAAATCCCTTAGCATGCACAGATTGAATTCGATTGCTTTGGAATTTATGATATAGTAAAATAAAATAGAAAACGTGACGCTGGCACTACCTTGCATTCGATCAAATTTACATTTTTCATTTTCTAATATTCATTATTCTAATTAACCTGCAACAGAAATTAATGTTAATTTAGTAAATACACAATTAATATTTTCAGATCAAATACTCAATTATATCAAGAAAAAAAAATTATATTTCCCTTTTTTCTTCTGGTTTAGTTTTTCCACCGAAAACTTCTCAAGTTTAACGAAATTATTGAACTCAAGTGTATTGTGTGCTTATATAATTTTCTGGTTCATTGATCAAATCAGTTTCGTTACAAACCATTGAGTAGTATAAAGTTCCCGTGAATAAAGTTCCCGGAATCAAAAGTTGCTCACGCTTCCAATAATTAAGCGGAAAGAAGAGCTTGGTTCAATTCAAACGAGACAGTTCGTCAATTTTTTTCAACTTCCTGACCTTGACGAAATTATTAAGGCCTAGACATGCACTTCATCGTACCTTTGAAGTCTTCGTCACGTGATTCTTATTTACGTGACATCATTAATCTTTTCTTCATAATTGAGTATTGATCCTTTACGTTTTTACGAGAACTCAAGTAGATAGGAGAAAAAAACATTAATAAATAGCATCATTTATCTTGAATAAGTAGCAAAAAAAAAAAATTTTCTTTTTTAGTGAAATGTTAATATCAGAGAAAATAGACACAACTTTAAATTCCAGAAATTCACAACATGAAAACTCGCAACAATCGCCCATTATTGTAATAGAAAATCCAATCAAGGTAAAAAGTAATATCACGTTATTATGACTTAAATAACCTAAATTTAAATTATTTGCAAAATTGTTCGAGAAACTGAAATTAAAGTTGATAAACTAAAATTGATAAATTCTGTTTGAATCAAATTACTGTATGTTTTGAAAATAGATAGCAATAAATAATTTAACTGCAACCCCGGAAGTAACTGGAGCTAGTGAGATTTCGGCAGAGCCGCCTTTTCAAACTGCTAAGGAAAAAGAATGTTGGCATCTTTATCGTCGCATGTGTGATAAAGGGGTTTATGTTTCTTTCGACACAGTACTAAGGTTTGTTAATAATTATTAAATTATTAAATTTAATATTGATTGGAATTTATTGGAATAAATAAACAAAAACAAGAATTGATTTAAATTTAGATTAATTGAAATTAGAAAATATTAAAATTTTTATAAATTGAATTTTTAAAAAAACTGAATGAAATTAGAATAAATCGAAAATTGCAGATTAGTTAAATTAAATTAAACAGAATTTAGAATCCAATAAAATGAACGTTTTGACTAATTATAATAGAAATTGGTTAAAATTCAAATTTTAGAACAATCGAAACTGCAAATCCAATTAAGAAGTAATTTCTTTTTCAGAGGAATGTTGACACCGACAGAATATCGATTGCGTCAGAAGGAAATTTCTCAAAATTGTTGAAAGCTGTCTTCTCTGAGAAATCAACAGAGTATTACCTCAAAAAATGAAATTTGAACATAAAGCCTTATGCAAACTGTTGTAATTAGAGCACAAAAGTTTATTTTCGAGGAAACATATTTTACCTAGAAAAGCAATTTATAAGAGATCATATAAGAATAATTACAATGAGCTAAGAAAGTTCGTTTTTAAAGAATTATTATATAAACTACTTTAGATGTTACTGAATAATGATTATATATTATGCGTATACGATTTTAAGATAATTACACACGTAGAAAAATATTTTAAAAACGAAAACATTAATTATAAGTTTAATTATAATAATAAGTTTAAGATTTCATTGCCTCTCTGTGAATATTTAATATTCAAACCGAACCGATCTTGTTACAAAAACATCAACTGCCCATTTTTGTTATTAAGGTAGAATTAAAACTAAATTTAGGTACCATTGCTCAATAAACACTTAAATTACTCTTTAATTATTTTTTATCTACACAATTTAATTTATTGATCCTGATTTTTTCGTCCTCCGATTTCTTAATCCTGAATTTTCTTTGATTTTTTTATATCTTTGTTAAATATCTAAAGTAACGATCTAACTAATATTTTTTTATAACTATCTAAATAATATAATAAACATAATATAAAATTAATAATATAATAGGTAATAAAAATAAATATTTACAGAAAAATTGAAAAAGTGGTAAAATTAAAAAAGAAAAAGTAAAGAATTAAAATTATTTTCTGTTCTATTTAAATTAAACTAACAAATTCTAAATCACATTTTTTCCCAGAGATTCTACAACTATCCTAAAAACAAAATTTCTTATATTGACAAATTTATTTTGCAGACCCTTTAAAATATTTCCCGAGAATTAAAAAAAAAAGACACTGATATTTTAAAAAATTACCTGCCTTACATATAATTCTATTTTTTATAAAGAAATTTCAAAATTACAAAATTTTAGAAAAAAGGGAAAAATAGGGGAAAAAAGAAGAAAAATCGAAAATCTTTTTAAAATATTCAAAATTGGTCTAGAGATTTGAAAAAAGAAACATAAGAAACATTATAAAATGATCTAAAAACAAAAACAAAAAAAATTTATGAAAAAATAAACAAAACTACGAAAAAGTAGAGAAATTAAAGACAAGGTTAGAAAGTCTTGAGGAATAAAAAAAGGTGTGTAAAATATTTTAAAAATGAGAAAAAACATTTCAAATCTAACCAAAATAAAAAAATTAGAAAATTGCAAAAAGTATTTCAAACTTTGCGAATAGTTGCAAAAAAAATTCAGAGAAAAGATACGAAAAATAAAATAAATAAATAAATAAAATAAGAAAATGTAAAAAGTAAGTAAAAAACCAACAAAAAATAAATTTTTTTAAAAATACAAAAGTAAAGAAAATTATACAAAACATAACAAACAAATTTTTAATTTATAAATAATTAATTAAAGAAATAAAAGAAACGGTAAAAAACAAATGAAAACTATTTTTTAAGATAAAGTCAAGAAAATCATACTTTAAAGTTTAAACTGATAAAAAATCGTAAAAGTGGTAAAATTAAAAAAGAAAAAATAAAGAATTTAAATAATGTTAGAATGAAACAAATTACAAGAAAGGAGAAAAGTAAAAAACGTATAAAAGAAAAGAATATTTTATTTAATTTAGAAGATAAACAGAAGAATTTTTTTTAAATATCTTAATATATAAGAAAATATAGAAAAATTTATGAAAATTTTAGTAAATTCTACAAAAACAAAGTTATATGCAATGAACTACAATAATTTACGAAAAGTAAGAAAATAAAAGAAAATCTTATTTAAAAAAAAGAGGAAAGAAAAAGGAAAATTTGTTAAAAATTAAAAATACGAAATACTGAATTTTTTTTTGAACAACTATAATAATTATAGAGTTAAATAATTATTATATAATGAACTATAATAATTTACGAAAAGTAAGAAAATAAAAGAAAATCTTATTTAAAAAAAAAGGAAATAAAAAGATAAAGGAAAATTTTTTAAAAATTAAAAATACGAAATACTGAATATTTTGTTTGAACAACTATAATAATTATATAATTATTATATAATGAACTATAATAATTTACGAAAAGTGAGAAAATAAAAGAAAATCTTATAAAAAAAAAAGAAAAAGGAAATTTTTTAAAAAATTGAAAATACGAAATACTGCATATTTTTTTAACAACTATAATAATTATATAATTATATAATTAAATAAGTATTACATAATTATATAATTCTTATATAATGAACTATAATAATTTACGAAAAGTAAGAAAATAAAAGAAAATCATATTTAAAAAAAAAAGGAAATAAAAAGGAAAAGGAAAAATTTTTAAAAATTAAAAATACGAAATACTGAATATTTTGTTTGAAAAATAAAAAATAATAAGAACAAAATTTTTGAAAAAAGTAGGTAATATTTTTAAGAAACAGACAAACTTTTACAAAAATTAGAAATTTTACTAAATGGCCGAAGAATGATTAAAAAATAATGAAAAAACGAAAAAATCGACGATAAAGTGAAAAAGTTTGAAAACTCAAAAATGTTTAAATTAACTGAAAGTGTCTATTCAAAAATGAGAACATTTACAGAAAATAAGTGAAAGAAAAAAAGATTTTAAGTATTTTTAGTGGTTTTTGAAATTGAAAGAAAGGGAAAAATTTGAGCTTCAGCAAAAAACTGTTTTTTTTAACTTTAATTCTTGTTCCCAGAAAAAAAACCATCCAGACAAAAATATACAAAATATTCCAGAAAGTAAAAAAAAACCTTTGATATTTTCAGATTTTCCAGAATATTTTCAATTTCCCAGAAAATCTCAGATTTTTATGATTTTTCAATGTCATATACACTCTGATAGAGTAAAATAATTAAAATTAAAAATTACCTTTTACGAAAATACCAGTTTTTTCAAAAATAATAAAATATCGATTATTCAAAGTTCCTAGCAAGTTCCTAGCTTATCAACCAAGTAGAGAATTCTATTATTTTTCCGGCTCTGTCGTTCCTGGAAAGAGACGAAATAAATATTGAGTTGCCTTTCTAAACTTGCTTCAAATCTGTGACTTAAGTGATTGTGTATCAGCTGCAGGTGGTATGTAAATTTTTAACAAGTGAAATGAAAAGAAAACACTTACTTTTTTCGAATTTTCAAATTTCTCGTGTTCTTCTTTAAAAT
The DNA here is from genome assembly GCA_037103525.1 of Ganaspis brasiliensis. Classification (NCBI taxonomy): domain Eukaryota; kingdom Metazoa; phylum Arthropoda; class Insecta; order Hymenoptera; family Figitidae; genus Ganaspis; species Ganaspis brasiliensis. Next base: position 1,187,956 of record JAZKLR010000079.1, read on the forward strand.
GATTATTATTCACTGACATTTCGTGTTCAAGAAATAATCTCCCTTATCCGCTGTCATGACCAGTACAAAACAATGTCTCTGTCAAAAAAAAGAACAACTATGACTAATATTGACTACAAAGCTCGACTGGAACATAAATTATATTTGGTAAGCACAATATTTTAAAAAATACAATTATTAACAAATAAGAATAAGCGAGAATCAATAAAAATAAACAACAAACAAGAAATTAATTAGAGTAAATCATTTTGTCAATATAGTTGTTTACGATTCGATATATATTGAGAATCTGTCACAAATTACAGAACTAATTTAATTATAAATATAATTCAGATATGTCAAGTGACAGAAAGGAAATATTTTTTAAATATAAGTGTTTAAGAGTAAATTGAAGTGTGAAATTAAGTATAAACATTGAAATGAATATAAATATTGATAAAAACATGAATGTTAAAATGAAATAAATTTTGAAATGTATAAAATATTAGAAGGAAATATAAGTAATAACATCAAAACAAATGTCAAAATCGATATTAATTTAAAAATAACCATAAATGTACAATATCTGATATAAATTCTGTATATACGAGTCAGAATAATAAATGTCAAAATCAATATCAATTTAAAAATAAGCATAAATGTGCAATCATTATAATTGAAAAACTGAGCCTAAATGTTATACGTAATTTAAATTAAAAAATGGATATAAATGCTGCGACAAATATAAATATAAAAATAGATTTTTTTAAATCAAATTCAATTAATTAATTTGAATATGTAAGCTTATTTTTCTCAAATCTATAGACTAAATTTTTTTTTTTTCAGGCAAGAGAGACTCCTGAGCCAGAGTTTGACATTTCAGAATGTGCTTTAAAACAGGTTCCATCGGGAACTTATTCTTTGTGCAAGGTGTTTCGAAAAAGAACCCTTTTGATGAACGACAACAAATTAAGTTCACTTTCAGGTGGAGGTGCCTTAAATGACCTTTCACTTTTAACTATTTTAGACCTGAGTTCTAATGACCTAAACAATTTAACTTCCGAGATAAGATATCTTGTTTCTCTAGAGGTAAATTATTTATTGTACAACAATTTATCTAATTTACAATTACTCAAATTTACAAGTTCACTTCCTGATTAAAAAATTTTTGGAATATTATAACAGGCTTCACAGTTACAATGAAGAATATTTTAGGGAAAATTGGGAACAATATATAAAAAAATAGGGGACTTTCAGGGTACTTTAAAAAGTTAATAAATAAATTATATATCCTAATTAATTTGCAAGACATTTTCTAATCCAAATTTTAAAAGACAATATTTCTTCTGATATTATTCAATTATTAACTTTTGTGATAATAAATATTTTATTTATAAATACGTACATGAATCGACTGAAATTTAAATGTAATAATATTTGAATAGATTGGAATTTTGATAAACTTATGACTGGATTATTAGTAAATTAGAATCAAATAATATTTAAAGAGATAAAATAAAACAAAGAGAAAAAGAAACAAAGCAATATATTGAAAAATAGAAGAAAATCTTCAAAAAAGAAAGAAATGAAAAAATTAGAAAAAATATAAAAATAGCGAAAAATGAACCACGAAACAAAAAATAGTATTAGTAAGAATAAAATATGAAAATGTACAAATTGTATAAAAAAGGTAAAAAATTTAAAAAACTGTTCACAAATTGAAGAAAATTTAGAAAGGAAGATGTAAATAAATTAAATAAGTAAAAAAAGCAAAATTTTAAACAAATTTACCAAAAAAAATTTGTTTAAAAAATCTTGGAACCTAAAAAGTTTATGAAAGGATAAATAAATTTGCGAAAAAATAGACAAAATGTAAAGAAAATTAAATAAATTTAAATAAAAACAAGTTAATCTAAAAATATTCAGATCAACGAAAAAAATGGTACTTCCCTCCCCCTTAATTATCAAATTAAATAAGAAAATCAATAAAAAAAATTAATAAATTTTTCGAAATGTTATAAAACCAAAAATTATATAAAATAACCTAAAATACTTTGTGTAAAGAGAAGAAAATCTACAACACAAAAAAAAATATTAGAAGGAAATAAAATAAAAATGTTGAAACAATGATTAGCATTATGAAATTGTATAATAATACAAAAGAAATAATAAAAATTATTTAAGAAATTTTAAGAGATTTTTTAAGAATAAGAAATTATAAGAAAAAAATTAAATTCTTTGATAAATTAGAAAATTCATTATTAATAAGTCAGACAATGATAAAAGAAAATTATCATGGAGGAAGAGAATTTAAAATAAAGTTAGAAAAATTTTAAAATATCGGAAAGATTTAAATTAAGGAGGTTCTCTCCATTGCCATAACCTCAAACTAAAAAATGACTGTTCCCAACAAATAAAACTATTATTAAGATTAATTTCACCAAATTTTGAAAGATCCAGTTGTACATTTACCAGAAAAAATTAGGTTTAACTAAAATTTGTTGTTAGATAATAATTATTTAACATTTTATGTTTTTTTCTTTAAATTTAATGAACAACTGAAATTTTCATCCAACTCTAATTAATAATAGCTCATTTTTCACCTTGATACATTCTCTACAATTTTATTTGTTGGGTTTTGTTAAATAATATTTTGTTTAAAAGTTACTAAACAAATAAAATTTGTTCTTCACATATTTTTTAAACAGAATAATATTTTTTAACAAAAGCTAACAAATAAAATTGTAGAGAATGTTTCAACGAGCTAAAATAAAATGAGCTATAATTTGTTGATAAATAATAATTATTTAGCATTTTATGTTTTTTCTTTAAATTCAATGAACAACTGCAATTTTCATCCAATTCTGACAAATAATAGCTCATTTTAGCTCGTTGAAACATTTTCTACAATTTTATTTGTTAGCGTTTGTTAAATAATATTATGTTTAAAAAATACCTAAAGAACAAATTTTACTTGTTTAATAACTTTTAAACAAAATATTATTTAATAAAACCCATCAAACAAAATTGTAGAGAATATTTTAACGAGAAAAATGAGCTATTATTAATTAGAATTTAATAAAAATTGCAGTTGTTCATTAAACTTAAAGAAACAACGTAAAATGTCAAATAATTATTATTTAACTACAAATTTTAGCTCAACCTATTTTTTCTGAAAAATGTACAACTGGATCTTTTAAATTTTTGTGATATTGATTTGAATAATATTTTTAATTGGGGTGAAAAACGACTTTTGAGTCGAGTTCGAGGTTATGTAAATGGAGAGAACCTCCTTAAGTTAAAATGAATCACAAAATAATTAATTTTGAATTTTAACTGTTAAATTTTAATTAAAATTACTAAGTTAAAATTACTAAATAATAGTAATTTAAAACATTGAATAAGTTAAAGTCTGGGATCAAAAGTTTTTTTTTACAAATTCACAGTTCTCATGAAAAATAGGGGATATAAGGGACAAATTTTCAAAATAGGGGACTTTTAGGGAAATTGGGGTCGCCTGTGAAACCTGATATTAAAACCTAAATTGAAAATAAAATAAAAATCTAAATTGTAAATTCAAATTGAAACCTAAATTAAAAATAAAATTGGGATCTAAATTCAAAATAAAATCAAAATTTTAAATAAAAATCCAAATGTTTTAGAAGAGAATTTTCAATGTTTCAGAAACTGTATCTTCAAGATAACAATTTGAAGAAACTGCCAACAGAATTAGTGCATTTACGTAACTTGAGTGTCCTAAACGTCTCAAAAAATAATTTGAAGCAATTGCCAGAATTGTTGGGAGAATTGAGAAAACTGACAATTCTAAATTTAAGTCATAATAAAGCCATAAAATGCCTACCAAAGTCTTTAGGTTACGCACAAAAAATAACGCAGTTAGAAATAGAAGGTTTAAATCTAACCTATCCTCCAGAAGATATTCTGATTGGAGGAGCAATTGTGATTATAGCGTTTTTATCTATTGAATGTGGTATTGAGTATAATCCAGAAGAATCTTTTGTAGAGACTGAAAAAATTAAGAATGTAATTAGTGAACAAGTTCAAACTTTGTATCATAATAAGGACAACGACACTCAGGTAGAAAATTAGAAAAACCCAAAAAAAAAACATTTCAACAAATCATCTCATGTTATTCATCAAAAAATCAAAACATTCCTAACGCATTTATTTTTATTTTTAGGCAACTCTAATTCTACTAGCAAAAGCAAAGGCATGTTTCCTAACAAGTTGGAATGATTAATTTTGTTCTTTTTAAGGACTTATTTAATTTGACCAGTTTTTTGTTGGTTAATTATTGGTTTGAGATTTTATTTGTTTTATTTACTTTATTATTTATTTTAATTTATACTCATATTATTTTAATATTTTATTTCAATATTTATTATCATTTATTATATGATCAATCATCTTTTACTTTTTATTTTCAATTTCGTATTTTCATACTTCATAAGCACATTTAGTGTTTTCAGTCAATGAAATTTAATAATAATTTGAATTTTTCACAGGAACAGAGGCAAAGTGCACTTTTGGAAGTTGAGAGAAATTTGAAAAAGCAGAAAGAATTAGAATTAGGATTACAATCGATGCTAAAAGATAATAAGAGGAAGGTAAAAAATAAAAAAACCTATTTTTCATTTTTAGTTTATTAGAATCGTGTAAACTCAAAATGTTTTTTTTTAGCTTTTAGAAGATTTAGCACTGCAACAAACACAATTGGAACAAGAAATTGTGAAGGTTCAGCAAGAAAGAGATATTAATAAAGCAAAACTACTTTCTCATATTTATGACGGTATTTTAAAACAAAAGAAAAAAATATTAATTACCTTATCTTACTTAATTAATTTAAAATCTTTATTTAAATTAACTATTTGATTATCTATTATGATAAACTCGATTTTAATTCGTTACATGGTTTATTTAAATGAAAATAAAGTAATTAAATTTATATTAATTAACAAATTTAAGTACAAATTAAATTAAATTAGAATTTGTTTCTATAGCTGAAAAAGAAGCAGATGCGGTGATAATACAATTTCTCAAAACTAGTGAAGAAGAAAGACTCAGTCAAGCTAAATTGGCCGAGCAAGAAAAAAGAGAAGAAATACAATTGCTCAATGCAAGTTGTTCTCAACAATTGCTTCGAACAAAAGACACTCTTAGTAAGAAAAAAAAAATTTTTTTTTTGACTCCAAAGTATCAAATTAAATTAACAAAAGTTTTAAACTAAAAAAACTCAATATCGAAAAACAAGCTTCCTAACTTTCTAAACTAAGAAAATAATTAAAAACCAAAATTTTTGATGAAATAAAAAATATTTGGTAAATTAAAAATAAATTTATTGCAGATTCAATGGAGGAACTTTTGGAGGAAGAACTACTTAGGGAAAATAAATTAGCGGAATATGCAAAGTTTCGGGATTACACTGCTCGATCTTTATTAAGCATGTAAGGACTAAAGAAAATTTCGAAAAATATTTTTGGACAAAATTGTAATTAGGAATTATAATGTGAATTTCAATTATAATCGGATTAAAGTTTAAATTCACAATATAAAATTAATTTATTACATATTTTCTTGTGTGGGTTTTTAATTTTTCTTTTATTTTTACAGTGAAGTAAAAAATAACGATCATCTCATGCAGATTATGAAAAATCAGGAGCAAAATAGACAAGATTTAATAGAAAGATTGAGAAAAGACGAAGCATTGCAAAAAGCTGCTGTTGCTGCTTTGTTAGAACTCAGTGACGCAAGATCTTGGAGTATAGTCCAGCAAGTTAATTTAGTTCAATTACAACTTGCGTCTCTAACGAATATTGAACTGGAGAGAAGAAAATTGGAAATGAATCAGCAACTCGTAATTAATATTTAATAAATTGATAACTAGCTTAATAACTCTATAAAGACGCATTTTTAGCTTGAAATTTTTTTTTTTAATGATATCTTTAGACGAAAAAAGGTGCTTCAAAAATTTGATTGGGTATTTTCAAAAATCCCTGTGTCCAAATTTAGATATTTATGAGTTTAAACAATCTACCAAATTTTATTGAAATCCGTTAAAACGTTCTCGAGATATCGTGGCGATAAAAAAAGGTATTGCACACATAGACACACACATTTGCAATTTGTCTTACAAATGAAAATTTGTGCTTTTTTGATCATAATGAGTGGAAAAAAATCTCTTTTTGGAAAACATTAATTTAACTTCTGTATAGATGATATGTTAAGATTTTCAATTTTCCAAAAATAGGTTCTCTCGAATCATTTTCATCTAAAACACATACATTTTTATTCTTAAGGATGTTCAACCCATTGACATAACCTCAAACTAGAAAATGGTTTTTTACATAAAATAACAATATTATATAATTAATTTCACCCAATTTTGAAAGACACAATTATACAATTTTTTTAAAAAAATAGGTTGAAGAATATCTGGAGAACGTTTTAACGGATTTAAATAAAATTTGGTAGGCTGATTACACTCATAAACATCTCAATTGGAACACAGGGATTGTTTAAAATACACAATAACATTTTTTAAGCAACTTTTTTTTACTCGGAAAATATCGTTTTTTAACAAAATAATTTTTTATGATAAACATCATATATATATTCCTTGTTATTTCTTTATCTTCTAAAGTTTTAATTTCTTAATTTTATTTTGTTTTTTTCAGAATGATATTGCAGATAAAAGGGTGACTTTAAGTGCGATACTTTTAGACTTATTAGACCAACAGGAAAGACGACGAGAAGAGCTGCTAGAAACAATCAAACATATTGAAGAATATCGGGATACAAATGTAATTACTAAACCCAAATTACCAAATATTGAATATTTTGAATCAATTTTGAAGATTTGATTTTGAATCAAATTCAAAAAATGGAGGGACCTAAGAAGGAAAAAAAATTAGTTTATGCTCAGTAATAGCTTTATTTTGATTATAAGTTCCTTTTTAATGTTGCAAGAACAAAATCAGTTTCTATGGGATATTTTGAATGAAATGAAGATTTAAACATCAAAATTTTGCACTGAGCGTTTATCTTTGTGTATTTTCATTCCAAAAATCACAAATATGACCTAAAATTTTTTGCTTCTTAGGTTCCTTTCTTCTTATTGCGTCACAGATTATAATCTATTTTTTTACAACGCAGAAGCACTTTTTCCAAATTTGATAAATTCACTTTTTGTTATTTCGAGAAAATTAAACAAATGCAGTTTTGCACCTAACCCCTAGAATTAAATATAAAGTAGAAAAACTACTGGAAATTATTAATAAGAGAATGTTTTTGGACATAAGGCGATTGGTTTTTAATTAAAAGTTATTATAATTAGGAAATTTAAGGAGGTTCTCTCCATTTAGATAACCTCAAAATAGAAAGTTGTTTTACGTCCCAAATAATTTAGTGAAATTTATGTCAATAATATTTATATTTAGGGTGAAAAACAACTTTCTAGTTTGAGGTTATGTAAGGTTTATGATATACTAAATTGATGTTTATTTCTACTTTTTGGAAAATGGATTTATCAAGTTTAAAAAAGTGCTCCTCAATTCTACTATTTATTTTTTGTTTTTACTATTTACAATTTTTCTCCTTTTTAGCCTACAAGAAGGAGCAGTTTATTCTGGTTAATGCAATATCAATCACTAATGGAGACAAGGCCCCAAGGACTTTTGGAAACCTTGGAACCAATGCTAGTTCGACATGTAGCAATTGCAGGAGCTTTACACTGTCTACCGTTTTTAACAACATTGCCCTCAATGTTACCTCACATTGATGACGAAGAATTAAAAGCCGTATGTGACACCTAATCCTCATTTACAAAAAAAAATTCTTTTTAGTTATTTTTTGTTTCCTATTACAAATATTACTAATTTTCTCCAACAGATTGGAATTAATAGCGACACTGACAGAGCTGCCATAAAATTAGCTGCGGAAAATTATTTGTCAGAGAAGAAATTAATTTCCTATGAACCCATGGTCATTCCTTCAGCTCCAATGGATGATCTTCCTTCGGCTCCACCAGAAGAAAGACCTTGTACCAGCACATCTACTCAAGACATTTCTATACAACGAATAACTGCTACAGAATGTGTTGTTTGTATGGATTCCCAGGTAAGCTAAAATTTACCAATTACAAGATTAAAATTATTCGTTTCAAGGCTAATAAAAATCATGATTTTTTTAAAAATCAAAAATTGATTTTTTTTAATATATAAAATTTTCAAGTGTTTATTTCTAAGTATTTTATTTTTAAACTGAGAACATTTAATAAAAATAATGAAGTATAAAACATTTAATCAAAAATAAATTATGTCGAATAAATGAGAAAATTTCAAAAAAGTATCTTCTTCATATAATTGCAAAATTAAGAAAAGTAGGTAAAATCAAAGAAAAAATAATAAATAATTAAAAAAAAAAAAACGTAAAAAGTTAAGAAAACAGTTTATTAAAAAAATGAGAAAATTCTTTTTAATAAAAGAAACTATGGAAATTATTAAAGAAATAAAGAAAAATTAAAAAAAAACACAGGAATGAAACAGTGACATAACAATATATAAAAGAGTCTCTTTTCAAAAAATTAAACTATTTACGGACATTTTTGTTAAATTAAAAAAAATAAATAAGATAATTAAAAAAAAATTTTAATTAGAAAAATTAGAGAATTATTTTACAAAGAATTGAAGAAAAAAAGAATGAATAAAATTTTGAAAAATTTTCAAAAATTTCAAAGGAAGAAACATTTTATGAAATAGAAGAACGATTTTAAAATGAGAATATTTAGTCCAAGATTAAATTTACATAATATAAAATAAAAAATAAAAATCTTCAAAAAAGAAGAAAAATGAGAAATTTAAAAAATGTAGAAAAAAGCATGGAATAAATGTTTTTAAAAATTCGTAATTACAAGATAAAAAGTAAACAATTTTAAAGAAAAAACGTTTCTGAGAAGTAGAAAAATAATGACAGAAATTAAAGAATTAATTAAAATGCTAGGAAGGACTGAGAAAATTGAGAAATGTTTTTCTTTTAATCTGACAAATTGTAAAAAAATTTAAAAAGTACAAAAAATAAACAAATTTGTAAAGAATCTACTAAAAAAGTATAATTAATCAAAATAAAATAAAAAATCTATATAAAGACAAATAAAAAATCCACAAAAGAAATTTAATAATCCTTTAAAAACAAAAAAGTTTAGAAAAATTAAACCAAAAATATTTTTATAATATTACAGTTAATACAAGTTCAACAATAAATTTAGAAAAATATAGAAAATCTAAAAATGTTATGAAAGAATAAGTAAGTTTACAAAAATCAGACAAGAGGTGAAAACAAATTGAATAAATTTACAAAAAAATGAGCGTATTTAGTTTAAAATATCGAAATAATTAATAAAATAAAAATAAAAAGTTTAGTGAATGTTATAATAACAAAATTGTGTAAAATAATATTAAATAATTTGCATTAAAAGAAGAAAATTAAAGAAAATCCTAAAATAAATAAACTAATTTAAAAAATAATCAAAAGTAAACGAAGAAAAAATTTAAAAATTTTTTTTTAAATTAAGAAAGTATAAAAAACTATTTAAGATTTACTTGATTTTAAAGTAATTTTTACTTTTTTACTCAATCAATGCAAAAAAAAAAAAAAATTGCTGTGAAGTCAGGCAATTTTTACTTTGTTTATCAAGGAAAAAAAAACAATTGACACTTTTGAAGCAAAATTTGACGTTTTTGTATCAAACTGTTTGATTTAAATTTCTATTACATTCCGGAAGATTTAATAGTGGAAGAATAAGTAAAAGTGAGTAGAAATGTTAATTGCATATTAATTTATTTTTCTTTAATTACCTTAAACATTCCTTTCAAGTACAATATGTGACATTTGTTTTAAAAGTAACATTTTGTTTTCCTTAGAAAACAAAATAAATTTTAATTTGTTTGCACTGCTTGAGTTAAAAAGTAAATATTACTTGACAATTCAAGCCAATATTACATTTTTTTCAGTGAAGATAAAAATTAAACAGTTTTGAAAAAGTGAAATCTCTTAGAAATCTAGTAAGAATTAAAAAAATAACTATTGTGAATATGAAAAATAATGAATATTTAATTATTATGCATTAATTAACATGAATTTAGATTTGAATTAATTGAAATTTAAAAGATTGAATAAATCGGAATATGAGTTAATTGACGTTTGGAATTTATTATGATTATCTGTATTAGCACAATTTTAGAAATTTTATAAAGAATAAAATATTGAAATTTTAAAGATTTATCCACAATTTTTTTTATGTTTTGCGATTTTTTACATGCAGTATTAAACTTTTTTTTAAACTATTATGATTTTAATGCAAATACCCAATGATTTAAATCAATTACAGCCCTGATACATTTCATAAAATTACAATATTAATCATTTTTACAATATAATTTTTTTCTTTTTCAGTGTGAGATAATATTCTTTCCCTGTGGTCATCTTTGCTGCTGCACGACTTGTACAGAAATGATCACTACAGAATGTCCAATGTGTCGGACTGAAATAAGTCGAAAAATAAGAATCATACAGCCCTAAAAAGTATTTTTAAGCCTAAATTTAATTTCGGCTAATTTTACTTTTATCTCCTACATTAAAGCGCAATTCCTATTAGACGCATTTTTTAATCTTCAGATGTACATAGAAGTGCTAGATTAGATTTGTACTTTTAAAATTTAATATATTGAAAGAATTGATAGTAATGTCTTGAGAGTTTTAAAAAAATCTTTTAAGAAAAATGATTGTAGCACGACAATTTTGTAATTAGTACTTAGTATTTTTTATCGAGATAGTTTTGTATTTAGTCCTTTGATTAGAAGTTCCGAGTTGTATTTTTCTCAGAAGTTTAAATTTGTATTTTGTATAAACATTGACGACTACTTTTCCTTTATGAGTATTTCAAGAGTCTAGAAATTAATTTTTTTATATATTATAAAATACTTTAGTTATGAAAAGTAGTGCCTCTTATAAGACTTGAAAAAACCCTCTGTATTTGTTATTCAATGACGATATATTCCGTGATATAGTTTATGATAAAAAAAAAAACAGTGATACTCTTTGCTCCGTTAATTATGTTAAAGCTTGAAAATTTCATTGTGCCATTATTAATTTTCAGTGCTTTCCACAAATTTTATTCGAGAATGTTAGAAGTAAGCGAATTTGAAAAAGGCCTGGAAATTAACAATTTTCTTACATCTAAGTGTCTTTTTAAAGTTGCACAAATCGCTTATAATGTAAGCAACCTTATCAATAAATCAACATTCACAAAACATTTTTTAAAAAGGCAATTTGTATCTTATTCTGTATATTGTAAATATATATTCAAAATAAATACTTATTGGTATCTTTAATGTTTACAACTTTTTACAAACTGATATGATTTTACTGAAATGACATTGCGTTTTTTTACAAACTAATGAATATTTTGATTAATCTGCGAACTAAAGTATCCACTCGCGAGGAACGTCGTTTTAATTCTAAACTTTAAATAAAGAAACTATTTTTAATCTATTCACAGTATTTCCAGCACAAAAGTTTATCAATCGTTTGTCTAGTGATTAGTAAAATAAATTTAGAGATGTAGCGAACGACAGCAAGAATTCCAAGACGTTTTTTCATTGAGTATAAAAATATTTGTTTAATTTATAAAATTAATCTCATTCGTCTTCTTGTACTTCTCCAGTATCCTCATCTTGTTTCTGCTGTTTCTTTTTCGCTGTAGCATCTTTCTTTTCTTTCTGTGATTTCTTAAAATTTTCTAAGGCTTCGTTTAAAGGCGGCGTGAATTGCTCAAACTCAATATCTTCAATGGCTTGGATAACGTCAGGTCCACTGATTGTTTTGCGATTATGTTTTTTCGCTATCGAATTTGCAGTTGAAGTTAAATAAAGAATAAATATTGAAGATGCTTTTGCGACTGCTAGACGAGCGTCTTTTCCAATTGAAATTCCTTCTGGTAAAGCTTCTTTTATAATTCTAGTTACAACCGCATTTGGAAGATTTAGATCC